>CM052799.1:76962444-77050877 GCA_028533885.1 Nasua narica
AA
Source organism: Nasua narica (assembly GCA_028533885.1). Lineage (NCBI taxonomy): Eukaryota > Metazoa > Chordata > Mammalia > Carnivora > Procyonidae > Nasua > Nasua narica. The sequence goes on from CM052799.1 coordinate 76,962,447, forward strand.
TTTTAGGATGATTTGTTCCATTTCTTTGAAATAAATTGATGGTATTTTGATAGGGATTGCATTAAATGTATAGATTGGTTTAGGTAGCATAGACATTTTCACAATATTTGTTCTTCCAATCCATGAGCATGGAACGTTTTTCCATTTCTTTGTGTCTTCCTCCATTTCTTTCATGAGCACTTTGTAATTTTCTGAGTACAGATTCTTTGCCTCTTTGGTTAGGTTTATTCCTAGGTATCTTACGGTTTTGGGTGCAATTGTAAATGGAATCAACTCCTTAATTTCTCTTTCTTCTGTTTTGCTGTTGGTGTTTAGGAATGCAACTGATTTCTGTGCATTAATTTTATGTCCTGACACTTGATGGAATTCCTGATGAGTTCTAGCAGTCTTGGAGTGGAGTCTTTTGGGTTTTCCACATAAAGTATCATATCATCTGCAAAGAGTGAGAGTTTGACTTCTTCTTTGCCAATTTGGATGCCTTTTATTTCTTTTTGTTGTCTGATTGCTGAGGCTTAAATTTATATTTTTTTAATTGAGAAGGATGAGCACATTGACTGGATTCATGGTGAAGTGTAGAGCCAGATTTGACCAGAGCATTATTTTAGGGTGATACAATAGCTGTGATCATTATACCAAAAAACTAAATAAGTAAATCTCTAGGAAATTTAATTTTGTTTTTGTATCATTTTTAAAGATTAATTTTATTAGTAGTAGTATTTAATTTTTATTATTACCTCAGTGATAGATGGGGCAAGCTACCATTATCACCTAAACAAAAAGCTACATTTTCCAAATGGGTACGACCAGAAGACCTCACCAACAATCCTACAATGATTTATACTGTGTCCAGTTTTAGCATAAAGCAGGTAAATATTTTATGTACTTTTATATGAAAGCTAACATTTTGAAGTAATTTGAATATAGATTTGGGGGGTTTTTTTTAGTTTTTATTGTATATTAAGGTGCATGACTATAATTGGAAAAATTATGCTGCTTTTTTTGACTTAGACATACTGAGATAATATGAGTATGAATAACTGGTTTGAGCAATTACAGATTTTTATATAGACCCTACTTAATCAGTATGTTCTTACAGATGAGAAAGTTGAGGATCTCATTCTCACCTTGATAAGAGAATAGATTTTTTTTTTTTAAAGATTTTGTTTGAGAGAGAGCATGAACACAAATTGGGGAGGAGAGGGAGGAATAGGGAGAGAAGGAGTATTTCATGCAGACTCTGTGCTGAGCACGGAGCCCAACATGGGGCTCGATTTCATGACCTGAGGTGAAAACAAGAATTGGAGGCTTAACCAACTGAGCCACCCAGACACCCCGAGAATAGATATTTTTTAAAAAGGAAGATATGAGGCTCATTTAAAACACTACAGTGGTGTAACAACAATATGACTTTATTGCAAGCTTTATTCAGTTAAGTTTTGCATTGAAATACAGATGTCTTCCAGTTAATATAAAAATAATGGTCCTGGGATACCTGGGTGGCTCGTCGGTTAAGCATCTCCCTTTGGCTCAAGTCATGATCTCAGGGTCCTGGGATCGCTTCGGGCTCCCTGTTCAGTGGGGAGTCTGTTTCTTCCTCTGCCTCTCCCCCTCAGCCTGCCTGTGCTCACTGTCTTTCTCTAATAAGTAAATACAATCCTAAAAAAAAATTAAAAAATAATAGTCCTGAAATACTGTGATTCAAGAATCTTCTGATGTGCATATTCAGTTTAGTTGGTCATATTATAATAAACTTTTTTAAAAATGCCTTTAAATTATCATTAAATATTTGTGGGTTTAGAGAACATGCTTTTATCCATGTAAGAAATTCATCATTGATATTTATTCTAAATTAACTTTATTGAAATATTTTACCCAGTTTTTCTAGAATTTATTTGAAGAAAATATGAGTTGGCAATATATAATTTCTGTTATTATTTTGGTATTCAAGCAGCAGTTAACTCAGTATAAAAAGTCAACAGCATAGGTGTAGTGCTTAAATATTGTGGTAATGTTGAAATTACATGAATTAATTAATATATTAACACATTCTTATTAACAGACAATAGTATCAGATTGTTCCTTTGTGGCATCACTGGCTATCAGTGCAGCTTATGAAAGACGATTTAATAAGAAGTTGATTACCAGGTAAAATTTTGTATTTGTCCCTTTAGCCCTCTTCATATAATTGTTTTTTGACTAGAAATTAACAGCTTTGGTTTTATCTGCATAGAAAGTGAAGAAGGCCTATCACTTAGAATATTGTAGCCCTATATGTTAAACATAACGATTTGTGAATGTGGAAAGATTTCCTAAAATAGTCTAAGAACGTATGCACATGTGTTAATATATATGAAATAGGTATGTTTTGAAATAAATTGGTCGAAGTAAAATCATGTTTATAATTATACTCTAGTGTATGGTAGCCACTAGCCACATGTGGATATTGTATACTTGAAAACGGCTAGTCTGAATCAGAATGAGCTGTAAGTATGAAATGCATCAGATTTTAAAAACTAAGCACAAAAAAATATAAAATTGGAAGATATCTCAAATTTTTATGGTGATTACACATTAAAATAATATTTCAGATAAGTTTAGTTAAATAAAATGTATTAAAATCTCACCTTTTTAACTTTTAATATGGCAACTGGAAAACACAAAATTTTTTCTTTTTTTTAAGATTTTATTTATTTATTTGAGAGAGGTAGAGTGAGAGAGAACATGAGGGGGGAGAAGGTCAGAGGGAGAAGCAGACTCCCCATGGAGCTGGGAGTCTGATGTGGGACTCGATCCGGGGACTCCGAGATCATGACCTGAGCCGAAGGCAGTCGCTCAACCAACATGAGCCACCCAGGCGCCCTATAAAATATTTCTTTTAGCTAAAACTGCTTTAGAATGTACTGAAATGTTACTGAAATAGTTTTTCCTCTCAATTTTTTAAAGTTTTATTAGCTAAAGATCATTCATTGTAAAAATTAAGCTTTATAATTTTTCATGCATCTTTTCCTGAGTGCTTTTTATAAGTCCTGAGATCACAAAGATAAATTAAACACAGACCTTAGTTTTAAGTTCTTTGCCATCTTGGATAAATAGATCATATAAGTAAATAATATGTAGTGTAAAAAAAATTGATACTGATACAAATGTCTTATTAGATAATTTTGTGTAGCTTTATCAGAATAGTGTTAACTTTATCTCTGTCAGAGTTGTAGTTAGTTGCCTTAGTTCTTATTAATTGAAATGGTCTCTTCTTGAGCCAGTGAGAGAAGATTATTTCAACTGGCATAAAATATATCCACTTATTAGAAAATTTATTAGATATATAATTAAAAATTTACTTAGTATTTTTCAGAGTATTGTGAAATTTATGCCCTGCTCTATGATCTCCTATTTTCTTTATATTAAATAAGCACTTGGAATAGCGTGAAATTCTGTTCCTAGGCCTATCATTCTCATGTTTGTTTTTATACAATTGCCAGGACAATAGCATATGTCTAAAGAAAATATAATATCCTGCATAGTAGTTTATATTGAATATTAATCTGGTATTTCAATATTTATTTTCCTTACAAAAGCATAATTTACCCTCAGAATAAGGATGGTGAGCCAGAATACAATCCATGTGGAAAGTATATGGTAAAACTTCACCTCAATGGTGTCCCAAGAAAGGTGAATAATATCTCTCCCCACCCCAACCCCTTCTCTCTCTCCTCCCCCATCTTTGAATATTGAGTAGAATCATTAAGAAATGTTATTTGTGTAAACTTTAAAAAGAGTTTGAGTCTGGTGTTATGCGTATTGCTCTAGTAACATCATATGTTAAAAATAAAAATGAAGAAAGTCTTTTTAAAAATGGTTTTGGGAAATTTATAGAAAGTTTCAAAAAGTGACATTGAGCTAATGATTACTAATGCTTAAACTTTAATCTGATAGTTCTTAATTGATTAAAAGCGAAAGGAAATCGGGCAAACTAAATCATCTATTAGGTCATAAGAGTTTATATAGTCATAATCTCAAACTTAAGTCTTTCAAATTATGTTTTCTTCTGTGAAATGTATACAGTCTGAAATTACACTGCTTTCTTTAAGAACTATGAACTTGTGTAATGGCCTGGCATTGTTGGGATTTTCTAGCTCTTGTCTACTTAGTGGTCCATGGATCAACATGAGCACTTATCTAAGAACTTGTTAGAATTGCAAAATTTAACACCTTCCTGAACCTACTGAATCCAAATCTGCATTTAAACAAATCCCCTGGTGTTTTCAGTCTGAGAAGTTGCTCAGTGGCTCAGTAATACTCTAATTTTGGTATATGTAAAATCACATGGAGGACTTAAAACACAAATTGCTGTCCTGTACCCTCCAGAATTTCCGGTTTAGAATTTATGGGGTGGGGGCCACAATTTGCATTTCTGACAAGTTCCCAGGTGATGCTGGTGCTGCCAAGAAAACCCTTTGAGAACCGCTGCTCTAGCTAATTACTTAAAAATTAAGCAAAATCATTGAGATTGATTTTTCTGAACTGTAGTCTTTAATCCTTTGTTTAAAGAATCTTTGAAAATGTAGTTGCATAATCCTATTACTGTTAGATCAGAATTTTTCCTATCCTCATTTCCCAAGTCACTTTCTAATGTGACTTAGAAACTATATCTTTGTGGTAATCACTTCCTTTATTACTTAAATGTATATTTTGGCCATAATGTTCTACTTTTACAACTGTATATAACAGGAGTCTTTTTGCAGGCTTAGGTTAAAATTACATGTAGTAATATTGTTATTTACCTTAATAGTGAGGCCCTTTTATAATTATTTTAGATAAAATGTACATTTCTAGAATCTGTAATAATTTTGATGGTATAGATCCATTTAACCATTGGCTCAAGGTTATCACATGACAGAGGTTAGCCTATAAAATGGAATAAAGATATTGTATATTTTAAAATTGATCAGATTCTAGAAATATGAAGCTATCGTTTCCTTACTAATAGGCATATTGTGCCTTTTATTTCATCTGTATGAAAGGTATTTTTTCCCTTGAAAGAAAGGGATTAAAGATATTTTGTACCACCTAAGGAAAATAATGTTCTCTTTCTCCAGGTGATAATTGATGATCAATTACCTGTTGATCATAAGGGAGAATTGCTCTGTTCTTATTCTAACAACAAAAGTGAATTATGGGTTTCTCTGATAGAAAAAGCATATATGAAGGTCATGGGAGGATATGATTTCCCAGGATCCAATTCGGTAAGTATCAGGACGATCCAGACACAGACTAACGCAATCTGACTATTTTAAATTCAAAAGATTATAGATGTATTTTTATTTAAAGGAAAATAAAACAGTCTGAACCTCTGAAAAATGTTGATCAGTCACCTTATTAAGGAAAACTGTATTTTCTTTCACAAGGATACTGCATTGTAAAGGATTCAGGGAAGCGTAAAATGTAAATCCCCTGTCATGTTGAGATACAAGACCAATTAGATACAGTGTACCTTTCCAATGAAGTCTCTTCAGATCAAAGGGATGTGTCATATTGTCATCCTTATGTGTATTCTTTGGATTGTAAATTCAGGTTCAAGGAGTTTTTTAGTTTTTCCCAATCTTAACACTGCTTAACCTACAAAATCAAGGTGTGTGCCAGTGTCCTTTAGTTGGATGAGGTAGACTGAGCTTATGCCAGAAATTAGATTAGTATAACTTTGAATTATGACACTGACCAGCCTGTGGCTTAGAAAAGGTATGTAACCATTTTTAGCCTCTTTGCTTGTCTGTAATATGAGGATAATACCCACCTCTTAGAGTTGTAAAGATTAAATGAAGTAATGTATGCAAGTCATCCATCATTCGTAGCTGGTTAGTTTCACCACCTAGTACCAGGCCTCCTTCACTCTTCTGGTTCTTATAATACTAGGCAAAGAATGTATAGGTCACAGTTAAATGTAATAGGATATTAAAATTTCTCCTTGGCCTACGTGCTCAATTGTTCTGTTCCTCAAATATTCTTATAGTTTAGTTTCTATTTCTAATTCAGTGCCTTTTAATTTACCCAGTGCAGCATAGAGAGAGAAAGAATGAGGATATATATAAGACTTTACAAAAGTGGCTGGCCTAAGAACTCACTAAATGGTGAGTGACTATCATCATCATCATTAAAACAGTTTTTATCTATAAAGTGTTTTCAGTTTTCATCATATTTACCAGTAGGACAGTTGTGTACAGGAAAAACACCAGAGATTATAAGGAATAAACTTGTGCTTAAATCCAGGTTGGAATTTGAGTTAAATAAGAATTGTATTGCTGGTCGAAAACAATCAATGAGATTTAATAGCTACCATGGGGATTATTAAAGAGCTTGAAAACAATATTGACAGTCCTGAAAATGTGTTTATGTTGCAGAATATTGATCTTCATGCACTGACTGGGTGGATACCAGAAAGGATTGCAATGCATTCAGATAGCCAGACTTTCAGTAAGGATAATTCTTTCAGAATGCTTTATCAAAGGTAAACATTTTCTCTCTCTTTGGTAGTAAAAGAGGCAATTTTTAAAACTTCATGCCTTTGGGCCCCTGGGTGGCTCAGTGGGTGAAAGCCTCTGCCTTCGGCTCAGGTCATGATTTCAGAGTCCTGGGATCTAGCCCTGCATCAGGCTCTCTGCTCAGCAGGGAGCCTGCTTCCGCCTCTCTGCCTGCCTCTCTGCCTACTTGTGATCTCTCTCTTTGTCAAATAAAATACTAAAAAAAAATTCATGCCTTACTTAGAAGAGGTACTGCAGAGGCTGCCGTTTTTAGTTATTTAGGGAAATTCTGGTTTTGTTTTCATTTTTGTTTTTGTTTGTTTAAATAACCTCTACACCCAACATGGGGCTCAAATTCCACGAGCCCCAGATCAAGAGTCATGTGCTCCACTGACTGAGTCAGCTAGGCACCCCCAGGAAATTGTGTTTTTAAAATGGACTTCATTTTATGTACTTGCTACGGCCAGCCCTCAGTTATCTTCACTGATAGGGACAATTAATCCAGATTATAAATAATGTGAAACATTTGAATCTGGAATATGTCATATGGACAAATTGTTTCATACTTCCTATGTACTTACTTTGAGGGAAGGTGGAAAAAGAGAAGTCTGAGAATATAAAGATTCCAGAAGATAATTCTAAGCCTTAAATGAATAATCCATAGATAGAGATGGGAAAACTGTGCAGTAATACATATTCAGTAGTGAAACTAGAAAATTTCAAAGATTTGACAAAGTTGTATTTGACATCTTCATCTTTATTTGTAAATCATTTGAAAACTTAGCATTTGCTTTCTTTCATTGATAAGTTTCTACCTGATAATTATCTAAAATTGGAGGAGTGTGGGGCAATAATTTATCTGATACATTGTGAAAAGAAATGTAGTTCTTGTTCTCTGAGGAGTGTTGTGAATATCCCATTTTAGAAAAGATGTCAAATATGTGGAAATTTTTATGTAAACCTTTAGACTAAAGGAGAGATAGTGTGAACTGATGGTATAAACCTGTTTTCTTTTAGTTATTTGTCTGTTGGGGTCATTCCAGGTTTCACAAAGGGGATGTCCTCATCACTGCATCAACTGGAATGATGACTGAAGCTGAAGGAGAGAAGTGGGGTCTGGTTCCCACACATGCATATGCCGTTTTGGATATTAGAGAGTTCAAGGTTTTGCTTTACATTTTTTTCTTCTTTCTCATACCTGATAGCAAGACATTGCAAGGATCCTAAATAGTGTAATAGACCTTTTTTTTTTTTTTAAATATAGAGTAGTTAACCTACAGTGCAATATTGGTTTTTGGAGTAGAATTCAGTGATTCATCACTTAAATACAACAACCAATGCTCATCAGTAGTATAATAGACTTCTGAATGCTGACACGTCAAGGTTCAGATGAAGTTTTAAAAATCATTCTACCTATTACATTAAATAATTTGACCTCAGCCATTAGAAATTATGAAGTAAAAAGATAGGGAATGTAATGACAGTGACATGCAGATATTGATGACAAAACAGAAATGCCTTTCGCCTCTTTTTCATAAAAGTAAAGGGTCGAGGTAAGCACACAGCCCTCTACATTCTGAGCTATTTGCTGGTGTTGGGAGCAATCATAACATTAGGCTCTAGAGCATGGTAGACATTCAGTAAATATGAAAGGACAAAAAATAAGAATATCTATGAATAAGAAACATGCCAGTGGATTTGCAAATGTTTCTCTTTCTAGCAGCCCTCACATGCTCTCAGACATTTCAGACTTTTTCTGCTCAGATGTTGGAATGGTTGACTATATTACATCTTGGGTTATTGATTAGCTCTTTTTAAATGAAAAATAGATCTGTTCTATGGATTAGAAAATACAAAGATTGTTACTGGAGGATTCTTTTTCCCTCTTGGTAGAGAGTACGTAAGTTGTGTAGTCGGTGGAAAGTTTAACTAGCCGTGTGTTCCGATTTCCCCTGCTTAAACTTGCAGAAGGAGGTAGTGATCAATCAGCAATGACAGTGTTCCACTGTGTATTAATTAGATTGGTTTTCTTATATGACACGTGGAATTCTATGAATTATGAAAGCAGTAGGGACCTGCTGCAACATCAATTTATATAGTATCAAGGCTTTCTAAATCAGCCACTACTGTATCCCTAACCATTGTGTATAAAATAGTGTTTTCCTTTAAGCATAAAAATTGATCACCTAAAGCAAAAAAATTAAAAATGTATGTGAACTTGAATAAGCTGAGAGATTTGTGCTTGGTATAGAAATGTGTTTTAGAATGTTTGTTCTACAAACATAAGTCAAAACATTGGCCATAACGATTGCTGTTATTACTGTGTATATGTTGTTTTATTGTTAAAACATCCCAGTAGGTGACCAGGATGCCTGGGTGGCTCAGTCAGTTAAGCATCTGCCTTTGGCTCAGGTCATGGTTCCAGGGCCCTGGGATTGAGTCCCACATTGGGCTCCTTACTCAGCAAGGAACCTACTTCTCTCTTTCCCTCTGCCCCTATCCCTGCTTGTGTGCGCGCATGTGCTTGCTTGCTCTCTCTCTCTCTCTCTCTCTCTCACACACACACACTCAGAAATAAAGTCTTCAGAAAAAATGTTAGTTAAAAAAAATCCTAGTAGGTGATCAACAGTGAGGCAATAGCAAGATAATCTAGATAATGAAAGTCAGTATAGAAGTAAGCTTGAATTTGAAGAAATTTTTTGTGAAGATTGGATCGTTTACTTTGAATAATAAGGCTATGTGTTCTGATTGTTCAACGGAAACCACACAAATAGCATGTTTATGAGAGAAATAGGCACCTGTGGTTTGACCTGAAAACAAAACATTTAAAAATTTGCTGAATGTTAGTAAAGAATTTCAGATAACAGCCATTTTAGTTAAAAATCAGAAAGCACTGGAGCGCCTGGGTGGCTCAGTGGGTTAAGCCTCTGCCTTTGGCTCAGGTCATGATCTCAGGGTCCTGGGATCGAGCCCCACATCGGGCTCTCTGCTCAGCAGGGAGCCTGCTTCCCTCTCTCTCTGCCTGCCTCTCTGCCTACTTGTGATCTCGCTCTCTGTCAAATAAATAAATAAAAATCTTTAAAAAAATCAGAAAGCACTGTTTATATAGTTTCAATTCCACATGGGAGTTATTCTGTAGAGATGAAGGCGTTTTAGAGCATGTATAGTCGAAGTAAACTGTGACCCTGAGACAGGTTTCTTCACTGTGGTGTAATGCTCTCTGGTAATATGTATGCTCTTATGTTCCTATCTTAATTCTGTGCAGGTCACTGATCAAAAGCAGCCATACCCAGCTTGAGCAGACACCTCACATTGTGGAGCTGACCCCAGCTTCCTTTTGCTTATACGAACTCTGTAGTCAGGGTTGATCTTTACATAAAGGCTTCCTCACATGTTAAAATTAATAGGGGTTCACCAGTATCTTTGATTAGTTATATACTTGATGAGTGTCCTGGGTTCAGAACTCATTTTTTTCTTAAAGATTTTATTTATTTTGAGAGAGAGAGAGTGTGTGAGCGAGGAAGAAGGGCGAAGGGGGAGGGAGAAGCAAGTTTACAGGCTCTCCGCTGATCAGGGATCTCGATGGCTATGGGGCTCCATCCCAGGACCCCAGGATCATGACCTGAGCTGAAAGCAGATGCTTAACCTGCTGAGGTGCCCCTACCCAGGTGCCCCTGGGTTCACCATTTTTATCTTATTTTTGCTGTTTGTATTTTTAGATAGTTCCTGAGTCCTGACTTGAATTTAAAAATATTTCCAAAAATATTTATCTCATTTAGGCATTTGTCTGTAGAACAGATAGACCTAATCTTAGACTAAAGCTACTGCCAATCTTCTACATTTGTGAATTTCTTCACTTAAGATTTTATTAATACTGGGCGCCTGGGTGGCGCAGTTCGTTGAGCGACTGCCTTCGGCTCAGGTCATGATCCCGGAGTCCTGGGATCGAGTCCCACGTCGGGCTCCCAGCTCCATGGGAAGTCCGCTTCTCACTCTGACCTTCTCCCTTCTCATGCTCTCTCTCACTCTCTCTCTTTCCTAATAAATAAATAAATAAATAATCTTTTAAAAAAAAGATTTTATTAATACTGTGTGAAAAATGTTATCCTTTTTGTTTGCCTCTAACCAGCTTAAATATTCTAAGGTCTTCACACTTAGTCTCAGCAGTCCTTTTGGGTCATTTTATTGTCTCCTTGAGAGTATGTTCTATAGTCTATTGTGAAGCTACATCTCGTTTCAAGCTGCTATCTCTAAGTCCAACAAGTCTTACCAAGGGATTTCTGAATCTATCCAGGTCTTTTCATTTGCTGCCGCTTGGAAATAACTTTGAAAATGGAATGTTTTATCATAAACCAGATCCTTTTTCAGTCTAACATTTCTTCCCCTACTCAGGGCCTCTGAACTGCAGGCTCTCCAAACAAAATCTACAGCTCCTTTTTAGTATCCTTAAATGTCAGTGATGGTCGGGACCTGCCCCAAAAGAGCTTAGCAGTTTTCTCTCCCTTATATGCCTTCTTTAAAAAGTGTTACAGTTCTGAATATACTTTTTTTTTTAAGATTTTATTTATTTCATAGAGAGAAAGAGAGAGCATGAGCAGGGGGAGGAGCAGAGGGAGAAGGTCCCGATGTCAGACTCGTCCCAGGACCCGGGAATCATGAGGCAGATATCCTGCTTATTAGAGCTAGGTTTTATGAAAAAAAATAGATTTAAATATCTGTGTGACAGATATTTGTGTGTGACAGGGGCAAGAGTGGACAAATGGTAAGAAGAAATTGAGAAAAGAAATTTGAAGATTCCTGAGAGGAATGAATGTCCAGAAATCTCATCTTTCCCAGGCCATGATTTGCTACATTTAAAATAGCTGAGGATTGTATCTTTCAAAAATGTCCCCCAAATCATTAGAAAATGAATACAATTTCCTAATTTGACTGCTTGAAATAAGACAAATACTCTTTTGGATTTATAAGCTCTTTTAATTTTCTGAGTCCAAGTAATGAGTTCTGTAGACACACCCAGTATTTGTTGAGCGCTTATCATAACCTTAACAGTCTGTTTTATAAACTCAGTCGAGACTTCTGAAAAAGGACAGTAGTGTTACCATTTCAAGTTTACAGTCTCATTGGGGAGACAAGGCTCATACATTTGCACAAGTAGAAAACAAGATAGAGTATTATTTGTTTTAAACTAAAGTAATATAGAATGTTAACGCTATAAAATTTAGAGGAGAGGTAGTAATTAAAAGAAGACAACTACTAATTGCTAAATATTTTGCATATATTACTTTAATCTTCACAACAGTGTTCTACAAGGCATTATAATCTTCATTTTATGTGTGAGTAAACAAATGATCAGAGAATAAATGACCCCCCCAAGGTCCATAAAGCTAATTAATAGTAGAGCTGGCATTTGGTCCCATTTCTTCCTGACTCCAAAGTCCATGTTCTTTTTCTCTACTTCAGTCTTCACTGAGAGAGTCAGTGTAGGAAAAAGCTAAGGAGTATCTGAAAAGATCTTATGGGAGGAGGGTGGTTACAAGGGATAGAGAGGGCTTTCCAGGAAAGGGGGACAGCGTGGGTAACTAAGGGTTATTTATGGGGATCATGGGGCTAGATAGTTATTTATGGGGATAAAGTGGGGCTAGAGCAGAGTAGGCTTTGAAAGGGTGGGAAATTCTTGATGCTCTAAGGCAGCACTGTCCAAAAGAACTTCCTACTATGATGGAAATGTTCCATATTTGTGCTGTGCATTAGCTACCAGCTATACATGGTCCCTGAACACTTGAAATGTGGCTCATGTGACTAAGGAACTGCTTTTTAATTTTTTATTTTAAAAAATTTTAATTTTAATTACCACTTGCGGGTAGTGACCACCATATGGACAGCATAGCTTTTGGGAATAGGTAGGCATCAGATAAGTGACCTAGTGAAAATGTTGACTAAAGAATATTGTAAGTTAATGTGGAAGGAAAAGTATTGATCAGTATTCAAAATGCATCCTCTCAGAAAATGCATGGTATAACTAATAAAAATTTGGTAAAACTATTTTGCAACTTTATCTCCTATTTTTTTCTTTTAATAGGGGCTGCGATTTATCCAGCTGAAAAATCCTTGGAGTCATTTACGTTGGAAAGGAAGATACAGTGAAAATGATGTAAAAAACTGGACCCCAGAGTTACAAAAATATTTAAACTTTGATCCTCGAACAGCTCAGAAAATAGACAATGGTAAATATATCTTTTCAATTTTGATACCATTTGATCTTTAACATGCTTTAATAATATGAAATGTATTAACTGAAGTCATTTGTCATTAAGATATTTTATAGATTAACAGGAATCTAATTTTCAGGAATATTTTGGATTTCATGGGATGATCTCTGCCAATATTATGATGTCATTTATTTGAGCTGGAATCCAGGTCTTTTTAAAGAATCAACATGTATTCACAGGTAAATTTTGCCTATTTCAGAATATGTTTTATTGTAGTCTCCACTTTTCTCATGTAAAATATAAGGATTAATTTATGAAGATTAGCGTTCTTTTTGTCATGCCCACAGATGACTGCCTTGTAATAGTTATTTTCTTTATATGCTATTTTGGTTATGCCAGAAATTATTTAAGCAATAAAACAAAAATCCTGATAACTTAGTTTCTTAGTATAAACACAAAACTTTTAAAAGTCGTTTTTTATTTTAGCTCAACAAGAAATTTAATTACTGTTTTCTTTCTTAATTTTATCTTTTAGTACTTGGGACGCCAAGCAAGGACCTGTGAAAGATGCCTATAGTCTGGCCAACAACCCCCAGTACAAACTGGAGGTGCAGTGTCCACAAGGGGGCGCTGCAGTTTGGGTTTTGCTTAGTAGACACATAACAGACAAGGTACTGATCTCTTCTTATTTGTCCCATACATAAAGTTTAAAAAATATAATTAGACCATTGTGAACAAGATATGAAATTTGGTCACCAGCCTGTTTCATTTATATAGGTGGCTTGAAGATACTGTTCTACTACATGAATGAGTATTTGCCTCTAAGGAAATTTATATACTTAAAATCTTAAAGAAAAATGTGAGTTTGTGCTTGTCAGTGAGGGTTTTGAGCTTGATTATGTATGTTTTAGGTCTGAAGAATATTAACATTAAAATATTCTGAACCGGGTTTGAAGATATTAAGTCATTAGGCCTGCTTCCATAAAGTGTAACCATAATCTTAATAGCCTCAGAGTCTTATTTTAATGTATTATTTTATACAATGTGGTCATCCATTGAAATGAGTTTAATTCAGAAAAGTGGTTTTTATAGCACTAAGTAGCTGAAATGCTCTTAAAATTGGAATTTTTTTTCCCTACTTAAGAGCATTTTGAGCCCATTTTTGTAACTATATTGGACTCTTTATACTTTCAGGATGATTTTGCAAATAATCGAGAATTTATCACAATGGTTGTGTACAAGACTGATGGGAAAAAAGTTTATTACCCAGGTATGTTTAGTAGACAAACATTCAAACAAACATTAAAATTTTATTTGCCTAAAAAAAAAAAAATTTTATTTGCCTGATTAAAATGACAAACTTGATGTAGATAATATGCAGAAATAATGCTGATAGGCTAATAAAAACCATTCGAACAGATGTGCTAGTATTTATGCTACTTTGGTGTTTTGATTTGTTTTTAATTTTGAGACCTCAGGAATTTGAGATTCCTATGTTCTTGCATACTGCTGTCAGTTTTATTTCTAAAACTTAATCCTAATTAAAAATTCTATGATTTTCTGTGGACTCCTGGATAAAATCTAAGCTCTTTGGCATGGTTTGTAAGACTTTTGACATTCTGACCTTAACCTTCCTGTTGCCTTTTATCTCAGGCTGCAGCTTTTCATATTACCCTCAGTAAGGTACTGATGACTCCTGAACACACACCATGCTCTTGCTTCCCCTCTTTTCATACAGTTTCTTCTCCCAAGTATCTCTCTTCTCCCTATCCTCTACCCACTTACTCCTTTTACCCTATTCTATATAATGAACATGGTTAAGATCCAGTTTATATGTTATTTCCTGTTATTACTTTTTTGCCAAGCAAAGTGAATCTCTCCTTCTGCACAGCTCCTGAGGCATTTAGCATACTATTTTGAAACCACTTTCCTTTCACATTAAAAAAAAGTTTATCATATATTAAGTATGGGAACGGTTAGTTTATGTGCTTGTTGGAGAGACAGAAATAAGAAAATTACCAGTTAGTGATGTGTATGTAAAGAAATAAAGCAAGGTCATTTGTTTGTGACTGGTGGGTTGCTTTGGTTGGGTGGCCATGGAAGGCCTCTTTGAGAAGGGTAAGAGGACGCCTGAATGACAAAAAGGGATCAGTCATGCGAAGAAATAAAGGGAAAAGCATTACAGGCAGAGGGAATAACAAGTGCAAGGACTCTGAGGAAAAAAAGAGTGTTTCTTAGAAAAAAGGCCAACAGGCCTGAGGTGATATGGTATCAAGAGGAGGTCAGAATGTTATGCAGATGACATGATGTTCTGTACACCACAGATTTTGGATTTTGTTCTAAGTGACAGGAAGTCTTTGGAGAGCCTTGATCAGGAAAATGACATGATACAAATTTTTCTCAAAGACCATTCTTTGTAGAATTATATTGGCAGGGGCAAAAAATGGAAGAGAACCAAATTAGTGATTTTGAGAAAGAACTTAGCATAATAGGAGTGGAGTGGAGATGAGGAGGAGTGGACAGATTTGGGTCCCAGTAGGATTGTCAGGACCTGAGTTAATTTGGGGGGCAAAGAGAAATCAAGGATGATTTCTGTCTTTTTGGCTTACTTCATGAAAAGCTGCTATACCATTTACTGAGATGGGTAAGAGCTGAGGGCGGGGCAGGGGAATCAGTTTTATTATGGAGTAAAAGCAAAAGTTAATTTTTGTTTTTGTTACTTATTTAAAATACCTATTAGATATCCAAGTGTAGAAACCAAGGAAACAATTGGATTTTGGGTTGGGGTTCTAAGATACAAATTAAAGAATCAGAGGCTTAGATACCTTTTTAAGATAGGACTGTATAGGGGCGCCTGGGTGGCTCAGTGGGTTAAAACCTCTGCCTTTGGCTCAGGTCATGATCTCAGGGTCCTGGGATCGAGCCCCACATTGGGCTCTCTGCTCAGCAGGGAGCCTGCTTCCCCCTCTCTCTCTGCCTGCCTCTCTGCCTACTTGTGATCTCTCTCTGTCAAATGAATAAAATCTTAAAAAAAAAAAAAAAAAAAAGGACTGTATACACTGCCAGTGGAGAGAGTTGTAGGTACAGAGATGAACACCCAGGACCTGACCCTTGGATTCAGACAGCTTAAGGTTGAGCAGAGGAAAGTTACTGCAGAAAAATTAGAACAGAGTACCTGAGGAAATAAAGATTTACATGACCCAAGGGAAGACAGTTTCATCAGGGAAAGAGTGGACAACTGCATCTGTTGTTATTTTAGAGGTAAGATAGGTTAGAGAAGAAACAATTGGACTTAGCGTCCTGGTAGTCATTGTTGACCTTAACAAGAAGAGAGTTGGTGGAGAGGTGGGTTTAGAAGCCCAATTGGAGTGAATTGAGGAGAGACTGGGAGGTAAGGAAGCAATTATTGACAGTTCTTTCAAGAAGACTGTGCAAAAGAAAGTGGTCTCGTTAAGTCTGGTTTTTATTTAATCAGAGGAAAACATGGTATTCATCCCCCTGCCCCTGCTGGGGGGCTGAAGGGGTGCTGAAACTACCTGACAGGCCCTGATTCCTATCAGTCGATCAATATCAAGGGATCTTGATATTCTAGAATGGACATGACACATAGTATTTTAAGGATTAAAGGTAAATTAGCCAAATTTCCCATTTTTTCAAATGTTGGCCACTATACAACCAAAAAAACATAAATATTGTGAATAAATATTCCTAGCATTAAGATGTTTATATGGCTTTTAAACTTCAAAAGTATTTTTAATACCCTTATTTGGATTTTTTTTTTAAACGATGCTCCCTCTTACATATAATGATATTGCCTTTTCAGAAAAAAATTCTTTTTGGTTTATAATTTTATTTTTATCACAACACTCTGAGGTAAATTAAAAAACACATCCTTCTATCATCCCATTTGACAGGAGAGTAAACTGAGGCACAGAAAGGTTAAAAATCTTGTCCAAGATCACAGATATGCCCTTTTTCTCTTCACACTAGATCACACCACTGTAAGCATTAGAGACTTATTATCTGTTTGAGATACTACAATGTTTAGTTTTTTCAATAGAAAAAACTAAGTATTCAGTGTTCCTGAATACTTAGGAACAGTGTTCCTGAATACTCAATAAGTATTCAGTGTTCCTAAATAAGCTAAATGATAATAGCATTGATTTTTAAATGACATATAATAATTGACATGCATGAAATAATTTTATTGTATTGGCCTTGATTGCAATGAGACATCAGAGAATATATCAGGTAGCATTGTTTGTAATAGGAAAATATTGGAAATAATCTGTCAGATTGTCTGAATAACTAATGGGGTATAAATAAGTCATATTCATATGATGGTATGTCATACAGAGAGTTTTAAAAAGAATAAACTATATCTACATAGAACGTGAATTTTAAAAACATTGAGTGAAAAATGAAAGCTTTAAAATAAGATATGCTATTGTTTAGATATATGCCCACAGAAATAACATTTATTCATTTTTTTAGGGATGTATGTGTGTTAAATTCTGCAAAGATGCCCATTAATCCATCAGAGTGGAACAGAATAAGACTAAGGGTAGTGTTTAAAAGGGACTTTGTTTTATAAGGAAGCTAGTATGACTCCCAAAAATGTTAATTTAGTTCTGAATGGTGAGGAATATAGATATATTTTTATATACTAGTTTGTATCTTAAAAAATTGCCTCAAAATTTAAAAACACCAATCTTGATTTTAAAATCCTCTATTGGAGAAAATTCAACATAGGGCTAATGGGAATTATCTTATACCTCATTGAATATATTCCAAAAGATAGCTTACTTACCAGAAATTACTTAAAATTTTTAATTGTTTAATTATTAAGTTGAAATTCCTTAGTAGTATTATATATTAAAGTTAGAATTAAGGGGGGTGTCCATCCATTTATTTTCCTATCATGACCTATAAAACTTAAATTTAAAAACTACAGAAACTGAAGTATCCTTTTCTGTAAACCTACTTATTTGTAGGTGACCCGCCTCCATACATTGATGGCATTCGAATTAACAGCCCTCATTATTTGACTAAGATAAAGCTGACCACACCTGGGACCCATACCTTTACGTTAGTTGTTTCTCAGTATGAAAAGCAGAATACAATCCATTATACTGTCCGGGTGAGTAAACCAACATACAATGACAGAACACAATAATATAAAGTACATAATGTGCTCTGCTTCTTAGTGGGCTTAGCTATAGAAAAAATTTATCTCTGAAAATTATTCTCTGTAAATTTTTGCGTGTGTTTATATTAATTCAGCATTAAATTATGATGCTTCCCAGAGAAAGTAATGCTTTTGAAAAGTAATGTTTTTATTTGGAATGACATATTAAATGAACATTTTAGTTATCAGAATAATAGTTTAGTCCTGAGGTAACGTGATAAGTCGAACTAATAAATTCTATTTCAGAACAAGCAGTTAAGATCTCCTTTATCCTAGGTAATACTTTAATTGACTTAAAAAACGCAACTTTGAACTCTGTGAAAGGAAATCAGTTGCCTGTAAACATATTGCTCTCTTAGAGCTGGGCAGGTTAGTTGGTTGGCTAAGTTGGGGTGGGGGCAGGTTATTGTAATTTTGTTCTGCATAGGTTTTTTTTCCCATACATCAGTAAGGGAGCTCAATTCGAATAGATTTTTAGTGATGAAAGAGACATTGGGAGGCTGCTTCTACCCCCATTATCTTCAGATGCAGAAACCAAGGCCTAGATTGTCCTGAGTCACACATAGTAGCAGAGAAAGCCAGAACAAGAATCCTAGCTGCTCAGTTCCCAGTTCATTAAGCTTATGTACAGAATAATGACTTTTATGTATACCAACTGATTTTTCAGTCTTATAGTATATTCTTTTATCACTTTGGAATTTCTGTAAGCATAAACTTTATTAATACAATAAATTTTCTTTTAAATCTAGGTATATTCAGCCTGCAGCTTTACTTTTTCAAAGATTCCTTCACCGTACACCTTATCAAAACAGGTAAGAATTCTTTCTCTGGGTCATAATATCAGAGTAATCTTAGAATTCCCTTGTCTTTTTCTCCTTTTCTCATTTTATTCACATTTAATAATTTCTCACAAAGTAAAAACATTCCGGACTTGACAGTAATACAAGGGAAATGTAAGTGGCCTCCAGTCTGGGTTGGAATACAAGATCTTCAGTGAGCAACATTTAATGATTCTGTGGGAAGAAATAAAGCTCAAAGAAAAAAGATTATGCAGACATTGGTCATTAGGGAAGGATTAATCGTGTAGATAAATCTTCATTTTTTTTTTAAAGATTTTATTTATTTCAGAGAGAACACACAGCATGAGTGGGGGTAGGGGCAGAGAGAGAAATAGACTCCCTGCTGAGCAGGGAGCCTTCCATGGGCCTTCATCCCAGAACCATGGCATCATGACCCAAACAGAAAGCAGATGCTTAACCAACTGAGCCACCCAGGTGCCCCATAGATGAACCTTGAGAGTAGAATTTGAGACTGGTTTTGCAGGGTGGGCTAGATGTCATCTGTAGAGGAAGATTTGAGGGAGAATTCTTGGCTCCCTTGTCAAATATTAATTAACCATATATGCTTGGGTTTATTTCTGGGCTCTTTATTCTGTTGGCTTGTATGTTATTTTTATACTGTCAGTACTGTATTGTTTTGATGACTATAGCTTTATAGTATAGCTTGAAATCGGGAAGTGTGTTATCTCCTTCACACTTATTTGGAGATAAGTGTGTTATCTCCAAAACACAACAAAAGTGTGTTTTGTTCTTTCTCAGGATTTCTTTGGCTCTTCAGGGTCTTCTGTGGTTTTGTGTACATGTTAAGAGTGTTTTTTGTGTTTAAAAAGATGCCATTGGAGTCTTCTGATAGGATTAGATTGAATTTATAGATGACTTTTGGTGTATTGACATTTTAACAGTATTAACTCAGTCTATGAACATAGGATATCTTTCCATTTATTGTGTTATTTTCAATTTGTTTGATTAGTGTGTAATAGTAATTTTCAGATTATAGCTCTTTTACCCCCTTAAATTTATTCCTAAGTATCTTATTGTTTTTGATATTATAAATGGGATTGATTTCTTTTTCAGAAAATTCATTGTTAACATAGAAATGCTATTGACTTCTGTATGTTAATTTTGTATCTTGCAGCTTTACTGATTTTGTTGATTAGATCTAACAGTTTTTTGGTTGAGTCTTAAGGTTTTTCTATATATAAAATCATGTCATCTGCAAATAAACCCAATTTTATTTCTTCCTTTCCAGTTCGATACATTTTCTTTTTCTTGTCTGATTGCACTAGCTAGGACTTCCACAATATGTTAAATAGGAGTGGTAAGAGTGGACATCTTTGTCTTGTTCCTGATCTTAGAGGAGAAGCTTTCAACCTTTCATCATTGTGTATGATGTTAACTATATGCTTGTCATATGTGGCCTTTATTACATTGAGATGTGTTCCTTCTATTCCTCATTTCTTAGGGAAGAGTTTCAATCATGAATGGATGTTGAATTTTGTCAGGTGCTTTTTCTGTGTCTGTTCAGATGATTATAAGATTCTTTCATTCTGTCTATTGTGACTTATCACATTGGACTGATTAGCATATGTTGAACCATCCTTGCATCCCTGGGGATTCTGTGTTTTCATATAGTTCATTAAACTTAAGGATTGTTCTTTGTGTGATAGTTCATAGATCTCCATTTTTGTAGGGTTATTGGAGCATTATTCTTTTTTTGGTCATGTTCCATTTTCCTGATTTTTTATGATCCTTAGTTTTGAGGTTCGTAAATCTGCACATTTGAATGATTAGAGTGACTTTCCAGCTTTGCTGTGGCAGGGCCAGTGTTCCACCAGTTAGCTTAGTTTGGGTCTCTGGGTGGGTCTGCTGGTATTGTCCTTGGGCAGATGGAGCCTGCCGTGATGGTCTGTTTTTAGGCAAGGCAACTGTTAGAACTCTGAGGATGGGAATGGTGGTTGTGCCGTGAGCTGAGAACAGTTGGCTAGGACTTCTGGCTTGGTCCTACCCAAATGAGCCTATGGAACAGGCTCCACAGTTGCTTAGTTTCTCTGGTCAGACAACTGCAAAGTCGGGACGTGATAGATGGGGCTATGAATTCGTTTCCCTGCTTTGGTAGGGCAACAGGACAGGACGAAGGGGTTGTGCAGCTCATTGTATGGGGACATGCACTGAACTCCCTAGTCGGTTGAGGCCACTGGTTTTGCACTGTAGACAGGGCAAGCCCACAAGCTGTGCCTTTTGTTCAAGCACCACTATAAAAGGGCTGTTGGGTTATGCAGTTTCCCGTGTGCTCCAGTTCAGTTACCTGATCAGAGAGCCTGAAGGCTGTATTCAGTGATGAATAGGCCTGCAAATCAGATTCCCTGCCTGGGCTCAGCAGAAGAAGCATCTCTGTATGTTGACACAAGCCCACCTACACCCCAAGTTCTGTACCCAGACAGGGCCACTGGCTTTGCTCTGCCAACTCTTGGCTTGCCTCTTGGCCACTGGAATGCACAGGATTCAGTAGTTGTCACCAGCCCTTCTGGTCAGCTCCTTGCCTGGGTGTGGGCCAAACCATTTGAGTATCCAAATCAGGCAGATCTGCACCCTGCCAAGTTCCCGGGTCAAAGCATGCCCCTAACTTGGTTCTGCGATTACTGCTTGGGCACGGCAGCTATGAATTCGGTCTGCCGAGGTCCGTGTGCTGGTTGTTGCAAGCTCCACCTTCTTTGTCGAAGATTTCTATATAATCCTCATGGTACGAGATCAGGTGAGGGCTTCTGCAAAGCAAGCCCCAATGCTTGGGGGAAGCTTGTTGTTCACTGGAAGAATCAGAGGCTCATGGAAGACATTTCCACCTGGCACTCTGCTGGCCTGGACACAGTGCAGTCAACATGTAGCTGCTTCTCTTGCTCTTCTAATGCAGTCTGTCTTGGTTTCTGTGGTGCAGGAGGTGCTTCTGCCTCATGCCCATGTTTAGGCGTTTCTCAGTGCTATCCTCTTCTGGAATAGCTATTGGTTGTCCTGGTGAACAGGAGCAAAGCAGGAGGAACCTTTGTTGCCATCTTGGTGACACCATTCCCTTTTTAAAGTCTTTAAAGTAGAATTGGAGAATGGCAAGTTTTGCTAATACAAAAACTTTGTTTTATTAAAGATTAATGGAAAGTGGAGTGGCCAGAGTGCTGGAGGATGTGGAAATTTCCAAGAAACTCACAGAAATAACCCCATCTACCAATTCCATATAGAAAAGACTGGGCCATTACTGATTGAGCTAAGAGGACCAAGGTTTGTGATTAAGTAACTTTCTTAAATTAATATATTAGAAATGAATTTAATGGAACAGAATAGGGTTTTGAAACAGACCTAGGCCTATATAGGCACTTGATTAGTGAAAAAGATGGCATTGCAGGGGAAGGATAGTCTGTTGAATAAATGTGCTGGAATAACTGAGCATCCATGTGCCAAAAAGGTAATTAGACCACTTTCTCACATCAGATCTAAAAACCTACTGCAGTTGGGTTATTAATAAAGGAAATATTTTAATGACTTCAGGATAAAGAAAATTTAAGACACAAAAACCAGATTTGTAAATATGCTACATTAGTTATAAAAAAAAACACAGCAGTTTAAAAAATAAAAGCTTGGAAGGCATGTCATAAGAAGAACAATCCAAAATGGCTAATAAACTATTGTAAGAGTCAAACATTTGTAACAAGCCAAGTGTTCATCAGTGGTATTGAAGATTATAAAATAAAGTGCTGAATAATGAAAGTAAACTACAGCTACCCACATGATGGTAAGTCTTAAAAACAATACTTAGCAGAAGCCACACATAATAGAACATCAACTGTATGATTCCACTTAAATGAAGTATAGAGCAAGCAAAACAAAATTATTAAAGATGGATGCTTAGGTTGTCAGACTGTATAAAAGGAAGAGGGGAGGGGGTTGTGAAATATGTGAAGGAGATTAAGAGGTACAATCGTCCAATTATAAGTCAGAAGAATGAAAAGTACAACAGAATATAGTACCTAATATTGTTGCTGCGTACGGTGAGTGCAGTCCCTGTGGCAAGCATAATGCAGAGAACTGTTGTACATCTGAAACTGACAACATCGTATGTCAACATACTTTTTAAAGAATGGCGAGAAAGTGTTAAATGTTAGCTCTGTGGGGGCAGGAACTGTAATGAGAAAGGCACAGACTGGGACTCCTATGGTGCTGAGAGTCCTGTTGATCTGGGTAGTGACGACCCGTGTGTTCACTTTCTGTGTTAAGTAGGGGCCGTGTTGTGTGTACACTGTTCTGTTTCTCAACTTAAAAAGGCTTAAGAAACAATAAAAATAGTACTTCTAAGTAAAACGAGGCTTAATTTTGCCTCTTTATAAACTATTTCAAAAATTAATAATCCTTTAGCTACAGTTAAGCTAGTTTTCTACAGTTTGATAGGTGCAATAAGGGATATAGTTGCTCTTTTGTATTTAATTCGTAGATTGAAGTAAAAGTGCTTGACAATGTGTATCTTTTGCTTTGCCTATTCATGTCTTTTGCCCATTTTTCTCTTGGAATTGTCATGTTTTTTTTACTGTAGGCATGTATCACATATTTGCAAGAATTTTTCCCAGATCATTAATTTTTTTTTTTCACAGAGAAAATTTTCATTTTAAAATAATCAGATCTGTCTTTTCAGGTTTATTTTGCTATTGGCAGAAATCTCACCCCAATATCAAATTTATACCATAGTTTTTTCTAGTTCTTTTGTGGTTTACTTTTTATATCTACATGGAATGTATTTTTATATTTGATGTGATTAGTGTCCGTTCTTTTTCCTAAATTTGTCACCTCCTCACCATCTGAATTATCCATCCTTTCCCTACTGATTTGGAATGTCATGTCTATCTACCATATGCTAATTACTTCTGTAAATTCGGCTTTTATTTCAGGGCTCTCTCCTTCCACTTTTTCTGCAAAGACAGTATTTTATTTAGATTTGACAGTAGTCCCTGAGAGCCTGTGGTAAAAATACGGTTTTTTCTGAAGTAAGTTTCATACTAATCTTCATGGCTTTAATTTAAAAATATAAGTCAATATAAAAATATAAATGGTATCTTGTATAATTAAGAACAAAAATAGTATATGCATGTGTTTCAGAGTGTTTTCCACCTCCTAAAGCTTTAGAAAGCATATACTCAATAGTATATCTTCACTTATTTTTAGGTATATATTTGAGACTAACAACAGTAATTGTTTCTTTTTATTGCTAGGCAATATAGTGTTGGATTTGAGGTTGTAACAGTGTCCATGGTGGGAGATCCCGGTCCCCATGGCTTTCAGAGGAAGTCTAGTGGTGACTATAGGTAATGTTGGCATTTCGACTGCATCTAATTTATACTTTACTTTTTGTGGCATCATCTTCTGTAAACTTTGCTCTCATTTTCCCTGCATATAGGTGTGGGTTTTGCTACCTGGAATTAGAAAATATACCTGCGGGGATCTACAATATCATTCCTAGTACTTTTTTGCCTAAACAAGAAGGCCCTTTTTTCTTGGACTTCAATAGTATTATCCCCATCAAGACAACACAACTTCAGTGATGCAGCTTTCAGCATTTACCGGATTTTATACTTACCAAATCAGCTCTTCGAATGAGGACAGAAATCCTCAGGACACCAATCAGAACAGAATTAAATCTCTAAAAATATTACCGTGGGATCTGGTGCTCAAGTCAGAGTGTTTAGAATTGTATATAGTCAGAATTACCCTCAATCACTCAGAAGTACTATTTACATGGTGTTGTGTGTATAAGGAGTTGGTTTGCATTGAGGGGCCCCTTTGTATAAACAGAGTGTGGAGGATTAAAGGCTAGGCTCAGTCAGCACTGTGCGTTGCCGTTGCTAAAAGAGAATAGAGACCAGATAAGGGACATGACTTACCCACTCACTGGGTGGAACAGTAGGCTGGTATAATATTCTGAAATATAAATACTTGTCTTTTGGCAGAGCATGTTGTAAGTTAAACTTGCTTGTGTTGTGACTCTACTGTACATCTTGGGCAGCTAATTACCAAATGAATCATGTCACCATAACAGATTTTAGTTGTGTTATGATTTTTACTGTTTGTTGCCCCGATGTTACGAAAGAATAAAGCTTTAAGAAATATTTTAACTTAGTTCAGAATGAAGGTGGTTGAACTTAGGTACCTGTCTCCCATTAACTCCTGTGAAGAGAGCTGAGATATATTCACTATTGCAATTCTTATTTTTATCAGGCTAAATGAAGGTAGTAATCTGAGACACTGAAGACATTACAATTTAGTTTGTGTAGTCTTTTAAAAATTGCTCTTATGGTAACACTGAAAAAAAAAATGATTGAAAATATATGGTAATTGGAGTTGTATTTGGAAAAACTGCCAAGATACTACTGCCATGTATAAATTCCCAGTTTACATAGAAATCCATGAGAGCAGAAGGATGCTCGGGATTTTAAACATCGGAAAATAAGGTAAAACTTTTCATCGTCTCTGCTTTATAATTATCACCACTTACTTTGTATTTCTAGTACCTTGATTTGAAATAAAATCTTTATACTTACAGAAACTGCATAGTTTAACCTAGAGAGGTTATTAAAAGGCTTCATCTAGTACGTTCCGTCTAAAAGAACTCTATTTACATGACAGTTCAGGCTTCAGCAAATCTTTTTCATAGGATAGTGATTCCACTGTGGTAAATACTTAGGGCTTTCGGTTTTAGACAGATTATTTTCTGTGGCCCTTTAAAGAAAAATTTAAACACATAATTGGAACATTTTATGTTAAAGATATTGTACAGGATGCAAACAAATAAGACCTAATTCCTGCCCTCAAAAACCGAATGGAGACCTATATATGAACAGTTTAATAACGAATTCTATTATAATAGAGCTACAGATAGGAAAAAACAGTCTGAATGTCAACCCGATGCACATTAGAATCACCTGGGGGAGCTTTTAAAAGTTCAGTACCTCAAGTGTACCCCAAATGATACTGGGCTCTAAGACCAGAGAACAGCCGCCGCCTTTAAGCTTCCCAGGAGATTCCAGTGCAGCAGAGGTTGGGAAGCACTCCTCCGACATAATTCTCCTAACGCTGTGTTCTCCTTACTGCTCAGCTTGAGTCGCAGCAGCAGAATTCTAACTCAAACCTTTGCAGTTGGGACTTCTTAAATTATTAGGATCCAGGACCTTAACTGGAAGTTAGAACAGATGATCACTGCATTCCCTGCTCTTCCTTGTGGCAAGAAGGTTGCCTAGAATGGAAGATTTAGGCAACATCAGGGTTTCTTATTTGAAGACAAACAAAGGTAAACATTTTCTTAAGCTGTTTTTTATTACACTCAAGGAATTAAGACAAGTACAAAATAACCTTGTAATTAGGATACTGTATCAGTCATTAAAAAAGGCAAAAACACTACAGTATGAAGAGATTTACAAATGACTAAAATATACAAGCTGTGTTGGAATTAACGGACAAATTGAAATGGTGTTGCCTTTCTTTTAGAGATGCTAAGTTTTAACAAAAAAGGCCAAATAAAATACAGTGCTCTAAATATGTGTAACCATGAAAACATTAAAGAAAAGCAATCTTAACACGTACTACTATTAGCATAACAGACTTCATTGCTTCTATTTAACAGCCTGTGCCAACACATGCCTACTCTCTTTCCTAGCTTTAAGGAACAATTCCCTCTAAGAAATACTAATGCAGCATAACCCTTAAATAATTTATTTTTAAAGTCACAACCTACAGAGAAATTGACACTTTGTCAATCTAGATATAACAATGGCAGCCATTCTTCACATGCACTTCTCTTAAGTCCCGTGGCTGGTGGGATAAGGTTTATGCTACAGACTCTCCTCCCCCACAGCCACAAATCACCTTCTATGGTGTATGTCCCTGCTACCCTCCGTACCTCCCATCCCCACGTTGGCATTCACTTTTCCCACCCCAAAAAGTGCAGTTCATGGTAGCCTTTACAGAAAATGGTTCTAATGGGTATCCCACCATAGAGGCTTTTTAAAGCCTTCACTGGGCCAGAAAGGTGTGTTCTGAATATTTGAGTTTGTTCTTGTGTTTTTTCATTTCGATCTCCTGGGATATAAAGGAGATACCATCTCCGTTTTCCCAAATTGAGGGAAAGAGAAGCAAGCTGTTGACCCCAGTTTGGCTCAGCTTCCCAGCCCCTTTCCTGGCTCGGGTTCTTTCACAGGAACTAGTTATTGCTTCCATAACACTGTTACGGGTAATATTCCACAAAGGCTGTGACCCTGGCCACAGTCCACTGCAACAACGCCTCTGCTCTGAAAAACAAACCAGCCCAAGAGCTCTCTCCCAGAAGAAAACTCTTCAGCCCTCAAGGTCACAACTTCATTAGTGCAGTTTAGAGTAAACGCTTAAGATTTGGCATATATTAAATGATTATTGGCACAATGTTCTCCATACAGTTTCGTGTATAAATACTGCTATGCACTTGGGCCAGGGCTTTGGATGGATCAGCCAATCTGCACCATTTTTATGTCGGCAATAATCCCATCTCTTCCCTTCGAGCACTGGAGGGAGAGCTGCTTCATCCGGTTCTCCAAGGCCTGGCCCTCGCGGGCGCTGCCACTTTGGCTCTTGCCACTGCTGTTGCTGAGACCTCGGTTGTTGTTGGCTTTGTCACTTGTTTTATTCTCTGCCCCTTCTGCCCTGTCTCCTAGAGCGATGTAAAGATGACATCAAGTGAGTAATGACAATTTCAAGAGTCGCCTGGGCCCAGGCCAATGCCGCCCTCCAGAATCTCCCAGTGTTGCCCAACCTTGCCAGTCCCAGAGCCTTCTCCATCATGTGATGACATACTGCTTTTATTGCTCAAGGCATTTTATGTATTCCTTACCTTTAGAGAGGACTGGTCACTAACAGCCAGAAACAAACCTCGCTAACAGGTGCCTATTGGTGATGAAAGACACAGAACCCAAGCCACCCTTTGAAGAAGTGTTCGGGAGCTGAGCCAGGAGCCCCCAGAACAGCAGCTGGCATCTCTGTGATCAACACTGACCACACATTCCCAGAGGCCTGGTCACGCGGCCCTGGGGCTGCCGAGACCTGGCAAAGGTCTAGAACAGTGCGGCACTCTGGCTGCCAAGGTAGTGTGTCATGTGGCCCAGGCACTACTGTGCGAGGGCTGTAACTCACCTCGTTCTACCTCACATTCAGGGGAGGAGGCTCCACTGCATTCGCTGCGAGGGCCCAGTACCGGAAACATCATCCCAAACTCCGACAGAGACACGGGGCTGGGCAGATCCAGGCTGCCAGGCCTCACAGCTGCAGGGAACTGATCAGGCATCTCGGACGGGCTTGTGGGCCCCGAACTAAAGCTGGATACCGACTGGGTTTCTGAGTCGTCTTCAGACACGAAGTTGCTGCAGTTGTCATCTTCAAAGGCCTCGGAGGCCACTAGGAGGAGAGAGGACATCAGTCAGTTCTCCAGTGCTCCCCAGTTCTGATGGGGAGCAACCTCATTCCTTAAACCCTTCCAGAAGTGTGCCCCACTGGCCAGCAGCTGGACGCGGCCGGGAGATGGCAGAATGCTTGCCGCCATGTGCGGCTGAGTAAAGGGCTCTGACCTCCCAAGTCTGCACGGCCAGAGTGGCCAGCATCTTGAAGGGAAGCAGCCGGGCCCCGTGGATATTCAGTGTCCTTATGATAACTTTCTAACTCCTGCCCTAGAAAGTCAGTGTTGACAACCCGAAGGCCCAGATCAGGGGCTCTTCTCCACCCCAGATCCACAAATACAGAGGAAGAAGAGTGGCCCTTTGCGATGCGCACTGAACAAAGCCAGTCAGATGTAACAGCTGCTTCCACGCAGTAGAAGGAACTGCTAAAACAAATAGTCCTTGTGTGGAATATCGGTTGGGATCCTGTGATCTACAGATCGCATAAGACTTCTCATCGCATAAAAGACACACCATTTGCTGCAAAAGGACAAAATTTCTTTACGGCGCTCTTAGCTTGTGCCTCACTCATTCTGTGGATCAGAATAACCAAGGCCCGGGGGACAGGTCATTCTTGTGGTCTGAAAGCCACTTGCACCTTTAACTATTTTCCCCTCAGCCTACACACACAAGCCTGCTTATTAGACCTTTCCTATTCTACTCTCCCACCGCCTCCC
This sequence comes from Nasua narica, assembly GCA_028533885.1. NCBI lineage: Eukaryota > Metazoa > Chordata > Mammalia > Carnivora > Procyonidae > Nasua > Nasua narica. Next base: position 76,991,363 of record CM052799.1, read on the forward strand.
TCATCTTTAAAAACAGCCTTGGTAGCATCCCCAGAGGACTACCATCAGTGAAAAGTACTGTAATACTGAGGACAGAAAATGGGCTCATATCTGAATTCAGATCCTGTCTTCCTTGCTGTGTAGCCTTGGTCAGGTTACTTAACCTCTTTGAGCTTTATGTTCCTCTCCATATGAGAGGCTGGATATTAGAGCACCTCACACATTACTGACAATCAATTTTAGTTTCCTTTCCTTTCCTTTGGGCCTGGCACTTAAACATTTGACTGAATTTCAAAACTCCGGAGGAAGGACCTTGGGAGAGCACCAACAGGGATTATTCCACAGGAAAGGGAAGAAAGGAAGTGTGCAAAGACAGTGCTGGAAAGGTTTTCTTAATTAGCCTAAAGGGAAAACTGGACCATTTTCTTTCACCATACACAAAGAAAAACTCAAAATGGATTAAAGACCTAAATAGACCTGGAACCATAAAAATCCTAAAAGAGAGCACAGGCAGTAATTCACTGACATCAGTCATGGCAGCATTTTTCGAGATAGGTCTCCTGAGGCAAAGAAAACCAAAGCAATAAACTAATGGGACTACATCAAAATAAAAAGCTCTGCCCAGTGAAGGAAACAATCAATGAAAATAAATTAGGCAACTACAGAATGGGAGAAAATACTTGCAAATGACATCTAATTAAGATTTAGTACCCAAAATATATAAAGAATTTATACAAGTCAACACAAAAACAAATAATCCAATTAAAAATGGGTCAAAGACATGCACAAACATTTCTCCAAAGACGACATAACATATAGCGAAAAGACACGTGAAAAGTCGCTGAACATTACTCATCAGGGAAGTACAAATCAAAACCACAATGAAATACCACCGCATACCTGTCAGAATGCCTAAAATCAAAAACACAAACAACAGGTGTTGGCAAGAATGTGGGGAAAAAAGGAACCCTTGTGCACTGTTGGAGATGCAAACTGGTGCAGCCACTGTGGAAAACAGTATGGAGGGTCCTCAAAAAAACAAAGCAAAAAAAACTAACCTATGATCCAAGAATTGCACTACTGGGCATTTACTGCCAAAAATACAAAAACTAATTCAAAGGGACACATGCACCCCTATGTTCACAGCAGCATTGTCTACAACAGCCAAGATATGGAAGCAACCCAGTATCTATCAATGGACAAATGGATAAAGAAGATGTAAGATACACACACACACAATATTACTCAGCCATTTGATCAAAAAGAATGGACTGGAATCTTGCCATTGGCAATGATGTGGACAGAGCTAAAGAGTAATATGCTAAGAGAAATAAGAGAAAAACAAATACTGTATGATTTCACTCATATGTGAAATTTAAGAAAGAAATGAGCAAAGGAAAAAAAAAAAACCCACAAGAAACACTTAGCTACAGAAGACTGATGGTTACCACAGGAGAAGGGAGTGGGGAGATGAAGGCAATAGGGGATAGGAATTACATACTTACCAAGAGGAAAATATAAAGGGGAAGCAGCACAGCAAACGTGTATCTATTTCCCAAGGGGTGGCCTTGGGAAAAAAGATCTCCACAGTTAGGCACCAGTGAGTCTCACCATTTCCAGACTTCCTGGATGCCTGCTATTATTTCATCTAATCCCAACCTCCCCTCTACACAGTGGATACTATGTGCTCATATGGGTGAGGAAACAGAGGTGAGCCCTTGCCCACATCATGTACTAGGAGGAGCCAGGATCTGAATCAAATCTGTGTGCACAGTCCCTACTCTTAGGCAACTCTCCCTTCCTGCAGCACTACTCAGAGCCCTGAGTGTTCTCATACGTACTCTGAATGTCAGAGAGGGCGAAAGTGTAACTTTTTCCGAACTCCTCCACCGCAGAACCCTGACTCCGAGGAACGCTCAGTGGCACCTTGATGAATACAGTGTTCCACAAAATGTGGGAAGCCACAAGAAATAACCCCCTCTCTGACCTGCCCAGCTCTGAGACCCTTCCATGATGGTGAGGCAGCCCTGGAAGCACCCACACCAGCTGTGTCATCTCCCACTTGCACACGAGCCCCCAGAACTCACCAGAAACGGCATCCGGCTCGGGCTTGCTCCCTGACAGGTCCTCCACAGACGTGCTGCTGCCCTCAGCCCCCACGCCGCAGCCCCGAGGCCCCATGGCGCTGGAGCGCCGCCGCTCATGGATCTCATCCGAGATCATCTCCAGGTTCTTCAGGGCCGTCTTGTACTCGCCTTTCGCCAGGGCCAGTTTGGCCTGCAGGTCATCCACAGTCTTCTTCAGTTGCTGGTCAGAACAGGAGGCCCAGTAAGTGGAGGCAGCCCCCACTGGCCTCGTGAGGCTTTTGAATGTTCAAGCACAGTTTCTGCCCTTCCCTCCACTCCAAAGACTTCCCCAAGACATGACTGACGGCCTGATTTCTCTTACCTGGCTATCCACACACCAGATAAAAAAAAAGCAGCCACTCCTAGCCCCAACTCCCATCCAGGTGACAAACTCAAGCTAATAACCAGAAACTACCACTGGCAGAATAAACCCCATCAGGGAAACAAGAATGGGTGTCAGACACACACAAGTCCCACTTTCTAGCCATTTGGTCCCTTGTACTGTGACTCTCAAACTTGAGTGTGCATCAGAACCCCCTGGAGGCCTTTTGAAAACAGATGGCTGGGCTCGCACCTGCAGTTTCTAATTCAGTAGGTTGGGGCGGGGGGAGGCTTGGGAATCTGCACTTCATAGGCGATGCTGCTGCTGGTCGTAGGAACCCCCAAGAACCACTGCCGGGGTACAGTACGGAAAGTGGCTGAACGGCAGACTGAGAGACTGCAGGGACCACTGAAGACCCAACCAAGACCGTTCTGAGGCCTGAAAATTCAGGCAAGAGTATGTTTCTCTCTCCATTCTCCTCTTGTAGCAAATACACCATGTGAAAGCCCGCTGCCACATAAAGTAGAACGTCGCAGAAAAATCCCATCAACGGCAAAGCCAAAGAAGGCCACACGTACCTCAAGCTGCACGTAGTACTTTGCCTTGAGTTCAAAATAAGGCCTGGGGAAGATACAAGGAAGAACTGTAAGGGTGAGAGAATACAGTGGCCCCAGTGGCCACCACAGGGCATACCAGGGGCACCGGCTACGGCTGGCAGGTCACCCGCCAGGATGTAGTCAACTCCGACCAGGTCACGAGATGAAGAGGATACTCAGACCTCTGGAGCCTGACGGATACAGGCGCCAGGCAGAGCAGAGCTGACAGAAGGCCCATCTCAAGATCCACAGAACCCACACACTCAGCTCCTTGAGCCCTGGCTCCCTTTCCTCTCTGGGGGGCTATTCAAGGCCACACAGGCTGCGCCCCGCAGCCGAGGCAGCCTGGTTCCCTTTCTCCTAAGGAGGAGACTGGCTCCCTCAAGGATGAGGAACAGACGAGGCTGGAGAAGGGTGGCCTTGTCTGCTGGGGTCAGCTAAGAGAGAAGCACCATTCGTCCCTCACCGAAAGCACGGGGGCTCAGCCTGGGCCTCTTGCAGTCGGCCCGGGACCAGAGGCATCAGTCTGCAGCCCTGGCCAGGTCATGGGCAAGAGAGAGGACGAATGCCAACATTCTACTAGTTCCTGCATTCTGGCCCAAAAGACCTTGGCCCTTTTTAGGAACTCTGGTGTCCAGCATTTAGAGTAGAGCAGTGCTTTATTCTTGAGCTCTTCACCCCCTGTAAAGCTCTTCGAAAGCTTGGAGGCCCAGCGACTGTGAATGAAGCAAGGGGCTTGTCCCCAAGATCATTACTGTATAAAAACATACAGCAGTCGTGAGGAAAACTTGCAAAAACCTCCACTACAACCAGTCTTGCACCATCTCATTGGCCCTTGGTCCACAGAGAACGTGTACCACGCACGCAGCTCACCCCCATTATGCTGACAGAAGGACACGGCTCGGCCACACTGTCCACCACAAGAGCCAGGGGCACCGAGTTTCCCAGAGCCCAGCCCCAGGCGCCCGCCAATTGGCCACGCGATGGTATGCTTTTGAAATTCCTTTCTCTGTGTCTCCCAGGTCGGTCAGAGCTGGAGCAGCACTTCCTGCCTCGGGGGTCATACAGAACTCGGGGGGCTCAGAAGACGCGGGTCCCTGAGTGCATGGCACATAAAAGGTGGAGAAGATGCCCAGGAGGAGGACAATCGCACAGCGCCCCGGGGTCCCACACGCCCAGACTCACTTGGACTTGTTGATGGCTCTCTTGAGCTTCTTCTCCAGCTGCCGCATGCGACCCATGGCCGCGTTGTACCTGGCCGCCGTCTCCTTGTGCACCAGCTCACTCCTCGTCTTGGTCTGCTCCGCCTCCATGACCTTGAAACGACAGCAGACGTCAGCCTGGCCAGACAGTCCCTTGTCGGCGTACTTCCTTTATCATTTTTAAAAATACTCTTTGAGGAAATCAGTGGACAGACTAAGAGTAAACTAAATTCCAAACAGAAGAGGACATTCTTCTCCGTGAACCTGTTTCGGAAAAGTCTGATCAGGTGAGAGGCCACAGCCAAACTCGCTGTGCCCATGCCTGGGGAAGAAAACGAGGAAAAGCAAACATCAGAGAAGAGTGAAACATTCTCTGATTCAATCAACGTCCACTTCCTGCTCAGCCCTCCTGACATGAAGTGGCCACTGTGGGCTCCTCGGCTCCTGCCCTGGCGCAGGGGCTGACGGGCATGTAAATGGGCCAACAGCCCCAGCAGGGACATTGAGGAATGGGGAGACCTGGCACGGCCAGGCCTGACCGCATCGGAACGGCAAGGCAATCCCCATGTCAGCTTGTTGACCGGTTCCCAGATATCCTGCATCAGGAGCACAAAAGAATCCAGGATCCAGAAGGGGCAAACTTTCCATTTAAACGCATGACTATCAAGCTACTCGGATCCGATTCTGAGGTTCAGAGACATGCGTGACCAGGAGACCTGTCAGAGTTTGGTAGGAAATTCTGGTGGGGACATTTCGTTGAGCCTGTAGATAAAAATGAGATTATATAACCAGCAATCAGGTGCCATCGAAGGCCAAAAACAAGGCAGCTGAAAGGCACACTCCCTGACACAGAAACGATGGTCCTTTCATCTCCCGCATAAAGAAAGCAGAACGGGGCCCGCCTTGAGGAGAGAGGAGGAGGAAGACAAACGGCGGCCTGGGCCTCGTAGCCAGCTCCCCGGGTCCTCCCCGCCTTCTAGTTACAGCTCACACGCGTGTTCTCACGTGAACTGGAGAGGCAGGGGCGAGGCGGGCCAGCACCGGGAGGGCCCCCAGCGCCCAGGTCACTCCCTCAGACGCCTGCAGGACGATTTTCGGGAGGGCCCGCCATACCTCTGGCATGCATAAAAAGCTGGGATTCGTGGCTATGGAACAGGAAGAGACCCCACAAGCAGCAGGACCCACACCAGCTGCACACAGGCCCTCATCTATCTAGCCCCTAGTCTGCAGAAAGAAGCCGTCTGTCTGAAATTAAACACTCACGAAGCTCCGAGCACTTGGCGATATTACTGGTGAAGACCCAGGAGGAGGCACGTATGTCACCGTCCTCTGCTTCACCCCTACCATGGCCACATCGGCCGTCTCCCATCCCCATCTGCAGCCCCACATACACACAACTCCCAGCTCGTGGAAGAGACCCCTCCAACCCCCAACTGCTCTTTCCGCCTCCAGGGAGAAAGTCACCGAGCCCACCATCATGGCTGCATGGTAACCGAGGAGCACTCCCCATCTGAAGCCCGGCATCAGGCACGAGCAATGGTGGGGAAAGGGAGGGCACAGCCACCCAGGACCGGGGGCTCTGCTAGGAAGGCTGAAGCCACAGAGAACACCGGCAAGCCACAGAAGAAAGCAATAAGAAAGTCCCTTAGCGCCTCAAGGAAGCCCCGGGCTGGGCTGAGCAACCAGACCCGGCAGGTGCAACTCAGAACTGGAGTACACACCGCCATCGCCCTGGGCCTCCCGGGGCCACCCTTGGCCTCCTCCAAGCCTGGCTTGATAGCAAGCTGGTCCAGACTCCAATCTCAGCAGTGGGCTTTTCTCTTTACCCACCACCATCATCACCAACGGTGCACACGGGTGACCAGGCTGTGGGCGGCCAGCCTCACGGGCACTGATGAGCCGGCAGCCGTGGCCGCCACTCTGGGCTGTCGGGAGGGCTTGACAGCAGAGGTGGCACGGGAGCGGGCTCTTCAGGGTGGGCAGCCCGGGGAACGGACATGAAGGGAGGACGCATAATGGGGCTTTCTCAGCAGGGACTGCAGCCCTTCCCTGCATCACCTGCCCCAGAGCCCCGCCCACCACCCCCGTGGGGTGAGCACACAGGACTCCACGAAGGACGACAGGCAGGGCTCAGCTTCCCGCCGCCTCTCCTGGAGCTGGAGGGCTCCCGAGGGAGCTAACGATTCAACAGGAAGAGAGTCTGGGACCCCGTCAGGATGGCTGAGAACCCTGTCCCCAGAGAGGGTCCTGTCCTAGAGATGACTGCCGGCCGTGCTCACTTCTGGACGCGCCCACTTCACAGTCTGTCCCAAGCGCCCAAGGACCGAACCCCCGGCCAGGGCCCATTGGCAAGGTTTGAGGCCTGCTTGAACTGAGCGGCCAGAAGCAGCACTGGAGGGGTCTGCAAGTGGGCACTGGGCCCGGGGCGGGGGGGGCGCGCGCAGGCCAGCAGCTGCCTGTGCTCGGGACCCTGGGAAAGACACAGGTCTCTGCCCCTCCCCCCAGGTCAGCAGGACAGAGAGAAATGTGGCTCTGGGAGTGCCAGCCCGGCCACCTCCTGAAAGCCCAGGGCAGGCAGCTGGGTCCCGAAGGCCCCAGGGACCCTGCCCACAGCAGCGCACAGTAGATGCTCCAGCAGCGAGGCCCTCCTGGCCAGGCGCCAGGCCAGAAGACACCCACCGGCCTGTCTCCTCACAGCCCTGGCTTCCGGCTTCCCCAACTCCTCTGCAAAGCCCAAGCCATTCCCCGCTGCCTCCACCACCCTCGACGTTCCAGAGCCAGGATCGGAGCCCTCCTGTCCCCAGGGAAGGCGGTTTCCTGATCTCAGAATCTCAGCCACGGGTTCGGGCTGTTTCGGATTCTGCCGCACCCCTGGGTGGGGGCCCACGGAGATGGTCTCTCCGCCGTGCGGGAGGCGGGTGGCACGTACCCAGTGGCGTCAGGGAAGCTGGCCTTGACAGCTCCGCATCTGCCACCACAGCGGGCCCTAGATCCCTGCAGCCAGGCAATGTCCACACCCCCGGACCCAGGACGAGAGGCTGGCCCCGTGCCCCTTCCTCTCCAGGAGCCACCTGCTCCTGTCCGTGACCAGGTAACGCCTCCCCGTTTCCAAGTCCCTGGTCCTCCTCCTGCTCTCTGCTCTCCTCTGATGGTAGCAGAGGAGCCGATTCCTCTCCCCCCCAGATGCCACGTCTCCCCTCCCGTCTGATGAAAGCGATCACCTTCCCACAAAGGCTGCTTCAAGGGCAACATGGCTGAGGCTAGAGGGGCCTCTGTTGCTCAAGCCCCCAAGTAGTGAGCAGCAGGGACCCCGGGCCCTGAGTCCCCCAGAGGCCACTCAAGTGCAGGCTCAGCCCGCTCGGCCACTGCCTCACCGGTTGTGGCTTCTAAGGCCCTCCTTGACCCTAGCACCAAGCGGAGAACTGTTCCTTTGTTTCTGTCTGTGTCATTACATGTGGCCCAACAGAGGACACTGGGACTCCTGGCATTGCTTACAGTTTCCTAGAATGTCAGCGCCAGTGATGGCTGTGGGGTGTGGCTGCCCAACATCGCCATGAGAAGTCTGAAGGGAACAAAGGGGACACACGGACGGCCTTGGACAAGGAATAAGGGTACTGCGTACCATATTTCTCTGCAGTGCCCGCGGCAGGGGAATCACACAGCCCAAGCCATGCCGCTTCCTCAAGGCAGCCCAGACCCTCCTGAGCTCTGGCTCCCTGACCAGACCATCAAGTGGCACTTTTTATGGAAGAAGAGGGTGAGATGAAGCTAGCTCCCTTATTCTTAAGAAACGGGCTTCCTGGAACACCCAGTGGTCAGACAAGGCAGGAGACGCAGTCTGTACCCCTCCTCTTTATCCCCTTGAGGTTTGGGAGATGCACAACTACGCCCAAAAGGAAGGTCTGCACCATCCATCAGATTAGGTGTGGCCCCTTCTGAGCTAAGTTTCTCAGTAACACAGGGACGTGGTTGGGGAAGGCCCTGCCACCAGCTGTCTCTTGCTGGTGTCTGTTTCCAACTTTGCTTCTCCCTCAGTAGTTCAAACCTGTGCAACCATGAAGGTATCTGGGGAAGAGAACAGGAGCCCCAGGGTGGAAATCCCGGCCTGTGAGCCAGAACGCAGTGGTCATCCCCATGACCAAGAAACCTCCAGTGACCTCAGTGAGGGCACACATCAGAGAACCCTCCCCAGGCCCTTAGCAGCCCATGTGACCTCAGGAGGCCCAGGGCCATCTGGTACAGCCCCACAAGTTGTGCACTGCCCAACCCCAAAAGCATTACTCTCAAAGAGGACGGTAAATGGTGCTCCCAGGAGTTGTATGCTGTGGAGGTCCTGAGGACACCTCTTTCTTGACCAACTACTCACCGTCCACACTAGGGCCCTGGGACTTACAAAATAGGTTTTTTTAAAAAAAAAAAAAAGGCAAAGACATGTTTTGTTCCTTTTTAAAGACTAGATTAGAGTTTCTGAAATGATTTCTCAAGCCTGACTCAGATCTCCAATTGGGGTGGAGGGAGGACAAAAAGAGCAGGCCTTTACCTAATTTCTTGGAAGGAGCTACCTTTTTTTTTTCCTGGTCCTTTCCACATCTGTTAGACTGTGGCTTGTAAATTTCCAACTTCTACTTTAGTTTTTCACCAGCTGACCCAGAAAAGTTTGTCTAGCCTATGTTTGACTCTCTGAGCATCACATCCACTAGGGGGCAGGAAGCCCAAAGCCACAGGGGGCCAGGCCGGGGATCTCAGGATTCAGGGAAAGGTGGTTCAAAGATTTGACTTGAAGTCATTTGTGTGTCGGGCTTTCTATTTAGGGAAGCACAAGGCATTCTTTAATTATCAGATTCCCTAGGACTTGAGCCACTGTGGCAGGTGATACTGAAAAGGGAGAGGCTGCTGGCATCATTGACTCCTAACTTTTCTATTCTAGCCCCACAGGTGGCAAGACCAGGGGGTTTGCAGCCCTCAACCCCCTCTACATTGCCCCTCCACCTAAGGCCTTCGCTGGAGCTGCCAAAGCCACGTGTTAGCTCTCCCATTCACCCTGCAGCAAATCAGCCTGGAGAAGGGAATAGGTATTCAAGAATATTCTGGGGGCGCCTGGGTGGCTCAGTGGGTTAAAGCCTCTGCCTTCGGCTCAGGTCAGGATCTCAGGGTGCTGGGATCGAGCCCCGCACCGGGCTCTCTGCTCAGCGGGGAGCCTGCTTCCCCCTCTCTCTCTGCCTACCTCTCTGCCTACTTGTGATCCCTCTCTCTCTCTGTCAAATAAACAAATAAAATCTAAAAAAAGAAAAAAAAAAAGAATATTCTGGGTGACTCCTAGAAAACACAGTGGAGTTAGGTAGAGGTAACAACTCCAGCTGAGTCAGGCAGCTGTCTTGGTTCTGAGCAATGGGGTCAGAGAGCGGGCCATGGGAGCTGGTAAAAAGCCAAACGATAATGGCATAAAAGCTAGGAGTCAAATCAGGGTAAAGATCATACACGGCCCACTTCCTGTTCCCATGCTGGCTGCTCCAATCCCAGCCCAGTCAGGCCAGACCTGAGCACCCACTGGGTTCTGGTCTCATCTGCCATGGTCCCTACCCTCCCCCTAAGAGCACACACACCCCGAGTTCAGGCCCCACACGGTTTGGGGCTGTTAATCAAGGTCTTCCACCTGGGATTCTAAACTCAGCCATTCCCCCTGGAACTTAGTGGGAACGGGCCCTGGAAAATAACCTGGGGAAAATAACCTCTGGGAAGCCCAATCCACAGTCAAGACCCTCAGGGATGATCTGAACCAGACCTCAAGTGACACAGGGAAGGAAGAGCGATACCCATTACTGGGGACTGTCACGCTGAGTATGGCTGCGTACCAGGCCAGCAGAGACCGCATGGGGAGACAACCTGTGACTTTCAGAGAGCGTTTCTAGGCAACAAGCCTGGGAGTCTGTTTCCTCTGCTTGGGGAACCCCCGCAGCCAGGGCTCCTCGGGACCGGAGGGGCAGTCTGGATCACACGGACGAGGGGAAGTGTGAAGGATGCTCCCGCACCCCAGCCACGAGGGGGAGGCCCCGATGCCCACATGCGCGCAGACACTTGCAGACAGAGACGCATGCTCGAGAACCAGGCAACCCCCCCCCCCCCCCGCCCCGCAGGCGCGCCCGGCAGTGACTCATACCCTCTGGGTGGCGTGATTCAGCATCTCCTGCCAGGCAGAGTCGAACTGCCGCTTGTCATCCTCCAGCAGCCGCTGCTCAGCCAGGGAGATGGTTTCCTTGGCGGCACGGAGCACCTCGGTGGCCCTCTGGAAGTCTTGCGTGGCCTTCTGAGCCTCCAGCTGAGCCTGAGCAAGAAAGAAGCCCCGTGAGGCCTCAGGAAACGGCAGGGGCCCCCTCTGGCCCACCACACCCTCCAAGAGATGAGCTTCCTGAGGGCAGGGACCTGCCCCGTCCATCTCTGCCTTTCCAAGTGGGAACAGGCCTGGTACCCAGGGGGCCGCATAAACACCGGGTGGGGGAAGGTGCTAGAGAGGCCAGCAGAGGATTTTCACAGTCCAGGACCCGAGAGACCAGATAAACATACCAGCTCTCGGTCAGAGTTGGAGATGGCAAACCACAGGTATGGCCAGCCATGGCCTTTCACAGAGCTCTCCTGTGCTGATGAGGCCAAGGTGGACAGGTACGGTGGTCCCCAGTGCCGTCCCTGCCCGGATCCATGGCCCAGTGCAAGGAGGTCCGAACCAGAAGGGCTCCCGGGGATCACAGTCCAACGGCTTCATTCTACGGGTGGTTCCTGGAGACCCTTCCAGGCCACACAGAGAGGGCGAGAAGCCAAGCTGTGACCGAACACCAGGTGCTGCAAAGCCCCACTAAGCACTGTCACTCTGCCAGCCAGGCCCTCACCCAATTCACACTCACCAAGGGCGACTGGAAAGGACTGAACCATCAGAGCACAGCCCCCGCTTTCCAGGAACATCAAGTGGGAGAAGGCACGTAAATCGTGGCGAGCCATACGTTGGACCGCCACCAGTAATGTGTGGCTAGCAAGCATTTGAAATGTCCTTGACCCACACGGGGTGTAAAGCACCCCAAATTTTAAAGGCTTAGTGCCAAAAAAAAGAAAACTGTCAGCGATGTCAATTTTCCTAACAATCACATGAGGACATGGTGGGATTTTGGATGTACTTAGTTAAATAGAATATCTTATTAAAACTAATTTCAACGGTGTCTTTGGACTTTTTTTTTTTTTTTTTTTTACTGTAACTACCAGAAAATCTGGAATTCCATAGTTGGCTCACAGTCTACTGCTTTTGGACAGTAAACACATCTCCCCCCAAGAACGGCCCATGAGATTGCAGCAGGGATCAGCAACACAACTCTCCGGCCCCCGCTGAACCTCCCAGCGGAGCACAAGCAAGCGGCTGCCAACGCCGGCCCGCAGCGTCCGACCCACCCACCCTCGGTTCAGTCCCACGAGCCCCGGGGACATCCACGGGGTACCCCCAGGGACTCAGGAGCCAGGGGAACAACAGGGGCCCATCCATCCCCAGAGTCTCACATGACTCAGAGGAAGTCCTGGAGAACCACAAGACAAAAATGGTCAAGGGGAACACACCAGCCCTCAGGGCAAGGAGCAGCATGGGTGCCACTCTCCACCCTGCAGGGAACAGCGGACACAGGCTGTGTCCGACCCTCCGGGAGGACGATCCGGTCAGGGAACAGACACAGGCATGGAGGGGACATCCGGAATCTGTCCCACAGAGCTGTGCCGCAGAGCACCGTAAGGGGCGGGGGTGGGGAGGGTGGGGGAGGGGTGGGGAGACGGACAGTAGGAGGGCATGCAGCACAAATTCCTTCCAGGAGAGGGAATTCGGGGCTACTTCTGAAAAGAGGATGATCCAGAAGGGAGGACTGAAGGACAAGATGACCTGGAAAATGCGGGGTTGGGGGGGTGGTGACCAGGAGGAAGCAGCCTCGCGAAGCACAGTGTCTACAGGAGACCTTGATGAAGATGAGAATCAAAAAGTTTCAAAAGATAGAGGACGAGCATGGAGTAATGCATGGCATAGTTGAATCTTTATGTTGTACTCCTGGAACTAACACTGCAGGTTAACTACACTGGAATTAAAAATAAAAAATAAAAACATGTAAATTGCTATTAAAAAAAGTTTCAAAGGGAATCAAGAGTGGGGCCTGAATGAACACCAGACTAATGTTTCAATCAGGCAGCCTGCCCCCTGTGGTGGACCGCTGTGTGGCCCCGGGCCACATGGCCACGTAAGTGCGCCTCCCCGACATGGTGGGACAGGGGCCCGGCCTTCCAGAACTGACCAGCCCACCGCGAGGGAACGAGACCATACAGATAGCACACAACACGCCGCTCCAGCCCCCAGACCCGCAGGCCAGTCTGGGCATGTCCCGTGAGAGGAGAGCCCAGGAGGGGCCCTCGGCCGGCCTGGCTGCACTCTGGGGCAAGTGGGACAGCACGAGCACCTGTCGCTTCGAAGCTGCCCCCGCCTGCCCCACGGACCACCCACGGGCCACGAACCGACACCAACAGACGATAATTAATCCCACGGGATTCTAACATTTCCCAAGGTGGGAGGTGTATGTGTGTTTTTTAGGAAACTTGAGTATTTCAATTCAGCAACATTTAAGGGTCATCTCTCTTCCCCCAGGTCTCCCCGTACATGAATTAGGAAGCTTTTCTTTCTTCAAACAAATGAAAGAAAGAGCTGAAATGTGGCCGCTGTACCACAGACCCGGCACCCCCTCACCTGCTCTCTCTTGCGTCTGATTAGTTCAAATAAGGGGGCCCAATCTCTACAAAGATGGGGGAAACGGAGGCCCATCTGAAGGAGCCTTTAGAAGAACATGCTGTCAGGTCTGTGGAGTTTCTGAATTTTCCACGAGGCTCCTTCACTCCCCACCATATCAGAAACATGCCTGCCTTGTCTTTTCAAAGATAAGTCAGTCAACCTTTGACCCACAAAAACTGGGCAGCATCTCTCCATCACTTGCCCACCTACTCACTCATTCAAGTAAGTGTTGGGCGGCTCTTCAGTGCCACTGTCTGTTCTCTTCATCTTTCCTGGGAAGAGAACCTGTAATGTCTCAGGGTGAGGCAATGTGCCAGTTAAAGAACCTACTTCCCAGCTGTGAAGATAGCTAGTGCCCTTCTAACTTCTAGCTAGTGAGATACAAATGGACACTGAGTGAGCCTTCCAAGAGGGCTCCTTTGTCTTTCCATTGTGATATTAACACAATGGCTGGTGCTTCAACAGCCATTTTGGGTCACAAGGCAACCTCCTAAGGATAGAGGAAAAGTAAGTTAGGTCCCTGCCCTGGACTGTCTACCTCCTCACTTTTTAAATTCAGAAAAGATACAGGCTCACATTTAAGCCAGTTTTCCATTACATTCAGCCAAACCTAAACCTAAATGATAACACATCTTCCCCTCTCTACAGCTGAGCTATTCTGCAAACCTGACAGAAGTGACTACAGCAACTTGCGTAGACCGGTTGAATCTCCCTCAACTTCTTTCTGACTGCTTCCAGCCCATTTTACTGCTAATAAGCCCGAGGAACCAGCCTTTTAGAGATTCCTGAAGAATCTCAGAGCTCATGACCTCTTTGTAAGGCATTTCATCAAACATTTTCTAAAACCACATTCACAAGGAAGGACTAGGCACATGCACACACAAGGGGAGGGAGCATTCTATCGTACCCTTGCTAACAGGGTGTAGTCCATTCAGCACTGCTGAGGAACCTCCTGGAGACTCATGTCTGGAGGGGAGGGACCCAACCCAAAATTAGGGGTTCCAATTCCATCAGGAAAGCAGACATGTTCGGTACAAGATAGACTATGACAGTAACAGACATGTACAGTGCTATGGGACCATAGGGAAGAGGAAATAATTTGTCAAAGTTTTCCCAGGGAAGACCCATCAAGGGAGAGGGTATTAGGGACCAGACCAGGTCATGGTAAGACAGGAGACATCCATGAGTTTACACACGCATCTAACTGCAGAGGACTTAGCTCCGAGATTGCTTCCTAATATCCTAATGGGACATGTGACCTCAAAATCAGAAGCTGACTTGGCAATCCCAACAGGGGCTGGCTAGCCAGTTCTCACTGGTGTATGAAGGAAGATACCCAGAAATCTTGGGCACAACCAATGCCAACAAGTTTTACCTTCAAACTCTAAGAAAGGACCCAAGCCCTAGTATTAATGTATTACTCCCGGTGAACACAAATCAGGCGGTGCTTCTCCGAGCAAAAAACGCAGCTGGCAAACTGAAGGGCTGAGGCTCCACTTAGAAGAGTACTAACGCGGTAAACATTGAGGGAGCTGGGTTTAGCTGTAAGGTGCAACACAGGAAAACCATGAACATCCTCATGACTCATGGATACTAATGACTTTCACGGAAACAGCTCTCTGGAAAGAATGAATTTGCTCAGTGACCTTCATTACACTCCGGCCCGGGGCCAGCTGTGATTGCGGAGGCCTCACATGTGCGGGTATTCCACAGTGTCATCAACAAGGGGTGGGCCAAGCGGAGTGCAGAGGTCCGCCATCACTGAGGCTGCCGGAAGGGAGAGGCGGCAATTCCTGCCGCTACTAGACTTCTGCTCCGGCCCACGTTTGGGCTCAGGAAGGACTGAAAGCATCTGGATTTTTGCACTGGTTGCAACAAAGGGTCGGGGTAGAAGGAAGCTTACAGATCACCCAGCTCAAGGTTTTCGTTTTTCAAAAGATGACCCAAAATGCAAGACAACTTGCTGAATGTCCCACCACCATTTAGTGCCTGGCCACAGCCAGGAAACCAGAGCCGCTGACCCCTAAACGTGGCTATTTCTGCTCTGATGTGAGGCTTCAGTCTACCCTTGACCCCTGGAAACCGGACGGTATCTCTCCGTCGCTCTATCTCCCACCTGCATAACTTTGGCAAGGACGTAAGCATCGGGCGGCCGGACAGTCTACCTGTACTAACAGATCGCAGGGAGCTGCTCCAAAGATGAGATGACAAGTCAAAGCGTGCACGGGACTGCGGCCGCCCAGCTGTGGCTCCTGCAGGGGCCGCCAAAAAGGCAGCTAGTCGGCAAAGGGAACTGGAAAGGAGTCAAGGCTTCCCGAAGCCATGCCCAGCTGGGGGCGGCTCCAAGTCACAGAGAGCGCCCCTGCGATGAAACCAGTCCTGGACCTGAGTCCTAGCAAACCCCGAAGGATGGAGACAGATGGTTATAAGACAGCGATGATGGCAGTTACCGTTTGCGCATTTATCTGGACTCAGAGAACGTAAACACCTCATTTCAATCTCAAAATTCCACTGTGAGTTCAGTCCAGTTATCATCCCTACCTTATAAAGGAGACCGACACTCAAAAGGTTAAATAAATTGCCCCAAATCACACAGTTAACAAGGGTGAGATCAAGCCTCGGAGCCTAGCTTTCGTTCTAGATTTCTGCGGGGGCTACAAACTCCTCACAAAGAGGTCAGGCTAAGTTCCACCTTACCCCTGCACCCAAATCAAGGCCACGCCGGCCCCTGCTACAGAGATCCCAAGAGGAAGGGGGTGTGCAGTGAGAAAAGAGGCCAACCGCAAGGACAGCACACTGCTCCCTCCAGGGTGCACGCGAGCGCTCGCAGCAAGGAGCTGGCCTGCAGACAGTAGGGTCCAGAATCATTCCGAACGCCCTCCGAGCTAAACCTCTCCTACTGCCTAGTGCTATTTCCTTATCTGCTCTTGGGAACACCTTGGGTCCCACGCTCACAGAGGCGTGAGGAGGACGGAAGACGCACAGGGAAGTGTCTCTCAAAATCACACACCCATTCCAGGTCCGGGCCTTCCTGGGAGGGGAAGCAATTACAGAGCCACTGGTCTTCCAGAAAACCCTGGGTGCTCGTGCATGAAAAGGAAGACACGGGGGGTGCCCCACTTTCCTCTAAAGAGGGTGGGAAATTCGCCTGCCAGAGGCAGAGCACAGGCCGCCCGGAGCAGGGGTCAGCGACAACCCTTCCTCGAACATGGGGCCGCAGGGCACCAAGGCAAGGGAGGCCCGGCTTCTCCTGCTGGGGCAGTGCTCTGGCTGGGCTGGCCCGAAGCCCACAGGCGTCGGAGCAACCGTTGGCAGGGGCCCCTCTGTCCTTGCTTTTTTCACTTTTCTCTTGGTAAACTGGATACAATTTTGTCCTTGCCTCTTTACAGTGCATGTTGTCTGTGCTGCTGGAAAGAACCCATCTTCCATCTAGAAGCTCATGAAGGAAAGTCCCAGATTCCTCTCTAGGCCGTCTGAGGAAAACAAAACCTTTGAAGGCACCATCAAAACCCCCACTGGCCTTGGCGAGGAAGGCACGTCCGGGACGAATATCAAAGCAGACAATAGATAGAGGCATCCGATCTCTGTGTGATTCGGGCTCTAGTTTTTTGGCGTGTATTGTGGGCACTCCTAGACATCAGCAGCTGCCAGTGAGGCAGTCTGAGCCTCTCAGTTCTGAACACTTCCCATTCTTCCGCCCCCCCCACCCCCACCCCCACCCCAACTTCTGTCTGAGGTTAACCAAAGGGTGGCTGGAGGTAAGAGCTGGCCATTTTGACGAGGCCATTCTGCTCCGAGGACGTTCTGGATACAAACATTTTAATCAGAATTACTCCAGAGTAGATGCATTTTCATTTGAAAGCATTTTCTATTGAAACCATTTTTCTAGAGAAAATTCCATTAGGCCCATTCAGTTCCTTGATGATTTTTCATCTCCTGTGTTTTCTAATTTTTTCATTTTTCTTTAGTCAAAGTTATTTCTATCAGAATCCGTTCTTGTCTACTTCAAATCAATAGATTTGATTCACTGAACGGTTTCACCCACGTCACACTTTACCAATAACAGCTCTTGCCGGGGAGCTTTTCATTCTTCCTCTCACACTCAACTTTCCTGGAGCAATGTTGTAAACACCTAAAGATCGGCCGGGCCTGTGGGGCCGCAATTCTCACTTGGTCTCACCTCGTACCAGGTACAGGACGAGCTTTTGTCAGTTAACAGTAAACTGCATAATACACGATATAGTCCATGATATAGATTCTAAATTAAACCAAAGGTCCACGGTGTGAATCTGCGAAAATCACGAGAAGACCGTGCACGGTTCTGAGAGGGAACGTAGGGCCCGCGGCCCTTTCAGGGCACAGACCACAAAGCTCTTCAGGAGATCCTCGTGTCAAAGGAGCCTCCCGGGATTAGAAAAAGCAAGGTCAGATCAAGCTCTGTCCTGAGGTTAAATATGAACTGCTTAAAAATGAAAAATCAAAAAGCTGTTATCTATGTTCAAAACAACACAGTGAGGAGCGCCTGGGTGGCTCAGTGGGTTAAAGCCTCTGCTTTCGGCTCAGGTTGTGATCTCAGGGTCCTGGGATCGAGCCCCACATCAGGTTCTCTGCTCGGCAGGGAACCTGCTTCTCCCTCTCTCTCTGCCTGCCTCTCTGCCTACTTGTGATCTCTCTCTCTGTGTCAAATAAATAAATAATATATATATTTAAAATAACACGGTGAGAAGGGAGAGCTGGGGTCAGGGGCCAAGGCTGGCCAAGGCTTAATCACCGTAGAAGTTGGACAAAGAATATACGGGGCTGTGTTACACTATTCAGTCTACTTTGTATTTGAAATCTCCTAAAAAAAAAAAAAAAGAAAGAAAAAAAAGAAATCTCCTATAATACAAAGTAAAAAAGAAAACAAACGTTACCGTTTGCAATTACCCCCTTGAGGTTTTCTAGAATTGCACCAATACAGGACGCACAGGCCGCATGTGGCTATTTACATTCAAATTCATTACAATGAGATAAATTAAAATGTCACCTTCTCAGTCACCCCAGCCACATCTCAAGCGCTCCTTAGCCACACGTGGCTAGCAACTCCCATGCTGGACAAGGCAGACACAGAACGTTTCCAACTTCACAGAAAGTCCTACTGGACAGCACTGGCCTAGATACTGTGCAACCCTGAGACGAAGGGCAACAAAAGATCTCAGCTACCTCCCACAGTCTTGAACTTGCTGTGCTCATTAAAATAGCATCTGCATTCCTGACTTAGATGATTAACAATCATACTTTTAAAAACCCATCATAGGGGCACCTGGGTGGCCGGGTAGGTTAAGCCTCGGCCTTTGGTTCAGGTCATGATCTCAGGGTCCTGGGATGGAGCCCCGCATCAGGCTCTCTGCTCAGTGGGGAGCCTGCTTCCCCCTCTCTCTCTGCCTGCCTCTCTGCCTACTTGTGATCTCCCTCCTCTGTCAAATAAATAAATAAAATCTTAAAAAAAAAAAAAAAAACCCTCATAAAGGAACCTGGAGGATACACTGTGGCGAGACCCTGGATGTGGGGAAGGCCCAGCCACCCAGTAGGATGCTGTGACCCTGTTTCTAGCAGGACTGTCTCCCACTCCCTGTGCTCATCCGGGGCCTCACACTGACCAGGGAGGGGTCCAACTCCAGGGTTTCAGTTGAGGGCTTCGGGGAGGTTCGTCCAGGACTGAGTCCATCCTGGCTTGTCTTCCATGCTGGGCATCAGCCTGCAACTCACTTCAGGATGCAAGCATACACAGCCGCATCGGACCCAAGGGCGTCCCGACCCACTCATGGGCCGCTTGTCCCTCTGCTTTAGGTTGGCACCATTTGTCATCCTCCCAAATCTCCCCAATTTGGCCGAAAGCTTCTGGCAGGAGGAAGGCACAGGCCTTGTACTTCCCCAGGGCACTGGGGCTACTTGGTCCAAATCAGCAGGGCAGAGCCTGTCCGCGAGCGCAGGTCTCTGATCCCTCCCCACATTCCTACCCCGTTTCTATCAGCAGCTCACACGGCCGCCAGCCACACATGGCACACCCCGGCCGGCCCCCCAGAAAAGATCAAATCCTTTCTGTTGCGGCGAGGACGAGACAGGTGCCCAGCCTTCCCCACCCACCGCAGCTAGAAGGTGGGTGACACCCACTTCCTCCTTGGCTTCCTCTTGCGAGAGCACGCACACACATGCACACACACACACACACACACACACACACACACACACACACACTGGCTGGGCGGGTGCAGCAGCTGCTGGCTACAGAACCACCAGCTGGCAAGAGTTTGGGGCTGGGCTCGAGGCAGAGGCCCGAGGCAGGGGACAGCAGCAATGCCCAAAGTCAAGGCTCACGGGACCCAACAGCATCCCAGGGGCCACCTGGATCCCTGCTCCGCAGCATCAAATCACCGAGTCTTCGGGCTCGAGGAGATGGAAACAACGTAAATCAGTCACATTCTTTTATGGAAGAAAATTCAAAGTAAGATGGCCCGCTTAAGGGTATAAGTCACATACCCCATTTCTTAAATTCTTCAAACGTGTGCAAATGCAGAGTCCTGTGCTGGGGAGGGTTTCCCCACATTTGGCACAGCTGTACCTTCCTTTCCGCGAGTCCGCCCAAACATATCTCGCTCTCTGGCTTGGTCCCCACACTGTCATTCCCACGACACACAAAGCATCAGCAGCACCCAGTCTGAAGGCTGGAGAGAACACACACCAACCAGGGAAACCACTCCATCCCTTCCAGTGAAACACACAAGGTGGGGCCGGGCCACGACAGGAGACACGACTTAGGGCTGGATCACTGCCCTGCATCTCGACGGGGCAGAGAGCGCTGCTTTACGCTGCAGGGCAGTGGGGAGGCGAGGAGAGCCAACACCCTGCTTGGGGGAATCCACGGACTCCCTAACTACATGTCCTGACAGTTCCCTGCGCTAGCCGGGAGCAGCTGTTTGGGGCGAGGAGGCTGGAGAAGCCGAGAGGTGGGCGTAAGCAGCACTAGGCTGCCAGGACGGGGGACAGCGTCTCCCTCCCCTCAGCCACAGCTGGGGAGTCAAAGGCTAGCAGCCAGGAGGCGCCCCTGGAGCCAAGCTCTGATCCCCGATCTCTCCCCTTCCTCTCCAGGGGAGGAGCAGGGGGCCAACTGGCCGTCGGGCCGGGGTCTGTCCCTGCAGGCACAGCCCCCTCTATGGGCAACCTCACGTGGCGTCGCCAGCAATTCTAGGGACTGCTCTCCAGAGCTGTGGCTCCGACACCAGGTGGACCACCAAGGCCCCCTTGCAGCTCCCCAACCCCAGGGACCTCCGCTCTTAAGGGACCACAGTGCCAACAAAAGAAACCCTCCGGAGCCGTGCGCAGACCGGAGCTGACTGGACAGCGAGCTGGGCTGCTGTGAGGCAGCAGGCCGCGTGCAGAGAATGGGGAGCACCAAGGTCTATCCCTGGCACCCACGACGGCTCTTGTCTTGGGTCTACAACCTGGAACAAGTCATTAGACTTCTCGAACTGGAATGCCAAGGCCTCTGCTCACTCCCAGGGAGCCTTGCCTTTAGCACCGAGGCTCCATAATTACAGCAGGGCTCACAAGGTCATTCTGGAACACAGCGTCTGGCTTCAACAGGTGCCAACAGTCAGTCAGCAGGCAAGTTAACCACTGAGCTAATTTCACTTCTGCCATCAGCATTTGTATTGTGTATGTTTGCAAATATTCCAAAATATAAAGCTAATAAAATTGCTACTTGAGGCGCTTCTCAGTCAGCTATCATCTTGCTCTTTATCTACCACAGAGTTCTTTCTGCAAACTCAAAACTACGTCTCTGGATTGGGCAATAGCATAACACAAGGGCAAAGGAACAGCTTCAACCAATAGCAAAAAACACATTTTTAAATTTTATTTATTTATTTGACAGCGACAGAGAGAGAGATCACGAGTAGGCAGAGAGCCAGGCAGCGGGGGAGGGGGAAGCAGGCTCCCCGCTGAGCAGAGAGCCCGATGCGGGGCTCGATCCCAGGACCCTGAGATCATGACCCGAGCCGAAGGCAGAGGCTTTAACCCACTGAGCCACCCAGGCGCCCCAAACCATTTTTAATACAGCCGGGGAAACGTGAAGGACTGGGTACTTCAGGATATGACAAGAACTTTAATTTTCTTAGGTGTGAAAATGGGATCTCTTAGAAGTTTTTATCTAGGAGAGATAAAATATGTAAGTATTTACAGTTGAAGTTATATAATATCTGAATAGTTTTAAAATAAGAAAACAGGAGAGAAGATACGATTGTCAAGATGCTGGCTGCTGATGCTGGTGAGGGCACAGAGAGATCGCTGATTATTCTCTCCGCCTTGCTGTATACTTGCAATGTTCCAACATAAAAAGTGGCCAAGAAACATTTCTTGAAGACCTGGCTATTTACTTGCCATATAATCACAAAACTCAAGAAAATGTGACTCACTGAAGGGACAGAAGAACCGAAGATATCTGTCAAAAGTTGCCCTCACTAAAGGCAAAATTTAAGCAAAATAATAAATAAAGCCAAAGTAACAGCAGTAAGATTGCCAGGGAGGGAAAGTGAAGAGTCAGCATGTTTTCCAAGCAAGAACAGGTCTCCCAAGACCGGAAGGGCAACCAAGGCTCCGAGAGGAGCCCACCCTGCCCGTATGTGAGATGTGTCAAAACATGGGGTCCAGCTCTGGCCTCCCAATACCCTGTTAGTGGCCAAACCACTCCGGCTGTCCACAGGCTCTCACCTCTACATCTCTTCCTCTAGTACTTTTAGCCCTCAGCTCTTTCTTGGTCTCTGGCAGAGACAGAGAAGGAAAAAAACGCATATACTCACTTGCCACAAAGCACTTGCAAGGCGGTCTGAAACCCAACTGCAGGGACCTGGCTAAGTTCTGCCCCTCCCTGCACCCACTTCTATTGCCCTGAGAGAGGAAGGACCAAGGCACTGGGGCAGGCGTGTTTGTTAAATCCTACTGTGTGCCAGGTGCCCCTGCACCCAGGACTCCAGGCTACAGCCCTGCTGGTTAAGTTATTATTGTACCCATCTGTCATCCAAAGAAATGGAGGTTAAGGAACTGGTCCAAGGTCACATGCTAGAAAGAAAGGACAGGAGACTCAAACCCAAGCCCTCTGACTCCAGTGACCTGGGGAGGAGAAGCACACACACAGAGCCCCGTACTATTCCCATTCTCCAGTGATAAAGCTTACAAAACGGATGCCCGAGATCTGGATGAGACCACAGGACTCTCTGGCCATCCTCAGTTCGGTAAACAGTCTCCACCACCCCGTCCGCACACCCGCTCTGCCAAGCCCCGTGGCCAAGACGTTTTCTCTGCAGAGCATCCAAAGACTTAACAAGCCCTGCCTGAGCCCCCCTGCCCCCAGTTCTGCACCGAGGAACAAATGTGCCCTAAGGAAACCTCAGTGGACGTTTCCAGCTTCGGCTCTTACCCGGATTATTTCATAAACTTTCCAACACGTCTCCTAGCCTCCAATCTCACAGAGCCGACTGAAACTCCACCTGGCACCAATTTAGGCTCACCGAGTTGCATTTAGGACACCTGGTCATCTTTCTGAAGAGCACATCTGATGATGTCACTCCCTAACACTCTCCCCACCCCAACACAATCAGGCCACGGCCCAGGTTCTCACTTCCGACCCACCCAGTGAGGCTCAACCCCTCACCATTCCTCCAACACTCCTTGCTCTTTTATGTTCCACTTCCTCCACAAGAAACACATGTACTTCCTCCCTGTCTCCGAGGGAACTCCTATTCATCCCTTAAAACCCATCTCAAATACCCCATCTTCTGTGAATTCTTTTTTCACTATAGCACACCAGACTCATTTGTTAAACAATCATACCTTCTTTCTTAGGACAGTTCAAGGGCCAAAAAAAAAAAAAAGTTCTTGTCATCCCTCAGCCTCCTCCTCGGAGTGAAGAGTCCTATTCTTCTAGAACTTATTCCCCCTCTCTTCTCAACTCCCATTCATAAATTTCCCAACACTTGATGGAGAACTCAGACTGAGCTATACTGCCCAACAGCAGCGGGGCACATGGAAGTTTGCAGAACACGAGTTTCTTGAGGGTGGTAATGGCGATTTATACCGCATCACCCACAAACACCAGCACGGAGACAAACACACATGGCCGCCCAAAGCCACTCTCCCAGGCACTTGGGTTATATTGCCCGTCGCTGGCTCCCATAGCCCATTTTGCCAAGAAAGACCATGATGATTCTCTGCTGACAAGGATAAGAAGACCAATGAGCAGCCTCCGGTTGACTGGTTCGTGAAACACCCACCGTCTCCCAAACAATGATGACTCCAGCTCCTGCCGATCACCTTCGGAACTAATCCAAATCACACTCAGAAACAAACCTAAGGTGACCTGCACAACCCGTGGCAGAGAGAGACATCACTGGCGCGCCACAGGGAGGCCAACTCTGGGTTCC
The DNA here is from genome assembly GCA_028533885.1 of Nasua narica. Classification (NCBI taxonomy): domain Eukaryota; kingdom Metazoa; phylum Chordata; class Mammalia; order Carnivora; family Procyonidae; genus Nasua; species Nasua narica. The sequence goes on from CM052799.1 coordinate 77,014,842, forward strand.
AGAGCTGGCCGGGGCTCCAGCTGTCCCCCTCACTGCTGCACGCGTCACGGGCCAAACTCCCATGAGCTATCCGTGCCTCCTCCTGTCTCCAGTTGGCGGCTGCTTTCTAAAACGACTGAGATAAATGGGTTGAAAGTTCTTATCATCCTTCTTGTCCCTGCGACACAAAATAAAAGAAATAATGGGAGCATCTGTTGATGGTCCCTTCCCCGCAGCAGGGACCCGTGAGAAGAAATTCTCAGTTGAAGAGCTTCCTTCTATCGGCCAGCTCTGGTCTCCCGCCAGCCAGCACCCCACAGCCGCTTGGCTTCACTCCCGCGAGGTAGCCATTAACACAGGCGGACTACACGCTCGTTCTGGACGAAGTGACTTCCATTAACCCTAACTCACTCGGCAACCTGGAATGGACAGTTGGGAAGAAGGTTGTCAGAGCTCTCTATCTTTGGCCTGGAAGCTTGGGAGAAACCCACCGAGGGGCTCTGAAGGGAAAGGAGGGAGGACGGGAAACGTGGGACAGTTCCAACGTCACCACCGCATGCAAAGCGATGAGAGACACCTGGTCAGTCCCCCAGGCCCAGGACCCCTGAGTCGTGCGACAGCAGAGAGGAGCCAGGAACCACAGCGCCCCCTCTCGGCAGAGTGCATGGAATTTCTATGACCTCAGCAGCAGCATCACCAGCGACCCAGGACTTAGAAGAGCTGGGACTGTGTTACTGAATTTTTTTTAATTCCCAAAACCTAGCCTAGTGCCCCGTGACTGCAGTTGTTTAAGAAATATGTGTTTAATTAAGGAACCAAGCTAGGGTACAAACGATAAGCTACGAACAACTCCCTTGTGGTCAGTCTTTTAATGTGCTTTGTGATTTTTTTTTTTCCTTCTGTGGCTCACACAATCAGATTAACATCTCTCTGGGCACAATTATCCTTGGAATTGCCCACTTACACGATGTGAAAACTCACTTGAATGATGACCTACCGGTCTACGCTAAATTGTGTGGCATGAATGCCATTCTCTCAAGACCTAAATAATCCCCCCTTCCACTCTACTTTGCCTCCTCCAAGCTAAAAGATATATAACCCGGGTCCCAGTGGGTCTTCAGAAAATGCATTCCGGGGTGGAATTTTACCCCCTCTGAATTCACGGGACCCAGTTTCTCTACTTATTTCAGCTGTCTGCCACATATTATAAGACAGTGGATGTGGCAAAATGCCCTGAAAACTGCCCAGTATTTGAACATACAGACGACACGTCTCTTGAATTATTTTGCTCTTCACTCGGTCTTCTCGACGAGATTACAAACTCCTTGAAGACAGCAACCACGTTCTGTACATCTGAGAGTCACCACCACCAGGACAGTGAAGAATGTGCCCTTAGAAACAGGGACAATTCCAAGCCCTGCTCGAGCCAAAGACCTTGGCTGCCCCGGGCCACCTTCTCTGAGTCTCAGGCTTCCCTGGTTCACTTGGCACTATTCACTGCCAGGCCCATTTAAGGACAGCCAGAGGAACAAGCAAGGCACTGAAATGTCAAACCCCCTCCTCCAGCCCATCTTCTGCCTCTGAGGCAGCATGACACGGCTTAATTTTGACTTCTACCTGCAGTAAGATCTCCCAAGGAATCAGGGTCAGGGTGATGCAGAAGAAAAGGAGGGCCTCCCATAAATAAGAGTTAGCACGACATAGCTCCCTGCTTAGCTCAATACATGGAAAAGCTCGGGGGTCAGCTGTGAGATGGGGCAAAGATGTCCCTGAGGCCATGGCCAGAAGACCCCGCAGGAGCAGGCTGTCAGGAAGCATGACAAGACAGAGGAGGACCCTCTGGCCACTGGAGCCCATGCCAATTTGAGTCACCCAGGAGTCTCTGGAAAAGACAGGAATGGCCTTGTTTCAAGACCTCAGCAGTTGGGCGCCTGAGTGGCTCAGTGGGTTAAAGCCTCTGCCTTCGGCTCAGGTCATGATCTCAGGGTCCTGGGATCGAGCCCCGAATCGAGCTCTCTGCTCAGCGGGAAGCCTGCTTCCCCCTCTCCCTGCCTCTCTGCCTACTTGCGATCTCTCTCTCTGTCAAATAAATAAAAATAAAATCTTTAATAAAAAAAAAGACCTCAGCAGCAGCTGGGCGCCCAGCTCAGGGAGGCAAGGGCAGTGCCCGCTGCTGCGGCAGGGGTGCCCCGCAGAAGCCAGGGCCCCGGCAAACCCCTCCCCTTCCCACCCTGAACGGCCAAGCAAAGCTGCTCAGAGGACTGGGGACCTCTCCCAGCTCTAAGGCATCAAGAACAAATTGCAGCCAATAAAACTAAGAAAGAGAAAGCGTATGATACCCAGTGCCTCATTCCAACATCCCAGAGCCACGACGATTATGGCCTAAACCTGTGTAACTCAATCCCAACATCCCTCCTTTCATCAAGCATTCATTTCACCTTTACTATGCGCCGTGAAGATCTGCAAAGGATAAGAAGCAGTTTCTGTCCTCAAGGAGGTCAGGAATACACACTTGAAACTCGGATGGCCTGGGTCAAATCCTGGCCAGGCCACTCACCAGCTGGGTGACCCCAAGCACTTTAATTCTCTGTGCCTCAGTTTCCTCATCTGCAAAATGCAGACGACGACAGAAGCTACCTCGTGGGTCACTCTGAGGAGCGAGCAAACACAGGAAAAGTGCTTCGACCAAGCACACAGTAGGCCGCACAGTAGCGTCAGCAGTAAGCAGTATGAGCATTATTCACTCATAGTTATTAACCCACAGGACATGGGCGACCTGAAGGGAAACTGATGAATACCTTCGGATTGTGTTTATGCTTTATGCACCCACACACCCAGGTTTTCGGAGGATGACGTCCGCAGCCTTCATCAAATTCTCCAAGAAACAAAGCTGAAGGGAAACTCAGTGAAGCAGGAGCACCAGGAGCACGGCAGGGCGAGGGCAGGAGTTACACGACCCGTGCCCTCACTTCAACCACGCAATGGGTAAAAGCCAAGCAGCGCCGCCCAAGAGAACTCTCTGCAATGACAGAAATGTTCTCTATGTGCGCTGTCCTCACATAGTAGCCATTGGCCACGTGTGGCTACTGGGCACTTGAAACTGTGGCTGGAGAGACTGAAGAAGTGAACTTTCAGTTTTACTGACTTTAGGACTTGGTCTTGAAGTAGCCACATGTGGCTAATGGCCGCCATTCCCAACATCACAGAGCTGGTCAGGGTGGGGAGGGAAACATTGCAGGCAGAGAACAGAAACACGCAACAACGCAGAACACTCCGTGATGTTTCCAGAAGCCGGGAGCGCAGCAATAGGATGTACCCAGCACATGGAGATGGCAGTTGGGCGAGGGAGAGGGCGCACGGGGGTGCGGCCCAGAGCACCCAGGGACCAGAGCATGAGTGCCAGGCCAGATGGAAAAGCCATCTGAGATCTGCACTGAGATCTGGGCCTGACGCTGGACGCAGACGTGCCGTATGGGTCAGGGCTCTCCAGAGAAGACAGAACCCAAAGGACGCGTACTCAGGCCTACCTTGTTCTAAGGCGCTTCACTTCCCTGTGCTTCAAAGACTCTGTGGTGTTTTACAAACTGAAGGTCTGGGCCAACCCTGCCTCAAGGAAGTCTACCGGCGCCATTTTTCCACAGCATCTGTTCGCTCCACGACTCTGTTACATTTTGGTAATTCTCACCGTATTTCAAACATTGTCATAATTATTATACTGAATTGCTACAATCTCATGATCAAACTTGAATGGGTGAGGAGCTGCTTCTTAGGGATGAGCAAAGAAAGTGGTTTCCTAAGACGGAATCTACTCCTGGTGCAGACGCTGAGAACGTGGTTGATAGGACAACAAAGGATTTGGAACATTTCATAAACTTAGTTGATAAAACAGCGGCAGGTTTTGAGAGAATCCACTCCAATTTTGAAACAAGTTCTACTGTGGGTAAAATGCTATTAAACAGCATCACATGCTGCAGAAAAAGTATTCATGAAAGGAAAAGTCAATCAAGGTGGCAAACTTCAAATATTTTAAGAAATTGCCCCAGCCACCCCAGCCTTTGGCAACCCCCACCCTGATCAGTCAGCGGCCATCAACATCGAGACAAGACCCTCTAACAAGCGCAAAAAGATTATGACTCACTGAAAGCTCAGCTGATAGTAAGCATTTTTAGCAATGAGGTACTTTTTAATTACAGCATATACCTTTCCAGACATAATGCTATCGCACATTTAATAGACTACAATATGTGGGATAGTTTTTACATGCAATGGGAAACAAAAAAATTTCATTTGATTTGCTGTATTGTGAATTTGCTTTACTGCAGTGGTCTGGAACCAAACCTGCAATATCTCCAAGGTATGTCTGTTCATAGAGAAAGAGATTTATGTTAAGTAATCAGCTAGTGTCATCATGAGGGTTGGCAAGTCCAAAACCTGCAAGGGTAGGCCGACAGGCCAAAGACTCAGAGAACAGCTGATGCTTCAAGTCCAAAGGTCATCTGCTACAGAATTCTCTCTGGGGCACCTGGGTGGCTCAGTCAGTTGAGTGTCTAGCTCTTGGTTTCGGCTCAGGCAGGCCAAGATCTCGGGGTTGTGAGATCGACCCCCATGTCAAGCTCTGCGCTCAGCGGGGAGTCTCCTTAAGATTCTCTCTCTCCCTCTCTCTCCCTCTGCCCTTCCTCCCTCTCACTTGCTGTCTCTCAGATAAAGATATTTTTTTTAAAAAAATAATTCTCTCTTATTTGGAGGGGGTCACTTCTTTGTTCCATTCAGGCCTTCAACTGACTGGATGAGGCCCACCCACACCATGGAGGGCAATGTGCTTTACTCAGATCCCACCGGTTTAAATGTCTCATCCAATAAACGCCTTCATAGAAACATTCTGTGTGACCCAGCTAGGTTGACACATAAAATTAACCATTACGTGCACTCAAGTTTTTGGAGAACTGTCAGCAGAACTGATTCTGGCAAGATTCAGTTGGGAAGTGGTGGGGACAGGTGAAGGAAGGGCACCAAAAGGCAGGAATACCAATGGAAAGGCTATTTCAGTCATCCAGGTCAGACGTCGGGGCTTCTACCAGAGAGGTGGAAATGGGAAATGAGTCATTTCATTAGCATTTGTTAAAAGAAAGTATGAATGGACTCTGTGACTTGATAAAACACACTACACAATTACACCTTCATGGGAAGCTACGATTTCCTCATAGGTCTCTAACACAATATAAAGCTCAGGAAGTTTCTCCACAGGCCATAAAGGGGGGAAAAGTGGCCTAGTAGAAAGAAACAGGGTTTACTGCATTTCCCTACTCCGAGCAGTCCTTGGCCTGCTCTGTGGGTCACACCTGCCCACCTCTAACACCTTCCGACCCAGAGCCTTACTAGAAGATAGAAGCTTACAGCCCAGACATGGCACAGTTAGCTGCCTCCTAATATCTATCCTCCCCTCCATCCTTAGAAACAACCCCTCTAGTAAAAAACAAAACAAAACAAAACAAAAAACCAAAAAAAAAAACCTCTAAGCCAAGCCACCAGTGCAGCTACCCAAGTCCCAGCGACGGAATAGAAGCAGAGTGTTGTCTGAGAATTCCAACTAGACTTTTTAAAAGAGAAGGGGGAATACGTCCCTTCCCCATTCCTCTTTTGTCCCTTTCGTTCTGAAATGCAGATGTGACAGCTGGAGCTCCTGGAGCTCTCTTGGACCATGAGGGGCTCTGAGCGGGAACTCACAGGACTGAGGGATACACAGGTCACCGGGTCTCAGATGACCACGGAGTCACAGCACCAGACTCCACTAGACTGCCTACTTCAGTCTATGTTCTCCAGGTGACAGAACATATCCCAGTATGTGCAGGCCACTGTTTTTGAGTCCTTGGTTGCTTGCAACCAAAAGCAATTCCTGGTTGATATTAGAAGAGGCCATCATTTTGTGCAAGAAGTGATGTAAATTTCCTAATTTCGGGCTGTAGAACTCAGGTGCTGGGATGAGGCCAGACAGAAGAGGAATGCACAGAAACTCAATACAGTGCCCTCATCTTACGATTTCCTTCCCACCACTCTTCAAGAACACACTATAGATACCTTCGACCACCTTGGCTGAGTGCTCAGGTGGGTGTAAAAACAGAGCACCGTGCCTCCTCTGTGTAAAGACAGTCTTCACTTAGTTGGCCTGACTCTGAGACCAAGAGACTTAAATTCAAAGAATGAGAGAACCTCAGGAGATGGATACACCATGACTTCTAGAAATAAAAAAGGCCGCGCGTCCTCTCTGCACTACGGTGCTTTGCCAAAGGGCTGGGGATGCGCTTGAGGCTGGTAACGAAGCAATGAACAAATGGTACCCTCGCGGTACTTTCATTTTAACCCACTTCTTCAAAGTGAAGGACACACAGTGAGGCTTCCTCAACATAGCGATCGCTGCCATAAGTGCACCAAAGAGGCATTCTTTTCGCTGGGAGAATGTAAGCTCCCTGGTGCCCAGCAAAGTCTGAAATGGAAAACTAAATAGATAAACATGAGTAAATGATCCAACTAATAAAGACACTGAAGATCGGGGGGGGGGGTAGGGGAGAAGTTCGAGGGAGGCAGATGCCAGGTGGTGTCTGGATAAGTCAGGGCAAAGACTGGCTGAGGGACCCCATTCGGGAAGATCCTTCGGAAGAGACCTAGTTCATGTGGCCTGTCCACGGAGCCCTTCAGAGTTCTGTGTGGAGCCCACCAGCTCTTAGCCATCAAGCTGGTAAGGTTGAGGGGGCAGTGATCACAGACTCAGCCACTTTCTTTAGAAACCCCATTTCGGGGCACCCAGGTGGCTCAGTCGGTTGAGCGTCTGAATCTTTGTGTAGGCTCAGGCCATGACCTCAGGGTCGTGAGATCAAGCCTGGCGTCGGGCTCCACACTCGGCGCGGAGTCGGTTTGAGGTTCCTTCCCCCTTCCTCTTCCTCCCCTGCTTGTGCTCTCTTTCTAAAAAACTCCATTTCTTCCTGGAAACGCTAGGCTTCGGAGTGTAGAACTGGTGCGTGAGATGTCGAATACTCTCGATTGTACTGAATACTCCTACATATTCATTCCCTTGTACCTGCCCAAGGCTACAGGCTGTGAAACAGCGCTGCGGGAGCAGAATCCTTCCCTCCACAACAACACAAGCTCTAAAGGCAGGAACCTGAGAGGGGGCGGCAGACTCTAAAACAACTTTATCCATCTGGTTGATGACTCAACACAGCTCCCCTCCTTTGTAGGGCTGCTAGATTTAGCAAATAAAAATACAGGACTCCCAGTTAAATTTGAATTTCAGGTGCATGGCAATTTTTTTTTAGTTTTAGTAAGTCCCAAATATCATGTGAGACAGAGATACCCTTAAAAAAAAAAAAAAAAAAAAGATTGGAAATTCAAATTTCACTGAACATCCTGTATCCCATCTGCTGCCCCCAGCTCTGCTTTATACCCCACAAGGACATCCCACCAACTACACATGAAGGCCCTGGCTACCGCCTGGACTTCCCCGCACTTGCCTCTCGGGAATGGGTGTGATCCCCTCACACCCGTGTGTGAGAAGCTCCTACTGGGCCACAAACACCGGGCTGGGAATCCGCACCCCACAACAGAGAGCAGAGTATCCCAAGACAGAGGAAGGTTTCTAAAGCAGAGCTACTCAAAGGTCTAGAGTCTGTAAATATCTAAGCCTTATCACGCATCTACTTTTTAGTGTGAATAAGGCCATCCAATTCTTCAGGGCAAATGTTCAAGGAAGGAAAGGGTAGAATATGAAATTGCCCTGAGAGAGCAAGGGAGAAGGAAATGGAAGACAAATGAAGGAAAGCAGGGGGGGCAGAGTGGGGATCCCTAAGGGGAGGAGAGGGAACGGAAAGGTAAGCCAAAAGTGCTCCAGAGAAACGTCACCACCTGTCGGGGACCACCCCTGGCTACCCGACAGCATAGAAAGGCCGACCCGTGTTGACAACACTCGTGGCAAAAATACAGCCCGTACTCTGATCTTCAGCTGAGAAATCTGTCGCCTGCCACTCCTTCCGGGGAACATGGCTGCTTTACAGAGGGGGAAGGAGGGGACAATCCTTAATAATGCAATCGTTTTATTGAAGATGGACGAAGAGAAAAGAAGAGACACATCCAAGAAGCCTCATGGTTTCAGATACAGAACAACACTCCACATCCCCCATTAACTGCCAAACTGCGGTGACAAACCACGTCTGTTGGCTCCGCACAGCGTGTGGCCCACCAAGTGCCATGTACTGGGCACCAGCCATGGCCCGGTGAAAGGCAAAGGGGACAAGGGACGGGGAACCGCCCCTGACAAAACCCCCAACTTACAAGGCAACGGGGGGGTAATACCTCCGGCTTCATACTGCTTGCCTGACACCGTGTTGCCGCCGGTCCCCCACTGCGGGCCAGGCGGGAAGGGTCAAAGCCAGTGGCCCAGTGTACCGCCAGCAGAGAAAACCTCAAGATCAGCAACACACCGGCTCCAGCCCCAGCAGACGATGCTCCCGCCGGGCCAGCCAAGCAGGAGGTGCAGAGGCTCCAGCGAGGTGAGCTCTCCCGACTGAAGCCTCAAGACCTCCCCTGTCAGGAGCCTCTGACCTTGGTCAGAAGCTGCCACCAGCCACGCCCCCTCTCCTCACCCCATCTTGATCAAGCGTCTAGGCTTCCAAAATGCAGCTGCTGCTTTGCCGGGACCTCCAAGCAAGACTGCAAGACAGGATAGAGCCTTACAGGCAAGGGAGAGTTAACGGCCCATTGCCCTCTCCTGCCGTAAATCAGCGGGGACTCTGCTCTGGGACAGGTGCCCCGTCACTCACCGCCTGCCCTTACCGTGGGCAGCAGGGATGACGCGGTTCTCAGGAACCGGCCTGGGGCCGCCCTGTGGGAACATGCTCAGAGCCACGGGGAAGGACGTCACTGACCCAGACCTCCTCACCCGAGTCCCACATGAGAGCTGCCACCCAGGCAGGCCGATGGCCTGGTGGAAATGAAAGTGACCGGGAGGAAGGGAGGCATGACGGAGTTGCGCTGAGCCCCAGGAGAACTAGGAGGGGCGCCACGAGGGGAAGGAGTTTCAGAGGGCCCCAGGCTGCTTGGAACAAGAGCCTCACAGTCGCCCGAGGGCAGAAAAGGCAGGGAAAGCAGGGAAACCACCGCACAGAGGAGCTCAACTTCTTCCTTTGAGCCCTTCACATTACTGCTCCCGCCTGCCCCCTAAGACATGTCAGGGCGTGGCTCAGGCTTTCTGATGGTCACGAGATGCCTCGGGAGGGCCACAGGACGGCAGCCAGAACCAGGCAGACGTGGGTTCAAATCTCTGCTCCTCTCCTCACAAGGTCGATGATATGGGGTGTCGCTTCACCTCCCCGAGCCTTACCCAGTACCCCCTCCGTCTGACCGCGACGGTAATGCCACCTTCAAGTTTGCTGAGCAGACACGAGAGACCGTACGTAAGGGACCTACGACTCTACAGCCTGGGGACCTAGTAGATCCTCAATATGGAAGGACATGGAGGACCCCTTGAAAACTCAACTTCTCTAAACCTCACTTTCCAGCCCTGCAGAACTTAAAGTACCGCCCTCCTGTTTGTGAAGCATTTAGAAAAGTGCCCGGTCCACAAAGACTGCTCAAACCCCTCTCCTCTCCCTCCTTCCCTCCAACCTGAATCTCTGACTCCGTCCTCTCCACACACAGGCTCCCAATAAACTGTCACCTCCGTCCTGACTCCCAGCTCCCCACCTCCAGCCAGCCCTGAGTGCTCGCCTGTGAAATTCCCACTGTGGTACCCCAGTCACAGCTTTAATGGTCAGGAGGGCGAGCTCACCGCCTTCTCCCAACGCTGGGTCCCCCGTGTCCACTGGCATTCAGGCCGTTCAGCTCAAAACCCTGGAGTTCCCTGTGACTCATCCTTGACCGCTGGTTAACCACTAAGTCTGTTAAAGCTTCCCTTCCCCTCCTCCCAGATTAAGTCAAACCAGAAGGGTTTATGCAAAGGCCCAAGTGATGGTCTTTGGGCTCCAAGACCAGTTTCCTCATCTGTACTACGGGGACAAATGGGAAAGGTAAACGACCCCCACCCACCCACCCACCCACTCACAGAGCAGTACACATGGCGCCTAACACATAGTTAGATCTCAAAAGATGGTGCCGCCATTAACGTAAGACATGATATTCAGCATCCATGTCTAATTACCATCTCAAACAATGTAATTCCCCACGCATAAGAGCCCACAGTGGCCTCTCCGTAGCTTCTCAACCCAGTCTGGGGGTACTCCCTCAGTCGGCCAACACTCCTTCCCCATCTGGGCCTTCAGGTCCCATCAGACTCCCCTCCCACAGCCCTCGAGCTGACACACTTACCCCAGGTTACGCCCCTATGGACTTCTCCATCAGATCGTGGCTCTTCCCTCTTTTCTACCCAGACTCTCTCTCGCACTTTGGGGCTCTGGGGCACCTTTCTGCCCAGGCTTCCCCCACAGTGCCACCCCGTAGAGGGACTTCACCCCACTGGCTTCTTCCACACGACGTCTACACCCGGGCCATGGGGTTCAGGTCTCTAACAAATGAGCCTCCCCCTTGGGTGAGTACAAACGGTCCCCATGATTCACGGGCTCCATATTTACAGACTGGCCTACTCACTAAAGCTTCTTTGTAACTCCCAAATCTGTATGTGCCACACTTGGCAGGGTCTGGATGCACACGGAGTAGTGAAGCAATTCGGTCGCTCCATGCACGCCTTCCCAGCCGCAGCCCTAACAAGGCAACTCTCTGCCTTCCTGCTGCAGCCCTCACGCGGGAAACGACTGCCCACCCCTGTCTCCACAGTGCCACGTTTCTCACATCTCTGTGCTTCTTGTCAGATTCGGCTGTTTAAATTGGCCTCCACGCCTGGTGCTGAAGTGCTGGCTAGTGTTCCAAAGTGCAAGAAGGCTACGATGTGTGTGCCGTGTGGAAAAAAATATGTGTTTTACGGAAGCTTCATTCAGGCGTGAGTCACAGAGCTATTGGCCGTGAGTTTAATGTTCGTGAATCAACAATGCGGTAAATCCAGAAAAAGGGAGAGGAAACTTGCAGATTCCCTAGAGTGGCTGCTCCAGTAGGTGCTGAAGTGAAGTCCATAGTCAGGGCATGAAGAAGCCACAGAAAAGTGGCTAATCTGTGGACTCCTTTTGGTATCAAAACATGGGAGATTGTGACCAATTAAAAAAGCACAGTGGGCAACACCGTGTGACGCTGAAAGCCGACATATTTACAATCATGTCACCCAGGGTCGGGAAAATGTTCGAACCTCCTTGGCTAGAGTCTTATTTTAAGAAAATACTGTACGTAATTAGTTACTTGTAAGAAATATATATTAAATAAGGTACTTTATATTTTTTAAGATTTATTTACTTGAGAGAGCGAGCGAGAACACGCATACACAGTGGGGAGAGGGAATCTCAAGCAGGCTCCACGCTGAGCATGGGGCTGATGTGGGGCTTGATCTCACCACCCTGAGCTCACGACCTGAGCCGAAATCAAGCATCTGTCACGCAAGTGACTGAACCACCCAGGCGCCCCTAAATAAGGTGTCTTGAAAGACAAACATATGTGAATGAAGGTTCTGTATGGATCAGTGGATGACAATGTGACCAGAGGCTCTCAAAATCCCGACCCCCTATTTCCCCTAGGAGCAATGCCTCGATAGAAAGCCTCTTTAATTCAGCATCGGTAGTGACTTTGGAGAACCTATCGTGAATAATGACAACAGACTAATTACCTACGCCTTAAAACCACCTCGCTGGTATGCGCTGACGGGGCCCCTGGAGGATACGGACCACATCTTACGCTCCACCATACCCAGCACAAAGGGGAGATGCTCAGAAAATACTTGTAAAAACACTTTAACTCGCCAATCCACTGGCCCACTATAATCCATAGTCCTGCTCTATTTCTCACATGGAGGGAGGGGACCCACACGATAAACATCAGTAATAAAGATTCTACTTTTACCCCAAACACGCCACCCCACATACTTTGATGACACTACGAGTGAAATGCCTGCTCCGCAGCGGGGCTCTTCGTTCTGTTCTCGACAAGTGGCTGAAACAGGGCCTGACAAGTGGCTGAAACAGGGCCTGATAATGGGTAGAAACCTCGTAAATATCTGTTGAGTGACAGAAAATCATAAATTCAGAGGAAAATAAAAATACCCAAACAGGTAAACAGAGTTATAGCCCACGGCCTGACTATGTCCTTGACATAGGACAAGGATGGACTATGTCCATCCTTGAGTTTATGACCCAACTTTGTGGAACCTAGCCCTCTCCTTCCCTACTTCTGGACGGCCTTCTGCCAATGAAACCAGTCTAGAATTTCCCAACGAAGAAAGCCTACAACGCTCTGAGCCTCTATGATTAACATAAGAATTCAAGGGATTATCTGATGCACTTGACCTGTTCTATTTCCTGGGAAACTCGACTCTCCATCTTTCAAGGCCCTCACCACATTGTCTGTTAGGGCCTAGAGCACTTGCAACCAGCGAAAAAGTCCGTCAGAAACCCCAGTCTTTCATTATTTTTGAGCCTCTGGCACACTTTACCCCGGCAAGCGACTCAGCAGGTACTCAGGTGCCTGGGGTCACCCTCCTGTCCTCAAATTCTTGACATCTGACATATCTCCTCTCGGCCAGCACAGGCCTGCCTGTGCCATCCAGCGGTCTCTAGCGCGGTGGTTTTCGTTTTCTTTTTAAGGCAGGAGATGCACCATAGAGACACAATATTTGATAGCAAAATCCATCTAAAATAACAACTTAGATCCTTTTTCTTTGATCCGAATGCCTTCCAAGTACTAGTTTTATCACTGTGGTCACGCTGCAGAAATGGCCGCAACACTTGGCGGGCGCCCTGCGGTGGAGGTTTTCTACCCCCACCTCTTGACTTTGGACTGACTGACTCTGCCCAATAGGCCGTTAACAAATGTGACACAGGCAGAGGCTTGAAAAAAGGGCTCGTCTTTTTTTATTCCTGGAATCCCCACAGCACGTGAAGAAGCCCTCGCTGGCCCGGTGGATGAGACGCGTGTGCGCCAGTCACCGGGGAAGCCTTCGCTGACCACCAGCCAAGTGCCCGACCGATATGGCCGTCGGGGGAGACCAGCCCCCAGGCAACCCACCGACCGATTACAGATGCATGACAAAACAGTATCATGAGCTCAGCAAGGGTTTTAGGCCACTCAGTTTGGGGTGGCTTGTGTCCCAGCAAAAGTGGATGTAGTACACGACTCCATTTTACAGATGAAGAAACTGAGGCACAGAGGTTCGGTAACCCACCAAAGTCCCACGGCTAGTAAATGCTCAGTGGGGATTCAGAGCCAGTAGGTCGGGCTCAGAGCCCAGGCTCTGCCACTTGTCCTACAGCTAAGTCACTCCACAAGCTTCAAGTGCCTTCCCACTCGCCTTACTTCCCCGAAGGAGCTTACGTGTGGGGCACGGACTTACACAGCCCCATAAACGCAAAACAGGCAACGTGCAGCACCAAGTAACCCTATTTTGAATTTCTGTCGCTCTTCAGGTTTGCGGAGTCTTCAGACACACTGCAACCGCGTAAAAGCAAATGCCCAAATGTTCTCCGATGGATGGACGAACAAAATGTGGTGGATCCACACAGTGGAATATTACTCCATGAAATTCTAACACGTGCTTCAACATGGATGAACCCAGAAGATGTCAGGCAAAGAGAAATAAGCCAGTCCCAGAAGGACAGATACCGCCTGATTCCATTTCTTTCGGGTACTTATTCATAGGGACAGAAAGTGGAGCCACGGTTGCCAAGGGCCGGGGGCTGGAAGGAATGGGGCGTGGGCATCTCACAAGTATGGAGCTGTAGCTGGGAGGAGAGAAGGCTCTGGAGATGGATGGCGGTGGGGGTGGGCCCACGACATGGATGTACCTGACGCTGCGGGATTCCACACTCGCACGTGGCTCAGATGGCAAAAGGTATGTTCTGGATAGTTTCCACACCTCTTTATAAAGTAGTAATACTAAGCATGGGGAGTGGCAGCGCTAAAAACAACAGGTTCAGGGTCGCTGCTGGACGACTTAGAGCCCAGGGAGCGGAGCAAGCAAGGAACACTCTCGGCTGTGCGGGCTTTATTGAGTCACAGGGCTCTGCCTCCTCGTCAGAATGAGCCCCGCCGCACACTGAAGGCCACATGGGCTGACAGATATGTCAATGCAGCCTTACAAACAAGCACCAGCTCAAGGACAAAAACCCTCGAAGCCATCAAAGCCAGTTCCCTGCCCCCACCCCATGGGAGGCCGGGTTCTACCTCCTCTTGGCAGAGTTTGGGCTGCGTTGCCACCCTCACGGGACTGGATCTGACTCATTCCTGATCTGACATGACACCAGGAACAATAAAGTTAACACAAATTTTTGATAAGCAAATAGAAGCTCTGTTGGCCTAACAATCACCAACCTTCGGAAACCCCTTCTGGAAAACCAAGCTCTTCAAGTCTCCTCTCCACGGGGACTCTGGATGGATGCACACTGGCATTCAGACAGTATAAAACCACCACTACAGGATGACCTCTTATACAAGAAATAATAATAAGAGGAGATATACGTCAAATAGTAGCAGAAGACAATGGGGACTTATTGTCTTCATTTCGTTTATTTTCAAAATTTTCTACGACAAAAAAGTTTTCTTAATGGAGCTGAAACCTAAGCTCCTGCAGGGAGCCTCTGCAAACACACATCACCTCGCTTAAATCCAAAGGCAATGTCCCAAGAGAACCAGAGCCGCTCCTGTAAACCACCCGTGTCACATGGATGAGGATGCAGAGGCTCTGGGAACACAGGGCCCACGATACACGCCTGCAGCGGATGCTCAGCAGGCTGGCCCTCAGAGACCGTCCCCGCTGTACACAGCCAGAGGGTCCGTACACGCACACAGGAAGGGGGCAGGGATAAGAGAGAGGAAGAAAACAGGAAGCCCCACCTGGCAGCCTCCGGAGGGGAGCCCCACCCCCTTCGCCATCAGGAAGGTCAGAGGACGCGGGGGCACAAACACACTTGCCACCTGGCCGGAGTCCAGACAGCGCATCGCGTGCGCAGACGAAATGGGACGTCCGCGCCCGGCCTCAGCCTTTGAGCATCCTTCCAGTTCCTCGGTGACAGACCAACAAGGTCCCTTGGGGCTGAGGGGCAGGGGTCACCCTGGGCCTTCCCCGCCCTTCTCCTTCCTATCCCACCTGCAAGAAGGCAGGGGGGTTCCCTTAAACAATCATCTTGGCCTCTGCGAGCTGACAGTGAGTCAGTCACCCCCAGGGTCTGGGTATAATCTCAGGAGACCCGATGACTCAGTGGCTCACCCTGAGAACTCCATGACTGTCACGATCATTGTCCTCACCAGCCACGAGAAGGGAGGAGAGGAAGGAGCAATGCCACAGTTCGCAGGCGCCCAGCAGCGGGACCCTGCCAAGCCAGCTCCCTGCCACCTCTTTCCCCATTAAAGAGGATTCGGGTACAGAAGAGAAGAGAGTGGTGTGAAATCTATCCCAGATGTGTCACAGACAACCGGGGACCTACCCAGCACACGAGATTTAAAGGAACCCAACCCAGACAAAGCTGGATCTGCCAGCCGTGCTCCTACCCCCTCTGCTCACGGGGCCACGAGCAGGTAAGCTGGGGGGAGTCAAGGGGCAATGGAGGAAGCACTCAGAACGCCAAGGGCGGGCCTGCCAACTCAGGGCTCATGCATCTCTGCAGGTATTCCTCGAGGAGCTGCACAACCACTAACAAGGAAACGGTAACAAGTCGGCTGGACAGAGAGCTACGGAGAAATGGCCGATCGGGGAATGAGGGATCGGGGTGCTGGAGATGGCGAGTGGCAGTTATGTCACTGGTAGCCCAGGAAGGCCTTGTTGATAAAGTGACATTGGAGCAGACACCTGAAGACAAGAGAGTAGACCACGCAAGTTCAGGGGTTAAGACAGTGACAAGCAGAGGGACCAGGAAGTTCAAAGACTCTGAAGTAGAGGCACCTGTGACAGGAGTACAGCCAAAGGTGGACACCTCCCAGCAGCTGGAGCCGGTGAGCTGATGGGCTAACCTCCGCCGGCCCCTGAATGCAAAGGTCTCTTTAGCCAGCTCTGCGCCGAAACCCGAGCTCCGGGGACCAGGTGGGGAAACGTCTACCACAACCCCAAGGGCTTGCTTCAACAGACCACCCTTAATTGTCCCGGGGCGTGGGCATGTGGATGGCTTTAACAGGTACGTGTGGGCTCAACAGAGACAGAGGGCGATAAATTCAAGTGTTGAAGATTTTCAGAAAAAGAGATTTTATAACCTCCTCAGTAGTCATCAGTGCTTACATTAAATTTTCAGAAATTTCTCCTCAAACCTAACCCAAACCCTTCATGCTGCAATTTTACGTCAATACTTCTACTGTGGCTACACGGCGGAGGGGGGGGCCAAATGACACATCTCCAACTTGGAGTGTGCCTCAAAGACTGGTGGGACACAGGCACTTTTGAGAGACAGCACCTCGAGGTTCTGGAGCTCCTGGGGACTGGCCAGCACTTTTTCAGAAGGGCTTCATCTCCCTGGAAAGCCAGAGGCCTGGGCGGGCCCCAGAGAAAGGCAGAAAGCAGGGGTGGCTGCTTAGAGCTAGTTGCAGGCCAGTGAGTACTTGGCACTTTGATGTGGTACAACGCCGTTCAGCTGGCCAGGGAAGGAGGCAGGGTTCAGGCAGCCACTCTGTCCAGGAATAAGGCAACATATCTGGCAGGTTCCGAACAGAAAGCTCAGCTCAGGGTTCACAGTGTGAAACCCAAAAACATACCTAGGATCTCGCCAGAACCACCAAAGCATCAAGGGGATCCTGGGATGAGAAACTGGAGAAGTGCATGGAGACAGGGGAAAGGGGAGGAACGCCCAACTCCTGGCCCCTGACCCTCAATGGGTCTGATCTGAACACATTCCTCGGTTTCTGGGACTTCACCTCCCAAAGGTTCATCCTCCCATGACCTCCCCTTCCACACCCAAGCACCTGCCTGTGAACACAGGAGGCGCTCGAATACCGGTGTCGCTCACAGTTTTATACCAGTAGAGACCACAGCTTCCATCGCATAAACACACACCAGGGACAGAACCCACACTCCGGACCCCTTGCTTAGGCCTGCCTGGGGTGGCGAGTCACACGGAAGAGACACGGGGCTGGGAAACCAGAGCCGGTGGAGGTATGCGAGGGCCTCCAGCCCTGGGGCCTGCTGGGTGTCGGGCGGCTCTTTTCCTCCCCCTGTTCATGGGGCCTCACTATCAGAGGCTGGGAGGGGACACAAGCCCAACATGGCGCCACATCCGTGGTGACAAAGGAAGACACACAGGGAAGCCAGAACTAGGTCCCACACCACACAAGACAGCCCAGCTGCCCAGGGAGCGGGTCTGGGCACCAACTCGGCGTCCAGGCGGCACCCACTCACGGGGTCCTCCAAATGCCAGCACCCACACTCCATTAATAACATCAAGAGCTGGAGTGGAGCAGCCTGTCGGGGAGAGGGGAAAATAAGAGGCTGTCGTCGAATGCAGCTGTTTACAAGGTCACGGTCGTTCTGCACCCCCGAGGACTCACGTTTCTACCCTCCGGTGGCGGGGGACACGGAAGGCAGAAGACACACCCCAGACCCAGTTCGGGGCAGCAGGCAGGGCAGACGGCCTGTGGGGTACCTCACCTGCCTCGCCACCCTCCGTGCCTCCCAGTAGGGCTTCGAGTCCTCCACAGCTTTGCCAATTTTCTTCACCAGCTCGTCCAGTTTCACGGTTGCTTCCACTAGAACAGAGCGGAACTTCTGACGAGCATCCTGCACCGAGGAGAAAATAAGGAGACAGGTCACGCTTGAGAAGGGATCCACGACACTCCACTTCTCCTAACCAGAAGCACCAAGGAGGGGCTGCACACAAACTACAGGCCCCGAAATCAATACTTTTACAAGACAGTGTCTAGAGTAGCACCGTCTGAAACATTCTGGGATACTGGGAATGTTCTATCGCTTGCACTGCCCAGTACGGTAGGCGCTGGCCCCATCTGGCTACTGAGCACTTAAAATTGGCCAAGACTGAGGAAATGCGTTGCTAATTTATTTAATTTTAATTAAATATATTTAGATTTTAAAAATAAGTGTGGCTAATGACTACTATATGAAGGTAGATAACTGGTTTTTTTTTTAAGATTTTTTAAATTTATTTGACAGAGAGAGAACACACAAAAGCAGGGGGGCAGCAGAGGGAGAAGCAGAAGCAGACTCCCCACTGAGCAAGGACCCCCCCCCGCAATGTGGGGCTCAATCCCAAGACCCAGGGATCATGACCTGAGCTGAAGGCAGACACTTAACCAATTGAGCCACCCAGGCATCCCTTAGGTTTGGGGTCCTCAGAGAAAGACACCCGGCAGCTTCAGTCCATAACGATGGCCCCATTCCCTACACTCCCGGCGAGTCCTCAACCGTATGACGTAGTCCACATTAAACACTGAATGGAAACTTCCCACGTGCCAGACCCTGGGTTGGTGCCGGTCTCTAGGGCACTTCCAGTCTGGTGGGTGAGGCAGGCATTATAGCCCATTCCAGAAAAGTCTGTGCCAGGATGAGAATGGTACCGGTGCCGTGGAACCCAGCAGCACAGAACCTCGAGAGGCCGGGTAAGGTGGGAGGGGGTGGCGAGAGGGAGACTCGTGGGAAACCTCCAGAGGGGTAACATCTACACAGAAGCCAGAAGTGCAAACGGTCTCTTGGGAGAAGGGAGAGGTAACACCTAGCCCCAAGTGGAGGAGCCATATCCAGCAGAGAGGGGAGGAGAGGCATGGGGTTTCCAAAAAAATCCTGAACAAAGCTGTAAGTCTGGAATGTGGAGAATGGCAGGAGAGAAGGGTGGCCACCCACGCTGGAGAGAGCGAGAGCAACCTGGGCCCCCGGTAAGAGTCTGGAAGGGAGGAACAGGCAGGTGGGCCGTTCAGGCTTAACCACGCTGTGGAAGGGCAACAAACCCAGATGCACGGACTTCACAAGGAGGAAATACAATTAAAAAGAAGGCCTTTAGTCCAATGTCTAGAAAGACCTATTGGAGGGCTGGGTCAGTACTTCAGAGCCTCCACCCCTCTCCTCCTTTTCCCTTCGGCATTGGCATGACACGGAAGTGGGGGTGGGTGGAGGGAGAGGCTCGCATTTAAGAGGGGAAATGGATACCCAGAGAAGGAACAACACCCTCACACCAGCCGGGGGGCTGTCCCAAGACCAAGTAGCCACCCTGCTGGTAGAACCCGCATGAGCTCCACCGGCTACAAAGGGCCTGCTTCCCAAGTAACCATCTGAAATCCCTACACATTGAATCATGGGGCCTCCTGGGCCAGTGGGGTGGCTCTTGGGGGTGAACGAGTTTCAGCTCACTTCTGTTTCACTCCCCTCTATCGCATGGCGCCAGGGCTTGCTAGATGGGCTTTGAGAATGATGCCAGCCCCCAGCAGACGACGATACCGCCTATGCCTTAGACGGTAGTTTCTCAGGTCCTGAGTCCCAGCCCACTGCTGACACTGGCCTTGGTCCTGTACCGCCGTCATCATCATTTTCTCTGCCTTCTCTTCTATCTAGCCAGGCCTGCAGTCACCTGCTACAGCTTCTAAAGATGAAGAACCCCACTAGCTCTGTCCGCCAGAGGAAGTGGCACCGGTGCCTAAAGCCTCCCAGGGACTCGCCCCACCGATCTTCTCCCAGACTTAACTTCCAATATGTAGGAGGTAGCATGTTGTTTCAAGCCTGGGATTTTTTTTTTAATATATATATATATAAGAGAAATAGATCCAATCCCATCCAAACTTCTGAGAGGCCCTAATCAGCTAACTTCTTCATTAATCATTTTCACCACCAGTTAAATAGCTACTTTGCCTCTCACAGGGAGGGCAGTTAGAAGGAATAAAGGAAAATGCAAATGTGCAACAACTACTAGTTCCTGGACACCCAGCAGATGCCCGGTAAATGCACCCAATCCTCCCCCCCACCCCACCTGGCATAAAAAGGGACCCAAACGTCCTATTGAAAACAACATCAGGGCGGGCTCTCTGAGGCAGGCGTGGCTGACAGGATGGAAGGTACCGCCTGTTACACAGTGTGGGAAGAGGCTTTGCAAATGTGCTGGCACGCATCACTGATCCTCGATGTCCCCACCGTGGGAGGCAGCGCCAGCCAGCACTAGCCAACCCCCCTCCCCCGCCCAGAAAGGTGAGAAAACGGAGGGCCCAATCAGCTGGTGTGTGACTCAGGCAGATCATGTGTCTCCCTGGGCCCCAAAGAGAGAACTAGGCCCCAAACCAGCGGCCTGTGGGCCAGTAGGCTTAGTGCCTTTGGTCTGTACTCTGTGTACTAAATGCCAGGAAAACCCATTTAAATAAAAAAAAAGAAAGTAGAATCTCAGAACTTCTCATAAAGGAAAAGAATCTGATAATCTGGCAGCCCTGGGCCCCCATTCCTACCTGGCACCCGCCTAGGGGTGGAATAGGAGATGCCCCCTCAGAAAGAGATCGCCCCTTCCAGTCCCCATCACCCCGTGCCTGCATCACACCCGGCCCGCATCACTCATTTAGGTGCCCAACCCAGCCCCTGGAGACTTAATTTGCCAAGAGCTATTCTGGGCCCTGGTGGCTACCCACCCAAGTCTGTGAGGGAGGGAGAGGGAAAGGGCAGATGGCAATTTATTATGTGGCAGACCCTATTATAAATGCTTTCATTCCATCGATTTGTGCGATCACTACAACCTTAGCAGGCAGGTGCTACTGCTGTTCTTTGCATTTTACAAAGAGGAAAACTGAGGCACAGAGGTAGCTGGCCTGAGGCCACAGAGCTGGGAAAGGGCAGAGCTGAGATTTAAACTCAAGCAGTAAGTATAATGTCCCGTGAGAAATACCACGACCTCAGTATACACGCTGCGCCTACAACAGACGGGCAACTGCGAAGACCACCCAAACTGTCAGCCAAGCCAGGCCGCCAAGAAAGGGGATTTGGAGATTTCCCCAGACAGAGCTGCAGGGGCATTAGCAGCAGAGGGAGGAACATGAGCAAAGAACAGCAGGCCGGGCGCAGGCGGGGGTTGGAAGAGGCACATGTGCAGCGTTAAGGCAATGCAACTCTATCCCACGCACGGTGGGGAGACATGGTGGACTGATTTTTATTTACTTAAACAGAAGTCTCAATGACCTCCCACGCCCCCGTCAGAAAGGACCCAAGAATGCGTTCTACCACAAAAAGGAAAGGAATGGTAGTTTACTGGAAGGCTCCACCGAGAAGCACTTCCATAGCCGCGATCACGTGAATTTGGAAGACCGACTACACCATAGCGCTTTGGGAAGAAAGGAAATGCTTGGAAAGGGCAGCGTCGGGGGGACAGAGGGAGGAGAGAGATTAAAATCTCATCTTCCAAGTGGGATGCTGGCAGATGGCAACTAAAACCGACAAATCAACAAGCAGCCACACAGAGCCCACTATTTAGAGCCCTAGAAGTTAGACCTAATCAGCTAAAACACCTTGAACTGATCTATTAGACAGCCTCTAAAGGAGGAAAAAAATGGGAGTGGGGTAGAAGGATGGGACATTAATGCAGGGGTGTTTGTTGTTGTTGTTTTGTTTTGTTTTTCCCTTTTTAAAAACTGTGGTAAAATACCACGGTGAATTTTTAAGCAGAGGCATGACCGGATCAGAGCTGGGTTTTACCAAAAAGCGAACAGGGCTCCTGAGGTGATTCCGGCGGGCAGATTCAGGGACCACCAGCCAGGGTAAGTGTGTGGCCACCAAAGGGTATCGCACCCAAGAGACTTGATCTGACACCAGTGTTCCCCTCTATCAATGAGGCTGTGTTGGCGGGGACGGTGACACACGACTGGCCCACGTCCAACCCCCAACAGGCCTATTCATCCAAGACGCGTTAAGAGCTGAACACAAAGCCAGCCTTCTCCTTGAGAAGATAAAGCAGACCCAGTTCTTTTACCATTCTGCAGAGAATCACAGCCATTTGAGTAACAACTCTCCACAAATACTGGAGTGTGAGCCCACAAACCAAAATCCCTCCTGCCTGCCCAATGTTAACAGCCCTGATTTTCTTGGGCCTCACCCAGGTCTCAGAAGTGGTCATGTGACCCAGGCCTGGCCAATCAGATTCGGATGCTCCTAGCCTCGGTGAGTGTGGTGGGAGAGCATGTGGCCCATCAGAACCAATGAGACTTCATCCTGCGACTTCCCTGAAACTGTGAGAGGAACTGTTTTCCCTTGAAATGGCTGCGAGAATGGAATGAAAGCGGGGAGCAGATGGCAGCCATCTTGGCACCGTGAG
This sequence comes from Nasua narica, assembly GCA_028533885.1. NCBI lineage: Eukaryota > Metazoa > Chordata > Mammalia > Carnivora > Procyonidae > Nasua > Nasua narica. The sequence goes on from CM052799.1 coordinate 77,037,164, forward strand.
GGGAGAGTCTGAGAGAAGGAAGTCCCAGCAACACCTTGAGCTTCCGGACCCAGCAACGCTTCCCAGTCTAACCCTATACTCCACCTTCCCCAGAGCCAAAACAGCACACACACACACACACAGCTGTCACCACTGTTTTATATTTTGCTGAAGCTAGATTCCTGGGGGCGCCTGGGCGGCTCAGTGGGTTAAGCCTCTGCCTTCGGCTCAGGTCATGATCTCAGGGTCCTGGGATCGAGCCCCACATTGGGCTCTCTGCTCAGCAGGGAGCCTGTTTCCCCCTCCCCCTCTGCCTGCCTCTCTGCCTACTTGTGATCTCTCTCCTGTCAAATAAATGAATAAAATCTTTAAAAAAAAAGAAAAGAAAATAGATTCCTGTTATTTGCAATCACATGAAACCTTAAAAAAAAAAAAAAAGATTTAGAAAGATGCCTTAAGGTAGTTATATCAATGTAGACAGGGAAGGGAAGGTCAATCTATAGTCGACACCACACCAACCACCATAATATGGTTAACTGCTGAAGGTTCTTTCCCCTGACAACAAAGCCATGCTTCTATGGAGCAGAATCTGGACCTTTAATTCAACCTAACCTGTATAAAGCACTTCTTTAAATCCGTCATAATCCCAGTTGGCCCTACCTTTAAAGACTGCTTGCCACAACTGAACTTGTGTTTTTTAGTTCTTAGTTCAAGGACAGACTAGACCGTGGTTCTCTTATCTCCTACAATTAGAAAAATGTGTTTCCAAAGACCAGGGTGGAGGGTTGCTTCCAGAAACATCCAGGGAGGAGAGAGAACGAACTGTTTTCCCTACAGTAAATGATCCATCCACTTCCGTATAAACTTATCTCCTCAGAAGGAGCAGCCCTTTCACCCGTCAAGAAAAACAAGTCATTGACCATCCGGGGCTGTTTACCAGCTGGTTTTTTAGATCGGCAAGTGAAGAAGTTCTAGAAGAGCTCTCTCTTCTTGGATCCCTCAACTCTTCAAATCTGAAAACTGTGTCATTTCCATTAGATGACTCAGACTGAGGGCAATTTATTCAAGCAAGGAACTGCTGAGGGCGGCACAGAACTCTGTCTGAATGTGTCAGTGTGTCAGAAATACACCCCATATCAGGTAAGCACTCCGGCTAAACCGAACCGGCCAGCGCACCTTGGAAACAATGTGCCAGGCGTCACCACACTGGGGACGAGTCTCTACTTCCTGGCCAGTCCCCTCATCTAAGCCTCACTTACCGTGCCCGTAAGCCGAGAATGACAGCCTTTCCCCTTCACAAAGGTGTCTCTAAAACCAAGTACCATGAAGATGGGAGATCAGTTTTTAAAAATCATCATCTTGCTCTTTCCCCGTGGGGACCCAGTGTGCAATGGCTGCCAACAGTAGCCTCCTTGGTAGTGAGTGTGTGCAGCCTGGTGATTATACAGGTTGCCCTCAGGGACCTTAGAGACAGCCCTTTCCAGTGGACACTGACGTCAGACCTCACCCTATCTCCAATCTAGGCTCTCGACAAGGATGCGGGGTGCCCTTGGAAAGCCCCAGGGCACACCGGCCAAGTCATCGTGTCCCTCTGGACCAAGCCGCAGAACAAAGAGCATATGATTGAGGCTCTACGCAGGGCCAAGTTCCCTGGCCGCCAGGAGATCCACATTTCCAAGAAGTGGGGCTTTACTAAGTACAATGTGGATGAAATTAAAGACCTGGTGGCTGAAAAGTGACCTATCCCACATGGCTGTGCGGTGAAATACATGCCTAATTGTGGCCCGTTGGACAAATGGCAAGCTCTGCTCTCATGAGAACCTTACCACTGCCCCCTCCCTATTCATGCCCAGCAATAAATCCTATTCTTATTAAAAAAAAAAAAAAAAAGCGCCCAGCTAGCTCAGTCGGTAGAGCATGAGACTCTTAAACAAAACAAAAAAAAACTGTCCTACAAATTAAAGATGCTGCCATACTTCAAAAGATCCTTACTAATGCCATTTAAAATTACACTGCTGCCTGTAGAAAGATTTCAAAGCCATTAACTGAGCCTCACAATGACCCGGTAAGACAGGCTTAGCAAGAATGACGGTCCCCGGTCTGCGGGTATCTCAGGTCACACGCCAGTGCGTGTCAGACTTCAGACAGAAGCACACACTTCAGTCTTTCCATCTGATGTGGTTCACTTCATCTGTGGTTCCCAAAGTGTGGTCCAGGGGACAGTGGGGGAGGTCCCTGAGGGCTTTACTGGGAGTCTACGAGGTCAAAACCATTTTCATTATCAAGTTTGACTTATTTGCCTTTTCACCTTCATTCTCCCATGAGTGTTTGGTGGAGTTTTTCAGAGACTACTTGGTATGTGCCATTGCAAGAGATGGAATGCAGTAGCAGAGAACTCAGCTCTTCTATTAAGCCAGATTTGCAAGAGACTTGTAAAACAAAACAAAACAATTAAATGATTACTTTCCTCTTATGAATTTTTGTTTGGGGAAAATAGTTATTTCCGATCAAATATGTTATCAATATGTAATAAGTCTATTAGTGTCATTTTTAAATGAATTAATGCAAGTTTTTAAGACGATAAAACAAGTCTTTAACTTTTCTAACACAGCAAATATTGTAGACATTGCCCAAAAATCCAGAGCTCTCTGGGGTCCTTGGTGAATGGAGTACAAGAGTGTAAAGGGAACCTGAGGCCAAGAGCACCAGTCTGCGGTGTAGACTAAGCCACACTCTTCCCTTTGGGCCTGCCCTGCAAAGGCCTCTTGCAAATTAGAAACATCAGTGTATTTTCAGTAACAGTGAAGCAGTTGTTCCTTCTCGGATCTTTCTAGAATCCTTCTGCTTTTGTCCAAGGAAAAGGCCCTGTTGGGTGCTACTACGTCTGTATGGCACCTTCCCACATCTTTACATTCGCTAATCTCCTTCTTAAGAAAAGGGGAGCTAGTCTAGCTCAGAGCCTTCCACAGAGAAGGGAATCTGCTAGAATTTGATAAGCAAAATAACAAATCCACTGGAAACGAAACACTACTGCTTTGCAAATCACACTATGCCCTTATGAGTTGGGCACTTGTACATTCGTGTAAAATTCTTCAATAAAAAGCTTGCTTTAAGAGAACACTTATCAGGGGCGCCTGGGTGGCTCAGTCCTTAAGCGTCTGCCTTCGGCGCTCAGGTCATGATCCCAGGGTCCTGGGATCAAGTCCTGCATCAGGCACCAGCTCAGTGGGAAGCCTGCTTCTCCCTCCCCCACTCCTCCTGCTTCTGTTCCCTCTCTCACTGTCCCTCTGGGGACAAATAAATAGATAAAATCTTTAAAAATAAAAAATAATAGATAAAATAAATAGATAAAATCTTTAAAAAAATAGATAAAATCTATTTTTATATAGATAGATAAAATCTTTAAAAAAAAAGTACATTTATCATAAGCACTGAGAAATGTATAGAACTGCTGAATCACCATATTGTACACCTGAAACTAACACTATGTTAACTACACTGGAATGAAAATTAAAAAAAATAATAAAATAAAAAGCTCGCTTTTAAAAAGCATATTTCCTTTTGATGGCTTTCCACTTATAGTCAGGAAGTCTCCATTTCAAACAAGGTGAAGTAAAAATGTGAGTCGATTTAAAGGAAAATATGGAATAAACATACATACAGAACTAGGATACGACAAAAATTATGACAGTGACAGAAGAGTAACTTGAGGTGGACATGTAAAGTCTCCATTTGCAGGAACGTTCTAGAATTCCATGACAAAAGGCACCACTGGAAACTGTCTGACTTACCAGCTATAAGGTACCCGGGATGTTTTTAAGTTTACTATAGACCATGTTTTCACCCCTCCAATCTCTTCTTTAAGAGCACTCGTGGCAGCTCGTAAAACACACAAAGAAAACACTTGAAATAGCGCTTGAGTGAAAAGGGATAAGAGCTCTCCAGGGCTGTCTGACAGAGCTTTCTGCAGGAATGGAAATATTCTGCGTCTGTCTATCCAACACAGAAGCCACACGTGGCTAAATGACACCGTGCAAGGTGGCTAGTGCAACTACCCGGATTTTTAATTACATTATAATGTTTAAATTATAATTTAAATAGCCACTTGTGGCTCATGGTTACTATACGGGATGGCACAAGACTAGCTCCTAACCCTGGATTTTACTCCACTTTTCCACTCTTGAGAGATCACACCACACTCCTCGGGCCCTCCGGTGGCCTGCTTTCCTTGCCTTGGTCGTTTTCCTTCCCTCGGTCCCAGCTCCCGTGGGGAGTGGCTTTCAGAGCCCTGTGAGAAGGGAGGGGGCCAGGACTATCTCATTTTGCCTTCAGGAATTTTGCAGCAGAGGCAGAACCGGAAAGAAGGCTCCAGGGTAGAGCCGGGGCCTAGAGAGCCCACCCAGCAAGCCAAGGTTTGAGCACACGGGAGCCATGAGGAAGCAGAAGTGTAGAGGGAAGGTGGGGAGGGCAAGGGAGAAGCAGGGAGCTGGCGTCAGCCCCCGTCGAGACATTCCCCATCACCAGGCGGGCCCAGTTCCACATCGGGCGAGTGTCATCCAACTAGGAGAACCTGGCGAGAACAGCTCCAAAGGAATGACAACATGCATGGAAAAGAACAGGGGGGTGGGGGGGAGGGACAACTGGGCCTTCCAGTTGTAAGAAGCTGTTCTTCTCAGTCACTGCTGAGAAGCAGGTGCCTAACCCCTCTCCCTTCTGACTCCTTTTCTGTTCTACCTCCAGCTCTGACTTCAGTCGCAAAGGCCTTCTGGGGTGTCCGCCAAACCCTCCAGTTCCTTCCGCGGGGACTGTCCCCCCTGCATCGGGCAGAGCCTTGCCACCATATTTCTGCTACAAGACCCTCTCCCAGGGAACAGAGGAAGCCAGAGGAGGGAGAGACAAAGAGAGAGCAGACAGTGAGCCAAGGCTAAGGAAAAAACAGAGGCGGCAGCTTGTGGGAGAGGAAGGTTTGGGGGCTCGGGCTCTAATCCCTGCAGTTACGCGGCCAGATATATTATCAGTCAAACCAAAGCAGTTTTGACCATGAGGTGGAACACTATTAATAACTAGGCTGGGACAACAGGCGTAAACCGAGCGGGTCAGGCCCGCGGGCATGTTTGCACTCCCTATGCTCAAGGCTCCACGGTGCTTCCCACCCTTGGGTTCCATAAAAGACTTCTTCAACCTTTCAGAAAATCCCCCCTTCTACAAAAGCTGTCTGAGTGGCTGTGGGCCACAGTGGAGGGGACTCTAACCCCAGCTTGGGCGCTACCCAGCTCTGGACCCCGGGGCCGGCCCTATGCAGCTTGACAAAGCCAGGTGCTGTTTCCTCCTTTCATAGCATCACATCACTTGCCCTGGTTCTGAATGATCCAGCCAGAGGGGGAAAAGGAAAATATGAAAAGATGGTGGTCAGTATGGTTTCCTGCTGCAAGTTCTCCTCTTCTGAGGTTAACAGAGGTCTCGGAACTTTTTGGGGGCCCAAAGGAAACCAAGTTCCTCCTATACAGAAAGGCTGGTCTAGAACTCTGATATGACTCTAGAATGTTTCCAAATGCTCAGGTGAGCACCCAGTCCCCTCTCGCAGGACATCACCACCCACCAGAGCTGTCCCACCAGCCCGGATCACGCGCCTTCCCTTGAAGCCCCAGCCAAGGTCAAGATCCCATCGCCAAGGGAGGCCCCGCCATTTGGAAGCTGAGTTAAGGCAGCTGGCAGCTCTGGGAATGAGGAAAAAGGCTCCTCCTTTCAAATTTGTGATTTCAAATAATTTCAGGCTTGGAAAAAAAAGGAGGGTAAGATGCAGAAATGATGTCCCTTAACCCTGACAGAATTCCACACATAGTTCCTAAAGATGAGGACACTCCCTCACGTAAGCAGAGGACAATGATCAAAATCTGAATGTTAACAGATATGTTACACAGAACGTTAAGACAACCAATTAATCTGTCTCTGTCTTTATTCAAATTGCGTCAACTGTCTCACTATTGTCTTTTATAGTAAAGGAGAAAAATCTTTCAGGATCCATTCCAGGCTTGCCAGCTTGCATTCGGTTGCCGTGTTTCTCTAGTCTCCTTTAATCTGGAACGGTCCTTCTGTCTTTTTTTGTCTTTCGTGGCCTTGATATTTTTTGAATAATATGAGCCAGTTACTTGGTAGAATGTCTGCTGGGAAAAGACTCACTTTCAATTCATCTTTTTTTTGGTGTTCCATGTGCATGAGCCACAAGAATGGAATTTAACCAACTGTAAAACAGTACGTTTAACTAGCCCAAGGTCCAAAGCATCACAAAGAAAAAACCCATAGCCCTTCAAATCTTGGGTTAAAGGGTCAGTCCTAGCTAGCCCTGGAGGAAAGACTAAAGTTACATAACAACCCTACATTCATACACACACACACACACACCCCCAGAAAGACTGACAGGCCTCACTGTTTTTTCATTCATGGCCATAGGTTTTTTAAACCCACAGGATTTTTTGTGTCAGGGGAGGTAGAATTGCTGAAACCATGGTATTTTCCCGAGTTCAACAAGTGAACTATTTCCATGCTTACACCCAAAGGCTTAACACATTTGTTCGACTTCAAGACCCACTTTTTTTCCAAAAATTTCCAAATATCACATTTTGGATGGATTATACTACTGAAATGCAGATTTCTCAGGGGTAGCGTTTCAACCAACACCTAAGTTGGTATGCGATACAAGGTCCATTTGATAGTTCGGACGAGTTTTAGAATCAGGGCAATATGGTAAATTCACGTGACCTTGGAGAGCTCTAGAGATCATGTCGGGCAGCCTCTATGGGAAGCATGGTGCAGCCCACCACAGCATTCCAGGCAAGCCGGCTGTCCTGCCTCCTTTGGATAAGCTTCCTCCTGCCTGCAGCTCATCACAACAGAAAGAAAGGAGCGCACAGGCTGCGAAAGAACCAAAGTCAAAACCCACTGCTATCGCTTTAGAGATATGGAAGAATCCACCAGAAGAAAGAGCTAAAAACATTGAAAGTGGTTGTTTCTAGGAGTAGAACAGGGGGGTGGGAAGGAATGAGGCAGAGGACTTTCTCAGGGGCTTTAAAACTTCTCAGGGGCTTTTCCTCACATATGTACAAGTAGTGCTCCTGGATTCACATCTCGGCTCCCGCACCCATTGGCCATGGGACCGGGGAGAAGGGACTCAATCTTTCAACGCCTCTGTTTCTCGTCAATGTCCTCAGGAGCTGCTGTGAGGCTAGGGTAAACTATATAAAGCACTTATCACAACACTGAACGTGTAAAAAGCTTTCAATAAATAATGCCTTTTAGGTAGGGGCCCTTATTCAATAAATGACAAAAGGTACAAAGAACCAACAGTTGTTGAACATTACGTGCTAGGGACTGTGCCCGGCACTTTATAAACATCCCTTATTTAATCCTAAACGGCCCTGCAAGACGGGTATTGCCCTTCCCATTTCAGAGAAAGAAAATCAAACCCAGAAGAGGAAAAAAAAAACGAGGAACAAAAAAACCCACAAAAAGAACCTTGTGGAGACTGTTCAGCTTATGAAGAGGCAGAGGTAGACTCAAACCCAGCCCTCCTAAACCCCAAAGCCCACGCTTTCCACCATCCCGTGCTCGCTAGTGAGCATCTGTTGACTCCAAAACAAGTTTCCCTCCCCATTTTTGACCCTACGTTTTATAACATTAAAGCGTGGTTTGCTTTAACAAGTTCTGGCTTGGGGAGTAGATCCAATTTCCAGCAAATGCACGTGATACCAAGAGTCTCTTTCCCCAGTGCGGATGCTAGCAAAACCACGAGCAAGGGAAGAAAGCAGCATGTCCAGAGCTGCCCAAGAAGTTTCAGAACCTCCCTCCCCACCCCCGAATTTACAAAACTTAGCTACTGCACTTTCGGCTGTAGACACCACTAATGTTTCCTAACAGGCCCTGAAGCCACGGCATCGTCTTCTCTTAGACAAAAAAAATATTTTTTAAAGATTTTATTTAATTATTTGACAGAGAGAATGGAGAAAACAGAGGAAGCAGGCTCCCCGCTGAGCAGAGATCCCAAGGAACCTGAGATCATGACCCGAGCCGAAGGCAAAGGCTTTAACCCACTGAGCCACCCAGGCTTCCCTTGAACACAATTTTTAAGAAATGGGCACCGTGGCAAAGAATTCCCTAGAACAAGACCCACAGCATTGCTTAAACAAACAAAACTGTTCCTTTTTGCTTTTATTTTTGCTGGCTGGCTTAAGGGTCATGGAGAATGCTAACCAAAGTCCTTGCTTGGCTAGGTGGTTAACCATTAAAGCAACCCGGCAAGGCGTTATGAAATGTGGATGTTCACAAAGTAAATGCGCACGGATGTCCTGTAGGCCTCAAAACGAGTCCCTGTCTGTACCCCACCACCATGAGCATGGCAGTTTTAAATGTGGCTCAAGGGGCACCTGTGTGGCTCAGTCATTGGGCATCTGCCTTCGGCTCGGGTCATGATCCCAGGGTCCTGAGATCGAGCCCCATGTGGGGCTCCCTGTTGGGCGGGAAGCCTGCTTCTCCCTCTCCCCCTGCTTGTGCTCCCTCTCTGTGTCTCTCTCTGTCCAAGAAATAAATAAAATCTTAAAAAAAAATAAAACAAAATAAAATGTGGCTTAGGATTCTTTGGCAGTGCTCCCCATCGAGGGATGGAATCTGTCCCCTCCTCTTGAATGAGGGGGAGCTCATGACCCGCTTGGACCATAGAATGTGACAGAAGTGCTGCTGTGGGACTCCCAAGGCTTAGACAGAAAAAGCCATGCATGATGCTTCCATAGGGTCAGGTCAAGATGCTCACAGTCAGGGGGGCCTAACGCCGTAGGGAGGCCAGCGGGCCTGAGACATCGTGCCGGAAAGCTTAGATTCAGCACTCTGGCTGAAGACCCCCGCTGAGCTCCCTGACCCTGGAGTTGGCCTCCTCAGATGTCCTGTCCAGCCAAGCCTTCAGATGACCACAGCCCCCGCTGACATCGGACGGCAACTGCCCGGGCCCCGCCAGGGAGAACCGCCCAGCGGAGCCTTCTCCTAGCCCCTGACCCGCAGGCACCGGCAAAATAGAGCAGCTGAAGAAAGGAGCAGTGAAGCTGTGGGGTAATCTGGTGGGTAAAAATCGTAACCAGGACAATGAGGCAGGACAATACCCCGTTATATTCTTCTTCCCACAAAGCCAAAAACTGGGGAAGAAGACATCAAACGTGCAGGCTTCAAACTGAGCAGGAAGCAGCAGGAGCCTTGCGGGCTCGCAGCAGAAGGGGAGGGCGGACGAAGACGACCAAAGCCCATTCAGCGCGCCTCGGCTGGGTCTCGTGCCAAACAAGAGGAGTTTGTATTAAGTGGGCTTGTCTGCGGTTACAACAAACAGCGGATGTTCCTCTCATTGTCTCCTGGTTAGAAGTTTCTTTCTGTCAGAGCAAGCATTAACATCTCTTGGATAATCCAGCAAAACACAGCAAAGGAAAAAAAAAAGTCAGGCAAGAACAGAACAAAATTTTTTTCTATCTTCCTTTAAGAAAATGAAAGAGGCTGATGCTCCGAGCCCTACAAGAGGTACTCTGCGAATTATCGTGAGACCCACACCACATAAAGCTATACGTCGGTACTGCTGGAAACGTCCAAGTGAGGCTAGGCAGATTAAGTCACTCTCAAAGAGGAGGGCCGGGCAAAGAGAACCGGGATATTTGCCAAAGGATAAGGTTCAGTAGATGTTTAATTCATCCAGCCAAAACACATACACATCCCACTAAGTTATGTGAACCGACAGTCAGTGCTCAAAGGGGATGCCGACTTAGTGACCTGAAGCTTCTATGCACCACCAGGACAGTAACGAATCCATCAACCCCACAGTCTGTCGTCTTTTGAGGTGGAGACACTTTGGGGCACCCCGTAGTCAGAAGGATGGCGTCTTGGATAAACCTGAGCATGTGGTCACTCACTACGGAAAAGTTCGTTTGCCCCGTAAAGAATGCCAACACTCCTATGGTGGTTTCCAGCTGACTATGTAGCATCTCACTGGTCTTCACAGCTTCAAGGGAAGACCTATTTGATTTTTTTTTAAGATTGATTGATTGATTGATTTGAGAGAGAGAGAGAGAATGAGAGCATGAGAGGGGAGAAGGTCAGAGGGAGAAGCGGACTCCCCACGGAGCTGGGAGTCCGATGTGGGACTCGATCCCGGGACTCCGGGATCATGACCTGAGCCGAAGGCAGTCGCTTAACCAAATGAGCCACCCAGGCGCCCTTGATTTTTTTTTTTAAGGCAATAGAGTCTTTTCCCAATATTAGGTAGCTATTTCCGTGTTCTTGCCAACAGCCCATACTAAGAGCAGTTTGCTAATGGAGCACCAGTGAGATGGTGCAAGGCAGCCTCTCTGTGCCCACAGTCCTCATCCACTTAAAATTCATATAGTAACTCAAATTCGTGTATTAACTAAGTTTCAATATCTAAAGATTCCTAACACTTGAAATGTTTCCCACGATTTTATCTTGGTGATTTTTGTGTTTTATAGTAAGTATACAAATGAGGGTTTCTTGGCTATAGACAATCCTAAAATGCCTTCACAGCACTTTTCATGCCGCCATGAATTACCACAATGACCATCTAACAATACAGTAATTCACCAAGCAAACCCACTAACATCAGGGTTTGTCTACAATGAAGGCAGGGACTACCAATTGGAACATTTTTTCCCACCAGCCTTCGTAGTTGCTAAAATTCCTTCCATAGATATTTATTTCTTTGACTCATAAAGACGTCTCTTTATAATAGTGCTTCATTCTCCATCCCCATCCCCTGCTTATTAAGATGATAAAATATGGTGAATAATTCAGAAAATACCAAAAAATGAAACATAAAAATCACCCGCATTCTTAGCAACTAGCAAAAGCCATGAGTCACATCTGTGGATACATTTTTCTAGAGCCATGCTTCTCAACCTATATGGTAACGGATCTTCCCCCCACCCCCCCAATCCACTGTGAACCAACGCTTCTGCAGAATACAATAAAAAATAAGCTAGAAACGTGAAAGGCCTTGTGGAAGTCACAGCAATGTCAAACTGCATTTTAAAAAAAAGCTTCCAAAGTCTTACCCTCAATTTCTGTATTTACTTCACCTTAACAGGTAATAAGCAATTCATAGTCTGTGGACCACACTGGACTTTTTTTCTCTCAGAAGCACAGATTCTGTTTTCGTATATCATTTTACATATGGCCTACATACAGTTCCATGTATACTTTGACTTGCATTACCTAATTTCTTCCCACTAAATAGATCACGGCCCCTCGTCTCTACCCACATACACCATCCCTTTTTAACGCGAAAGGCCACTCCTGAACCCCTAGCATCTTACCCCAAAAACTAACAGTCTATTGTTCATCAACTGTATCTCAGTTAAAAACAGACCAACCCGTAGCATCTCCATGTAGGGCAGAATCTACCTCCATGAGCCGGACCTCTCTGAGCCAGGGACTTTGGGGAGGGGAAGGAGAACAACAGGTTGTGTTCTACCCGTGTTGACACTGCGCCCAGGCCCAGCCTAAGAACGCCCTGGGGATAAGTGCAATTCCAGAGCAGGCAACGGAGAAAGGGCACCTGCCTGTTTTGTAGGACGATGCCGAGAGCCACGAGTCCACAAGGACTTTTGATCCTAGCCACACACTAACATCCATCCATCCCGACATGCATGGCACCTGTGTTCAGGCACCGCAGGGGATGCTGGGGCACTGAGATGGGAGGCCCGGCCCCTGCCTCCCTCCCGGGCCAGGTGAGTGGGAGAGCCAGACAAGTAAATAAGTGACAGGAAGGATGAATATGCATGAGACAGGCACAGAGGAAGATAGGCTCCTGGGCTCCACCTCCAGAAATTCTGATTCCCTACATCTGGGCAGGGCCCAAGATTCTGCAATTCTGGGGCGCTTTAGAGGAGCGCTCAGTTAGAGGAGCAAGCGACTCTTGATCTCGGGGTCGGGAGTTCAAGCCCCACGTTGGGTGTAGAGGTTACTAAAAAATAAATTAAAAAAAAAAAAAAAAGAAAGTGAAAGATTTGGCCATTCTAACAAAATCCTAGGTCACACTGAGGTAGCTGGTGCAGCAAGGGCCATACTTGGAGGGGTTCATGACCAGGGGCAATTCTGCACCGCAGGGGACATTCGCAAGTCCGGAGGTGGCTAGTCTGTCACCGCTCGGGGTGGGAGTAGCGCTGCTGCCAGCATCTAGCAGGCAGATGCTACCGTAGTGCACGGGGCAGCCCCGACCCACCCCCGCAACAAAGAACTCTGCAGCCCACCCCGCCCGCGGAGCTGAAGTGGAGCGACTGCCCTAGAGTAAGACACTTGAACTCTAGGCCTCCGTTGTTACCAGCAAAATGGAGATGATAATATCTATTGTACAACGTTGGTCAGTGAGTTATGCACACAAAGTGTTTACACCAGGGTCTGGCACATGGTAGGCGTTAGCTAATAGACACGAAGAGCAGTCAGGAGACAAGAACAGGCAGGAAAGACATCCCAGGACGGACCCAAGTCCCCCCTACAAGCAGGGACCACGCGGCCGCCCACAGCTGTCCTGCTTCATTAAGAGCAGCCATAATACTTCTTAATGGCTCACTCTGCACCATCACTGGGATGGGGGAACCAAGGCCCGGGGACATTAAGTCATTTGCCCACAGCCATGAAGGGGCACTCTGTTGTTATTCATCCACTCCAACAGCTACTGGGCACCACAAACTACCAGACAGATCCCAGGAGAGGACGCACGCTAACAAAGCAGGGTTCCCTCAAGAAACCGATCTCCACACACCCCAGCAGTCCAACCACAGAGCAAAGCCCTATGGCTTCAGTGACCTGGAAGTCCATCCTGCCTGGACAAGCCCTCTCTCTGGCCCCTTGCCCAGAGCCAGCCTCTGACAATGAAATGTCGTGGTGGGTCGTAGGGAAGAGAACAGAGCCGTGGCCAGAGACTGTGAGAGGCCTGACTCCAGTGGCTATGCCATCAGAGACGTCTCTGCTTCTGGTGCCCCGCAGGCACGAGGCCTTTCACCCAGGCTGCATGCCCATCAAAGCACTCCCTCTGTCCTCCAGGCCACCCCAGGACACAGGCAAGAACCACTGCCCCAGTTCACAGATGAGGTGACTCCAGTTCCAAAGGGCCAAGCGCCCCTGAAAGTCAGCAGACCTCAGATTCTACCCATGTCACCTGATACCAGGACCCGTCTTCCCTCAACCCACTACTTCCCCGTGACTTTGGGTTTGGGGTTTTTTTCTTCTGATGATAAAGTAATACAAATTCAATGCAAATAACTCAAAAAACTATAGGAAAGTATAAAGACAATAAATATTGCTCATCTCTCAGCAGATAGAACATGTAGAGTCTTTTCCCGACATTTTTGTACGCATAAACATTTTTTTAGGATAGGACCATATTCATACTGCATGCTCTTTTGGACTCTGTTTTCCATTCAGACATCTTTCTAGGTTAATAACAAGCCATGTCATCATTGTAAGGCCTAGGCTGTCAGCCACTGCCCGTCCAGAGTATTCATTTTACAGATCCCCTCTTAATAGTCATTTGGATTCGTAATTTTCCAACATTTTAAAACAATGCTGCAATGAACATTATTGGCCCTTTATCCTTGCCCAGTGATTCCCTTTGGATAAATTCTTATTTTGTGCAATCGCTGGGTCAAAAGTTGCTGTCCCTTGACATCGGAGCAGCAGTGAGGGGGACCATCAC
>CM052799.1:77050977-77061490 GCA_028533885.1 Nasua narica
CCAACCCCCCCCCCCCCCCCGCTGCTTCCAACTCACCCCCACCTTTCCTCTCCCACCCCTGGGGTTCCAAGCACAAAACTGTTTGGTTTTTTGTTTTTAAAGAGAAAGTGCTTGCTGCTTTCTGGAGGGGAGAAAGGCAGATTCTGGGTGCAGGCCGTACGCAAGTTTAGGGAGCACAGCTGGCATCAGAATCAAATGCTTTGTCAAACCACCCCCACGTACACAGTGAGGGAAAGAGCCTGAGCCTTGACAATTAACGGCTTTCCCTCCCTGGGGAAGGGCAGGCTGAAAAAGTCTGCTTCTGACAACCCAGAGGCAGAGAAGCTGTCCATGGGTAACTAGCCCTGGTCGTGGCCTTCCTCCCCTTCCTCCTCCTCTTTGACCACTTCCTGGCCCTGGAACAGCCCGCCTTCCGGGCAAGCAAGGGAGACCATGAAAACACCGCACATCATGGCAAAAAGTAGGTGACTGGCACGGCAATATTGCAATCTTGATTACAATGCTTTAGTAATCCTCTGGGCCGCATCTTAACACTTAGAAACAAGCTAGTTCTATAGAACGCCTCTTATGAAAGTATATCAACACATTTACTTCGCTGGCAGGGTTGTTACACGCTGAATGACACACTTCTCTCTCTCCTCTCCTCTCTCCGGGGCTCACCCCACCCCCGGGACAGTAGGCACCCCTTGCAGGGGCTCTGTCAGGCCAGGCCTTACTCCCAGCTTAGCACTGGCTGTTCCCTCTGGCTGGAATACTTGTCCCCCACATGGCCCCGAGGTGTGAGGGAAGCCTTTCAAACCCACTACATGTAACACTGCATCCGCCTGGTTCCCAAATACCCCCACTGCTAGCCCTTCCCGGCCGTGTTTCTCTCCTTAGAGCATGTCACCATGTAACCTAGTGTGTATTTTTAATTAATTATAATTCTCTGCCCATTCTCTGCCCTGCTCTCTCCCCTTCATGGTTCTCAGCACACAGTCGGTGCTCAATAAATACTCAATGATTAAAGCTGACTAACCCACACGTCTGTGAGAAAATACATTTATTTTCTTAATTTGAAGTACCAGGCTTCTATCCAAAGGCTTCTCTGGTTAAAAGGTTACTCCCATCACCAGTTTGAAAGGACTGGCCCTCTTGATATAAATCAGAGTGCAAAGAGAATACATTGTTTAAACAATAGCAGAGGCAAACCAAGGTCACAGGAAGGGACAGATTTCCAACTGACAACATGGAAGGTGGCTGGCATCCAGAAGTCTTTTTCGGTAGTCTCCGAATTAAAGAACCACGACAAGGGATGGAATCCTAAGGGGAATCCGACCCGCACCCCAGCCTACGGCTTCCCTGAGCCAACTGTGCCAAGTTTCAAGGGAGGGAGCAGCTAACACAAACCTGATCACCAACGCACTTTCATGGCAGTCAAGGTCAGGAGGGCTACTGGCCACTCCAGGTCATAATTAAAAAGCAAAGGGAAAAGAAATGCAGAAGCAAAAGAGGCTCCGAAATTACAGCCAATCCACCCTCATGATTTGCAGCTCACACACTCACTGAAATGTACGTGTAATTCCACAAGCAATAGTCCCTGAGCTTCTCCAGTCCCTCACGGACAGGCACAGGGTGGCCAAAATGCGAGGTGCCCCACGCGCGTGTTCCCAGGGAGGCGGAACAAAGAGACCCGCTCTGCCTTCTCGTTTCAGCTCTGGTGCTGTAAACAAGTGTCCTTTCACGGGCCAGCTAGTGCCACACTTTTTGCACTTTCGGGCTTTGTGTTGGGGAGTCGGCTGCTGGAAGCG
This sequence comes from Nasua narica, assembly GCA_028533885.1. Taxonomy (NCBI): domain Eukaryota; kingdom Metazoa; phylum Chordata; class Mammalia; order Carnivora; family Procyonidae; genus Nasua; species Nasua narica. The sequence goes on from CM052799.1 coordinate 77,052,768, forward strand.
GCCCCCAGGCCCAGGGCTGACGCGCTGGCCAAGGTCGCTGAGCCCAGGAAGGCTGGGACGGGCCTTACAGAGAAGAGACCGTGTTAGGGAGGCAAGCTTGGCTCGGGCCTGCGAGGCCAACATTAACGAGTCAACGACGTCTATGAAAGAAACTGGCTCTAAACAGAAACACACATAAAACAAGGCACCAGATTGCTGGGCAGACGAAAGTAGTGTGACCAGAGGCCCAGAGGAAGATGTAATCCTAGCAATGGTTTGGTATTCCCTACTTCAACGTTCACGACCACCTTACAGAGAACTGTCACCACGAATAACCAGAACACCAGCCCGATATTAAAACGGCTGTTTCCTGTCCCACATCTTCTGGCACACTCCCCTCCGCCACCCCCACGGCTCACTCCATCTGCTCCTCTTTGCGCGGGGACTCTCCTGCTCTGCTCGCTCACTCGCTCAGCGGGACTCTGCTCAGGTGTCTTCCAGTGACCCCGCCCCCAGAGTCCCTGTCACCTCCCTCTTGGGCTACAGTGATGACAACCAGCAGTTATCATCTACGTCTGGGTTCCTCACCCTCAACTAAAATCAGACTCCCTGAGGGCAGGCCTTTGTCTTATTCACCCACGGACCGCAGTGGCCGACCCAAGGTGGGTGCTGGGGGCTCGACGGCAGGAACCCAGCCCACCGCAGACACACGCCCTCCTCCCCTGGGGCTGGGGGGGGGGGGTGCGTGACGAGCATGGGTGCGGAGGGTGAAAGCCCCCTGCTCCTGCGTCGGACCGGGAACATCTACTAGATCGGGGGCCGCACGCAAACGGGGCCGGTCCAAGCTGAGATGCGCTGTAAGCGCAAAATACGTACAAGAATTTGAAGACTCAGTAAAAATAAATAAAGAAATAAAGAAGCGTAAAACGTTCCATTGACTACCTGTATATTCATTTCATGTTGAAATTATACTATGTCAGGCCTCCTGGGCTAAACAAAATAGATTAAAATTAATTTCAGCTGTGTCTTTTTTTTTTTTTTTTACTTTTTAATGTGGCCACGAGGGAAGTTTTCATGACTTGGGTAGCTTGCGTTAGAGCTCGGTGAGTCCACCTCAGTTACAATAATACCAAGAAAAGGTCAGTCAGCAACACAAGGCCGCTCTGACTCCCGCTCTTCACTGCTGCCTCGTGCTCTCCAGAGCACGGCTGGAAACACCTGTCCTGCAGCTTCAGGGGAAACAATTTTAGACTCAGAAGGTAAGCATCCTGTGGGGCCTTCTTGTTCATGGCCCCCAAGCATAGCCATACAAATACTTGTCAAATAAAGCAATCCTTGGGGGAGGAAAAAAAAAAGCCTATTTCTGAATTGTCTATGTAGAGTTGGAATGGCAGAACGTGGGGGGAGCTGGAAGGGATGTGGAAAATGTGCTGGCCCCGCCACGTCACTGAACCATGAGACCCTGTACCTCCAACAGCCTTATCTGGAGAAGAAGCAGACCCCATTTTCCAGGACTGTGCTCTCCAGAACTTTCTGCAGTGATGGAACTGTTGTCTGCTCTGTCCAATATGGTGGCTACTAGGCTCTTGAAATGGGCTACTGAATTTCTCATCTTATTTCAATTAATTTAAAGGTAAAGAGCCACACATGGCCAATGGCTGCCATACTAGACAGCACAGTTCCAGGCTCCCGTGACAGGAAATAAAGCTTGTAGAAATCACTTTGTAAACTCCAAAGCCCTATAGAAATGGCAGGGGTTTTGTTGTTTAATATATTAGAAATGTGAGGTTCTGAGAGATTTCATTGCCCCAAGAGATTCAAATCATCTGAAGTAAAAAAAAAAAAAAAAAAAAAACTTAAATTAGGGGCACCTGAGTGGCTCAGTTGGTTGGGCGACTGCCTTTGGCTCAGGTCATGGTCCCGGAGTCCTGGGATGGAGTCCCGCATCGGGCTCCCAGCTCCATGGGGAGTCTGCTTCTCGCTCTGACCTTCTCACCTCTCATGCTCTCTCTCTCTAATAAAATAAAATCTTAAGAAAAAAATTTTAAATAAATATGCAGGTTTTACTTCACCTGGGGGAGAAGGGCGGCCAGTGTTCACGGATACATACAATCAGGATAGAAGGGTGAGCGATAACCCTTCACACATAACTCAGAAAATGTACTTTTAATACCACCCCCCCCCCCACATACACACTCAGATCTGGTGCCTCCAGGGCCTAGCCATGCAGTCAGAAATCAGGGCTGCCAGTATCCTCCCTATAGATTATTCTTATCTCCCACACCCTCATTCTTAGGGACCAGATGTTTCCTGCCCTTTTCGGTGACCTTCCCTACTACTTCTCCCGCTACAGAAACAGGTCCTCCCAGCGGCTCCCTGCAGTCCTACGGTTCTCTGAGTCATTCACGGGCTCTCAGGCCCATGCGGGGCTTGTTCAAATTTGCTGATGGATGGTAAAAACCACCACCACTAAAATGGGATGGGGACTAATTGGTAGCTGCAAAGAATGCTCATCTGTTTACACTCATGTTGGAAGATGCTCATGAAATTCAAATCAAGTTCTAGTGTCCCCCAAGACTCTTCCCAGCAGGAAAGCCCTTCCAGTCTAAGCTTTTTACTACCAGTAAGATCATTACATTCTACACGCAAACAGACAATAAGGAAATGAGCAGGGAAGTGGAAGGGGGGGGTGAATTTTTAGGACGGAAAGTCACAAACAGTAGACGTCTAAGGAAATATTCAACGTTTCCAAGCACAAATGTAGAGTGCCCCCCCTAAAATATTGGAGAGATTTTGTAAACTCATTCATTCTTCTCCATTAGAGAGCGCAGCTAACTCTCCCCTCCATCCTTTCAAGCTTTTCTGCAAACGCATGAACTTCAGTGCTCCACACGGCCCTTGATTTTGGCCCCACCGAGCTCCCATGATGAAAAACATGTGAAATAGGATCCACATGTGTTCCACCCACACGCTGGGCTCAGCAGCGTATTTCTGTCAGGGAGCGGGCTGTTGCCCAACTCCACAGAGGGGCCGCCAGCGGTCACCCTCCAGCTATTAAAACAAGATCAAGCAGCCTGGGGTCGGCAGGACTGATACCACCTCACCAAAAACAGGAACCCAGCCTCCAGTACCTCAAGTTCAGTCTCCCGTCTGTTGATGTCATCCGTGGACTGATTTAACTTCTCCAGTTCTCCCTAGTGAAGAAAAGAGAGGGAAGAAAGATTTAAGGGATTTGTCTTTTGTTTCCAATAGGACTGAACTCACTCTCCGAAAAAGCACTCCAACACAATTTGTAGGAAGAGGGATGAGTCACTATGGGTTCTCAAGGAAAATAGTTGGACCCTGGCTTGGAAAGCAAATGAATGTCAGTTATTTCTGAAACCTTTTTCTTAATGGTGTCCCTTTCAAAAATGCCATATGGTCCCAGGAATTTTTTTTCTTAGAAGGTCAAGTATTTATTGCAGGTATGTGACTTCAGGTAAACCCACCTGTTACAAATGGTTTAGGAATCAAATTAAAACAGTATCTCCTGCCTCCAAGCAAGAACTTTGCAGAAAAGATAATAAAAGAAAATAAACAAAGCCAAGCTGAAACTATAAACCCAGTGAAATGATTTAAATCAAGGGCAGAATTCTAACATTAACTCCTTAGTGGTTATTTTTCTAGAAATGAAAATCTTTTCCTTTCAAACTGATTATTAAACCTACCTAGCTGTTTTAAGAAAACAAAAACTAGCTTTAATCGTGATGCTTTAAATAAACATTCATAAACTGACATTTTGTAAAAAGTACCCAGCGAGAAGTTAACTCATCTTACTCTGCAAACAAAGGATCTGGTAAGCAGAATTCCCCTACCAGGAAAACAAGATCTAGCAGTCTAAAGTAGTGACTTTAATAGAATGCCTAATGCAAAGATTTTTCCACCTGATCTTTATCTTGCTAATCTGCCAAAACAATTCATTTAAATGGTAACAGCTGAGTTAAATGGGCTTTTAATTGATCTGCGCACTGAAAAACCAATTAGGGCTCTAGAAATTGCAGAGCACGATTAAAAGCAGTGTGTGTGTGAGTGTGTGTGTGTGTGTGTGTGTGTGTGTGTGTGTGTGTAAATGATTTATGGAAAGGGTAGAAAAACGGGTCTCGGAAAGGGATTTTCTGTGCTTTTTGCCTAGAGGGTGAAGAGGTTAAGCTGTCACTCCTAGATCTTGGCTTAGAAATTGTTTTTTAATCATCTCCCTCAGAAATGGAGGCACGAAAGCCAGGCCAATCCCCCCGCCTTCTCCCCGCGTGAGCTTTGCGCATCAGTTGTCCCCGGTTTCTGTTCCCACCCCGACCTCCTAACAAGGAAAAGCTGGGTTTTTGACCATTTGAAGCCAAGCGGAGATTTGAGCCAGCGGTGACAATAAGTCCTTTGCTAACAATGAATCAGACGAGGAGAAAGATGGATGGCTCAGGCGAGCACCTCCGCCAGGTGAGGGCTCGCAACCCGAGCACGGGTGCCAGCCCACGCTGCAGGGGCGGACAACGCCCACGGTGCCCAGTGCCCACGCGGCCCCGCAGACCCCGCCGCCCCCAGCCCGGAGGCCGCGCGATGCCCGCCGTGCCGTGAGCCTGGCGGGCGGGGGGGAGACCCCGCCACCCTCCTGGCGCCCCCGCCCCCTTTTTCCCTTTGTTGCACATCCGCCCGAACCGCTGGGCACGCGGCGGCGACCCCCAGATCTTGCCTAGGGTCTACGGGGGCTCCCCACGATAGAGTCAGGCCGCATCCACGCGGGCACTGCAGCCTCCCCGTGAACCGGGTGAAACTGGGAATCCGGACCCTCTCTTCTCGCCCCCGGACCTGCGTGGCCACCACCTCCCGGACCGCAGGCACTGGGGGCCGCGAGGCGGGTGTAAGTGTGGATGCCCGCCTCCGCGGCGCTCCCCCCCACCGCGCGCCCTACCTGGATCCGGGGGTCCACCTCTTCTTCCTCCTCCAGCCCCTGTTCCATTCCCTCTTCCTCGTCCTCCTCCTCCTCCAAGTCCCGGGCCGACGGCGGGAGCTCTGCCGGCTCCTCCGGGCGGCTCCGCTTCAGCGCCGCGTCCATACGGGCAGCGGGAACGCGAGCCGCGCGGCGGACTTCGGAGCGTCCGGAGGGGTGGCAGCCGCCGCAGGCTCGGGCAGAGCCGTCTCGCCCCAGCCGGGCACAGTCCGGAGGCGCCGCTCGCCGATGCGGATCCCGCCGGCCCCGGCTGCGCGGAGGAAATGGGCGCGGCCGCCCCCTTTCTGCCGCGGCCGTCAGCGCAGCGGCTCCCGCTCCGCCCTCGCCCCGCGGGCCGCCCTCGCCGCGGTGACTGTTCGCCGCCAGTCCCAGTCAGTCACCCAGATCTCCGTCACAAAAACCTCAGCTCCCTGAACACCCCAAGTGGGGGTGAACCAGGAGAGCCTCCCCCTTTTGTCAACTTAGCAGCCGGATAAATCACAAACTACCCACCTTTGGCCCCCTGATTTCGGGATAGCTTTCTCCCTCCCTCCTCGGCCTGAGCAAATAGTATGGAAGGAAAGTTTGGGATACTTCCACTGTCTGAAGTCACCCTGGGAAGCTCAGACTCGGTGACCCTGGACGAGTTTCAAGACTCACTCAAATCTCTGTATACCTCCAAAGCACCTTTCTCCCCTTGGGAAACCTCGGGAGTTGGATCTACCTGAAGAGTTCTCCCAAAGAGGGAACTGAAACATGCTCACACGGACCCAGAAGTACAAAGAGGGGAGCCGGGTGCAGCTGCGTGCCTGGAGTCCTTGGCCAGAGGCTGGGTGGCCCCTGCTGGGCAGAGCTCCACATCCAATGCTCTCATAGCTGCACCACGGTCCTACCTGAATAGCCAAGAAGCACGGACAATCCATTGGTGATCAGGGATGTGGATGGGTGGGCACAGCCTTCCCCAGTCCCGGGCAGAGGTAACCCCTGGTGGTGGGCACGTTCTGTCCAAGGATTTATGACCTGGCAAGGTTTCCTGCCCACCTTGAACAAGGAGGGAGCCAGAGTTTGCCTGGCAAACTCAGCATCTGGAGGCCAAAGAAGGGGCAGGTCTGTTCTCTTATGAAATGTCAGGGCCACTGTGATGTCAAGCAAACACAAATTCAGATGACCTTAGCCAAAAAGGCAAGGACAGTGCCACTGGCCACTGCTAATGTCTCCACCACAAAAATGCAGAATAGTTACACTTTCTACACAGGCTCGTGGACCATCAGCTCTGTGAGTCTGGAGGGCAAACTCGCTTGAGAAAAAAGCTTTCTGAGAGCCTATCCTGAAAGCCGCCTTTGGGAAGCCTGCTTGTGCTGGCTTCATTGGAAACTACATCGGCAGGAGTGGGGGGATAGGAGTTACTCCCTGGGCAAGGTAACCCCCCGACCCATGCTGGCACTGGGGTCCACTATGAAAGGAGATTCATTCTGTCCCGGGAGTAACACAGGCCCACACGTTGGGTTGGGTTCGGACACAGTCACACCTGGTCATCGTTCTTACGATCGAGGGAGAACCCGCAGCTCTCTGTGCGAGGTCCTGAAACCCAGTGCTAAAAACCTAGCTGCTTTTGCTTTTCCACTAGCGTTTCCCTGGTGGCTTGGACAAGGCGCGTAACTGAGCAGGTTTATCCCAGCTGTGAATAAACTGAGAGACAGAGGTTGCAAACCAGAAGAGTGAGGTCAGCCCTGATTCTTGCGTGCTTCGCAGGGCAACCCCGCCCTCACCATTCTAATCAACCACCTCCCAAATACGCTTCCATTTCGGCTCGGATCTAAGAGCCGTACAGTGGTTCAGAATGCTGCCGCGGATGTAGGGAAACTGCTCTAGAACACAGGCTCAGGCTTTTTTGCTGTTGTTGTATTTTTAGGCGACTTGGGCCAGTTAGAGCGTTAATCCCAATAGTGTTCTGAAGTTAAAATAAGGAAAATAAATCACAGTACTACTCTCTGTATTTCTTTGTTGGTACTAAAATGCATAGGAAACGAAGCAGGGAATGAACTGGCGGTGACAAGGTGGAGGTGCTCTTGTGGTTAAAGGGAAGGTCTCTTCGAGAAGGACGCTTTGAGCCAAGACCTGAGAGAAATGAGAAAGTGAACCCCACGAGCCTTCACGGGGAGCGCGCTCCCGGGACCGAAGCTGCGTGTGCAGGGGTCCCCGGGTGAAACCCTGCCTCAGGTCCTGCAGAGCCAGGGACACGAAACCTGCGACCTGCGGGTGGGTAGACCAAGGAGGGCCTGACATGGAAAGGAGCTCGGATGTTAGTGAGTGATATGTAATCACCGGCGGTGCGGGAACTGGACTGGGGTCACTGGGGAGCTGGGGGCAGAGGGGACACAAGGAGATGAGTTAGGTCAGCGGTCTAGCCGTGAGAGAGAAGCCCCTGCTGGTTGCTCCCCTTTCCCAGTGGAACTGCGGGCACAGTCAGCAGCTGAGAATAAGGGGGCGGGGGAGGCTTGGAACAACACTGGACGCTGGAGAGACACCGAAGGAGCTGGGAAGTCAGTTGACCAGTGGAATATATTATAATTTCCAGGCTGCCCTGAGGACCTACCTGCGGTTTGGGATGCTCCGGGTGGCCAGTCCGCGGGGATGAGTGGTTTTTCCCACCCAAGCTCCACACAGGTGGAGAGTAGTGAGAATGCGTGCCTCAACCAGGGTTGGGATTCTCTCACCAAGGTCTTCCCGTGGCGAGGGAGAAGCCTAAGGGCGCTGAGGCCAATGGCAGGTGTAACAACTTTAATGATGGCCCACGGAATCGAAACTGGAGGGAGAGAGGGAGACGTCATTAAAATAGCAAGGAGCGATGTTGCAGCCCTGAGGCAAGGGAGGGAACGAATTTAAGACTGTGTGGAAGTTGGAGGTGAATAATATCCTCCAACTCCAGGAGAGAGAAAACTTAAAGATGATTCCAGAGTTTCTAGTTGAATGATTGGATGACACCATTAATTAGGACCTATGCTACAGAGCTTTTGCCTGGGAAGATAACATATCTGTTTTTTGGTTGTGAAGGGGAAAACCCTGAAAGCTCAGCTGTGTCGTGTTTGGAAATTGGGATCCAGGTTCTCCAAGGGTTGAACAAAACTCACTGGAAGGTCTTTCTTGTTGCCTCAATATACCTCCCTGACTTAGCAAGTGTGTTGTAGCTCCTCTGATCTTTGAGGATAACAAAGGTTGTATTTCTCCACCTCTGCCCAATGCCTTAAGCCTAAGGGAATCAGGTAGTTACACAAGAGATTTTTTTTTATGTTTTTTTTAAAGATTTTATTTATTTATTATTACAGAGAGAGAGAGACTGAGAATGAGAGGGGAGAAGGTCAGAGGGAGAAGCAGACTTCCCGCAGAGACGGGAGTCCGATATGGGACTCGATTTCGGGACTCTGGGATCATGACCTGAGCCGAAGGCAGTCGCTTAACCAGCTGAGCCACCCAGGCGCCCTTTTTATGTTTTTAAAGTGAAATTTGCAAGCTGAAGTGGCCAGCAATGTTAATTCAATGTTTCTGAGCAATTACCTCATGCAGACACTATTCCAGGTACCAACCTGTGGGCCCCAAACATATAGACACCAAAGTCCTAGTGTCTTCTGATTTGGGGAGACACAGCTGCCACAAAAATTGTACCCCCAGATTGTGCAACCATGTGAATTCCTCATTGAGAAGGTTCTTTGTCAAACTTCAGTTTGACATCAAATGAAGATTCCCTGCAACATCAATTTTGTTAAAGATTATTTGAGAGAGAGAG
>CM052799.1:77061990-77087784 GCA_028533885.1 Nasua narica
ATGCTCAACATCACTCGGCATCAGAGAAATACAAATCAAAACCACAGTGAGATACCACCTCACATTAGTCAGAATGGCTAAAATTAGCAAGTCAGGGAACGACAGATGTTCGCGAGGATGCGGAGAAAGGGGAACCCTCCTACACTGTTGGTGGGAATGCAAGCTGGTACAATCACTCTGGAAAACTGAATGGAGGTTCCTCAAAATGTTGAAAATAGAGCTACCCTACGACCCAGCAATCGTACTACTGGGTATTTATCCTCAAGAGACAAATGAGTGATCCGAAGGGTCACATGCACCCAAATGTTAATAGCAGCAATGTCCACAATAGCCAAACTATGGAAAAAACCTAGATGTCCATCAACAGATGAGTGGATAAAGAAGATGTGGTATATATATATAATGGAATACTATGCAGCCATCAAGAGAAATGAAATCTTGCCATTTGCAACGACGTGGATGGAGCTATAGGGTATTATGCTAAGCGAAATAAAGTCAGTCAGAGAAAGACAATTATCACATGATCGCTCTGATATGAAGAATTTGAGAGGCAGGGCAGGGGGTTATGGGGGGTTGGGGAAGAGAAATGAAACAAGATGGGAGGGGGAAGGAGACAAACATAAGAGACCCCTAAACTCACAAAACAAACTAAGGGTTGCTGGGAGTTGGGGGGGTAGGGTTACGGACACTGGGGAGGGTATGTGCTATGGCAAATGCTGTGAAATGTGTAAGCCTGATGATTCACAGACATGTACCCTGGGGCAAATAATACATTATATGTTAACAAAAAAGTTTAAAAAATATATAAATTTATAACTGAAAACAGGAAAGCAACTTAAATTCACTCATATTTAAAAATACAATTTAAAAGTTTACGTTAGCATCATTATATTTAAGAAATTGAGTTTCAATAAAATGGAACCATTAATAACAACATAAGCTGAGTCAATTCAAAAGGACTTAGGAAGTTACAGATCCTTATGATGGCTCTTGACAAACTCTTCTCTGCAAGACTAACAATGAGAGTAGCTAATTATTGATTAATAACCATGTGCCAGATATCATGCTAAAGTATTTTACATATGCTATTCATTTAATCCTTAAAACAATTCCATTAAAGCAAATATTTCTGGAAAAGGCTTAAAAGTGATTTAATAACTTGCCAAGGTCACACACCCAAAAAGTGGAAGAACTGGCATTTGAATCCCGGTCTTGGGTGCCAGATCCACCATTCTTATCCATTACCTTCTTACCGTGTGTTGGAAATACACTGTGCAGTATTTCCCGAAGACTGATGTATAGCACAAAATAAAAAAACATTTACTTTTCCTCAAACCTCTTCTAAAACAAGGGTAACAGTCTTGAAATTTCGTAAGATTTCTATGGTTATACAAATTTTATGATATGCAAACTGAAGCAAATATAACATTTTTTTCCAAAAAATACTGATACTAGGAGAAAGGTGGTTTTGTGGTCAATGTATAAACTCCTACATTGTTTTCTTCCTTCAAGGACATTTGCAAATGTTTAATAAACCAAGATTTACGTAAATTTCTTAGACTACTGTATATAACACTTCTCAAACTTTTTGATGATCATCTCATAGAACCATGACATTTTGGTACCTGTGTAGGAACAGTAGCTGACTAAATAGAAAGTGAGCTAAATGAATTTAGAAGAATTTAAATTTAAAAAAATTTTAGGGGAATAAAGTTAATTCAAATCTATAATTACTTTGTATTATTAACCTGTCATATAAGAATACAGATTCCTTAATCTATTCTCTCAAAAGTCACCACTAAATTATCAAATTCAGTGTTTTCTTATAACTTTAAAGATACTAACATATTTCATAAATATTTCATATTTCATAAATATAGTTTTATTCAATATGATTAACATATTTCATAAATTTTTATTCAATATGATTAAGATTTAAAAATACATGACTGAATAGAAAAAAAAGGTTTAAAAATCAATCTTTCTCACCAAAGATTCATAAATTGTGGAGCCCTTTTTTATCAGTCTGTTACTTTTGAATTTTGAAATATTTACTGTTACTTTTTCTTCTGATTATTGTACTGTAAAATAATCTAGAAAAACAAGAATGGAAAAATCTTGCTAGAGTAATCTAGTATTTATTCTTGATTTTTCTTCAAATTTAATGAATTCGGCAAGTACTTAGTGAGTACCTACTAGATGCCAGACATTGCACTATGCACTGGAGCATAATTAAAACAGACATGTTCTCTGTCCTTTTGAAACATAATCCATATGGATGGCTGGCACTAAGTAATCTTACATAAAACATGTAAAATTCCAACTGTCACAAGGGCTATGCCTAAATTAAGGGAGTTTTCACGGTATCCTATTTTACTGTTTCAATTATATTGTACGCATTTTCCCATGTTATTTAATTTCTTGAAAAGTTGATTGTTCATGGCTGTATAGTATTACTCTTATAGATGTTCTGTTGTACAAGCACTAAAAACATGATTTATCTTATTATACAAAGATTGAAACTACAAATTTATATCCCTACTTGGATATAACCATTGAAGAATGTACTAGAATAACTGATTCACACTTTCACAATATTGATGAATATCTTTTATATAAATCTTTGACTACATCTATGAACATTTTTTCAAACTGGTCTCCCGAAGTGAAATTACTGGTCAAAGGGATACACTTTTGTTTGCTTGTTTGTTTAAATATTTTGAAGTATCTGAAATGTACAAACTTTGTAATATAATTTAGAATTTGACAAAATAATTATTTTTCTAAGTTAACCCTTATTATATAACAATATAACAAGCACTACTATGTGCTTTATATTTTATTGACTAATGATCACAGTAACATTATGAGATAGATTCTATTATTTTAAAATCTGAGACAGATTTAATAACTTGCCCAGCATCATACAGATTAGAAAACTGGACAGTTTGGCTCTAGAATCTGTGCCCTTAATATCGATCAATGCTATAGAGCTTCTCAGATATAAAAATTTCTTAGACTCCAATCAGTGACTAGCATCACATGGTTGCCTGGGTGAAAAAAATTAGGTTGACAAATCACTGGCTAGATGTCTAACTTTTGCTCATCTAAGAACAGCAAAACACTAGAAAATGGGAAAGTAGCTCTTTTGTTCTTTACAGAGCCTTTTATATAAGTGGTATGTAATAAACATCAACTCTGATTTTTTTCTAATAAATAGAACATGCTCATTGCAAAAGTTTTGAAAAATTTTAAGAAGTTAAATCACCCACTTTCGCTATCTAGAGACAACCACTGTAAGTATCTGATGTGTACCTTTACATCGTTTTTTCTATCTATAAATACAAGAAATGAAGGAAAAATATACATATAACATCCAAATTTTCTATTTTTAAATTTACTATATTGAAAGCATTTTCCCTACATCTTTCAAAGATGTATCTTTTATTGGTAGCATAAACATTTTCTATAATAATATAGACGTGCCATTATTTATTCATTCTCATACTGTTGGATAGTTTCAGTAATCTTTTGCTGTAACAGATGCTTTGATGAATGCCCTTATTATAGACATCTTTAGTCAAATTTTTATTTCCTTAGAATTAGCAGAAGCTGGGAGTCATGAACCAAGTAACATTTTTAAGGCTCTTAACACAAGCTGCCACTGTCCCGGAAGGCTGTGCTAACCAACATTTTCATAATTAACCCTTTCCTGAACTGGATTTTTTTTTAGTAAATAACGACACTGTCATCATTCTATTCCACTTTTCCATTTAATTCTTTCTTTACTGACTTTGCTGTTGTGATTCAAATACCAATCCGACAAATATTTACTTTGTGCCAGGTACTTTGCTAGTGTAATGGTAGGAAAGGAGATCCATATGTGCCCAATACCAGGCAAATGACCACATAGATACTCCTGCAATGTTGCCTTACCTTTTTCCCACAGCTGTACCTCTCCTCCAAATTTTTTTATTACAAATTTTAATTTCAAGGCTATGGAGCGGAATTGGATTTCAGCGTATGGAAAAACTACTGAAAAATTAGAATCATCTCGGAAGTAAAAAGTATAATAGTACTTACTTACCAGAAAGGCATTGGATAGGCAAAACGTTCCCTCAGATCAATACTCATGAAAGGAACATATTCTATACCATTTATTTTTGATGTTGTCCTATAAAACACAAGGAAAAAAAAAATCTAAAGTAAATATTCAAGTTTACCTTAACTACCAATCTTATCTAAAATTTATATGGCAAAGTAGGGTACTATAATAAAATTGACAATCTCATGTTGTTGATATCTTTATTTGAATAAAATTTTCACAAAAATAGTTGAATATCAAAATATAAATGATTCAATTCAATTCAATTCAGTAAGACTTGGTCTTAAGACTTACATCCTTTAAAACTAAACTATGATCTCAAGATAAGCCTGTACTATAGGTATTGAAAGTATCCCTGACACCAAGACACAAAATGAATTCTATCCTAAGTCCAAAGAAAGCAATTGCTTAGTTATTTTGGGATTTAAAAAAACATGACAATTACAATTCTGGAAAATACGTTCTTCCTATTTTCTGGTTATGAAAATGAGGAATGGGTAGTGCAAGAAGGAAGCTATGGCCACGTGACAAATTAAAGAAACGTGGTTTATAGTAGCTTTGCATGTTTTACATGTATGTTCATTTGTATATATCAACTATTTCCTTCTGCTTCTTTCCCTCATTTTATTTAGAAGTAGTTGCAGGGTAGCTTCACAACTTAGCCTTTAGGTAACAATATTCAGTGAGACTGTGACTGACTTTGAGAACTAATTAATACAGTGAGCAATAGATACAATGACTTGGTATCCTCATTTTTCATAGGATGAGAACTTTCCACCTGTATGAAGGATAGTTGAATTCTGTTAGGTAGAAATATTGTTTTGTTGTCATATGAAATTCAAATGTGTGTAGAAAGGAACACATGGATGCTGAGTGGCCCCAGTGTTGGAATATTACTGTCTCTCAGCCCCGAAACCACCCTTCTTTGCCTTGCTGTGTGTTGTGGGGGTTCATATGCAATTTTTCCAGGCAAAATGAGACACATTAGAAGAATTAAAATCTTCAGTAGGAAAAAAAAGAAAAGTGCCTTCAAGTGGCTGCTACAAACGAAGGAACCCTTTCAGAACAATTTTAAGAAATTAAAAGTGAGCAACTACATGATTTGCACAGCACTAAGTGGCTTGGATCTCCTCCAACTGAGGAGCAGCCACACTGGCTAAAGAGATATATCCCACCTACACTGGCTCAGAACGCAGTCACAAGGATTTCCTCGTTGTTGTTGTTTGCATTTATAATACCCCTGAGGCTGCTTCTAGACCCTGAATTGGCAAATGTTTTCTGTAAAGGACCAGACAGTACACTGTTTTGGCTTTGCAATGAAGTCTTTGTCACATATTCTTGTTTTTTGTTTTCTTTTTTATAATCCTTTAAGAAATGTAAAAACTATTTCAGGCTTCCCTTTGCTGGCCCAGGCCTACACTGTTTTAAGGTTAACAGTTTTCTCCCCATCAGGGCTCTGGTTACCAGCTGCATAGATGATGAGTGGTTTGCCATAGCTCTGTTCTGCTGTTTGACCTTTAGTGCTTGATTTCCAAGTATGCTAGGATTTTTAGGAAAACACATGTCTAGTAGAAATGCTAATACTAAAATATACTATAACACATTTTAACTATTTCGAGTTAAGGCTATATGACAACATTTTTAATTTCATAATAAATAATTTTTATTAATAAATTTTTAATTTCATAATAAAAGCACAACACACTATAACAAAGATATGATTACAATTCAGCAAACCTAATGAGAATAAAATTACCTGCACTGATTATGTTAACAAAATTATTCATTGCAATGAATCATAAACTGATTTACCTGAGAACTTCTATTTCTTCTGCTGTATATCTCTGTCCTTGTGCATCACATGACTGTGGACTTATAAAAGGTTGAGGTCTTTCAAGGAAAGGACTAGTCCCCAGTGGAAAATGTGCTCTCGTTGGAGGTGGCTTTGGTTTGATATTTGTTGACTTGATTTTGCATAACGGCTTTGTTAAAGGCTCACTCAATGCTTCTGCTCTGTAATAGAAAGAGGTACGGAAAAACTATTCTAGTTTTTCTTCTCACATTTAAGCTTTCCAGAAAATAAAATTTATTTCAAGAATCAATCAAGCACTCCTAATATAAAATTAGTATATAAGATTCATACATACCAATCAGCAGTTCACTTCTTAAGCTACTTCCAAAAATACGTATTTCACAACTGAGCTACGTTATTTGATAATATTGCTGCTAAAATTAACTGAGCACTAACTACATGTCAGATACTATGCAAGGTAAGGGGATACAAGAAAGTATAAAATGCAATCTCTACTCTTAAAGTGTTCACAGTTTTGAGGGGGAAAGAAACACAACTGCATCCAAAGTGACAGATGCTAGAAGTATTGTATGTGAGTGACCACACAGCAGAAGATAATAACTTAATAACCAAGAAGAGAGAGTGAGTTAGGGGAGGTTATCCTGAATTGATGTCTGAGCTGCAGAGAAGTCCACGTGGGGATTGAGGGAGCATTCTAAGTAGAGAATAGCATATGCAGAAGTATGAAACAGAACAGTGAGTTAAGATAACTTCAAAAAAATGGATGAAGGCCCTATGAAAAGTACAAACAAGAGGCAGAAGGAGAGGAGACCAGGGCAAAAAGTTGATCATGGAATGTCTCACATGATATTCAAGGGAATTTTGGCTTTGTTCTGTCAAAGGTTCAGTGAGCTAAAAAACAGAAGTTCTTAACTTGAGGTCCACATATGAGCTCCAGGAATCTTATGAACACTCTGAAATTATGTAAAATGCACATGAAAAAAATTTTATGTACATTTTTTGTAGAAAGAGGACCCATAATTTTGAACAAACCCTCAAAAGAGCCAAGAACTGAAGCACCCCTCTGTGCTTAGGGTGCACTCACAGGATATCAGATGGGTTATCCACATTAGGTAATAAACATCACCTCTGAATCTGACTAGTGAAAAAAGTGAAGATGATAACTATGTGTCAAGTGCCCATATTCTCATGAATCTGGAGAGACAAACTAAATGTAAGATGATGACAATAAAAAGGAAGGATGACTATTATACCTCAATTAAAAAAAAGGACTAGGGGTGGTACAGCTACCAAGTCAGACCCTCAAAAGGAGGTAATTTTATTAATTCATGCTATAATTAAAAACGCAATTTCCATCCTTTTCCTTCAACTGTAACACTCTTTAAGAAGTATAATTCTCTTGTGCAGATCTGTTCATTCTCAAATACCTATTTGAGCATATATGGTATGTCTGGCACTCTGCTAGGTGGTTACAGCATTGAACAAAGCAGACAAATTTCTTTGCACTCAGAGTTTACATGGAGGGTTGCGAGGTTCAAAGGGACACGGACATTAATAACAAACATGATAAACTGGTAATTTTCATATACTTTAGAAAGTGGTTAAGAGCTTTGGGAAAGAATATTAGAATAGAGTAAGCAGGAGGAAACTACTGGAGGAGATTCCATTTTAAATAAAATGGTTAGAGTAGACTTTTTTGAAAAGTTGACATTTGAGCAAAGAGTTGAAGGAGCTACACACACTGTGTAATTTGGGGTATGTGAATGGTTGTAGGCCAGCTCATTCTCTATTTCTCTACTTTTAATAGTAGCTCTGGAAGGCTCTCTGGAAGTTCTCCCCAGGAATCTGGTATTACACAACAGAAGGAAGTCTTCTACTTCAAACATAATCATTGTTCTACACATAGCAAAAACTAAATAAAACAGGTCTTTGCTGATTTGTTATTTCTTGAGTTTGAAGTAGGGAACTAGAGAGAAATAAATTCACCCAGAGAAAGAAGGTAGACTTGCTCTAAATCTCAGCTTAAAGATGGAAGTTTGTTACTATGAACTCTATGACATACTTAGAGAAATCTGTCAAATTTAAGTAACACAGTACACTGCTATCCATGGATAAGAACTTGAGTGACCAAAACTCACCTATCTAGTGCCTGTCGAGCCAACTGTTTCAGTTTATTTTGCAGAGTTTTATCAGCAGTTTCATAAGACTTAAGAGAAAGAGAGACAGACATTCTGAAGCATAATTCTTTTCTTTGCTTGATCCATATTTCTAAGCAAAAAACTTATAATGCATTTCTTCAAATAATGAGAGAATAAACACAGATGACAATTTGTTTTCATCTTTAAAGGTATTATTTAAAATAGTGCTGAAAACCTGTCATTTAGGTAAACCGGAAGAACACGTCATGTGGTAAATGAACCACAATTGTTTAAGAACATGGTGCCATAGAAAGCTGAGCAGCAGGAAACTGAGGAGACCAGCACTTACCTCAAGAACTCAGGCCAGATGGTTTACCTGAACAAAAAAGTAGTCCTCTGACAATACTGAGAACACCACTCTATCATTCCACCTCACATCCCTTTTTTTTTTTTTTTTAAAGATTTTATTTATTTATTCGACAGAGAGAGAGATCACAAGTAGGCAGAGAGGCAGGCAGAGAGAGAGGGGAAAGCAGGCTCCCCGCTGAGCAGAGAGCCTGACGCGGGGCTCGATTCCAGGACCCTGAGATCATGACCTGAGCCGAAGGCAGAGGCTTACCCACTAAGCCACCCAGGCGCCCCCCTGTCAAATGCATTGCTCGTATGCACTAGATGCCCCTAAACTTAGCTGTTCCAACCAGGGCCCTCAGGAAGCAGTTAAAAGCCACTCAGCATATAGATTTTACAATGCAAATGAATAAAAGATCTCCCAACCACTACTTTATTTTTAAATGTAAGAAATTTTTTAAAAAGGGGGAGTTTTGGGGTTCCTGGGTGGCTTAGTTGTTAAGTGTCTGTCTTCAGCTCAGGTCATGATCCCAGGTCCTGGGATCAAGCCCCACATCGGGTTCCCTGCTCTGTGGGAAGCCTGCTTCTCCCCCTCCCATTCTTGTGTTCCCTCTCTTGCTGTGTTCCCTCTCTCGCTGTGTCTCTATCAAATAAATAAATAAAATCTTAAAAAAAAAAAGGGGGGGAGGTTTATTCTAAATTCATAGATTTGTGATGAGTTCTTCCTGCGATAAGTTAATTTTAGGTATATGGGTTTAAACAGGTTAAAAAAACAATACCTATAATTAAAAAAACCACTGCCTAATGAATGACTCAATCTTACTACTGTTAATTGTTTAACGAGATTAAAATCCATCATTAGTTTTCTATTCTTCATCATCTTTTCATGAAGAGTAACTTCATTATACTTATAATGATATGATAATTATTTTTAAGGAATTGTTAAACAAAATTCACTAGGAGGAGAAATTTCTTAGCATAATTCCACCAAATTTAACTCGTAACTATACATACGGTTTTCAGACAGAGATCTACGGCTTCAGTATACAATTCTATAGCATCTTCAACATTCCCTTTTTCATCTTCATCAAAAGCTTGAGTAACAAGGAAATGAGCACGTTCTAAGTCCAACTGATGTTTTGATTTCAAAGGATCAGCACTCTTTGACTGAACTAGGATGGAAGAAAGCCATACAGATTAAATATTACCTACATATGTATTTATATATGGAAACAACACACCATTTTAATACATTTAAGACACTATAAAAACTTCATAATTTTTCATTTTAAAAACTTAGCAAGGTCAAAAAACAATCCTTAAAAAATGACTCTCGCCTTTCAATCTGAATTTTAAGGCCTAAAAGTCCCCACCTGTTCAACTCAACACACAATGCACACCAGAGACCAAAAAGACCAAAAATGTATTATTAACTCAAAAAATATTTTCCCCTGAATTTCTCTCTCCTTACCAGCACTTTTTTCCTTTAAAAAATAAAACACCAGTCCTCCTTCTTATAAACCCCTGGCTCCACTCCCAAAAACAAAACAAAAAAACTTAGAAAATGTTAAGCCTAAAGAAACTCAGTTACGTTTTAAGGTAATTAAAAAATTTCTTTTTCAGTACAGAGAATTGTGTAATATAATATTCTAGGCCCTGATGATAAAGTTCCTGCTGTTTCCTATTCATCTGAGTCCAGATTAAATAATCACATATTTTTACTGTTCTCTGAAGTATTTATTTTTAATATAAAGGTATATATCAACAAGGGACCTGTATCAAGAATATACAAAGCTTGGGGCGCCTGGGTGGCTCAGTGGGTTAAAGCCTCTGCCTTCAGCTCAGGTCGTGATCCCAGGGTCCTGTGATCGAGCCCTGCTTAGCAGGGAGCCTGCTTCCCCCTCTCTCCCTGCCTGCCTCTCTGCCTACGTGTGATCTGTCAAATAAATAAATAAAATCTTAAAAAAAAAAAAAAAGAATATACGAAGATCTCTTACAACTAAACAATAAAAAGACAATTCCAATTTTGAAAATGAGTGTGGTGAATAATCATGTCAACTTGTGTCACCTTTACTGGGTACCCAGATACTTGGCTAGACATGATTTCTAGGTAGATCTAAGAGAGTGATTCGGGATGAAATTAACCTTTGAATTGGTAGTAAAAGCAGACTGTCCTCCCCAGTGTGGGTGGGTATCGCCTAATCCACTGAGGGACTGAACGGAACAAAAAGGTAGAGGAAGGGAGAATTTGCCCTCTTTGCGGGACTGCCATCGTTTTTTGTTGTTGTTGTTGTTGGACTGCCTTTGTTTTTTTTTGTTGTTGTTGTTGTTTTTGGTCTTTTCCTGCCCTTGGGATTGGGACTTATACCATTAACTCCCCTGCTTCTCAGGCCTTTGGACTTAGTCTAAATAAACTTATACCACTGGCTTTCTTGGGTCATTTCTGCATGCAGACTGCAGAGTGTGGGACTTCTTAATCTCCATAATGAGGTTCCATTATAAGCCAATCCTTTATATAAAATCTCTTTCTATATATCCTACTGGTTCTTTTTCTCTGGAAAACCCTGATTTACATAATGGGCAAAGGGTCTATTAACCATTTTTCCAAAGAAGACATTCATATGGCCAATTGGCCCATGAGAAGATGCTCAAAAGGATTAGCCAGCAGGGAAATGCATATCAAAACCTAAGATGTCACCTTTACACCCACTTGGGTGGCTCAAATGACAAAAGACAGAAAATAACAAATGTTGATAAGAACATAAAGGAAATGAAACCCCCATATATTGTTGATGGAAATGTAAAATGGTGTTGCCACTTTGGAAAACAGTTCACAGTTTCTCAAAAAATTAGACATCAAGCTACCGTATGACCCAGCACTTTCACTCCTGGGAACATATCAAAGAAAACTAAAACACATGTCCACACAAAAACATATACACAAACATTCAAAACGGTATTATTCGTAACAGCCAAAAGGTGGAAACAAGCCAATTTCCATCAAGTGATGAATGGACAAACAACATACGGTATATTGGTACGATGGTATTATTATTCAACCATAGAAAGGAATGAAGTATTGATACCTACTACAACATGGGTAAATCTTGAAAACATTATGTTAAATGAAAAAAACCAAACACCAAAGGCCACGAATTAGATGATTCCATTCACATGAAATGTCCAGAATAGGCAACTCCAGGGAGACAGAAAATAGGTTAGTGGCTGTTAAGAAGATAGAGGGTGGGAGGAGTGGGGAATGACTGCTAATGGATAAGAGGTTTCTTTTGGGCAACAAAAACACTCTAAAATTAGACACTGGTGATGGTAGCACAACTCTGGAAACATACTAAAAACCAATGAATTGTACACTCTAAAAAGGTGAATTTTATGGTACATGAATTCTATCTCAATAAAGCTGTTATTAAAAAAAATTTAGGAGCGCCTGGGTGGCTCAGACGTTAAGTGTCTGCCTTCAGCACAGGTCATGATCCCAGGGTCCTGGGATGGAGCCCCGCATCGGGTTTCCTGCTCCTAGGGAAGCCTGCTTCTCCCTCTCCCACTCCCCTGCTTCTGCTCCCTCTCTCGCTGTGTCTCCCCCTGTCAAATAAATAAAATCTTAAAAAAAAAAAATTTACATTCTGTGCCTTAAAGGTATGGTGGTGATCTTTTAGAACTTTTAACTCTCAGAAACACCTCTCTGAAGTTTATGTGCTAATCCCATTTACCAAATGAAGACACAAAAGCTCAAAAACGTTAAAATCTCTAGCCCAGGGTTTCTCAGCCTCATACTACTGACATGTTCAGCTGCATAATTCTTTGCTGTAGACTGGCCTGTGCACTGGAGGATTTTTACTAAGAACCCTGGCCTCACCCAAATGGATGCCATAATATACTCCCTACTTCTCCCTTTAAACCAAAAATCTTCCAAGGTGCAAAACTACTCGCAGTTGAGAATGACTGATAGAGCCTAAGTTTTGTAGCTACAAAATGGTCATCATCATTAGCCATCAGGGAGATTCAAATCAAAACCACATTACACCAGTTAGAATGGCCAAAATTAACAAGACAGTAACAAGTGTTAGAGAGGATGTGGAGAAAGGGGAACCCTCTTAACTGTTCGTGGGAATGTAAGTTGGTGCAGCCACTTTGGAAAACAGTGTGGAGATTCCTTAAAAAATTAAAAATAGCACTACCCTATGACCCTGCAATTGCGCTAGTGGCAAAATGCCCACTATTTACTCCAAAGATATAGATGCAGTGAAAAGAAGGGCCATATGTACCCCAATGTTCATTGCAGCAATGGCTACAATAGCCAAACTGTGGAAAGAGCCAAGATGCTCTTCAACAGATGAATGGATAAAGATATGGTCCATATATACAATGGAATACTATGCCTCCATCAGAAAGGATGAATACCCAACTTTTGTATCAACATGGATGAGACTGGAGGAGATTATGCTGAGTGAAATACATCAAGCAGAGATTATCAATTATCAATTATCATATGGCTTCATTTACCTGTGGAGCATAAGGAATAACATGGAGGACATTAGCATAAGGAAAGGAAAAGTGAATTGGGGGAAATCGGAGAGGAAGACAAACCATTAGAGACTATAGACTCTGAGAAACAAACTGAGGGTTTTGAGGGAAGGGGGTGAGGGGATGGGTGAGCCTGGTGGTGGGTATTAAGGAGGGCACATATTGCATGGAGCACTAGGTGTGGTGCCCAAACAATGAATCTTGGAACACTGAAAAAATAAAATTAAAAAAAAAAAGAGTTTATCAGCAAAATTTGTTTTAAACATTGTCTGAAATACTAATTAAAGAAACCATTTAATTCTCTACAGATTACACTTATTGAACATAACGGGTCAAAAAGCTGGCAATACAATTAAGGTATGCTATATTTTGAAAATCCTTCTTGAACTTTATTTCTGTTTCACTGACAAGTCTTTATTCCTCAAGCGATTAGAGCTGTCACATTCTGTGCCTAAATATCACCTTTATAAATATCTTATTTATAAATGTATTTGGCTGGGAAAATGGAGTTACTTTGAATTACATGGTATTTTGGACACTTGAATCAATATTACTTTCTATCATTTGAGGCCCTTCTACACAGGGAGTTCACTTTTCAATACATCCAATTTCTGGGTACTGTCTTAAACGAAACTATCTCACCCGTAAGGGCACTGTCCTAACAAGAAATCCAATGATGGAATCTACCTTTACCTAACGATGTGCTTATAACTGCTCTTATCTACTCAGAATGAGTGGTGAAAAGTAGCATAAAGTCCATCAGGCAATCTTGAATAAAGAGTCCTCTAAGCTGCTTATGGGTTTATTATGCAGCCATAGGAAAAAAGGGTTAAAAAGAACTCTTAGTGAGAAAAATGCATTTCTAAAACAAAATGTCAGTAGGTGATGATTTTCTTTTCTACCCATATCAACAGCAAATTTTGACAGTGGCCACATACCTCTAGCAAAACTGATCACTAAGCCTGTGTACTTGTTTAACGACATTTGCCCTGCTGTTTAAAAAAATAAATACAAGTTGTTCCAGGTCTCTACTTACATGTTGCTTTCCAAGATACGGTTTAAAAAAAGAGTTTAGCTAAGGTCTTGAGGTTGAGGATACTGATAAAGAAGAGACCATGAACAAACTGCTGAAGTCATTAACACCAAAGAGAAGTAAAGTCAGCCCCTGAATAATGTGGGGGCTTAGGGGCTCTGATGGAAATCTGCATATAACTTCTGACTCCCCCAAAACTTAACTAATAGGCTACTACTGACTGGAAGTCTTACCAATAACATATGTTGATTAACACATATTTTCTATGTGTTATATATTGTATTCTTCTGATAAAGCTAGACAAAGAAAATATTAAGAAAATCATAAAGAAGAAAAAATACATTTGCATTACTGTAAAAAATCTGGTGCCTGGGTGGCTCCATCGGTTAAGTGTCTGCCTTCAGCTCACATCATGATTCTGGGGTCCTGGGATGGAGCTCAACAATGGTGTGCTCCCTGCTCACCCAGGAGTCTCCTTGTCCTTCTCCCTCTGCCTGTCAACCCCCTTGTGTTCTCTCCCTCTCTTTCAAATAAATAATAAATAAAATCTTAAAAAAAAAATCTCCATGTAAGTGGACCTGCACAGGTTAAATCCCTGTTGTTCAGGACAACTGTAGTCATTCAATCTTAGTATCAGGAAACAGTATATGACAGATATTTAAAAAGTAGACTTAACAGAGTCCTAATCCTGACTCTGACAATGATATAGTTTGAACGTATATAATTCACTATCTCTGTAACCCTAGGGAATTAGGAGATTAGACTATATTACTCGTAAAGTTCCTATTCACACATCACTTATTTCCATACTATGACTTTGAAAGACATGATTACCAAAAAAGGAATGAGCAGCAAGAATGAAGATCAAGATCCAAAGATGAAAATGAAAAGCAAAATAAACACAAGGGACTAATACAACACCATACGTCAACTATATTTCAATAATAAAAATTTAAAAAAAAGAGAAACATGGGGGAAAGGATGTGATGAGAGAGAAGACAAAAAAAATGATAAGTTTAGTAGTCCTTTACTAACCTGCTGAATGCAAAGCCTGAACTCTTTCCAGATACTCATTTATTTTTTCTTGAATATGTTCTAGGCTTGATCCTGCCATCTCAGCATAAATTAAGGCCTGCGCAGCTTCCTTAAAAAAAAAAAAAAAAAAAAAATCAAAGGAATCTAATAGATGAAATACAATTTGAATTTTCTCTACCTCAGAAGAATCTTCTTCTCACTATTGCTATCTATAAACTACAAAATAAGAATGTCTTTAAGACAGTACCAAGTGGGTTATATAACCCTCCAACATCTTTTCTTCAGTTCTTAATACTCTTAATTTTCTCATACTGTTGAAAATTTACAAACTCAAATACAAGAGATTTTCTTAGAATAGCTTTAGCTCACATGAAATTTTCTGCTTTCCCTTTTCTTTATGCAATAGATACATTTACCTTGAAAATAAGAATTGAACCTGAAAAGTATAAGAACAGGTATATAATAATAATACTCGTTACTATTGGTTAATAATAATAATCAACAGTCAGTTGGTTAATGATAACAAATAAAATAAAATTAAATATCAAAAGGAGATTATAAGAAATTATAAAGGTTAGGGTGCCTGGCTGGCTCAGTTAGTAGAGTATGTGACTCTTAATCTCAAGGTTGTTAAGTCTGAGCCCCATGTTGAGTGTAGAGATTAAAAATACAACTACAAAAAAATTATAAAGGTTAAATATCTAGCAGTGGGAAGAAAATCTTTTTCTCCATAGAAAATACTGCCGGGGCACCTGGGTAGCTCAGTGGGTTAAAGCCTCTGCCTTTGGCTCGGATCATGATCTCAGAGTCTTGGGATCAAGCCCCGCATCTGGCTCTCTCCACAGCGGGAGCCTGCTTTCCCACCCCCCTCTCTCTGCCTGCCTCTCTGCCTACTTGTGATCTCTGTCAAATAAATAAATAAATAAATAAATCCTTAAAAAAAATATTGCCAAAGGGTGACACATTTTAAAGCCGATTTCAGTTGCACGAAATCAACTTATTTTAATTAAGAAAACCTGGATTCATTATCCAGTTTTTCTAATACTCCCGCAGCCAGTTATGCTGTAGCTAGTGAGGAAAGCTTCACTCTCCTCATCACCATTCCAAAATAACAGGTTACCAATGTTACAGTGAGAAGGACCAGAGAGACTTCTCCAAAGTAACAACACCTTCTCAGCAATAACCTAAGCATGTGCACTTCACAGAGGCTGATGCCTAACTGTCTGGATCCAAAGAAGCCAGCCATCTATTGGATATCCAACTTTTTGAATTCAGTTGTTGGAGCAGTTGTTTCACTGAACTTAACAAAATCAGTAAAAAATCTGAAATTGAATGAAATGAAAATTCATTGCAAGGCTGTGGGAGTAGGAAAGATGATATTCTGATTCTGTAACTCAGCCATTTCATGGGAGGAAAATATAATTTTATATGTAAACATTACTTTATCTTATGTACTATTATCTAAATACTGATTATATATATATTTCACACCTCCATTTACACCTTGCATGTATATACTGACATTCAAATAATTATCTTGCTTAAAAGAAATAAAGCCAACTAAAAAATTGCTGTCATCAATTTTATTTTACTCATTTACTTTATATTTGAAAACGACAATTCAGGAATCCCTCATAGAATAATGAAGCCTGAAAGTGCTAAAAATCTGGTAAAGTTTATATAAACAGTTCCTAGACACACAACCACTTTTCTGACTTTCTCAAAGATAAAAAAAATTCTTCCTAATGACAGGCACCCAATCGCACAGCAAAACAAGAGGCAAGGCGTAATATTTTCTTTTGCTTTACACCAAGCTATTTTATGTGGCACTATTTTAACCTACCAGTATTTGTCAGTTATTTCACAAAACTCAAACATATAGAATTTTACTTTTAAAGAAATACTACCTTCACGAAACTTTCCTCAAAAAGTCCAAAAGAAATGATTCTGAAACACACCAGAAGTTTCTAAATATAGATAAAATGAAGGCAATATAATAATCTGAGAAAAATAAATCATACATTACCGACAGCATATATGTTTAATATATATATATAAAAATTATCACTCCGCTATTATCAAAGCCTTTCTTAAAAAAAAAAAAATACCACGAGGATACGGCTACCTCCACCAGGAAGCAAAGGGCATAGTTAGAGCTGGAGGGGTGTATTTGCAAATCCGCAGGACTGGAGAGCAGAGTGAACTGTGGAAGATCATATTCTTTAATAATTCCGCCCCCAGTAACTTAGCCAAAAGAAACAGCCAAAAAATGTGTAAAGCATTAGTTATAAAGATATGAACAAACCATTACCTAGGATGCTGAAAAATTAGAATGAACCTAATGCCCATTAGTTTGTAAATAAATTATGGTACATTCACATAATGGAAATACTGTGCATCTGTCGTTTTTAAGATTAAATTAAGCAACTTCAATGAGTTTTTAAAAACTCAAATACAAAGAACAGGTTAAAAATCCGTATAAACGGTACAATCCAAGTTTGTCTTACGCATACAGAAGTTGAATCACTATGCTGTTCCCTTGAAACTAATGTACTATTCTGTGTCAACTATGCTCAATTTTTTTCAAAGCTGCGTATGTAAATACGCGTAGAAAAGCACGCACAGCTATATTAAATGCCGAGACGTGTTATTCTTTTTTAAACCGTATTTTCTTCAATGAACGTGCATTATTTTCGCGTGTATCAAAACCACTTCCCACTAGCCATAAATCAGAGCCAAACGACCGCGAGAATTAGCCACTTAACTACCCATCCCTAACTACTGCTGCCAGTAGTAGCTCAGCGGTGGACATTTGCCATTCAAGACTGTAACAAGAGAAGCGGTGGTTCCCAAGCCGCGACCAAACCTCCCCACCGCGGCAGAAGCCGGGTCGCCTCTCCCCTCAAAAGGAGGGCAGCAGAGCAGGAAGAGGGAAAAGCAAAGCCCAGCAGGCCTGGCCGCCGCCGCACCTGGGCCCGCACCCCCCCGGCCTCTCCGACAGTGCAGCCGTCCTCCGCCCTACCTTGTAGTAAAACACCGCCTCGGAGTAGCGACCTTCCTGGTCTCGCTGCACCGCCAGCCGGGCGAACTGCACGGCGTCCCGCTCCAGCGCCGTGGCGTCCATGGCGCCGAGGGCCCGCACCAGCGGAGAGAAGGACGGTAGCCCTGACGCACGAAGGCTCTTCGCCGAGCGCGGTACTGCCGGGAGGCGGACCCGAGAACGCAGCGAAAAAAGTACCAAAGTTTATTTTTGGTGGCTGAGGGAAGAAAGCGGGTCTTCCCAGCCAGGGCCCGCCGCAGCGTAGCGCCTCCACAGCGCCGCTCCAGCTCCGGGCCCGTGGGGCCGCCCCACGTCCAGGCAACCGCATTCCCCCGCCCCGCCCACCGGCTCCACTGCGCAGTCGCAGCCTGGTCCTCGGGAGTATCTCGGGGGATGGGGCGGCAAAGGCCGGGCTCTTGGGAGTACGTGCGTGATGGGCGGGGCTCGGCCTGCCAGGTGCCGGCGCGCACGTGATCGCCATGACTCCCGGGATTGGCGAAAGCTGAGTCGAGTCCGGGCAGCCGACCTCTCCGTGGTTTGCGCGGAGAAGGCAATGCGGCCGGCGGCAGCTGTTGCTCCCAACGCTAGGTGGGCGGCGCATGCGCCTTACGGAGCAGTTTTCTCTGCTGTGTGTAAAGGGAAGATATAAAGGGCCGTGGAATAACACTTTCCATCTGGGCTGACTTAGATGAATAGCGAAGTAAAATAAGGACATAGGATTCTTTCAAGATACCCTTAAATAACATTTATTTTCCACAAACTTGATCGTAACCTTATATACCCCTGCCCCCAGTATATATTGGTTGAATTGTCAACAAACAAGGTAATATATCTACACTTGTACTTATCTTTTGGTTAACTTAATGCTATTGTAATTAAGCATTTAATTAGGTGATTGTTTGATTAATATCTTTTCCCCTTAAAACTGAATTCAGCAGGGGATGCCTGGGTGGCTCAGTTGGTTAAGCGACTGCCTTTGGCTCAGGTCATGATCCCGGTGTCTTGGGATCGAGTCCCGCATTGGGCTCCTTGCTCTGCGGGGAGCCTGCTCCTCTCTCTGCCTCTGCCTGCCTCTCTGCCTGCTTGTGTTCTCTCCCTGTTAAATGAATAAATAAAATCTTTAAAAAAAAAAAAAAAACAACTGAATTCAGCAGTAACAAAAATGAACTATGGATAGGCTCCAAAATATGGCTGAAAGTCAAAATTGAATCATGATAATTCAAAGCCTAAAGACACAGAGTACATACTGCATAATTCTGTTTATAAGAAACACTATTAAAGACTAATCAGTAATGCTAGAAATCAGATCAATGGTTGAGGAGGGATACAAGAGAAACTTTTGGGATACTAGAAATGTTTTATGTCTTGGAGATGATGCCAAAATACATACATTTGTGAAAACCCATTAAACTCTACATTTTATTTTTTTAAATTTTATTTTATCAAATTTTAAAAAGTTTTTTTTTTAAGATTTTACTTATTTATTTGACAGAGAGAGAGAGAGATCACAAGTAGGCGGAGAAGCAGATAGAGAGAGAGAGGGAAGCAGGCTCCCCGCAGAGCAGAGAGCCCCGTGTGGGGCTCTATCCCAAGACCTTGAGATCATGACCTGAGCTGAAGGCAGAGGCTTAACCCACTGAACCACCCAGGCGCCCCAAAAGTTTTTTTTTTTTTAATTTATTTGAGAGAGAGAAAGGTGTGAGGTGGAAGAGCAGAGGGGCCAAGTGAGAGGGAGGGGGGAAAAATCTCAAGCAGACTCCCCGCTGAGCTGGAAGCCAGAGTTTGATCTGAGGCACTCCTCCACCCCCCTAACGCCCCAGCAGAAAGCAAGAGTCAGTGGCCCAACTGACCAGCCTCCCAGGTGCCCCTGAACTCTACGTTTTAAATGTGTGATTTAATTTTTTCTTAACAAATGGTACCTTAGCAAAAAATTTTATTTTAGTCATGGTCTGTATTTAAAGTCTCGTTTCTTAGTTTCTTTAACCCCTTCCATTTAGTGAAATTAATAACAACTATCTAACTGAGCTGTTATTAAAAAAAAAAAACCACAAGAATTGGACTTTGTGCCTGGTACGAAGATAGTTCTCATCAATAGCTAGGATAGTTTTGTAACTGGTTTCTGTCTTTACCAGTTTTACGCTAGTATTGAACACAAGCCTTGGTCTAGAGCAGGTGTTCCGTATTTTAAAATATGAATGAGAACTCCCCTACTAAATATACACAATGTGCCCTCTGCCATTTCCATTCTGAAGAATGAGATACAAATTCCTTAGCACAGATTGGAAGGTCCTTCAGAATATAAGCTGAGGCCATATTCCCAAAGCATTTACAGTCACTATCTCCCACAGACTGACCGCAAGCTAGCACAGACAAACGCAGTTTTACTCATAAGAGGATTTCTATGTCTGATGTTCTTACTTTCATTACAGCTTTTGGAGTTCATAGTCCATTTTGAAGGAAGCCTTTTCTAGCACGCCTAGGTAGTTGTGATCACTTCCTGCACTTATTCGTTTATTCCCTATACATTTAATCCTATTCCTTATTCATTTATTCAGTGAACACTGGATACCTACTTGGTGTCAGACACAGAGCTACACAGTGTAGACACAAAGACAAGAGAAAGTGAGATAAGGCAGGGTAATTGAAGCTTCAAAATATCTGCGATCTCAACAAAATGGAGTTTTATGGAGTTTTCTAATGCATGAACCCAGTAAATGTCTTCATTTGTTCCAGTCTTCTTTATCTCAGCGGTGTTGTATAGTGTACAGATCTTGCACATTGTTGAATACATTTATCCCTAACCATTCCATATTTTTATGCTACTCTAAATTCCACTGTGTAATTACAATTGTTTTTGATAATATATAGGAATAAAATTGATGTTTATATATTGAGCTTGGATTGGGTAATCATGAATTACAAAGAAAATCCCTTTTGTTTGTTTTTATTTTTTATTTTTAAACTTTAATTAAATTAATTAA
This sequence comes from Nasua narica, assembly GCA_028533885.1. Lineage (NCBI taxonomy): Eukaryota > Metazoa > Chordata > Mammalia > Carnivora > Procyonidae > Nasua > Nasua narica. The sequence goes on from CM052799.1 coordinate 77,083,026, forward strand.
CATATAACGTATTATTGGTTTCAGAGGTAAGGTCTGTGATTCATCAGCCTTATATAATATCCAGTGCTCATTACATCACATGCCTGCCTTAATGTCCATCACTAAATTTCCCCATGCCCCCATCCCCACCCCTCCAGCAACCCTCAGTTTGTTTCCTATGATTAAGAGTTTTTTAATGGTTGGGGCGCGTGGGTGGCTCAGTGGGTTAAGCCTCTGCCTTCGCCTCAGGTTGTGATCTCAGGGTCCTGGGATTGAGCCCCGCATCGGGCTCTCTGCTCAGCATGGAGCCTGCTTCCTCCTCTCTCTCTGTCTGACTCTCTACCTACTTGTGATCTCTCTCTGTCAAAATAAATAAATAAAATCCTAAAAAAAAATGAGTCTCTTATGGTTTATCTCCCTCTCTGTTTTTGTCTTGTTTTATTTTTCCCCCTCTTCCCCTATGATCCTATGTTTTATTTCTTAAATTCCACATATCAAAGAGATCATAAGATAATTATCTTTCTCTGATTGACTTATTTCACTTGGCATAATACCCTCTAGTTCCATCCATGTTGTTGCAAATAGCAAGATTTATCTTTTTGATGGCTGTGTAATATTCCTGTGTGTGTGTGTGTGTGTGTGTGTGTGTGTGTGTCTGTGTGTATACCACATCTTCTTTATTTATCTGTTGATGGATATCTGGGCTCTTACCATAGTATGGCTATTGTGGACACAAGGGTATTGGGGTGTAGGTCCTCCTTCGGGTCACTATGTTTGTATCCTTTGGGGTAAATACCTAGTAGTGCAATTGCTGGACCATAGGGTAGCTCTGTTTTTAACTTTTTGAGGAAACTCCATACTGTTTTCCAGAGTGGCTGTACTAGCCTGCATTCCTACCAGCAGTATAAAAGTGTTCCGCTTTCTCCACATCTTTGCCAACACCTGTCATTTCCTGACTTATTAATTTTAACCATTCTGACTTGTGTAAGGTGGTATCTCATTGTGTTTTTGATTGTATTTCCCTGATGCTGAGTAATATTTAGCATTTTTTCATGTGTCTGTTGGCCACTTGGATGTCTTCTTTGCAGAAATGTCTGTTTATATCTTCATTGGATATTTGTTCTTCGGGTGTTGAGGTTGGTAAGTTCTTTTTTTTTTTTTAAAGATTATTTATTTATTTATTAGAGAGAGAGAGACTGAGAATGAGAGGGGAGAAGGTCAGAGGGAGAAGCAGACTTCCCGCAGAGCCGGGAGTCCGATATGGGACTCGATCCCGGGACTCCAGGATCATGACCTGAGCCGAAGGCAGTCGCTCAACCAACTGAGCCACCCAGGCGCCCGAGGTTGGTAAGTTCTTTATAGATTTTGGATACTAGCCCTTTATCTAATATGTCATTGACAATATCTTCTCCCATTCTGTAGGTTGGGAGAAACACAAGTTTTGTGGACTGTTTCCTTTGCTGTAGAAAAGCTTTTTATCTTGGTGAGTCCCAATAGTTCATTTTTACTTTTGTTTCCCTTGCTTTTGGAGATGTGTCTAGCAAGAAGTTGTTGCAGCCAAGATCAAAGAGTTTGTGCCTGTGTTCTTCTCTAGGATTTTGATACATTCCTGTCTCACATTGAGGTTTTTCATCCATTTTGAATCTATTCTTGTGTATGGTATAAGGAAATGGTCCAGTTTCATTCTTCTGTATGTAGCTGTCCAATTTTCCCAACACCATTTGTTGAAGAGACTGTCTTTTTTCCATTGGCCATTTTTTTCTGCTTTGTCAAAGATTAGTCGACCATAGAGTTAAGGGTCCATTTCTGGGTTCTCTATTCTGTTCCATTAATCTATGTGTCTGTTTTTATGCCAATACCATACTGTCTTGATGATTACATCTTTGTAATAGAGCTTGAAGTCTGGAATTGTGATGCCACCAGTTTTGGTTTTCTTTTTCAACATTCCTTTGGCTATTCAGAGTTTTTTCTGGTTCCATACAAATTTTAGGATTTTTCTTCCAGTTTTGTGAAAAAAGTTGATGGTATTTTGATAGAGATTGCATTGAATGTGTAGATCGCTCTAGGTAGCATAGACATTTTAACAATATTTGTTATTTCAATCCATGAGTATGGAATGTTTTTCCATTTCTTTGTGTCTTCCTCAATTTCTTTCATTAGTGTTCTATAGTTTTCTGAGCACAGATCCTTTGCCTCTTTGGTTAGCTTTATTCCTAGGTATCTTGTGTTTTTGGGTGCAATTGCAAATGGGATTGACTTCTTAATTTCTCTTTTTTCTGTCTCACTGTGTGTATAGAAATGCAACTGATTTCTGTGCATCGATTTTATATCCTGCCACTTTGCTGAATTCCTGTATAAGTTCTAGCAATGTTGGGGTGGACTCTCTTGGGTTTTCCACATAGAGTGTTATGTCTGCAAAGTGTGAGAGTTGGACTTCTTTGCCAATTAGGATGCCTTTTACTTCTTTTTGTTGTTTGATTGCTGAGGCTAGGATTTCTAGTACTATGTTGAATAGCAGTGGTGATGGTGGACATCCCTGCCATGTTCCTGACCTTAGGGGAAAAGCTCTCAGTTTTTCAACTGAGAATGATATTGTTAGATCTTCTTGTTGGATAGACCCTTTAATTATGATAGAGTGTCTTTCCTCATCTCTTATTACAGTCTTTGGTTTAAAATCTAATTTGTCTGATACAAGCATTGCCACTCAAACTTTCTTTTGATGTCCATTGCATGGTAAATTGTTTTCCACCCCCTCACTTTCAATCTGGAGTTGTCTTTGGGTCTAAAATGAGTCTCTGGCAGACAGCACATCGATGGATCTTGCTTTTTTTTTTTTTAATCCAATCTGATACCCTGTGTCTTTTGATCGGGGCATGTAGCCCATTTACATTCAGATTAACTATTGAAAAATATGAATTTAGTGCCATTGTATTGCCTGTAAAGTGACTGTTCCTGCATATTGTCTCTGTTCCTTTCTGGTCTATGTTACTTTTGGGCTGTCTCTTTGCTTAGAGGATCCCTTTTAATATTTCTTGTAGGGCTAGTTTGGTAATTGCAAATTCTTTTAGTTTCTGTTTGTCCTAGAAGCTTTCTATCTCTCATTTTTTCAGTGACAGTCTGCGGGATAAAGTATTCGTGGCTGCATATTTTTCTCATTTAGTGCCCTGAGTCTATATCATCCCAGTCCTTTACGTGGCCTGCCACGTATCTGTGGATAGGTCTGTTGCCAATCTAATGTTTCTACCCCTATAAATTACAGATCTTTTGTCCTGAGATGCTTTCAGGATTTTCTTTTTGTCTCTGAGATTTGTAAGTTTCACTATTAGATATTGGGGTATTGACCAATTTTATATTGATTTTGAGGGGGGTTCTCTGTGCCTCCTGGATTTTGATGCCTGTTTCCTTCCCCAGATTAGGGAAGTTCTCCATTACAATTTGCTCCAATGTACCTTCTGCCCTTCTCTCTTTCTTTCCTCTTATGTGATCCCATTTATTCTAATATTGTTCCGCTTTTTGGTTTCACTTATCTCTCGGATTCTCCTCTTGTGATTTAATAGTTGTTTCTCTCTCTCTTTCACAGCTTCTTTATTCTCCATCATTTGGTGTTCTATATCACGAATTTCTCTTCTGCCTCATTTATCCTCACAGTTAGAGCCTCCAGTTTTGATTGCATCTCATTAATAGCTTTTTGATTGTGACTTGGTTGATTTTAGTTCTTTTATTTCTCTAGAAAGTGATTCCCTAGTGTCTTCTATGCTTTTTTCAAGCCTAGGTATTTATCTTTTTAATTATCATTCTGAACTCTAGTTCTTTTTTTTTAAATTAACATATAATGTATTATTGGCCACATCTGCACTCTAGTTCTGATAGCTCACTTATGTCCATACTGATTAGGTCCCTGGCAGTCAGTAGTGCCTCTTGTTCTTTTTTGAGGCAAGTTTTTCTGTCTTGTCATTCTGTCCAGAGAAGAATAGATGAGTGAGAGAACAAAATAATAAAATCGCAAAAATGACCCCAGAGAAATATACACTAAACAAATCAGAAGAGAGCCAAATCTGGGAGGAAAAAAAAGAGGGGGGGGGGAAGAGAGAGAGAATATAATCAGATGAGCAGAATAGAGCAATATACTGGATTCTGTGTGTAATTTGGTTTGTTTTTCAGAAAACTAGATCCCAAAGAAAGAAATATATGTACAAAAATGAAATTAAATACAATGAAAGGATTGATGTAACTGTAAAAATGGAAGTTAAACAACAAGAAAACAAAAGAGAGAGAGAAAAAACCAACAACAGCAATGAAAAGGAAGGGATGTAAACATGCAGCTGAAGCAATACAGTATCTCCTGATGTATTTTGGTCAGTTTGTTAGAAGAAACTACATCTCAAAATTGTAAAGAAAGAAAAACTTATATATCCACCATTGTACTGCGGTCTACAATACCACAGTAGAATTTGTCCAGTGTTAGGGACCCGAAGCTACTCGGTCAAAATGCGCTCATCCTGCACTAGGCCGGCCCACCCACACGGAGAGCTGGGACAGACCCAGAGACAGGGCGATCTCCAGAAGGCACTGGTCCACACACACGGGCCCCTGCTCAGGAAGCCCCAGGCTGTTGGTTGTCGAATCCCCCGCCTCCCTTCCTACAAGTGGCCTCAGGGTCAAAGTAGCCAAATAAAGAAGCGGCAAAAGGTTTGAAATTGAGGCTTGCAGAGGGCTTCTGGAACTAGCACTGCCCTGGGAGGCTGTAGGCAGAAGAGAGAATGTTCCTGGTAGTAGTAGT
>CM052799.1:77088284-77105475 GCA_028533885.1 Nasua narica
TGAGAACCACTGGTCTCGACTTAAGAAGGAGACATGGGAAGCTCAAGGTCTCTTCCCAGCCAAGACTCTTGACCATGGCTCCATGGCCTCATGGCCTTGAACTTCTGGTGCTCAGGGACAGCGTGTGCCATGCTAATGATGACAGGACAGGGTGAGTCTCATGTCTGCTGTGCTGGGTCCATGTTCTTGAACTTTCCTTCCTTCCTAGTCTCTTCGTCTGCAACCCTTCAGGCTGTTCTGCTTTTGGTCCTACAACGTGTCTGAACACTGTTCTTCCAGGCCCCACCGCCTCACCCGTCTTGTAAGGAGACAAAGCTTTTATGAGTTAGAGTTATCTGAGTGCAGGCAGATAGCCCTGAGGGGCTCCCACACTCCCTCCAGACTCTGTCCCTGACACCTGACTTCCTGTAGAAACTGCCCGATTTCAATGACCTCCTTTCCTTCCCATGTAATAGGAAAATGGAGTAATTTGTGTAATCATTTGTGCATTTGTGTAAGTTAGGGCTTGGAATTAGGCACATGCCTTGTATGCACAACAGCTTGCTCTCAAGACCTGGCTTTCCCAGACACTTCTGGGTCTCTGGCTACCCTAAGCCCTATCTCTCACATATGCATGGTACACACCCTGCCAGCACACAGAGGGCAGCTGCTGTTATCCAGGCTGGTTGAATTCTGGGGGGGGGGGGTCCCAAACCATCTAAAGAGCCTCTAGAGTGAAAGGATCCTACCTCCTAAAAATCTGAGGGGGCGGCTTTACGCTAGTGACAGCTCGTCCCCACATACACTGGCTGTCTGATGGGGTCCCAGGTACACTGGTCATCAAAACTCCCAGGTGTCTCAGGATGCCTGGGTGGCTCCATTGGTCAAGCGTCTGTCTTCAGTTCAGGTCATGATCTCAGGGTCCTGGGATCAAGTCCCACATCAGAATCCTTGCTCCACAGGGACCCTGCTTCTCCTTCTGCCTGTAGTTTTCCCCCTGCTGTGCTCACTCTCTCTCTAACAAATAAATAAATAAAATCTTAAAACAACTTCCAGGTGTCTCCTAGTAAAGGCTATCAGGGCAGGCCCCACACTAACAAGGTGGTCCAGACTCCTGGAGCTTTACCTTTGGGGCAAATATGTAGGCCCATTTATGTAGATTAGGGCCTGGAATTAGGCAGGTGCCCTGCGCCCCCAACCTGTTCCTGTGCCCAGACCTCTTCCTACAGCAGACCTATGCCAGGCTGCTGGCTCCCCTGGCCTGCACGGCTCGGCTTGCAGTGAGCACCTGTCAGCCTGCCTAGGGCAGCATGGAGCCCTAGCGGGAACCACCTACGTGGCCTCCAGGCTGGCAGGATCCTAACCCTGAAATTCTTTCCGAGGCAGCAGCTTTAAACTGGCCACAATCAGTCCCTATTCAGACCAGATGCCTGATGGAGTCCAGGGCTCTAGAGCAATCAAGGCTCCCAGGGGTCTCTTGAAGAAGTCAAGGCTCTTGAAGTCATCAAGGCTCTCAGATTTTTGTTGCTGGAGGATACCCTGGCAGCCTCCAGGCCCCATCCTGGAAATGCAGGCCAGACTCCTCTAGCCTCACTGTTGGGGGAGTGCAGGCACATCTTGTTTGTTGCATTTCACAGTTACTGCATTTTTTACAAATGGAAGGTTTGTGGCAACCTTGTGTCAAAGAAGTGTTTCAGCACCATTTTCCAATAGCGTTTGCTCCCTTGGTGTCTCTTTGTCACATTTTGCTAATTTTCACAATATTTCAAACTTTTTCGTTATTACATTGGTTATGGGGCTCTGTGATCAATGATTCTGACCCAAAGCTCAGATTATGGTTAACCTTTTTTGGCAGTAAAATATTTTTAGATTAAGTTACATACATTGTGTAAGACATAATGCTATCACATGCTTAATCGGCTGACTACGGCAAAGTGTAACCATAATTTTAAGTGCACTGGGAAATAAAAAAAAAATTCATTTGACTCCCATTGAGACATTCACTTTAATGCAGAGATCTGATATCCAACCCACAACATCTCTGAGGTATGCCTGTATACACAGGTAGACACATAGACATCCTAATTCTCTTTCTGTCCTAATTTTTAAATCTATCCTAACTATATATACATATTTTTATTTTATCTACACAGACTCTAAGTATATTTGTATGTATCTGATATAGATTTGATGATCCTAATTTATATGTCTTCTAAATTTAGATATATTTATATATCTACACATCTATACTTATTTTATACATATCCTAATTACATGCACACACCCAAGTGATCCTAAATTTAAGATCTGGCAAGTCATGGGAATGGAGAAAGGATTTGTTTGGACACAGAGGTGTGTTGCTGTTGGTCCTTTACAGTTGCCATATCACACACACGAAGAAGCCACACTGAAACCGGTCAGAGGGAAAAGTCATCCTATTCACTGCAAAGCGTCACCAGCTGTGCTGTGTTTATGGGAATTTCTGGGATCACACTGCTACTTATGTTTCCATGTGGCACTCCAGCTGGATACGGTCATGTAATGTGGCTGCACATTACCCCAGGAATGCTTATTAAGGTCACTAGTTTATTCCTTCGAAAACGTTTATTTTAAAACATTTATTTTAAACACTTGCCATGATGCCTGAAGAGCACAATGATTCCCAGTTCCCAGACTTGGGGGGCTAACAGCTCTATCCCCAGGGCAAGGAAGAGAAACATGAGAAATAGACTGGGGCTGGGAAGGGGAGTTGGAGAGTAAATGTCTCATCTAACTGGGCCAATCACTGCTCAGTTCTTGACGGTTCAAGGGAATTGGGGGGGGGGTCCAGTTCCTTTTTGAAGAGAAGTCAGAAATTCAAACCGTGGCATAAAAATCCCTGATTTTTAAATAAACATGAACTTAAATGCTTTTCTAAATACAATGGATAAAGAAGATATGGTCCATATATACAATGGAATATTACACCTCCATCAGAAAGGATGAATACCCAATTTTTGTATCAACATGGACAGGACTAGAAGAGATTATGCTGAGTGAAATAAGTCAAGCAGAGAGAGTCAATTATCATATGGTTTTACTTATGTGTGGAGCATAAGGAAAAACATGGAGGACATTAGGAGAAGGAAAGAAAAAGTAAATTGGGAGAAATTGGAGGGAGAGACAAAGCATGAGAGTCTGTGGACTCTGAGAAACAAACTGAGGGTTTTGGAGGGGTGGGGAGTGGGGGGATGGGCGAGCCTGGCGGTGGGTACTGAGGAGGGCACGTATTGCATGGAGCACTGGGTGTGGTGCATGAACAATGAATCTTGGAACAGTGAAAAAGTAAAATAAAGGGACGCCTGGGTGGCTCAGTTGGTTAGGCCTCTGCCTTCGGCTCAGGTCATGATCCCAGAGTCCTGGTATTGAGTCCCGCATCGGGCTCCTTGCTCAGTGGGAAGCCTGCTTCTCTCTCTCTCTGCCTCTGCCTGCCACTCTGCCTGCTTGTGCTCTCTCTGTCTCTCTCTCTGACAAATAAGTAAATAAAATCTTTAAAAAAAAAGTAAACTAAAATCATAAATAAATAAATAAATACCGTGAGCCAACATTGTACATCTGTATACTACCAGGGCCTGCATCCTGACATTCTAAATTTTTGGTTCCTACTTTATTTATTTTGCCTTTTATGTCAGGATCTCAGGAGGTAGGAGTGGTAATGCTGCTACTTATGGAGGCTACGGTGAGTGAGAACAGGAACAGCTCTGCTTTTGGTCTCATGGGAGATACAGACAATGGTTAAAGAAAAAAATCCGCTAGTGAATGAATAGTTGCAAATGGAGATGAATATTCCCGAGGTAATCAACTCTATTCTGGAAGAACTTATGAAAAGGAAACTGACCTTAAAACTAGGGGGTCAGCAAAGACTTCCTTCAGATAGAGGGACCTCCTTATACAGTGATTCTGTGACCAGACAACTCCCCCCCTCCCCCAAATGGGAGAGGACTGGTGTGGCTAGAGCAGAGAGAATGAAAAGGGTAAGATGCACGAAGAGGCTAGGGAGATGGGTGGTCAGGGACCAGACCATGTAGGACCTTGTTGGCCATGCTGAGGATTTGGATTCTAGCTCAACCCTTGGTACACTATTATAGACCACTACCCCCAATTTTAGTTTTTCACTTACTTTGTAGCAAGATGCTTAGCACCTAATCAACCTTTGGAGATCTTTCTACGTGTTAAAATATTTTGCTATTTCATCATTCAGTGAGTTATTTCAACATTACTAAATAATTCTCATCAATGCTTGAAAAAATACTAAGAAAACAGGGAAATAGGAGATGGAATGCCTAAATTGATGAAATGATAATGAAATAAATCATTACATGACATCACTCTTCAGTTTTCTTAATGCACTGCTTGAAGAATTGCATCATCTCTCAGAAAAGGTATAAGACAAGCCTGGAGAAACCATCTTTGTATGGTAGTTTTAGTGCATTTTTTTTAACAATGTTTTCATTTTGAGATAACTGTAAATTAACATTCCCTTGTAAGAAATAATACAGATAAATTAAAACCAATAATGCTAAAATTTGTATGGAATCACAAGAGATTCCAAACAGCCAAACAGCCTTGAGAAAGAAGAACAAAGCTGGAGGTATCACAATTCTAGAATTCAAAGTATACTATAAAACCACAGCAATCAGAACAGTATGGTATGGACATAAAAATAGACAAACATCCATGGAGCAGGATAGAACACCAAGGAATAAACCCACACCTATATGGTCAATTGATCTATGACAAAGGGAGCAAGAATATACACAATGAAGGAAAAGATAGTTTGTTCAAAAAATGGTGTTGGGAAAATTGTACAGCTACATGCAAAAGAATGAGACTGGACCACCTTCTCATACCATACACAAAAATAAACTCAAAATGTATTAAATATCTAAACGTGAGACCTGAAACCATAGACCTCTAAAAGAAAACATAGGCAGTAATATCTTGGTCTTCATCCCTAGCAACATGGTTATGGATATGTATCCTCAGCTGAGGGAAAAAAGCAAAAATAAACAATTGGGATGTCACCAAAATAAAAAAGTTTTTGCACAGTGAAGGAAACCATCAACAAAATGAAAAGGCTACCTATGGAATGGGACAAGATATTTGCAAATGATATAGCCAACAAGGGATTGATATCCAAAATATATAAAGAGCTTATATAACTCAACAACAAAAAAAGCAAATAACCCAATTAAAATGGGCAGAGGACCTAAATAGACATTTTCCCAAAGAAAATACAGAAGTGGTCAACAGTCACATGAAAAGATGCTAAACATCACTCATCATCAGAAAAATGAAAATCGAAACCACAATGAGATATTACACCAGACAGAATGGCTGGTACCAACAGATAAGGAATAATAGATGTTGGCAAGGATGTGGGTAAAAGGAAATCCTTGTGCACTATTAGTGGAAATGTAAATTGGTTCAACTAGTGTAGAAAACAGTACAGAGAATTACAAAATTTTACAAAATTACAAATAATTACAAATTGAAATTACAAAATTACAAAATCAAAAAATTACAAATAGGATTACCATATAATCCAGTAATTCTACTACTGGGTATTTTCCTTCCCAAAATGAAAATGCTAAGTTGAAAAGATATACACATCCCTATGTTTTTTTTTTTTTTTAGATAAATGTACTCTTTTTTTTTTTTAAAGATTTTATTTATTTATTTGTCAGAGAGAGAGAGGGAGAGAGGGCATAAGCAGGCAGAGTGGCAGGCAGAGGCAGAGGAGAAGCAGGCTCCCTGCTGAGCAAGGAGCCCGATGTGGGACTTGATCCCAGGACCCTGGGATCATGACCTGAGCCAAAGGCAGCAGCTTTACCAACTGAGCCACCCAGGCGTCCCCACACCCCTATGTTTTTTAAAATTAATTTATTTTATTATTTTTTATAAGATTTTATTTATTTATTTATTTGACAGAGAGAGAGAGAGATCACAAGGAGGCAGAGAAGCAGGCATAGAGAGAAGGGGAAGCAGGCTCCCTGCCGAGCAGAGAGCCCGATGTGGGGCTCAATCCCAGGACCCTGAGATCATGACCTGAGCTGAAGGCAGAGGCTTTAACCCACTGAGTCACCCAGGCGGCCCCACACCCCTATTGTAGCATTATTTACGATAGCCAAGATGTGAAAGCAACCCAAGTGTCCACTGATAGATGAATGGATGAAGATGTGATAAGTACACACATACACAAATGGGATATTAGCCATAGTGATCTTGCCATTTAAAACAATGTAGATAAACCTAGAGGGTATTATACAAAGTGAAATAAACCAGAGAGTGGGGCACCTGGCTGGCTCAGTCGTTTAGCATCTGCCTTTGGATCAGGTCGTGATCCCGGGGTCCTGGAATCAAGCCCCACATTGGGCTCCCTGCTCAGTAGGAGGCCTGCTTCTCCCTCTCCCACTCCCACTGCTTGGGTTCCCTCTCTCGCTGTGTCTCTCTCTGTCAAATAAATAAATAGAATCTTAAAAAAAAAAAAAAACCAGACAGAGAAAGACAAATACCATATGATTTCACTTACATGTGGAATCCAAAAAACAAAACAAATAAACAAAAACCAGAAGCAAAATCATAAACACAGAGAACAAACTGGTGGTCGTCAGAGGGGAGGATGGGGGTGGCAGATGAAGTAGGAGAAGGGGATTAAGGGGTATGAACTTCCCATTATAAAATAAATAAGTTATGGGGATGAAAAGTACAGCATAGGGAATAGAGGTGTTAGTATTTTAACAACGTTTTATGCTGACAGATGGTAACTACTTATCATGATGAGCATAGTGTAAGATATAGAATTGTTGAGTCACTATATTACACACCTGAAACTAATATAACACTGTATGCCAAGCACACTTCAGTAAAAAAAAAAAAAAGAGAGAGAGAAATAATATGGAGAGTTCACCTCCCATGTATCTTTACCCAGTTTCTCCCAATGGCAACATCTTGCAAATCTGTAGTATAATATCATGACGAGGAAATTAGTGTAACAATCCACCAGTATCTGCTTTTAGTTTTCACCAGACAAATTAGAAAATTCAGAAATTTTTGGTTCCACCATAATAGCAAAGATAAGAAAAATTGATGGAGAAAGTCGTTTCACAATTTCTACTACCATTTTCTAGGTTTGCAAACTGTGAGCACGTTACCTAACATCTTTTAAGTCTCAAACTTCTCATCTAAATGGGCCAACATCAATGGGAAGATTAGTACCTGTCTCACAGGGTTTGCAGAAGGTCGTATGAGATAATGTGCTTTTAGCACAGAGCCTGGTGTATTTGAGGCATTGGACAAAGTTCTGTCCTGCAACACTTGGCTGTGCTCTGTACTCTTCTGGCTGCTTCAGGGGACAATCTGTCAGTGTAGGCAGGGCCAGATGCATGGTCCCGGGACAGTGTGGCTTCTGAGCTGCTTGGACTCAGCTTCCTGGAGACCGATCACCTTGGGGAAACAGAGGCAACAACAGCCTCACCTGAAGAGCTCAGTTATTAACAGGTCATGTGTTTATCAGGTTTTTTCTTCCAGTTTGTGGGTGCAGATCCATAATTCTTTATGAAATCCTTGGAGTCAGATGTATTTTGGAATTTGGAGGTCACAGGAAGAAAAAACAAAACTCCCTGAGAGTAGGAGTAGGACTGATTTATTTTTTTTCTAAAGATTTTATTTTTATTTATTTATTTGAGAGAGAGAGAGAATGCATAAGTAGGGGAAGGGGCAAAGGGAGAAGGAGAAGCAGACTCCCTACTAAGCAGGGAGCCCAATGGGAGACTCCATCCCAGGACCCTGGGATCATGATGTGAGCTGAAGGCAGATGCTTAACTGACTGAGCCACCCAGGTGCCCCAGGACCGAGTTCTAATAAGGAACTGGAAGCACGTGTATCCAGTTGGATTTCAGAATTAATATGACCTATTGCTGGGTACCACCCTTCCTCACACCCTTTAGAATAGGATTTTCTGTGGTGGGGATCATCCTTATGGTATGTTGGATATGTGTGTATGTGAAGCAGATTTCTAGTCTCTTTAGTTAACATGTCTCCAATCAAAAGGAGTGATGTTAAAGGAGTTGCACCCCATGAATCATACCCAAGGTGTCTTCTCCATACCTGAAGGTGATGTAGAGGACAAGATCAAGCTGATGTCATAATGGTGTGAGGCAGATTGCTTGTATGGATCAATTATCAATTACCATCTATACCCTCCAGCAAGTTTGTCTGCCGCCCAGGGGCAGGCCTCTCCTTCCTGGACAGAGACCTGTGGTAACCACAGCCTCTGCGGAGGCCTGAATATCAGCCTTCCAGGGCGCCATGGCCCTTGCTGAAATTTATCAGTTCTTTCCCTGTTCGTTTTCTCTCAGCTATAGACGCAGTAGCTGCTTTCTGCAATTGCGACTTCTGTAGGACCAAGAACCCCTAAAAAAAAATCCCTCTCAGTAATTAACTTCCTTTTAAGAGTTTATTTTATTTTCCTATTAAAATTATCTGAATGGCTTCTATCTCCTATTACCTTCTATCCCATAATTAAAATATTCTTTTATTACTCTATGTAGTTAATTATGCCAGGATCCAGAACAAAGAAAGAATACATTATTTCTAGCAAAGGAGGCAAAGATTCGGGGACTAGATGACAGGATTTTCTTTGTTTTAGCAGTTAAGCTTCCAATCCGGCTGGTGTCTAAAAGAATATATCCACAGTGACTTTCTGAGTAGCAGCTTAAAAGTGCTTCCTCTCCACAAATTCCCAAAGGTTAAATGTGTAGGATGAAATTAAGGAAGTTTATACTTTTCTGATGATCTCAAGCTGGTTTATTAAGTAGAAATTGAAACTATGATTGTCTCTTCTTTTTCAAAAGAAATTACGTTTTGTGCTCGTAGCTCTTCCTGTTGTCCAATAGGTGGCAGTGGTGTTGCCTCAAACACATCTCCCAGGCGAGGGGAGCCATACTAGCTCGTGCAGAATTAAAAACATCAGTAGGAAATGGAAGGAAAAGCTTTCAGACGTCTGCTACCCAGTAAGTGGTCATTTCAGCTTGATTTTGGGGAAGTAAACAATGAATGACTTGCACGCTTCCTGGGGCTAGTTGTGCCTGTCCCCGTGCCTACCCCGGGAGCCGTTCCACCAGTTCAGAGCCCCATTCTACCCCCCTTGTCTCAGAGTGCCAGCCAGGATTTCCACCCTGTGTTTTTGTGCATTTACAAATAACCTCCTTGGAAGCCTCTCTGACATCCTGGGAGGCCTGTTAGATTATCTTTTCAACTTAACAATTGTGCCTTCTCTTAGGGCGTTGGTTACAAAGGTGCATCGGTTATGAGCGATCCACTCGCAGAGCCTTATTTTCCTTCATTAGTTTTTAGTGCTTAATTTTGCAGAATACCAAGTTTTTCAGGAACACTCATCACGTCTAGAAGGAATGCATACCAAAGAGTATTAGAAGCAACACATTTTAACAGTTTATTTCAAGTTTGACTATAGGATGATATCATTTCTAATTATGTAATAACAATACTTTACAATGTGACAAAAGTCTAAGTAGGAGAAACATAATGAGAATCAGATCACCTGCCTTTATTAACACAATTCCTCATGTCAGTGACTCAGAAGCTAGTTCCTGACTTACCTGAGCATTTCCATTTCTTCTGCTCTTTGTGGATGGATCCATGGCTTTTTTGGGATTGGATTAGGTTCTAGAGGAAAATGTGCTCTCACTGGAGGCACTTTTGTTGATTTGTTGGCTTGATTTTCTAACATGACTGTCAAGAGTTTGCTCAATGTTTCTCTTCCAATTAAAGGAAAAAATAGGTAGAGAAAAATGTTTTTCTTCTTACATTTAAGCTTTCCAAGAAATCAAATTTATTTCGAGACCCAGTAAAATATTCTTAGTGTAAAATTAATCTATAAAATTCCCTAATATCTGCCAGCACCTCATGGTTTAAGCTATTTCCAAAGGTGAGTAATTTTGTCCACAATAATCCATTAACATTCATTGAGCACCCATTGGATTCCAGATACCATACAAGGTGGTAGGGATACAATGTGTAAAACACAACAACTCTACCCCCAAGGTGTTCAGTTTTGTGTTGGAAAACAGATATTTGAACAAATAGTTGTATCAAAAACTTTCAAATCACTGTATCAAATAGTATTAGAGATACTAAGGATTACAAGTTAATGAATGCACAACAGATGCTATTAACTTAATAACTGGGAAGAGTGTGAGTCAGGGAAGGTTTTTCTGGAATCAATGTTTGAGCTGCAGAGAAGTTCACCTGGAGGATAAGAAAGTGTTGTAAGTAGAGAAGATGTGCCAAAGTAGGAAACAGTGTAGCGAGTTAAGATAACTTCAAAAGACTGTGTTTCTAAGAGTGGTTTGCAGACTAGTAAACAGGCCCTAGGGTGACCCCCCTGTTACCACCTGTAAGTGTGGGCCAGACCCATGACTTCTAACCAACTGAATATAGCAAAGGTTATGGAATGCCACTCACCTGGTTATATTACTAATATATATGATGTGTGCATGCGTGGATATGCATTTATATGTATATATACACACACGCACTATGCATACTTACTATATAAGATATGTACATGTGGAGCACTTGGCTGGCTCAGTGGGTAGAGCATATGACTCTTGAACTTGGGGTCATGAATTCAAGCCCCACATTGGGTGTAGAGATGACTTAAAAAAAAAGAAAGAGTGAGTGGAGCCCCTGTGAGAACTATAGGTGAGAGTCAGCGGGAGATGAGCCCAGAAAGCAAGGTGGGGTTCAGTGGCTGAATGCCTTGCATGATATACAAGGGATTTTTTGACTTTTTTCTGTGCAAGAAATAAACTAAAGAGTAGACGCTCCTAACCTGGGACTCCATCCATGAGTACCCTGAACACTATGAAACACAAAATTTTGTGTACGTCTTACTTTGCAAAATGGTCATAAGTTTTCAGATCCCCAGAGAAGTCCATGACTGCCTCTTCCTGCCAGGCAAAATTAGGAGCATTTGGAGAACACCGAATGGGTTATCCACTTAGTAAGAATGACACTTATGATTCTGCCTGGTGACAAAAGGGAGCAGCCGTGTGTCAAGTGCCCATCTCTTCGTGAACTTGGGGAAATAAACTAAAGTTTGGTATATGATGGTGAAGAGGAGGGGCGTTATACCTCAATAAAAAAGTGCAAAAGAGAAGCGAGTGATACAGCTACTTCATCAGACCCTCAAAAGGAGGCAACTCTATTCATTCATGCTATAGATACAAATGCAATCTCTGCCCTTTGCCTTGGTCTACAATACTCTTCAGTTTCTCTAATATTAGCAGCCTTCTTCTCTTTGAAAATGCTTGAAGTGCAGCTAGTCCAAATTGAGATGTGCTGTAAGTATAAAATTTATACCAGCTCTCAAAGACTTGGTGCAAAAGAGAACATAGAATATCTCATTTTTAATATTGGTTACATGTTGACATGGCAATATCCTAAATATGTTGGATTAAATCAAATACTTTAAAAATAAGTGTTACCTGTTCTGTTGATTTTTTTCATATGGGTCTACTAGAAAATTAAAAATTATACATGTGGCTAACATATTTCTGCTGGCAGTGTTCTTCTAAGACATTCCATCAGTGCATATCATTCAGACTATAACACCTGCTTTTCAAACAATATCTAGATGGTGCTCTAGTCATATGTCACCTGTTGGGTTCTCAGGGAATCAGAGGCCGAAATGGGGAAAAAAGAGTCTTATTGGGAACACTCATGAACAAAAGTGGTAGGAGGAAATATTGGGAAGGGGAACGTTTGGCCAGCTGTATAGACCTGACAAAGTCTTTTCTGGTCTAGAGGAAACTCCAGAGCAAATATTGTTTTTCAGAGATTTCCCACTTTGGACACCAGTGGTCAGACTCTTGTATGGCTGCCTTGCTCAGATACTGGTTGAGGGCTATCCAAGAAGAAGATTGCCCTCCATTGAAAGCTGAAGCAGACACAAAGGGGTTGAGATCTGGATGCAGTCAGCCAATCATACCCTTCTGAGCTGGACAGTGAGTTCTTTCTTGAAAGGGGTTCCGACTAGAACATCCCAATCTGCCACTTTCTAAGGTCCCTTCCTCCACGTTCTGGGGATTGCTCCATGGGTCAATATCCTGAACAATTTCATGTAAAATTTAGTAAGAGCCTCTATTTTGCTAGTACATCCAGTTCTAAATTTTGTATGTCCCTAAGGATTCTAATTTGTTTGATCTTTTAAAATTACTACTAATAATCATTCGATAAAGTGCACAAGTCTTATGAGTATGTCTCAGTGCACTTTTACATTTGTGCACTGTATTTAACCATACCCAAATTAAAATATAAAACATTCCCAACATCCTAGAAGTATCCTTTCTGTCATCTTATAGGCAGTATCGTCCTCCATCCAGAAATGAGCACTGTTCTGACTTCTATTACTGTAGATTAGTTTTACCTGTTCTTTAATTTCAGACAGTTGCAATCATATGGTTACTGTCTGATATATAGCATTATATTATAATTGTATCAGAAGTATGTAGTAAGGAAAACATTTATGAAAGATGCTATGTGGGGAAGAAAAATGAATTATCAATATGGTTACAACTACATAAAAGCAAGTTTTAAAACCAAAATTATAAACAAACAAACAAACAAACAAACAAACAAATAAATAAATACCCGGTGGGGGGGGGAAAGGGGGCCTCCTTGACCACCGCAGCCTGTGCGCGACGACGAGCCCGAGCCCGAGCCCGAGGAGGGCCCAGCCGCCGCTCGGCCCGCTGTCCCTGCCGCCTCGGTGAGCTCCCGGCCATGAAGTCGGGGGGCACGCAGCTCAAGCTCATCATGACGTTCCAGAATTGCGGGCAGGCGTTGTTCAAACCCATGAAATCCTATGCCGGTGAACTTAAGCGTTTTCCACAAGAAGCCCAAATACAGACACCACAGAACGTCCTTACAGGAGGGGGCTCCGCTCGGGATCAACTGACGTTCTCTACACGCGGCCCGCCGAGATGCATTTTGAGTTTCATCGGCCGCGTGGTCTGCGTCTGCCCCTCGGGTCCGCCGGCCCAGCCGGAAGGAGCCAAACAGCGACCATCTGCCAGGAAAGCTTTATCTATAAAACTAGCAGGGGCTGGACGGACCACCGCCCCGCCCGCCGCACTTTCCTGTTGCGTGAAATAGAAACCCCGCTACCAAAATAAACATTATGGCCCTCGAAAAAAAACAAAACAAAACAAAAACCTTTAGTCTGGTTTCTGTAACTTATTATTATATTTTGAGATTTATTCATATTTTGTAATGTACCAGTATCAGTGGTGCATTCCTGCAAAGAATAACTATATGATATTCAATTGTGTAAGTATGGCATAATTTATCCATTCTGTTCATGATTAACATTTGGGTGTTTACAGTTTAATGCTATCATGAATAAAGTTGCTAAGAACATTTTTCTACGTGTCTTTTAGTGGATGTATGCATTCATTTTTCTTGGGTATATAGCTGGGAATAAACTTGCTGAATCAGGGGCATCTGGGTGGTTCGGTTGGTTAAGCATCTGCCTTTGGCTCAGGTCATGTTCCTGGAGTCCCAGAATTGAGCCCTGTGTCTGGGTTCCTGTTCAGTGGGGAGTCTGCTTCTCCCTCTGCTCCACACCCCCGCTTGTGTGCTCTCTCTCACTCACTCTTTCTCTCAAATAAATAAAATCTTTTTTAAAAAAAGTGCTGAATCATAAGATATGCCTATATTCAACTTTATAAAGTACTGCAAAAACAGTTCTTCAAAGTGATTGTAGTAGTTTCCACAACTGTTGGGGAATGTGATAAAAAAGACGTGACCCCCCTGTGATAACCTGGGTGACTCAGTCGGTTAAGCACCTGGCTCTCGGTTTCAGCTCAGGTCATGATCTTAGGGTCCTGAGATCGAGCCCCATGGAGGGCTCTGCACTCTGCACAGAGTCTGCTTAAGATTCTCTCTTTCTTTCCCTCTGCCCCCCCTTTCCTCCCTCTAAAATAAATAAGTTAATTTTTTAAAAAAAGGCATGACTCTCAGTTGATGTTTGAACTGGCCTTGGTGCACTCAGAGGCTCCTCACCCCTTCCCTTGTCCTTGGAGTGTGGGTTCCCCTTGCCTTTTCTGTTCCCAGAGGCATAGCCTTAAGATGGAGATAAGCTATTACAAACACCCGCACAGTATATGTAACTGAGCCCAGTTATGGCCTCTTTATAAGCTTTTAAGATTTAGAGCGTAGGTTTGGGGGATCCGTTGTTTTGCTGCTGCCCAAGACACTCATGACAATCCTTGTATGTAAATTCCCTTTGATTTAATTAAAACAGCCACCTACCAACCTGGAGTGGCCTGCCTCTGTCTTTGGTCTTTCCCAGCCCTCTGTATACAGGACTGGTTTCAGACCATACCAGGGAAGTTCCAGGGAGGATCAGGAACCTACAACAGCCCCCAGCAATGTATGAACATTTCAGTTCCTCCACATTCTCATCAATGCTTCATATTGTCAGCCTTCTCAATTTGAGTCATTCTAGTGGGTTCCAATTTAGTTTTATTAGTTTTGAACTCTCTTGGTACTAGTCACAGTGAATAAGGGTATGGTTGATCTCTACCTTTGTACACTTGTTCCTCTACCAATTTAACATCTACCTTCAATGGTGAGATGTAATTAAGGAGATGCTTAGCTCTTTGATGAGGGGCTAGGTGATCCTCTTAATCACCTAGTCTCTATTATGTGACTTGCAAAAATTCAGAACTGGCAGATTGTCAAATTGTTCTAGAGCAAGGTCTGTAGGTCTGTACTGGTATGCTTTTTACCAGTCTAGAAAACCCTCAGCAATGTGGATGTGAGGAATTGCCATTTCTGGAACTTGAGAGGAGGGCTGTGTCTGTATTTGCTCACCACTGCATCCCCAGAGGGCAGCATTCGCCTCCTCTCACTCTTGAGGCCCTACCAGAATGATGGAAAGGGATAAAAAAAATGCAAACCAGGGGTCTGAACCTGGCAGGATATGAGTTGAATGTAGCTTGCATTGGTGTTTAGAAATAACTAGACTCACGGTGTTTAGAAATAATTAGACTTCATTGTTATTTTATTTATTTAATTAATTAAATTTAATTTTTAAGATTTTAGATAGTTGTCAGAGAAAGAGAGAAAGAGCACAAGCAGGGGGAGCAGCAAGCAGAGGGAGAGGCAGACTCCTTGTGGAGCAGAGAGACCCACTCAGGGCTCCATCCCAGGATCCTGGGATCATGACCAGAACCGAAGGCAAGATGCTTAACGGACTGAGCCGCCCAGGTGTCCCAGAATTAGTTGTTTTTTAAAAGTTGGATTTAAAAAAAATTAATAAATTAATTAAAAAAATAAAAGTTGGATTTTTCACACCAACATTTGAATTTCTGGCTTCTCTTGGGAGAGACTACTAGGCCCATACCTTCTTCTCAGAGAAGCTGTCTGGAGCCCAGCAGTGACTGTTCCAGGCATGTGGGTCGCATGTCGTTCTACTTGCTTCCTACACCCAGCCTGTTTCTCACACTGACATTCTTTGCCTGGGGAATGGAGCTAATGCGCTCCGAAGAATTTCGGAGAAGCTTCAGACTCGAAATTGCTGTGCTTGGAAATCCATTGTAGTGCTAGGTCCATAGTAGGTGTTAATGTTTATTAAATGGACAAAGGAGTGATCCCCAGTTCCTTCTAGAGGAAGAGGCTAGGAGACACGTACTTCCTCAAAAAGACACAAGGTGGTGGTGTGCTCTCAGAAATCCACATACATCCCTTGCAATCAGCGGGAGAAGCCAAAACCACAGTCCTGATTTTCTTAACAAGCCAGAACTTGACTTCTGTCTGCCATGAAGGTGTGTACATTTCTTTAACAATATAACTAAAACTGTAATTTTACATATATCCTAATGTGCGTATCTTTATCTGTACATATATATACATATAATAAAAACATTGAAAATTAGAAGACACATAATCAGGATATATATAATGAATATATGTAATAGAGATATATACAGTTTGGATAAACATATGATTAGGATCTAAAAAAGAATATGTAGGTATAAATAAAATACATTTATGGTTTCTTTTTTTTTATAAAGATTTTATTTATTTATTTGACAGAGAGACACAGTGAGAGTGGAACACAAGCAGGGGGAGAGGGAGAGGGAGAGGGAGAAGCAGGCTCTCCTCTGAGCAGGGAGCTTGATGTGGGACTCGATCCCAGGACCCCGGGCTCATTACCTGAGCCAAAGGCAGATGCTTAATGACTGAGCCACCCAGGCACCCCACATTTACAGTTTCTTATATAATTAAGGTGTATGTATCTAACTAGTATCTATTAAATATATATATGTATATATAATTACAAATGTATGAGGTTAGGATATATAACATATATACAGTATCTATGAACAATTAAGATGTATATACAATTATATTTATACAACCAGAATATATAATTATGTAGAACCATCTAAAAGACAAATATTTGACTATTTAGACCTTGAAAAACAGCAGTTTTATGTAGTTGAAACTAATATTTCAAATGGGCAAAAGTTATCATATCTGTTAGAAAACAAGCTCATCTTGTGCTTTCTTTCCCTAGAATCTTCTCTTTTAGTTTCTAATTCTAATGTCCTCAATCTGTCAGTGAAATGAAGAATGGGTCCCTTATCGGTGTGAGACAATATGACCGAGAAACCAAGGACCAACAATTATTTTTGCTTTTCCCATGTGGGAAATCATAGGGTAGTGTTTGTAGGTAAGGAAATTACTCCATTTTCCCATTAAGTGGGGGAGGAAAGGAGGTCATTGAAATCGGGCAGTTTCTACAGGAAGTCAGGTGTCAGGGACAGAGTCTGGAGGGAGTGTGGGAGCCCCTCAGGGCTATCTGCCTGCACTCAGATAACTCTAACTCATAAAAGCTTTGTCTCCTTACAAGACGGGTGAGGCGGTGGGGCCTGGAAGAACAGTGTTCAGACACGTTGTAGGACCAAAAGCAGAACAGCCTGAAGGGTTGCAGACGAAGAGACTAGGAGGAAAGGAAAGTTCAAGAACATGGACCCAGCACAGCAGACATGAGACTCACCCTGTCCTGTCATCATTAGCATGGCACACGCTGTCCCTGAGCACCAGAAGTTCAAGGCCATGAGGCCATGGAGCCATGGTC
>CM052799.1:77105975-77125961 GCA_028533885.1 Nasua narica
ACTACTACTACCAGGAACATTCTCTCTTCTGCCTACAGCCTCCCAGGGCAGTGCTAGTTCCAGAAGCCCTCTGCAAGCCTCAATTTCAAACCTTTTGCCGCTTCTTTATTTGGCTACTTTGACCCTGAGGCCACTTGTAGGAAGGGAGGCGGGGGATTCGACAACCGACAGCCTGGGGCTTCCTGAGCAGGGGCCCGTGTGTGCGGACCAGTGCCTTCTGGAGCTCGCCCTGTCTCTGGGTCTGTCCCAGCTCTCCGTGTGGGTGGGCCGGCCTAGTGCAGGATGAGCGCATTTTGACCGAGTAGCTTCAGGCCTCTAACACTGCACAAATTCTACCATGGTATTGTAGACCACAATACAATGGTCGTATTGTACTACTGTGGTATTGTAGACCACAGCACGCCACAGACCCGGCCCCAGGTGGAGGTGCGATTGTACGTCCTGGTGGATGGTACCCAGGGATGGCCTGTCATGAGGCTCCACCGCCCAACTCTCAGGATTTTCCATGAACTACTGAAAATGTGTTCCATCTTATGCCTGGTCAGCCTATTCAAGTACAGCATGCTGCTCTGGCTTCATTGCCAGTTTCCAGACAGCTATTTCTCCCCTGCCCCCGAAAATGTGCAAAGAAGATTCATTTTAAGTTTTGTGGTCTCCCATCTCTTATAAATCCTGTTTTTGTTTTTGTTCCTAGGACATGAGCACACAATTTACATGCCAAACAACCAAATACCACGATGATGGCGAACTATATGTATGAGTTATTATTATTTTTAAAGATTTTATATATTTGTCAGAGAGAGAGAGAGTGCTCAAGCAGGGGGAGCGGCAGGCAGAGGCAAGGGGAGAAGCCAGTGGCCCACTGAGCAAGGAGCTTGATGGGGGACTCAATTCCAGGATCCTGGGATCATGACCTGAGCCAAAGGCAGCCCCTTAACTGACTGAGCCCCCAGGTGTCCCTGTATGGGTTATTCTTTGACACTAAGTCAAAAGAAAACAAAGCACTTAGAATAATGCTAATAGGATGATTTAACATGTGTAAACATTTCTTTTAAAGATATATTTCTGTACACATAAACATTTATTTGTATATATGTGTATATACACAAGTATATATGTATACAGAAATGCATAAAGAAGAGACTGAAGGGGTGCATACAAAATTAGTGATAGTGATCACCTCTGGGGAGGGGGTGAGGGGGGTTTAGAAGGAGGACTTGTGCACACTGTTCAGTACACCTGAATGCTGCGTGAATACCAAATGTCTTAGCTTGGGTTCCCCAAGAGCAGGCTGCTGTGCTATTAGGAATTGCAAGCCCAAGGAGCAGGAGTGGGGGATGGTTATGAGTCAGGGGAGGAGGGGGAACTTAGACAAAGATGTTATTGAATTGGCTGTTTTGTTTAATCCCATGGAATCCTTCCACAAGAAGCTTTAAAACTGCTCAGTCTCAGGACTGTCTGGAGTAGGTTAAACATGGTGGATTCGAAGGGGAAACACTGCTCTTGCATGTAAAGAAAATTTCGCTTTGGGAGCCAGTGATGCACAAGTTCACCTTCAAGATTATCCCAAGAGGTTCATTCTTGGACATGCTGGTTGGGTTTTAGCAGCACTGCTTTCCTAATGACTCCAAGGTCAGAGCCTATGAGCTGAGATATTTGTATAGGAAGCAGTGGCGACCAAGGTTCTGACTATCTTTGCTTGGGGGTTTGGGGAGGAAGAAAGTGGTTAAAAAATACCAGATATAGGTACTCCCATACATATCTGCCCATGGAGGAGGATGACTCCAACACATGTGGGAAGTAGCTATGAAGTTGATATTAATACCCTCAAACCCCAAGCTCTGAGTTCTTGGTGGAGAGCCTCTTCCAGAAAACTAGATGCTAATTAGCATTTCCTTCCTCTGTGAAGCATTAATCTGGTTTGGGCTGGCTTTGTTCCAAGGCTATTTTCTCCAGGGGGAAAATGTTTTTAGGGACCCCATTTATGTAGAGAAACTGATTCCTACGTGATTGTGTGGCATACGCTCCCACTGTGATCCGACCGCGGCTTGTCTTCCGGTACATCTCCTCAATGCCCCCTTGCACACTGTACTACAACTGTGGTCAGTCCTGTGAAGTCATATATTCTATCATGGGTTAAGTACTAACCTGTCCCCACTGCCAGAATTCTTGTTACCACCTCTTCCCCATTATACCTGGCCAGCTTCTCTTTCTTTAGGTCACCTCCTTCAAGAAACCTTCCTGGAGCACTCTTCATCTCCACCTGGATCGGCTTTCCTCACCTTCCCCAGTTATGGAGCTGGCCCTACTGCATCGCAGTTCCCTCTTTATGTGTCAGACTCCACTACTCAGAAAACTCTGAAAGGCCCACAGTGTTGTTCGCCAGTGCCTCATAGACAATTGCACATAATAATACAACAATACTTATGTAGTACTGGAAGAAATGAAAGAAGAAATTTAATGGTAAGATTTTTACAGTTTATTGGTAGTATTTATAGTTTATTACTAACATGATTAGGGTTAAAATTAAGTTCACCACCAGAGAACAAAAAGACAAGCCACACACTGGGAGAAAATATATTTTTTAAAAATATATTGTTATTTTATTATTTTTTTAAAAGATTTTATTTATTTATTTGACAGAGAGAGATCACAAGTAGGCAGAGAGGCAGGCAGAGAGAGAGGGGGAAAGCAGGCTCCCTGCTGAGCAGAGAGCCTGATGCGGGACTCGATCCCAGGACCCTGAGATCATGACCTAAGCCGAAGGCAGAGGCTTTAACCCACTGAGCCACCCAGCTGCCCTGGGAGAAAATATTTTCAAAGGACACATCTGATAAAGGATTTGTTACTCAGGTACACAAAGAACATTTAAAACTCAATAATGAGAAAACAAGCCACCTGATTGAAAAGTGTACAAAAGATCTGAATAGAAACCTCACCAAAGAAGAGATACAGGTGGCAAATAAACATATGAAAGGATGCTCAACATCATGTCATTAGGGAATGGTAAATTAGACAACAGTGACACTGCACTACACCTATTTGAATGGCAAAAGCCCATAACACTGACGGCACCAAATGCTGGCTATGATATGGAGCAACAGGAGCTCTCCTCATTCATCACTGCTGGGAAAGGAAAATGGTACAGCTGCTTTGGAAGACAGTGTGGAAAGTGCTTATGAAACCAGACATACTATCACCATCATGCTCCTTGGTATTGACCCAAATGAGCTAAAAACTTGTATCTTCACAAAAACCTGCACGTAGATGTTTATAGCAGCTTTATTCATAATTGCCAAAACTTGGAAGCAACGAAGATGTCCTTTAGCAGGTGAATGAAAAAATTGGGCTACATCCAGGCAATGGAATGTTATTTATCACAGCAAATCAATGAGCTCTCAAGCCAGAAATGACACGGGGGAACCTGAATTGCATATTACTAAGTGAAAGAAGCCTATCTGAAAAGGCTTCATACTACATGACCTAACTCTGTCACACTCTGGAAAAGGCGAAACTATGGAGTCAGTAAAAAGATCAGTGATTGCCAGGGGTTAGGGGGAAGAAGGGATGAACAGGTAGAGGATAGAGGATTTTTAGGACAAACTACTCTGCAAAACACTATAATTGTGGATACATGTCTATTATGCATTTTTCCAAAGCCATAAAATATACAACGCCAAGGCTGAACCCTAATTAAACTATGGAATTTGAGTGGTAATGGTGTGTCAATGTTGGTTCACAGATTGTAACAAATACACCACTTCGGGATATTGACAGTGGGGAAGGCTGTGCATGTGGGAACAGGAGACATGTAGAAACTCTCTGTACTTCCTTGCTTAATTTTGCTGTGAACCTAAAACAGCTCTAAAAAATAAAGTTTATTTAAAAATCCAGTTCATCTGACTCCAGCAATTTTACTATGAGACTTCCATCCTTTTCTCCTTGTACCTGACTCCTAGAAGGTACACAAACATATGGCAGATATATGTTTAGCCAAGTGATAACTCTGTTGTGAGATTTTTTTTTAAAAAAGATTTTATTTATTTATTCGACAGAGAGACACAGTGAAAGAGGGAACACAAGCAGGAGGAGTGGGAGAGGGAGAAGCAGGCTTCCCGCTGAGCAGGGAGTCTGATGTGGGGCTCGATCCCAGGACCCTGGGATCATGACCTGAGACAAAGGCAGATGCTTAACGACTGAGCCACCCAGGTGCCCCTGTTGGGAGATTTCAATTAGTCAAAAACTTTTCTTCTGGAATAACCAGAAATGTTGACATTAGCTCGTGTGTAGATTTTGTGGAGACAGATACAGTGTGAGAGACATGTGAACTATTTTCTCTAGCTGAAGGGAACCGATTAGACCTGGGCTAGACCAATCTTGCTCAGTGACCTACAGGAGTGAGTGATGGTGGCATAGAGGAGATGGTGCTGGCAATGGTGGTGTCAATGAGGAGGACGGTGATACTCATGGTGGATGTGGGGTGCTCCAGGTGACGTGGTAGTGATGGTGAGACATGGTCTTTGCTGGAGCTGATGCTCATGGTGTGTGGTCTGGGGGGCTGAGTGACAGTTGTGAGAGTGGTAGTGATGAGGCGCGTGACGCCAGCAGTGACAGCTCAGCTCGAAGAAGAAACTGCCCCCACCAGGAAGTCACCAGATAGCAGGGTGAGCCCTCAGGAAATGGAGCTGTGTTATAGATCAGACATTGTGAAAGTGTTCTTCCTGCAGGAATTCACTTACTCTTTACAATGTCCTTGTGAAGCTCTTGCGTCTTGGAATAATCTCATACCTCAGCTGAGAAAACCCGGGTCTGCAGAGGATAAATAAATTGCCTAAAGTTTTCCTTTGTCTTAGTCTGAGTTCCCCAAGAAAGCAGAATATGAGACAAGGGTGTGTGTGCAGGTAGTTTATTTTGGCAAGTGAGCTCAGGGAGTATGAATGCAAGGAGGAAACACGAATGCCAGAGTGGGCATTCTTGACTGGGACATCACTCTGGGCAATGGGGGCTCCCTGTTGCTTTCTTGGGGAATCTTCTGAGAAGCTGGGTAGAATATGCTCAAAATTGTCTTCATGTGCAAGAAAAGTGAAGAATCTGTTATGGGCTCTGGGTCCCCGTGGTTAAGGTTGTGACAGGCGTGGTGCCTACGTGTGAAGGATTGCCACAGTTGACCCAAGCATCCTCTGCCCTAGAGAAGGCTTTGGTAAGACTCAAGGAGATAATCAGTGCAGCCAAGGCAAGCTGCCATCACTTTACACCTGCATGAAGCGGGTGAGCCAACATGTGAAATAAGGCATAAGATGTAGGCCTGGCTTTTAGGGGACGAAATAGGGATTTAAATCAAGTCTGCCAAATTCCGAAGTCCGTGTTCCTTCTATTCTCTCAAGCGGTCAAGGAAGGACACATGTAAATTCTCACCGTTATTTACGACTAGAAAGTCAAACTCAAGTCATTGGTTACTCCCTAAGTTCAGTTTCTTCTTTGCTGTGGTCACTACAAGGGTCACGCTGTGACATCCACAGGGGGATGCTGCACTTTGCACTTTAGCATGTGCTCATTGTGACCTTTAGGTGGCGCTCGCACATCTTGGCGGCTTTGAGGCGGTAAGGCGTGTGGGCTGTTAGCCGAGTCAGAGTGGAGGATGTGCTGTGGCAACCGGCAAGTTCTTTATTAATAGAGCAAGTAACATTTATGAACCCTCAATAAATAGAATTTTAAAATAACCTTTAGAACATCGTGCTAAAATAAATAGCAGGTTTTTTATTTCCCACTGCTGCCTTTCTATAAAGATATTCTCTGATGTTCCCTCAATTAAAATAACCTACAGCCACTAACTTTTGCAGACCCTGTAGGTTTGGGAATTTCCAAGTCGTAAGTGCAGACTAAGGCTCACCCGTGCGAGAATCACTTGGGGTGTTAGTTGAAACACGGATTCCCAGGAGTGTTTCCAGACCTGCTGTGCCAAGGTCACGAGGGAAATCTGTGCGTTCACCACATACTGGGGGATTTTTATGCAGCCTAATTTCTGAGTCTTGATTCTATTGCTCTTCTTGCTCGGAAGGGCCAGCTTGTCGGGAATCCGTCCTGAGTTGTCTCCCTTGACTAATTGGTACCAAACCCATCTGATATGAATTACACCTTCCAAAATGTACAAGACTGCTGTTTGAACTCTGCTCCTTTTCTACGCAGCATCTTTTCTAAGAACAGTCTGTGAGTCAGGCTTGGTCACCCGCGAGGCCACCTGATTCTTGGGCTTTGAACCTCTTTGAGCTGGAGCAAGGAGGCTCACCCTCAAGAGACTCTGCCTTCTGGCCACACTGCCCAGTGATGTGGTGGGTGTGTATCGTGTCAACTCATCTAAGTTGGAACTACATTTTCCAGAGTTTTCTTTTCTGCATAGTGAGACAGTTTGTGGGAAACTTGGAAGTCAGACATGAATCAGCGGCCATATTGTCTTTAATGCTCGGAAGGCTGGTTTGGGGTGCCCATTGCTGTGTGGCTGCTGGTGCCTGGGGTTGCTCACCCCCAACTGGGGTGGGGCAGCAACCCTGCCCACACCTCTCAGCTTCTGCTGAGTCCCTTCTAGGGCTTTTCCAACTCCTGTGCCGGCTGCGTGTGTAGCTCTCTGACAAAGAGCACCAACTTTGCCTCAGGTCCCTTGTATCACTCAAGACGGAGGCTGGGAGGCCATGAGAGACCCACCCGGTTCCATTCATCTTTGTGCTTTCCTGCTTTGCCTGAATATTCCAGCTTGTCCTGTTTTCTCCCACTTCACATCCATCTTTACTTTTGCCGACCAGCCCTGCTGATTCAGGCCTCACTACCAGATGTGGACCCAACAGCTCTGTATAAACTGTTTAACTGGCTTTCATGATTGCGTAAGTCCACATTCCTTTAAAAAAGCCATTATTATTTATATTTCTCCTAGCAATTCTCTGAGTCAATCCTGACTGACGCAGGTATGGGAAAAAAATAACACTATAGGCAAATTTGAAGCCTATCTACATACTGATTTCTTGTGACTAAGAGTTCATAGAATTTACCACAGTCATCATATAGCATCAGTGTTGTAACAGACAAAAAAAAAACAAAAAAAAAAACCAAGAAAAAAAGCCCCCAAAAACAAAAGAACCATCAACAGATAACAGGATTGCCCAGGATTTTGCAAATTCTTTTCAGATATCCTTGCCATTATAAATTATTCCTGAAGCTTAAGATTCTACTCTTTCTTCTTTTTGGTTTGTTTTTTTTCTAATGAAGAACCACGATAAGACAATTTGAGACAAACTATAGGATATTTTGCTTTTTATCACAGTTACTAGAATTTACAATGAAGTGGAAAATTGGCCATTTAATTGAAATTTGAATGAATCACAGGTGTTTAGCTTTGAGAGAGGTCTTAAAATCATGGGAAATGTTATTCTCAATTGCCCTTCCTGGATACAGACTTACATCAGTGGGTGAGTAAAAATTGGTATAGGTTCCTTTCAGGCCCTGGCCAGGGATGTGGCAGGCCTGCCAATAAGCCTAGCGCCCAGAGCTTTGTTAAGGCACAGGCTGTTCCCTTTGTTATGTAGGTAATCCCCAGGAAGTTTGTCTTTTTTCCGCTAGAAATAGTAGCTCCCGTGTATTGAGCTCTTCCTATGCACCAGGACTGTCCTAGACATTTAAAATACATTATTTCATCCATCATCCTTTGAAATGATACCATGGATGAAGAACATCTCTGTAATTTGACCAGTTTCTCGTAGCTAGCAAGCAGCGAGCTCCTTCTCTATACTAGTAACTCCCGCAGCTCCCAGAGCAGCGGCAGCAATAGCGGCACCTGGGGGCCTGTTAGAAATGCACGTTCTTAGGCCCCATCCCTAACTACCTGAATTAGAAACCCTGGCAGTAGAGCCCAGCAATCTGTTTAAAACTTCCAGGTGACTCTTATGCACACCAGCATTTGGGGACCGCTGAATTAAAAGAGTTTATAAGGTCATAGACAATCAACTAGTAAGTTGAATTCCAAAGGTCCTAAATATTGTAGGCCACGGCGAAAGGAGAGGTATAATGGGTTAGGGTACTACAGGAAGGTTCTTGGGAAGTAGATTTGGTTTTTGTAGAATTATCAGAGACTGGAGTTAGTAGAGCAGAAAGGGAGAAAGTTGGGAAAGAGTGAGTTTTTTTTTCATGCTTTTTTTACAAATCCTTTTTCCAGATTTTAAAAATTCAAGTATGATTAACATATAATGTTATATTAGTTTCAGGTGTGAGACATGGATTCAACAATTCTATACATTACTCAGTGCTTACCACGATGGGTATGGTCACCATACAGTGTTGTTACAACATTATTGCTTATATTCCCTATGCTGTACTTTTCATCCCTGGGACTTATTTATTTTATAACTGGAAGTTCATACTTAATCCCCTTTATCTGTTTTGCCCATCTCCCCACCCATTACCCCTCTGGCAACAACCAGTTTGTTCTCTTCAAAGGGGAGGAGGGTAATTCACAGGACAATAAGAACAGATGTTTGATATTAGATGTTTGCCCTGCCATACAGATTGGTCATTCAGATAAGAAGTTATCTCTGGTAATAGCTCTCTTTCTGGGCCAGGCCCCCTATCTAAATTCATTTAGGCAGTTAAGGAAGAGGTAAAAGGTTATTTTTTTTTTTTTTTAGTCTACTGAGTCTTTATTTTATTTTTTTTAAGATCTCATTTATTTGAGAGAGAGAGAAAGAGAGACCATGCCCGTGCACCAGTGGGGAGAGGGGCAGTGGGAGAGGGAGAGGGAGAAGCAGACTCCTCCCTGAGCTGGGAGCCCAATATGGGGCTTGATCCCAGGACCCTGAGACCAAGACTTGAGCCAAAGGCAGATGCTTAACTGACTGAGCCGTCCAGGTGCCTCAAGTCTGCTGGGTCTTGACTGCCTGCAGCTCAAAATAATCCACATGCTAAAGTGGCCTATTTCGGGGTCAGGTATTTTGCTCTTCCTCAGCCATACTTCTGAAGCTCCCCCAAGAAGTTTCAGTCCGTAAGTTGAGTTGGTAGATTGCTTCATCTCATTGAATCTGTCTCTTAGTCCTGAGAACAGTTCAGTTAAACAGTCAGTTCTTGTTTCAGGAGGTGGTTATGCACATGTGTTTCCAAAGAGAGACTATGTTTGCAAATCCTGGAGGGATCAAATCAGGTTGCTTCCTCTTTGTTCACAAAGATATATCTTACCAAGTTGTTGATAGCTTAAGAGAAAAGAGATTTCCTTGAATCCAGCCCAGCTTCATAATCTTGAAGTTATCAGAAGCCTGTGCTTGTCAAAAGGCCTTTCCTTGAATCTCCCTGAATGTAAAGTACTTTTGCAGGAACACTTTCACAAAGCACCAGCGTAAAGCAATAACTGTATCCGTTTGATTTATCTGGTCTGAACAGTCATACTCATGCCTCTGAAGATTTTGTTACAGGATTTCTTTTCCTTTAGTGTCCACAGTTCTTGGTCATACCTCTTTGAAGAATGAAGAGGTAAACCAGACCAAGAGTGGTGGGGAGCAAAGCAAAATTTATTGAGCAATAGTATGAAGCTCCCAAAGAGAGAGGGGACCCGAGAGGGTTGCCCTGCTTTTTCCCTTTGTCTGAAGAGACATGTCCGTAAATATGTTGCTGCAGGTGATCACCAAGAGATTAATACCCATGTTTTCCTCTAGGAGTTTCATGGTTTCAGGTCTCACGTTCAGGTCTTTAATCCATTTTGAGTTTATTTTTGTGTATGATGCAACAAAGTGGTCCAGTTTCATTCTTTTACATGTAGCTATTCAGTCTTCCAACACCATTTATTGGAAAGACTGTCTTTCCCCCATTGTGTATTCTTGCCTCTTTTAGATTAATTGACCATATAGATGTGGATTTATTTCTAGGCTCTTTATTCTGTTCCACTGATCCATATGTCTCTTTTTGTGCCAGTATCATACTATTTTGATTACTGTGGCTTTATAGTATACTTTGAAGACTATAGTATAGTATACTTTGAAATCTGTGATTATGATACTTCCAGCTTTGTTCTCCTTTCTCAAGATTGCTTTGGCTATTTAAGGAATTTTGTGGTTCTATACTAATTTTAGGATTATTTGTTCTAGTTCTGTGAAAAATGCTATTAGTATTTTGATAGCGATTGCATTAAACCTGCAGATTGTTTTGGGAAGTATGGACATTTTAACAGTATTAATTCTTCTAATCCATGAGCATGGTACATCTTTCCATTTGTTTTTATCACCTTCAATTTCTTTTTACTGATGTCTTATAGTTTTCATAGTACAGGTCTTTCACCTCCTTGGTTAAACTCATTCCTAGGTAGTTTATTTTTTTCAGTGAAATTGTAAGTGGAATTGTTTTCTTAATTTCTCTTCCTTTTACTTTGTTATTAGTGTATAGAAGTGTAACAGATTTCTGTATATTAATTTTGTATCCTGAAACTGTACTGAATTCATTTATCAGTTGTAATAGTTTTTTGTTTTCTATAGGGTTTTCTATATATAGCGTCATGTCCTCTGTGAATAGTGACAGTTTTATATTTTCCTTATTACTTGGGATGTCTTTTATTTCTTTCTTTTATCTGATTGCTACAGCTAGGATTTCCAGTAGTATATTTAATAAAAGTGGTGAGAGTGGACATCCTTATCTTGTTCCTGATCTTAGAGGAAAAATTTTCAGTTTTTCCCCATCAAGTATAATGTTAGCTGAGGGTTTTTCATATACGGACTTCATTATTTTGAGGTATGTTCCCTCTCAACCCACTTTGTTGAGAGTTTTTTTTTTTACCACGAATAGATGTCGTATTTTGTCAAATGCTTTTATCTGCACCATTCAGATGCTCATATGGTTTTTATCCTCACTCTTATTAATGTAGTATGTCACATTGATTGATTTGTGGTTATTGAACCACTGTTGCATCCCTGGAATAAATCTCATTTGATCGTGGTGACTAATTTTTATAATGTATTGTTGAATTTGGCTTCCTAATATTTTGTTGAGGGTTTTTTGCATCTATGTTCATTAGAGATATTGGCCTGTAGCTCCCTCCTCCTCCTCATTCTCCTCTTCCTCTTCCTCCTCCTCCTCCTCCTCCTTCTTCTTCAGTGTCTTTGTCTGGTTTTGGTATCAGAGTAATGCTGGCCTTGTAGAATGACTTTGGAAGTTTTCCTTCCTTTTCTATTTTTTGGAATACAGTACTTTTTAAATTTGCTGATGAAAGGAGTGTGGATTTATTGCAATGAGCAATATGGAGTATTCTAAATGTCTGAGCAAGGGAGTGATCCATGTAGCTCAGAAAACTAGGAAAGTTTACTAAATTGGAGAATTTTTTGTGCATTTGTATTTGAGTGAAAAAAAGCAAGGCTAAATTTCAGGTGCAAAATATATGGATGTGGACATGTGTGTATGTGTGTGAGCATGTGTGAAATGCTGGGATTGGGCAGCTCCTTCCCTGGACAGCTCTCTTCAGCGACACTGGTGATGAATCAGGGAATGGTGAAGATGTTGGCTAACTTACTAAGACAAAGCATTTTTGCTTATTATCTATGCCTGCTTTTTAGTCTGGGCAACAAACCGCCATTACTGATTTGTGTTAACCTGTTCTGTTCTTCTCAAATCTTCAGCTGTCCTCACACAATGTTGGCAAGAGTAGAGGTGAGAGAAAACTGCACTAAGATTCAATTTCTGGGAATTTCTTGACAAGATGTGCAAACTGACACTTTTCTACTTGCGTGCTGCAAGAATAATTTCCATTTCTAAGGAAATTTTCAGTACAAATATTAATCTCATATATTATGAGACTTTCTTCTTGAAAGGATTATATGGAATTATTTTTATATGTTACTTCTGACAGGAAACAACTGTATTGAAATATTCTCTTATATTGTGCAGTGGTCTAGGAATACAAAAATACTAGAAATTCTCAAATGAAAGCATATACTTTAAAGACTGAATTATGCTACTGCAAGCTGGATATAGAGTCAGGCAGAACTGGATCCAAATTTTAGGTCCCCTGCTTAACCAGCTGTGTGGCCTTGGGCAAGTCATATTTTTCCAAACCTCTAGAGAAATAGAATAATTAACCTTTCAGAGTTGTACAAAGGATTAGAAATAATAGAAAGAGGGAAGCATGCTGGGTACATTGGAGGCCAAATAATAATTAGGATTATCTAATATATTTAATAATGTTGTAGTTACCTTCAATGGAGAAAATACACTGAGTTTGTTGGGTTTTTTTTTAGTGGAAACACTGGCCTTACATTTTTAACACTCCTGAAATAACAAAGATGACTTATAGTGATTTGGCCCAGAAGTAGAATTGCTCAGAGTATATGCATTTGTAATTTTGATAAATATTTCCACGTTGATTTCTATGGGACTTCTATCAATTTGATTTTCCACCAGGCAAGTAGATGAATGAGGCGGATGTTTCCTGAATGCCACCAGATGACATCGTTATGGAAGTTTTTTTTTTTTTTTTTGTTATGGAAGTTTTACATGTCTGCACATTCTTTGATGTACCTCTCATTGAGAGGTATCCCCTCTGAATCTGGATGGGTCGTGATTGCTTCAACAAATAGCATGGTGGAAGTGATGCTATATGATTTCCAAGGCCATGCCATAAAAGACCATGTGGCTTCTACCCAGTTCACTCGAGATGCTCATATTATGGAAAGCAGCCAATATGAAAGAAGTGTAGCCACCCTGACCACCAGTCTGGGACCCTGATGACTTGGCTCTGAAGTGTGTGCCCCTGAATCTTCCTATTTTCTAACCCAGGGCTTTCTTTGCTAAGTGTTTTTTTTTTTTTTTTGCGGGGGGGGGTGGTCCATTGGGCCTTTCAGTGAGCTTGGTTGAAGTTGACAGCCTTGGGAACAGTCCTTAGCTAACAGAAAACAGAGGCATTCAGTGTAGTTTGCTTCTCAGGAGGCTACAGCAGGATCAAGCTCTCACCTGGTTCAATAACACAGCCTCCAGTCTGCCTATCCTTCCTTGCTGTCTTCTCCTTTCCTGTTTCCTGGCCTCACCTTCCAAATTAATCACCGGCCTCCAAGTTGCTGTGTTAAAGGCTCTGCTTTAACTAAGACACTTACCTCTCTCCAGATTAGAAAAAAGGAAAGCACTCAGGGAGAACACAGACCCGAGACGCACATCTCTGCCAGGAGTGTGTCTGGACCATTGTTTTTGGGCTGTAATTGTTCCTGGCAGCCTGAATTCTGGTCTAGGCCCTGATCAGATAGATGGAGAAACAGATTTTTCCTCTTTCCTCTGGCAATAAGCTCTTCATTCCAGCTTTTAAATGAGCTTTGCGGAGGGACTGGCATTGCCAGCATTGTGTTCAAAAGCTGGAGCCAGAGGCGAAAATATGCTGAAAGTTCAGTTTCTATTCTTTGGATTCAGAAAAGACCTCACAAGAAAACCTTGCCTGTGGCCTACGCCATGTGGATCAGAGAGAGATGAGCTCAGCTGCTGGTGGTCATGTGGCCAATCTGTGTCTCCATCTCTGCCCACTGCGCAGGAGTTCTTTTTCTCTCTCTGGACAGCATCTAGCTCATTTCACCCCACTCCCAACACAAGAAGGAAAACCACCTTCAAAGGACAAAGCAAGGCACGTTTTCCTTTTTAGACGGGATCCCTGAGGTTATTTCTGAATGATGGGTTATGTTATGGGTGATGTTTATTTTCTCTTTAGGCTTGTCTGTATTTTTTTTTAAGATTTTATTTGTTTGCGAGAGAGATAGAGTGCACAAATGGGAGTGCACAGAGGGAGAGGGAGAAGCAGACTGAGCAGGGAGTCCGATGCCAAGCCCGAGGCCGACTCGGGGCTAGATCCCAGGACCCTGATATCATGACCAGAGCCAAAGGCAGATGCTTAACCAACTGAGCCACCTAGGCACCCCAGGCTTGTCTGTATTTTTTAGATTTTTAAAAAAATATTTAATTAATTAATTTTTGGGGGGAGAGAGAGGGAGCAGGGGTGGGAGGAGGGGATAGAAACCAAGAGAGGGACAAGCAGAATCCACGCTGAGTGCAGAGCCCCATGCGGGGCTCCATCTCACAACCTTGTATGGGCCCTCATCTATTGGGGTTCAGTGGGCATGCGGGCCCAGGGTCTGTCCTGTGTGGAGACCCTCAACTCCACTCCAAGGGCACAGTCTCATGGGCATTTCTCCCTCCTTTCTCAACCCAAATAACGGCCTCTGTCATATCTTCCTGTAAACACCCAGCTGAATCTTCCATTGTGCTGAAACAAAGGATTTTTGATTAGTTTTCGAGGTTGCCTGGAGGAGGGAGCGAGGTATCTTAGCGCAGATCTCTCCTACCAAAGTGAGAGGTGGGGAAAGACAGACCAACAGTATGTATGCGTTTGTAAGTCATTTATCCTCCTGCCAATTTCCGGGAGCCAACATGTGAAGTAAATGAATCAGGAGAGAAAGCAGAGGTGGGAAGTGGAAAGGAGAGAATCTCTTGAGGGTGATTGTTAAAAATACCTGAGCACCCCTCCAAGTTAATGGGATCAGAAACCCCCAGAGGATTTCATAACTATTCAAATTTGAGATCTTTTGGTCTGCAGGGTCCGGAAGCCTTCTGCTTCACCCAGGAACAGGCATTCTACTGTTGTGCATCCAGACAACTAGAGCAAACCTCATGGCTCTCCCTCAGCTGTAATGCGTGGCAGGGTCATGGGCACATGTGCAAGTGGAAGTGCAAGGGCTGCTTCCGGCTGTGCCCTCAGGGAAAACAGGTCACTTGCTGATGGACATTAAGAAAAAAAAAATGTTCAGGAGAGTTATCTAAAACTCGAGAATAAGGTAAAAAGATGATTGCCTGGCATTTTAAATGCCACACTAGAGCATTTTCTAAGCCTGCCTCAGGGTCATCTGAGTCTCAGAGAATAGAACTTTGTTTGATTTGCTATTCACAAATTGATTAGATCTCATTTATTTTACAGCTTTGAAAAGTTAGAGATGAAGTTGCATTAAATTAAGAAGAGACTTTTTTTTCCTTGTCCAGTAAAGATAACCCAGATGTTAAGGTATTATCACCTCGTGGGGCATGAATCAACATTGTATCTGAGTTGGCACTCTTATTTTAGCGTTCATTTTCTCCGCTGACTATATAAATGAAATTTCTCATATCCTCATGGAACTGGCTTTCTCTTTCTGCTGGTTTGCACGTTAATGAATTGAATAAAATGTTGATTGTGCTTGTTATCTAGGAGAATTATGATAACCTTCAAATAATGTTTTGGTAATGCATACTGAGCAATTTTAGGTCTGAGGCGTAAGCTGAAGCAGTAAATAGGAAGCCGGTCAAAAGGCTAAGAGTTACACATATCAGATGCCAACTGAAAGGACGAGCCCTAGAAGAGCTGAGTGAGCAGAGGATGAAGGTCATGAACATAACAAGGCTCACAAGTGTCACACTGTTTGGATGCAGTGTCACTGGGGTGGACCAGGATGGTTTTGAGGCACCGTTCCAGACCAGTCACACAACACTTACCCTGTTAGGAAGCTCAGTGCTAAGTCCTGTGCTCAATTGTTCTTCCTTTCTCCAGCCCAGAGTTTTTGATTCATTTTCTCCCTGTCTTACTTTTTTCTTACTTGATCGCCTTTTTTAAAAAAATATTTAATTAATTAATTTATTTGACAGAGAGAGAGAGAGAGAGAGATCACAAGTAGGCAGAGGCAGGCAGAGAGAGGGGGAAGCAGGCTCCCTGCTGAGCAGAGACCCCGAAGCAGGGCTCGATCCCAGGACCCTGAGATCATGACCTGAGCTGAAGGCAGAGGCTTTAACCCACTGAGCCACCCGGGCACCCTATGGTCTCCTTCTTTTTGTTTTCTGTTTGTTATCTGAGGTACTGTCTTATTATAACCTGTTGAAATCCCTGTTCTAGCTAAGCAGAGAAAAATCGATCACCAAAACAAAGGTAGAAGCCTCAGTTTTACAACTTGACCTAAGTCGACATGGTTGTTCACAATTATGAGACCCTTTGTTTTTATTTTGTTTTAGTTTTGGTTAATATCTGTAGTGTCCAATAGTTCAAAGCTGGAGCTATAAGATATAGATCTTTACTAGTAAGTTAGAAGAGAGCAAGTTTCAGCTTACATTCATCCAGTGAGACATTTATACTTAAGGGGAACAAACAGGCAGAGTAGGGTTAGGATTAGAATTAGTTTACAGATCACCTGTTTGGCCAATTAAGAAAGTGCTGGTTCTTTTGCAGGAGCTCTTGATAGCACCTCACATGAAAGAAAGTCTCTCCAATGTGGCAGTATTCTAGTGGCATGGTCTGGCTCACCAATTAGGTAAGTGAGGGAATCAAGAATCCTTCCCAATTAGGGGCTGGACACCAGAACTTTTGAGAATCAAGTCTCAGGCAACATTTCCAAAAATACACTGGGCTTGTTACATTCTTATATCCTGTTGTATATTGATGAGGAGTATCCATAATATAACTGGGCAATGCACCCGCCTAGAACATCACTGATTTGACCAAAGAACCCATTTCCAGTGGTCATGTTAATTAACAAAATACCTAGTGTTGGCTGGAGATAAGGATGGCTGAAGAACTGATGGTAGCCATCTCTGGAGTGTGGCTTCTTGATTAAATCCTACTTAACCATCTAGATTAGGGAAATTCACTTCTAAGGCAGAGGTGAAAACCAAAACCTACCTGCCATACGGTGGGGAAGTGTTTTACAGGTTTGCCAACCACATCACACTCAGAATATGGGATTTACTGTGCTGTATCTGGCTTATGTGGGAAGTAAGCAAGAATATCTTTGAATCAGTCTTGATTAAAATTAAATTTCGTAATTTCCATAGCAGTAAATTTGAAAATGCAAAGCACTGCTTTACATGGATTATGAAGATTAGATAAGATTTATACAGAAGTTGCAAAAAAATGGGGTTCAACATGTTTTTAACCTGTATCAGGTTCTCATAAAGCTGATTTTCAGGCTAAGTTAATTTTCTAGAGAGGAAGAGTTTCCTGTAATAGTCAAAACAACAGTAGAACAAATCAACAAAACTAGGAGTTGGTTCCTTGAAAGAATTAACAAGATTTATAAACCCCTGGCCACACTTATCAAAAAGAAAAGAGAAAGGACCCAAATAAATAAAATCATGAATGAAAGAGGAGCGATCACAACCAACACCAAAGAAATACAAACAATTATAAGAACATATCATGAGCAACTAGACACCAGCAAATTTGACAATCTGAAAGAAATGGATGCATTCCTAGAGACACATAAACTACCAAAACTGAACCAGGAAGAAATAGAAAACCTGAACAAACTCAACCAGTAAGGTTTCTATGTCATTGATTTCTGCTTTGATCTTTATTATTTCTCTTCTCCTGCTGGGTTTAGGCTTTCTTTGCTTCTCTTTCTCCAAGTCCTTTAGGTATAGGGTTAGGTTGTGTATTTGAGATCTTTCTTATTTCTTGAGAAAGGCTTGTATTGCTGTATACTTTCCTCTCAGGACTGCCTCTGCTGTGTCCCAAAGATTTTGAACAGTTGTGTTTTCATTTTCATTTGTTTCCATGAATTTTTAAAATTCTCCTTTAATTTCCTGGTTAACTCATTCATTCTTTAGTAGGATGCTCTTTAGCCTCCATGTATTTGAGTTCTTTCCAACTTTCCTCTTGTGAGTGAGTTCTAGTTTCAAAACATTGTGGTCTGAAAATATGCAGGGAATGATCCCAATCTTTTGGTACCATTTGAGACCTGATTTGTGACCCAGGATGTGATCTATTCTAGAGAATGTTCCATGTGCACTAGAGAAGAATGTGTATTCTGTTGCTTTGGGATGGAATGTTCTAAATATATCTGTGATGTCCATCTGGTCCAGTGTGTCATTTAAAGCCTTTATTGCCTTGTTAATATTTTGCTTAGATGATCTGTCCATTTCAGTGAGGGTGTTTGTGTTAAGGTACTCTACAATTATTGTAATATTGTTGATGTGTTCCTTTGATTTTGTTTTAATTGGTTTATATAATTGGCTGCTCCCATGTTAGGGGCATAGATATTTAAAATTGTTAGATCTTCTTGTTGGACAGACCCTTCCTTATCTCTTATTATAGTCTTTGGCTTTAAATCTAATTTATCAGATATAAGGATTGCCACCCCAGCTTTCTTTTGATGTCCATTAGCATGGTAAATTGTTTTCTACCCTCTCACTTTAAATCTGGAAGTATCTAAAATGAGTTTCTTGCAAATAGCATATTGATGGTTTTTTTTTTTTTTTTTTAAATCTATTCTGATAGCCCGTGTCTTTTGATTGGGGCATTTAGCCCTTTTACATTCAGGCTAACTATTGAAAGATAGGAATTTAGTGCCATAGTATTGCATGTAAGGTGACTGTTACTGTATATTGTCTCAATTCCTTTCTAGTATGTTACTTTTAGGCTCTATATTTGCTTAGAGGACCCTTTTCAATATTTTCTGTAGGGCTGGTTTGGTGTTTGCAAATTCTTTTAGTTTTTGTTTGTCCTGGAAGCTTTATATCTCTCCTTCTATTTTCAGCGACAGCCCAGTTGGATATAGTATTTCTTGGCTGCATATTTTTCTTATTTAGTGCTCTGACTATATCATGCCAGTCCTTTCTGGCCTCCCAGGTCTCTGTGGAGAGGTCTGCTGCCAATCTAATATTTCCCCTGTGTATGTTACAGACCTCTTGTCCTGAACTGCTTTCAGGATTTTCTTTTTGTCTCTGAGACCTGTAAGTTTTACTATTAGATGACGGGGTGTGGACCTACTTTTATTGATTATGAGGGGAGTTCTTTGTGCCTCCTGGATTTTGATGCTTGTTCCCTTTACCAAATTAGGGAAATTCTCTGCCAAAACTTGCTCCAATATACCTTCTGGCCCTCTCTCTCTTTCTTCTTCTGGGATCCCAATTATTCTAATATTGTTTCATCTTATGGTATTACTTATCTCTTGAATTCTCCCATTGTGGTCCAGTAGTAGTTTGTCTCTTTTTTTCTCAGCTTCTTTATTCTCCATCATTTGGTCCTCTATATCACTAATTCTCCCTTCTGTCTCATTTATCCTAGCAGTAAGAGCCTCCATTTTTTATTGTACCTTATTAATAGCTTTTTTGATTTCAACTTGGTTAGATTTTAGTTCTTTTATTTCTCCAGAGATGGATTTTATTTCTCCAGAGAGGGATTCTCTAGTATCATACATGCTTTTTTTTTTGAGCCCAGCTAGCACCTTGATAATTGTCATTCTGAACTCTAGTTCCGATGCATTACTAATGTCCACATTGATTAGGTCCCTAGCCATCAGTACTGCCTCTTGTTCTTTTTTTTTGTGGTGAGTTTTTTCACCCTGACATTTTATCCAGATAAGAATAGATGAGTGAGAGAACAAAATACTAAAAGGGTAGCAATGACCCCAGAAAAATATACACAAACAAAAACAGAAGAGACCTGAAACTGGGGGTAGAGAAAGGAGGAAAAAAGGAAAAAATATATGTATATTAGACTGGTGAATAGAACAGAGCCACACAATCAGAGAAATACAAATCAAAACCACAGTGAGATACCACCTCACACCAGTCAGAATGGCTAAAATTAGCAAGTAAGGGAACGACAGATGTTGGCGAGGATGCGGAGAAAGGGGGACCCTCCTACACTGTTGGTGGGAATGCAAGCTGGTACAACCACTCTGGAAAACAGTATGGAGGTTCCTCAAAATGTTGAAAATAGAGCTACCCTATGACCCAGCAATCGCACTACTGGGTATTTACCCTCAAGATACAAATGTAGTGATCCAAAAGGTCACATGCACCCGAATGTTTATAGCAGCAACGTCCACCATAGCCAAACTATGGAAAGAACCTAGATGTCCATCAACAGATGAATGGATAAAGAAGATGTGGTATATATATATACAATGGAATACTATGTAGCCATCAAGAGAAACGAAATCTTGCCATTTGCAACTACGTGGATGGAACTAGAGG
>CM052799.1:77126461-77168067 GCA_028533885.1 Nasua narica
AAAACAAACTAAGGGTTGCTGGGAGGTGGGGGGTAGGGATATGGACATTGGGGAGGGTATGTGCTTTGGCAAATGCTGTGAAATGTGTAAGCCTGATGATTCACAGACATGTACCCTGGGGCAAATAATATATTATATATTAATAAAAAATTAAAAAAAAAAAGAACAGAGCCACACATTTGATTTTGGGTATATTTTGGTCTGTTAGAAGAAACCACCTCCCAAAATTTCAAAGAAAGAAAAACATATATATACAAAATAAGGGTAACACGATGAAGTGATGGAA
The DNA here is from genome assembly GCA_028533885.1 of Nasua narica. Lineage (NCBI taxonomy): Eukaryota > Metazoa > Chordata > Mammalia > Carnivora > Procyonidae > Nasua > Nasua narica. The sequence continues at coordinate 77,126,748 of CM052799.1, forward strand.
TTTGACTGTAAAGATGAAAATTAAAAAAGATTCTAAAAAAGGAATTGATAAGAAGTTGATTGAAAAAACAAAAGAAAAAGAAAAAAAAAGAGGAAAGAATGTGATTAGGCTGGAGACTAGAACAAAGCCATGCACTAGATTTAGAGTGTATTTTGATCTATGAGAAGAAACTATATCTTGGGGCACCTAGGTGGTTCAGTGGGTTAAAGTCTCTGCCATCAGCTCAGGTCATGATCTCAGGGTCCTGTGATTGAGCCCCATATCAGGCTCTTTGCTTGGCAGGGAGCCTGCTTCCCCTTCTCTCTCTGCCTGCCTCTCTGTCTACTTGTGATCTCTCTCTCTCTGTCAAATAAATGAACAAATAATAAAATCTCAAAAAAAAAAGAAGAAACTGTATCTCAAAATTTAAAAAAGAAACCCTATATGTATACAAAAAATAAGGTTAAATACAATGAAGGTAGAGAATATGACTATAACAATGAAAATTAAAGAATATTTTTAAAAAGGTATTTATAAGATAAAATAGTTAAAAAATATTAAAATAGGAAAGTGGGAAAATTAAAAAAATAGAATAAAAAATAAAATTGAAAAATTTAACTTTGACAGACTAAAGAATCACGGGAAAGAAAGCCCTGAATTCTTTTTGTTGCTTTCCCCTAGCTCTGGTGTTCCCCAGTTCTCACTGATGGGTGAACTTGGTCTTGGCTGGATGTTCTTGCTGATCTCCTGGGGGAGGGGCCTATTGCAGTGATTCTCAAATGTCTTTGCCTGAGGCGGAATTGCACCGCCCTTGCCAGGGGCCCCAGCTAAGTAATCTGCTCGCGTTTGCTCTCAGAAACTTTTATTCCCTGACTGCTTTCCATACAGCTTTGGAGGTGGAGAATGAAGATGGCGGCCTCCCAGTCTCTGGCCCGGAGGAGCCGAGAGCTCGGGCCCTGCTTCTCAGTGCGCCCTTGGAGAAAGGCAGTCACTCCTGTCTCCCTGCTCTCCGGCCGGGCATGCTCCGAGCTCAGCCAGCCTGTGACCGAGCATTTCTATCTCTGGCACACGGCCCCATTTGGAGTCTCTAAACCCAGCCGATTCCTGCCACATGCTCCCGTGCCGCTCCTCCTGGAGGAGGAAGGTGAGTCTCCCCAGATTTGCTGCTTGTTGGGTCCCTTCCCAAAGAGTGGTGGCCCGACTGTGCTTTGGATCATGGTTTAAGTTAATCCTGAGCTGATAGCCCACTGTGCAGCTCCATCTCTGCAGCTGGCTTCCCTGATCTGATACCTGGGAGCCCTTCCACACTCAGACACCCCTGGTCTTTCTGTGACCCCATGGGTCCTGAGACCACACTGTCCCTGTGAAGGCTCCACCCTCTGCTTAGCCTCTGGAGTGACATTCCTCAGTGGAGTGGACTTCTAAAAGTTCCAGTTTTGTGCTCCACTGCTCTCTCACTTGCTGGGAGCCAGCCCTTACCCTGTTGTCTATCTTCCCATATCTTGCCTCGGAGTCATTTCTCCACACATCCTACGTTCTGGAAAGTGGTTGATTTTCTGTTCCTAGAATTACTGCTCTTCTCCTCTTTGATCTCCTGTTGAGTTTGTAGGTGTCAGATGGTTTGAGAACTATCTAGCTGAACTGGGACCTGATGATATTTAGGTTCCTACTCCTCCGCCATCTTACCAGATGAATATGATCTCTTGATCCTGTTATTCACTAGTCACAGCATGAAAATTTAACTTTTTAATTTTTTTGAGGAAGTTTTGGCACAGATGCTATCCAAATAAACAGTAAATATGTGGCTTTAGCAGATAAAGACACAAAGAAAATTCTCTTTCTCCTATAGTGGGTTTGGATCTCTTGCCCTGTAGCCTGATGAAGTTATGAAGTTGTGCAACAAAATTACTGGATATTCTGGGTATAGTTGTAAAAATGATATTATATAAATGGCCAAAAGTCCAGGCTTTGTCTATATGAAGTTTGGCTACTTGTTTATGTTTGGTTCCTCAATCTCTTTCTGTCTGCTCTTTGTCATGGTGCAGATATCTTCCCTCTCCAAGGAACATAGCTTTTGGGATTCGTCTGGATTCCAAGAAGCCAGTGGGTGCCATTCCCACTATGAATATTCAGCCATCATTTGGGCGATAACAGAGATTCTTCATGTCTCTAGGGATCCAAAAATCCTGATGCCTTCCTCTCTGGCCCAAAATGAAGAAGACCTTTATGTCTCTGTTTATAGGGGGTGGGGGTGGGGAACAAGACTGTGGTCCTGCGTATCCCTTCCAACTTCCAGATCAAGAGGAACTTGAGGGGGGCACCTGGGTGGCTCAGTTGGTTAAGCATCTTCTCTCAGTTTGGGTCATGATGCTAGGGTCCTGGGATGGAGACTAATGGCAGGCTCCCTGCTCTGTGGTGAGTCTGCTTCTCCCTCACCCCTTCCCCTCTGCCTGTGCTCTCTCTCTCTCTCTCAAATAAATAAATAGAAAATCTTTAAAAAAATTTAAAAGAGGAATTTGAGAGGGAGACAAGTCTGATATCACCAACTAAAGCTAGTTTAAACACCAAAAGTACATGTTCTTCTAGATAGGGTCTCATATTGGCTAATAGAGTTGACAGTCATCCCTCTTCATGGCTGCTAACATCTTAGCTCCTGAAGGCTTCACAAAGACATTATGAATCATAGATGACATTTCTTGCATCATTTCCCCTCTTGCTATTTCTTACCCTTGTAAGGGGTGGCTTACATCCAAGATTCTGCCACAGACTGGTTGCTATATACTTCTAACTGAATACACTAAGTTACAAATTTGTGACTAGCATTGCCTAATTCACTCTATTAGTTATGAGGAAATGTCTTTAAATTTTTAGAGAACTACAGCTATAAACGTTTTTTAGGAATTCCTGTGCATAGCACCAAGCCTAAGTCTTCTCTTGACAGCCTAAAAACTCCCCTCCCTCACTCCCCAATAATCCCTTCCCTTTCTGGAATTACTGTGAACTCCATCTCTTGGGTAAATGTCCAGGTTTTGTCACATCTGGATAGTATTAATTCCTTGGTTAAATCCCCATTATCTCTGCTCTTTTCCCTCTCTAATTTCTGAGAATCATCCCTTCATCCTCTGGCATCTGTCCTCCCATCAGTAAGGAGGGAAATGGAGATGCCTACTTAAGGCAGTTTTCAGATAAAAGAACAGAGAGATTATAAAGACAGTAGACTGAGTAGATGAGATCAGTTACTGAAGAATATAGTTGTTAATTGTTTATATGTCTCGGGCAAATCGTATCACCTTTTATGACTTCAAGTTTTCTCTGCAAAATAATGAGGTTTGACTAGATGATCTGTAAGATCCCTTCCAGGGCTAAATTTTGTAAAATGTACAAACATTTGCTGCTGCTGGTTATTGTATTTGGCTCTAGAATTTCTGGTAGCAAAAGAAAATTGGAAGAGATGTTGAATTATCCATTGTTCATTGATGAAAAGAAGTGCAGGCTGCATCTGCAGAGATGGAGTAAAATGCAAGTAAGAAAGTATAATTTAAAAAATTATAAAAAAAGTTTTAGATTGTGTCTATGTAAAAGTTGTAATGATGATTCTCAGTTATAAATGACCAAAAAAAAAAAACAACCCCCAAAAAAACAAAACAAAAAGCCAAAAACCCCAAACCAAAAACCCAACAAAACAAAAACCAAACAAACCCCCAAACAACCCCAAAACCAAAGACCAAAACCAAAACCAAAACCAACAACAACAGGGGCACCTGGGTGGCTCAGTGGGTTAAAGCCTCTGCCTTGGGCTCAGGTCATGATTTCAGGGTCCTGGGATCAAGCCCCGCATCGGGCTCTCTGCTCAGCAGGGAGCCTGCTTCCCCCTCTGCCTGCCTCTCTGACTACTTGTGATCTCTCTCTCTGTGTCAAATAAATAAATAAAATCTTAAACAACAACAACAACAACCCAACAACAACAAAAAAAGCCCCCAAACAGTGGAAGGGCAGGTACTTGAATGTCCTCAGAATTTCATCTCTGCTTTCCTCTGTTCTGGGGTCAGGTTGGCTGCCCCACAAAGCTGAAACCATGACAGCAGACAAATTCAACATTTTGTCTTTACAGCTTCATAACCATAGATGTTGGGGAAAAAGTTTTAAGGAAGGATTTTGACGGGTCAGGCTTGGGTCACATGCTGATTCCTGGACCAATCATAGTGTGGGGACTGCAACTCCCACTGGAGCAGAGGGTGAAATGGACGCTTCTCATAAGGAGGCTATCATTCCAGGTAGGCAAGGAGTAAATGAGTGTTTCATTTTGTCTTGGTTGTTCTCTTTATCCCTTTGACTCTAGGTTTGGGTCTATCATACAAATTTTCCCTTCTCAGAAGTCCATTACACCTTCAAAGCCCCTAGGTCTTTTAAAAAAAAAATTATGGCTTTCGTATTGCATGGAGCACTTGGTGTGGCACATGAATGATGAATCTTGGAACACTGAAAAAATAAAATTAAATTAATTGAAAAAAATATTATGGCTTAGCTTCTTACCAGAGTTTGCCTGCCCAGTCTTCTCAGTGTCTATCTCTAAGTGGTTTTCATGGTAATGACAAGTAACCTTGATATATTTGTCTGTGCTACAAACAAATTGGCCAGAGGTGATAAAGTCCATCTAAAAACCACCAAGGAGACGCTTGTCATCCAATAAGGTTACTTGCTGAGTAAGGGGACCACACACCAAAGGGGCACCTCACCAAAGGAAGACTCAGGTTTGTTGTAGTATTTAGAGAGGTGGTGGGGCTTAAGTAAAATTTCAATAAAGCAGTGTTATGCTCACTCAAAGTGAAGCAGGGGGGGTGTATAAAGGAGTTTACATCATGCCTGGGCTGAGATGAGAACTCAGGGTCCTGTTTCCTTGGAAACTACAAAGTTAAGATAAATGTGGAATGTTGTGTTCAAAACCCTTATCTGAAGCTCTGCACCTGGGTTGGAAATTGAGTCTGTTTTTCTGTGTTAAAATGATTTAGATCCTCTAGGCAAAAAAGAGGTGTTTCATTCTCACTAAATGCAATTTCAAACATCAGTTTCTGACAGTCCGTGTTTTTAGGGAACAAGTTTTCTCATGTCCTTTTGTTAATTAACAAAAGCAATCCCGCCCACCCCCAAAGCTTCACACAAGAGAGATTCCCTTCCACTCATAAGATATACACTTGATCAGAGTCTCTCTTGAAATAACAAAGTGGCTTTTGTAACTAAACATCAAGGAGTGAGTTAAGGTGAAAATGTCACGTCAGTTACAAAGAGAAGTTAAAAGTCTTTTGAAGTTTATGTATGTTATCTAGGCAATTATTTGCCATTTATTCACTCTGCAAATATTTGTGGAGCTCCTACTTTGGACTAATATTTGCAAAAGAGATAGAATTTCTATCCTTGAGCAGCTCACAATTTAGTGATGCAAACATTGCAGAAGGAAACAAGCCCAGTATGCAAGGGTGAAGACAACAGTAGATTTTGGCATAGACGTTTTCGAGAGCGAAGAGGAAGAAGTTGTGAACTTTGAGCTTAGGAATTTGGTTCAACTCATGGGGAGAATAGTCAGGTGGAGGCAGAACCTGAGGTTTTGAGGTGAGGAAACTTCGAGTCGAAGAAGTTGGCACATGTAGCAAACGCTGTTGATGCCACGCCCCAGATCCTCTCAGTGCATCTCTGAGCTTCCTGCAGCTGTGGACAGTTTCTGACCATGTGCACAGCTTCCCACCATAGTCTTCCACTTGAGAGCTTTCTCAGTTGCCAAGAGAGTTTACTTACTCAGCCTGCTCACAAGGTAGCTTGGAAGTGCCGAGAATTTCATATCCGCCCCCCTTTCAGTTCTCAACCACTGAGGGGTGGCATTCAGTGACTAAATCCCAACTGTTTCTCCCCAGGATGGTTCTGAGGGCCATTCTGAATCTCTCAGAGGGTCCCCAAAGAGACTAAACCTCAGTTGCCTACCATAGTAACATACATATCAAGGCATGCTTTTTGGCTTTTATTCTTTCAGGTCTAACTTTCCATAGTCCCTCTCTTCCTTCCTTGGATAGCTTTCCAATTAAATTATATACACCCAAGCCCTTGTCTCAGAGTCTGCTTTTGGGGGAACCCAAATGAAGATGGCAAGCTTATCCCTTATGGGAGAAGAGGAGAAAGGGGTAGGAATATTGCTTGAAGGTCAGGAAGAGGATACAGAGCAGAACAGAATGGTGAATGCTCTGAAGTAACGGAAAGAGTAAGAACTTTGCTATTTAACTGGGGTCTGGGTTAGAGAGTTTAAGATCTTGAGCCTAAAGTTATCTTGGGGTCTAAGCTACTGCTTTGGGGAATGAAAGGGAGACAGAAGAGGGGGATGCTGTGAGGTGGGTGAGTCAGGGGGGAAAACAGGACTTCCTGAGCAGGAAGACACAAGGGACTGAAAGTGCTGGTTGGCATTGAATATCTGAACTTCACTGTTTTTACTGAAGAATTTTATATATGATGGCTTGATTAGTTCCCTTAGGGAATCAAGAATAGTTAGTGAGCACTTACAGCTTCTTAGCTATATATGAAGTTATTCTATTTCCAGGTAGAGCAAAGCTCTGCTCCTGTTATCCCCACATCAGGAATAATTAAGGGACACTTGATGAAGAATGAACTAACTTATCATTTTGGAAGTTATCTTCTGTGTAGGAGGCTCTCTAGGTTTTAGGTCAAATTTAGCAATCCTGGAAAAACACAGAGAAGCCTGAATTCAACTCCATTGGTGATACACTGTCCTTCTATTAATAATTTATTTTGGGAAACTTCACTTGACCCCATATCCTTGAGAACTTATGCCAGAAACGAGTCCAAGTATGGGTCTTCAGATTTTGAGATAATGGTGAACGACAAGTATACAAATGGTGATGGAGATGGTAGCTGACCAACCCCTCCTCCACCTCCGTTCTCTCTCTCCTTTTATGGTGACAGAGTTGAGCAGGGCACATGGTTGCTTGGTGGGAAACCAAACCTCAGGCACCCCTGCTGCTGGATGTGAAAGTGTCACTGAGCTCTGACCGGTGGAGTGTGAGTGGAAGGAATGTGAGCAGCCTCTGCCTTGCTCTTTTAGGAGGAAGTCTGTAGGGTTAGCTCTTTCACCCTTCCCACTGGCTACCGAGGTGCTACTTGCAGAAACCTCAGATGCCACATGTTGAATATCAGCCTGGGTCCCCGAATGACCGTGTGGAGGAAAGCTGCTTGCGGACCTGGAATACCCACCTTGAACTGAAGGAAATGAACTTCGTCGTTAGGTTTCTTGTTATAGCTGCTTAACGCTTAGTTTAATGCATGTATATATACATATAAATACTTACATATTTCCTTTGACTCCATCCTGATCTCTAATCTGGTTGGGGTGGGCTGGTTTAGAACATCCAAGATGAATAGAGACACTTGAGCTTTATCCTATTATCAATACAGACAGTTTTTATCATTGGCCTGTTGATGGATTTATCCACCCATCCATCCACCCATCCATCCCTTTTACCTACTATTACCTACTATTTTGAGACCTAGTATGTACAAGACCCTTGGCTGGAGGCTGTCCAGGGGACATGAGTGACTGACTCAAAGATGAATTATACCCAGTTCCTGCTTCCAAGGGGCTCATAGTCTAGAGACTTCAGGTGGAGACTAAATCATTGAAATAAGGATAATTAGGATTATTTTTTTATTCTAGGAAATTTCAATTAAACTTGAAACAGGCTAGTTTTATTTATATTATTTTATTATTAGTAGTAGTACTATTTTTTGAGAATGCTCTTCCTACTAAGTTTTTATATGCATTTTCGAGACCAGGGTTTACAGAAGGACACTTTTTATTTAATGGCATTAATACACGCATGAGAAAAAGAAACAATGCATCAGTCACCATAAACACCGTTTTTGCTCCTCCCCTCACCCCCCTTCCTCTCCCCCAGGAGAGGATTAAATACTGGAAAAGCTGATGTGTCATTGTACCCTTGAGCCTTCCTGTACTCTAGGGAATTGCCAAGGCTCAAACAGCTTCTTAAGGAATGAAGACCAGAAAGACGAATTAAAAGAACAAGTCCAAAAGGTTTTGCCAGGTAGGAGGAAATTCCTTTTCCCAGGGAGATTTTGGTAGGTGGGAACACTAGTTTGTTTCCATGTATGTTTGCAAATGCCCTGTTTCTCTTTCACTTCCAGGCAGAGAGAGACAGGGACACATAGACAGACCAACAGAAAAGAAAGTGATAGAGAGAGACCTTGGAGAGCAAAACGATGGAGAGAAAATGAGACAGGGATGAAGATGTGGAGGAAAAACTCCGAGTAACTCTGTTAGATATACAGAGGAAGAGTAACCTTTAAGATTCAAAGTGTGGCAAAAGGAGATCTGTAAATCTGAACTTTTGTGGAGCAGGAAGATGTGAAATATTTTAAGATTGGGCCCAGAATTTACCATCTGTGTGGAAAGGGGAAACCAATTTATGGGGACTCACACATGTCTCATGAATTATTTCACTGATGCAAATCTTTGGGAGAATTTAAACATGGAGATTAGTGTTAGGATTATGAGGCCAAAGGAAGAAAGAAAACACTAAAGACTCAGAAAATAAACAAGGCTTTAGTAGAGTTCTAAAACTAAGGTAAAATGATCCTCTCAGAACAATCTCAGGGGCAATTTTGAGTTAGAAATAGAGTTTCTCCCATCTAGTTTGCCAGGATTCATATAATTAGGCTCTCATTTTCCTTTCCATTTGACTATCATACAGAATTTTAAGAAATAAGTTAGATGATTATTTAAATTTTTAATGAAAAATTTCAAACATAGAACAAAAGTTATAGAATTCACAGGGAATATGTGTATACCCACCGCTTAGATTCACCATGAACATTTTAATATAGTTGTTTTTTCACATATCCATCCCTCTAGCCATCTGTTAATCCATCTTATTTTTAAATGCATTTTAAAGTAAATTATAAACATCAGCAAATTCCCTAAATACAGTAGCATGCATATCATTTACTAGAGTTCAAGAAAATGATTATTTTTATAAAGAACCTCAAGAAAAGTTAATGTAAAATTGACCAGATTCAGATTTTATGGGCAATTTTTTGATGACCAGGGTTGATTTTTACATTTAAATGTAAAATGTTTACATTTATGTAAATGTTTACATTTAAATGACTTATACATTTAAATTTACTGGACAAACAAAGGAATGGTGACCGCTATTAAGAATGACTTCTGTGGGGTGAAAGGATCAAATGTTGATTGAGAATTATTTCACAGGACTACAGGAGAAAAATCTAGCACCTTTTTGTTCTCTTTTGTATTGATCTTCAGAAGCTAAGAAATAGGCCCAGAGAATTGCAAATGCAGAAGGGTCCTTTTGATTTCAGCCCCTGTGTGTGTGTGCCCCAGGCCTTTGAAAGTAGTCTGCATCATATGTATTCTGTCTGGTAGATTCTGACTCATAGGAATGGGCTTTGAAAGGTCTATGGCTGCGTTTATTCCATTACTGACTAAAAATAATGAAACCTCGTCTACATTTTTCAGAAATAGCACATACGGTACATTACAGAGTCACTAGGAAGTGAAATAGTGGATGTTATCTGCATGATATTTTAGCCTGAAATAAAAACACCATGAGTCTTTTAAAAAGATCATACAAGAAATTCTTTTGCCCCAACATTCCAACCTAACCTTATGCCTTATGTTTGAGCAACTCACCGACTGTGTAAGTGAATTTTTGTGGCTGTGAGTTTTAAAAGATTCACTTCTAGCTGTGTCTCTCCCCCGCCTCCTTGGGCATGGGTATAGTCATAGATTGGTTCCATTTTAGATTTCTTGGAGATCTTATACCAAGTCCCTTCTAATACTATGCCTGTGTTCTGGTTTTACTTATTCTACAAATTTGCCAAATGTTTAATTTTATGATGTTTGTTCTGATTATATTTTTTAATTCAAATGAATTAACAATAAAATTATAATTTTACAATTTTAAATTTACAATATAAAAGTGAACCCAGTTGGCTTTGAGTCCTCCACTTACCAAAAAATAATGGTGTAGGGGGTGCTGATCTTCCTACCAATGCCTCTAGCTCTTTGTATAGGACATTCTGTCTTAAGAACCTGAAATCTCTTTTTCCTGAAAAAATGAATTTATGCAACAAATCTTTTCTGAGCTATGTGTCAGGCATGGGAGATATATCACGGAAAACAAAATTCCTTGCAGCGCTTCTATTCTAGTTGAAGGTGGGGCATGACAATAGGTAGTTCATAAAAATCGTGATGGATATTACATAGCATGTTAGTAGGTAATAAAAGAAGAAAAGAGGAAAAGCAGAGGGGAGTAAATGGGGTTGGGTGTGCTGGGAGTACAAGGATGGGTAGCAGTTTTAGGTAGAATGGCTGGGGAGAAACTTACTGCGATGATAAGGGAATCAGCCATGCAGATATATGGGGAAATATATGATATATGGGACCATATGGGGATGTGTGTAGATGTATGGGGACATATCTGGATATATGGGGATATATGTAGACATAGATGGTCATATAGGATATATACAAATATTTGTGGATATATGTAGATATGTATGATTATGTGTAGATGTGTGTGGATATATAGACATATATGTGGGTATATGACAATATATGGGGAAGAGCATTTCAGATGGAAATGTACAAAGACCCTAAACATGGAGTGTAACTGGCTTATTTGAAGGACAGCCTATAGACCAAAGCGATCAGGGTCTAATGTGCAAGGGTGAGAGGTGAGTTAGAGAAAACTGGGGGCCAGATGACATAGGACCTTGTAGCCTATTTTGTTTTTTCACTCTGAATGAAACAGGGAGCCATTGGAAGGCTTGGAGCAAAGGTGACTCTGGTTTTATTTATTTATTTATTTTATTTTAATTTTTTCTTTTTAAATTTTATTTTGTGACTTTGGTTTTAAAGGGATTTTGCTGGATATAAGTTGAGAATAGACTTCAGAGAAAAAGGTTAGAAGCAGGGAGAGCCATGGAGGTTGTTGTCGTAATCAAGCAAGAGAAGTTATGGTGGCTTGAACCAGTCTTTTGCAGTAGAAATGATGAGAGGATCAGTTTCTGTGTAAACAGCTTTAAACGCTGATCCAGCATAATTTCCTGGCAGATTGGATGTAGGGTGTGTGTGAGAGAGGAGTTAATGATAACTCCATGGTTTTTGGTCTGTGCTATGAGAAGGTTGTAGTTGCCAGGAACTGAGAAAAAGGAACAGAAGGAGGGAAGAAGGAAGGGCGAGAGGAAGAACAAAGGAGAGTGGAGAAGGGAACTAACTTCTAGGTGCTGAGTATATATATTAAAGACCCAGTTTTAATAAATCCCAGTTATTCAATGAAATAAATGTACAAGTTTCAGATGAAGAACAGAACAGGGAGTGATTTGCCATCAGGCTTGGGTTAGGAGGGTGACATGTGAGCTGGGTTTTGAAAGGTGAGTACAGTCTGCAGATAGGGGTGTGTGTGTGTGTGTGTGTGTGTGTGTGTGCGCGCTAATGCGTGTGCGTACGGGGGCCAAGGAGTAGTATACTGCCTTCTAGGCAGAGGGAAGGAGTAAGTGACATATTCTGAATCATCCAAGTCTGAGTGGACTTGGCAAACCACACTGACTCATAATTCTCTAAGTTCCAGAAGGATGTGTAGCCTGGTCATTACTTCTTGCAACCTGTAAAGAAATGCCATTACCTTTCCAAGGGACGATAGGTTTGTGTCGCTGAATTTAGTGGGTAGTTTTTCAGTTTGTCTTTAAAAATTTTATTATACACTATTTAAGATATGCAAAAAAGATCCAAAGAACAGTTCAATGGCACTTAAGTTATTTTTAAGCTGAGGCCCTGGAGACAAAAGTGAAGGGTTCAACCCAAAGAACATAGACAGCTAAGATTTTATAACGTAAGTTTTCAGAGAGCTTCTCTCATCCAGGTGACCATCGGCTTGCTGTCACACCTGGTAGCAAGCTTCTTTGACTTAGGGGATTTTCTCTCTGCTGTAACATGTCCATTTCTAAACAAATCTTGCTTTCATCATAGTGTGATTATTTCCTAGACATAATGAAGCAGAAAAATGTAGCCACAACGCTTTGATTCAAGCAATGCATTTTTTTTCTCTTGAAATAAAAAAATTCCGAGGCTTGGGTCTATCCGTGAGAAAGGATTCAGTTTTTGGAATTTTGTTTTGTAGATTATTTGCTTGACGAAGGTTATGGTAACCTCTCAAGTTTTAGAGCTTTCTACAGTCTTTCCTACTGCATTAGCTTATGCCGTCTTCACAGTAACCTGCCAAGTAGTGATGGCACAGTATCATTACCTCTAGTTTATGCTGACAGACCTGAAGTTTAGTGAGTTCAAGAGACTTCCAAGAAGCTACATAACAAGAATGTGGCAGGGTTGACACTTGAACCAGAAAATTCAAAGTCAAGTTCTATGCAATTTTTACTGCTCCACACTACACTTTCTTTCCAGATTCTGGAGCGACTTTCTTAAAGGACATCAAAGAAATAAGGGACTGGGTGTATGAAGCCCTAGATAATTGCAGAGGGCCAGCTTGCCCTTATTTACTACCACGACCTGCCCCTTCTATGTTTCTTGGTGATGGGAAGTAGGGAGTGGCAAGAGTGTCCTGACCTGCCCCGGGTCTTTAGAGAGGCCTGATCTACTGCCTGGATTGTAGGCATTCTTCCTGAATGAAACACTTGAGAAAGATAGGGTAGTCATTCCCATCTCTGGCAAAACCAAGCTCATAAAATGCCGGGGTGATGGAGTTTCTAAGCTACACATAACTTGAAAGCGTTTGAGTATTCTTTTTCCCTTGGATTAAATCACTCAGCAGTTCAAACATTTATATAATGATCACAAAAGGGAAACATTTATTAGTTTCAACAATGTATCCATCCCTGCAAAGATCCCTCGAATCATGGCTCCTCCCTCTGTGTGTTCCCAGCCCAGTAAGGCAGATAAATGATTAAGCAATGTCAGTGCCGTATGGCAGAGAGAGTAGGTGACCTATGAACCAGGCACAGTAGGAAACTAGGCGAATCAGGATATGAAGAGGGCCTAGGATACTTTTAAACTGCCCAAGAGCTGACATTCTATTCAGTTCCAAAATTTTCCACACCTCACAAATTGTGCACTAGTCTTGACATGACCTGATGGGAGTTGCTGGGAGTGTCATGGCCATCAGCACGCATTTCCTGCCTTGCACACTGAACTGATAAAGTCTGCCATTGCAAGTCTTATCCCTCCCTGGAGGAATGGTCCAGGATTCTGCATCTTGTTATTTTTTTCTGAGCCCCATGGCACATTAATTTTCATTGAAATGTTTGACATAGCCTCCCTCAAATATGTTACAGCAAAGTTGTGTATATATTCAAGCTGTCGTAGGATTTGTGAATGGCACAGAAAGCAAATGCTAATGTTTATGAAATAGATTAAGGCTAACCTTCGTTTTCCTTAACTGTTAAACATGCCGTGTGGATTCTAATGTGATGTGTATAGAAGAATCTGTTCATGTCCCCCAACTGTTTGCCTTCTGGAGTTTCCTGTGGCCCAGATGTGGTACACACCAAGACTGTCTTGTAAGAAAGCCAAATAATACAGTGCTTAAAATAATCCTGTTTACGTGACCAGAAAAAAATTGAAAAGAGAGAGAGAGAGAGAGAGAACATAACTCTTTGTTATTTCAGGGAATAGAGTATAATTAGAAAGCAAATTGAAAAATTGAGTTAATTTTGCACATTTGCATCGGGTCCTTCATCTGAATATTTTGAAGCTTCTGCTTACCTCTCAGTCAGGTGTATATAAAGAAAACATTTTTAATTGGTCGCCTCTTCCCTTTCCCCACTTAATGGATAATAGACACTTGCTTTTCTCCATGTGGAGCTGAAGATGCTGCTGAAAGGAACCGCAGCAGACATCTGTCTGGTTGGTAACCACTGCTGCTAGATGCATAGAAGAGTGGTTTTCGAAGTGTGGTGCCTTGGATCTGCTCAGCATGCAAGTTCCCACCACTGCAACCTATTAAATCAGAAACTCCAGAGATGGGGTCCAGGAAGCTGGGTTTTAACAGGTCCTCTGGGTGATTCTGAGACAATGCTCAATCTCAGACCCCCGGCATAGAACATTAGAGATGGCATCTTTTCATTTTATTTTTGAAGGGTCAGTAGAGGGAGAACAGGAAGCTTGAAGGAGACTAGTTTATAAAGTACAGCTGGTTTAATTCAATAAAGTGAAGGAGGTTTATGGTTGAAGACTGAGAAACTCTACCCAAGTTCCCTCTTCTTTCCCACCTTCTGAGTTCACGCATTTCAGAAAACCAAAGTCTCCATGAGCTGTATGCCCTCCCAGCTTACGCAGCACAGGTGTGTGAGCGCCAGGAAGGCTTACTCAGGTTCCTTGCACTCCAAAACCTTAGTTCTCAAGGCCTTGGGTGACCTCTGTCTGGGGTTGTCCAATACCTCTTCTGAGTCCTTGCATGTTCTGTTCCATACATGGAATGCCCTTTCTCCACTTGCTCACTTGTCAATTTCTATTCTTCCCTTAAATCTCAGCTCCAGCATCATCTGCTCTGTGAAGCCTTCACCAAGTGAAGAGAGATGCTCACCCACTGTGTTCCTTAGCACCTTGTACAGTTTTCTGTATTATTTTGCTCATCCCACAGTATTACAATGCATCCATCTCTTTCTCTCCACTAGAGTTCCAAGTCTTCTCAAGAGAAGAACTATTTCTGTAATCTTATTTCTAGTGTTTGACATATTATCTGGTAAACAGTAAACAATAAAAAAGTTCCAAGAGTATTGCAATATTTTTCCTCTCTCTCTCTATGAATTATTATAATTCTGCTGAACCTTTGAGAGTAAATGGGTGACCTCAAGACCCTCTGCCTCCTATTACGTATATTTCTTAAGAACAAGGACTTTCTCTTCCATGACTACAACATAATGATCAGACTCAGGAAATGTAACATTGATACAGAATTATTCTGTAACATTCAGTCCATATTAAATTTTTACCTGTTGTCTCCCTTTATGTCCTTTATAGGCATTTTTTTCCAATCCAAGATTGTTCATTTTCTTTAATTGCCACTTCTCCTTAGACTGTTTTAACCTCAATTGGTTCCTTAGCTTTTTTTTTTTCTTTTTTCATGGCACTAATATTTTTGAGGAGCACAGGTCAGGTTTTTTTAGACTGTCTCCAAGTTTTGGTTTGTGTGATTGTTTCCCCATTTTTAGATTTAAGTCACGGGATTGGAGGAGGACTACCACAAAAGTGATGTAGTTTTCTCAAGCATCACATCAGGAAGTATGCGATATTGGTGTAGCCTACCATTGTTGGTTACATTGTCATGTCCACCATGTTTCTTCATTGCAAAGTCACTTTTTTTGGCCTTTGTAACTTGTAAGTAATTTGTTGGGAGGTACTTTGAGACTGTGTTAAAACCTTTTTCCCCAACATGTTTCTACTCAATGGTTTTAGCTTCATTTGATGATTGTTCCCTGAATAAATTATTACTATGGTGGTTGCTTGCCACGTAATTTTTTATAACTGAATGAATCAGTCTTAGAAAATAGATTGTCCTAGTCAACTATTGAACTATTTGACTTCTCGAGCATACTTTGAGGGAAAGGTCTTTATACTCCACATCCATTATAATTATTTCTGGAAAGAATCAGTATTCTATGCTAGCCCTACCTAATTGCACTTCATTTAATGTCTTAATTTTTTTTTTCGCCTCCACAATGAACCCTACATGTTCAAATGCAAAATTCCTTCAGCAACTTAAATTAGATATAAACATCCTCATGAAATTGTATATACAATATAAGTATTAAGTTCTTAATCTATAGACCTTTTTCTCTTCATTAATGTAAATACACATATGCACAGCTGTAAAATATTTGTAAACTTCCAGCTTTCCCACTGGATTTCCGTAAACAGCTCTGGTACTTTATTTATAACTAACTAAAAATACTTCTCATTTCTTATCATTAGCTGCATTACTACTAGTAATTAGGATATAACAGAATATGAAAATGTAGATACACTACTTGAAGGTTTTCTATTTCATCCAACTTTATTATTCCAAGAGTTAAAAAGTCACAGTGTATTTTATTGTAACAATCATCATCATCATCATCATCATCATAATAACATCTAAATTTATTTTGGAACATTCTTCCCGGTCCTTTCAAACTCTTAAGCTCTTTGCTCTCAAGCTCTATTCTTTATCATCACCTATTTGTTTATTTGCCATTAGATGAAAGTTTATTGGGGAATAAGATATTTACAGTCTTAAAGTATCTTCCTTCAAATTACCTATATGCTTCCATGAGGAGGCATTAGCGGGAAGCTGAGGTAGAACCGAGGAACAGAGAAATCCAATTATATCACACCTATTTTTGGAAAAGTATTGGACCAATACCCTGGAGAGTGTTTGTAATATAGTGGGCAATGTAGTAGGTGTCCCAAATCAGTATCAAGTCCTTGAGAGTCATCACATAAACCTCAAAAGGTGAACTGGCTAGCTCAAGTCCACAAAGCAAATGGTCAAACTGACACCAGAATTAAGTCCTGTGGGCCTCTTTTGAGGTCAAGGCTTCTCCCAGTATTTTCTGTTCCCATAAAATAGTAAAGTAGGTGTGGTTATCCCACATCCTTGAGTCATTTGTAAGTAGTGAATTAAGCATGCACAGTAGAAATGTGTCCCTGGGGAAACAGGATGGCTCCACTTAGGCTCTCTGGAAAGAGGGCCCCAGTTTTTGGATAGCTGGGATTTCTAGGCATCATAACATGATTTCCACACAACTTTCCCCTTAAAGGGCCCAAGACTGAGAAGCGATGTAGACACAAGGGATACTCTCCTAAACTCTTTGTTACATTTAAAGTATGCATTTAAAGTTTCCCGAATTTCTTAGTGTTTTCGGTATGTAAAGTTTCTTCCCCCAAATAGATTGTTCAGTTTTCTAAACATAAAAGCAAGGTTTGTAATTCTATTCTCTGGAGCACTCCATACAGCGTTATGTGGATAAAACTGTGCTCTCTGAAGACAAATCGGTAGACACAGGAACTTAGGGCTTGAGTTCATGTTGTTACCCCATGGTAAATAGCTCACAGATCTTCATTTTACATGAGTTGGGCTCTGGAGAGTTGAGTGACAGTCTGGACTTGGGGATTTTCATTGAAGGGTTAGAGTTCCTGTCACGCACTGTACCTGGAGCAGAGTTACATGGGACAGAGCCTGGCAGTCCATGGCCGTGGACTTAAGCGAGCTACTAAACCTTGCTGGGGCCCCATTTCTTCATTTCCATCAGCAACAGGAGCAGAGTAAGGTCTGCTCTGCTGGCCTTTCCCAGGTTTGAGGTGAGGAGCATGGAGATATCAACATAGTAATTTACAAAATAGCAATCAACTGAGAGTGAAAAGTAAATGAATTAAGTAAAAAACATAAATTAAAACACACAAAACAAAATAACCTCCTTATTAGTGCACAGTGCAGAGTATTGGTATTCCTCTACTTCTGCTGATTCTGAATTTCAAATCAGAGGCAATACTTCTTTCCTTCATAGTGGGAAGCCAAGAAGACTTATTTTCTTGAACAAGCACTTTAGGAGCCATTTCTTTGTACCGGGCATAGGTGAAGTGTTTTACAGTAATGAGCTCACTTAATCCTGATGGTAAGACTCTGAGGTAGATGCCATTCTGGTTCCAATTTTATAAATGGGGAAACTGAGGCACAAGGCAGTGACGCAACTTGCCCAAGATCAACTACTAAGTAGTGGGTCTGGGATTCAAACTCAGACAGTCTGTTGAGAATCCTTACTTTTAGCTCCCTGAGGATGCTGAGGATGGCTGGCTAAGATGATAAGAGAAGGTGTTCCCTGCTCCAGCTGAAACCTCACTCAATGTGAATGCCATGATTTTCTTATTTTTAAATATGTGGACTTCTTTAAGTCAAAAAACAGAAATGGAATTGGGACTGGATAATTTTCATGGAGGCCTTCAGAAATGAATTCAAGTCTGATATTCGGCTTCTTCTGGGAACATATAAAATATTTTCTGGCTATCCTGATTTTATCAGGACAATGTGCTCCCGAGATATTTGAAAATTTCTGCATGCCACAAATATTTATAAGGTCATCCAATGCTTGTATAAAAATACAAACAAAATCATCCAGAAATGTTTACGTTCCACCAAATGAAATCAGTGTGTGAAACAGAAATTCTACCCATGCCCCATATGTTTTAGCCTTTTATAGTCATATCTGGACAACTTTAAACAGTGAAGTCTGAGCTATACACTCCGGGTGTTTAAAAAACTCTTCCTGAGCTGGGTCAGCAAGACCATCTTCCTTGCATAATTGAAGCAATGTAGCAATAAGCCCTTTATTTTTTTTTTAAATCAAGTTTCTGTTGGTCTGGGGAAAGACATGTTTCCATATATATTTTTAAAATTCAACTTTTTGAGATATATTAACATATGATATGATGCACTCATTTTAAGCATATGAAGACAGAATTATAATTATGAGGTGTTTTTTCCCCCCCTAGGTCCATATCCAGAATGGAGACTTGGAAGGCGTTTTGGGAGTTCATCTTTCTTGCAGCTAGTTTTGGCTTCATCAAGTCACAGAGAATTGGTAATGCATTGGATTCTGTAAGCCAAAAATGATGACCTTGCCAGGGACCGAGGGTAGTGACAGTCTTAAAAGACAGTAGTACAGAAGCTTCATAAATAATAGAAGGGAAATGCTTCTTTTCAGGAGAGCTTACAACCTAGAAGCTTTTAGTGAACAGCGGGCACTTGATTTTTTTTCAACACTTAGCCTCAAATGACAAAAAATAAAATAGCTGTTACAAAAAATGCTATACTTCTGAATGTATTACCAGGCTCTCAAATGCTTTTGTAAACATGAGCCTATTCTCTTGACTCTGTATTTTGCTTTGTCTCCTTTGGCAAAGCTATTCTGAGAGATAATTGTCGTCCCAAGACAGATCGCTTCACTAAATGCCAGTGACACCTTTGCATTTTTTTTTGAAGTCATTTTAACAGATTGTTGTGACTTTTCACGATGAAATTCTCAAGAAGAAAAGATTGTTTGAGTTGCCTGAAGCCCCACTGAGACAATATTGAGGTTTAAATATTTATATATAATTACACAGACTTATTTGTTGGAAAAAATAAAAAAAATGAAGCTCTCTAAATTTTCCCTCCAGCTCTGACTTTCCACTCTTGGGGACAGAAGCTGTGACAGTCTGTTCATGTTTCAAACACCTTCTAACGTGACAAAGGATTGGTGGAGGGGTTAAGAAAAGGAACAATGTATAAAAATGTAATACATCTCTCCGCGGGCATATATCGTGGAACCTATACTTATTTGCCTGGAAAATGGTTCCAGGACTGTGAGTTTTCTCCTGGTCGGAAAGATCAGGGCAACACTCCCATGTCTGTGTTTGATCTCCTCTGAAAGAGATGTTAAGGGCACAAAGCAATCAACCATCCCTGAGGCACTTACTGAAGTCTCTCCTCTCAATGACATTGCATTCTGGGGCGCCAAAGGGAAATAACGCTTAAAGGTCCATGAGCTCACTTATTATCTGCCTTTTCAATAATCATGATTCCACTTGGCTTTATGACCAAGATTAGGCAAACTCCTGAGAAGTGGGACTCTGAAACCTTAAAGTGATCTAGTGTCTCTGGAGCATAACACTCTTTGTTAGCCCTTCTCTTCCTCAACTTTTTGCCTTTCTATAATATGGGTTTTTAATTTAATCTTTATGGCAGTCCTGGATGTCAGGAGAGCTGTTTTCTAATACTGGCTGTTCGAACTGATTTATGTGAGTTACTGTGCCTTTCTTATTTTCCTTATCTGTGAGATGGACAAATTGGACTCATTCCTCTATACTTGCATTTTTCATTTTAAAAAAATTATTTATTTATTAGAGGAAGAGTGAGAGAGTGAGAGAGCACAAGCAGGGAGGGGAGTGGAGAGGGAGAAGCAGACTACCTGCTGAGCAGAGAGCCCGATGTGGGTGGGACTCCATTCCAGGATCCTGGGATCATGACCTGAGTTGAAGGCAGACGCTTAACTGACTGAACCACCCAGGCGCTCCTATACCTGAATTTTTCAATATGGTGGCCATTAGACACATGTGACTATTTAAATTAGATTACGATTCAGTAAAAATTTAAATTTATTTTCTCATTTGTGCTAGCTACATCCAAGCGCTCAATCACCGCATGTACCTAGTGGCTACGGTATTTTATTATATAATCTCATAGGATTCTTTCTAGTCTAAAATTTTTGGATTCCCTAATTTGGTTTCATTAATGTTCAATATTTCCATTCTTGTAAGTGATATTTCTCCCTTTGTCCCTCCCTCTCTCCTTCTCTCTTTCCCAAATATTTCCTTCCTTAAATATTTTTTTGGGTGACTACTCTATGCTAGACCCCCGAGTGATGGACAAACAAACAAAAGATAGGGTATCAGTTTGCATGGAACCCACTGTTTAGTTGGGGGGAGATTCATTAGTTGAATAAGCACATCGATGAATGTTACATTAGAAGCCAAGATAAAAGAACGTGATTCTATGAGAATTTATCGAGAGAGAGAGAGAGAGAGAGAGAGAGAAATTCAGCAGATGGAATAGCATGGAATAGCAATCTCACACATGGCAGCTGTGAGAACTCAGACTAAGGAGCCTGGACAACGGAGAGCCAAGTGGAGAGGGGACAGTGAGTGCTGGGCCAGCTCTAGCCAGTATTTTAACCCTCCAGACACAAGACCAAATGTAAGATGTATTTAATTGTCATGGGATAATCATCCCCTGGCTGTTGAACCACTTGAAACTAACATTCTCTTCAGCTGGTTTCTGTTTTGTTTCTCTTCTCTCTCATCACTGATTCATGGGCTCTCCTACCATCAGCACAGACAATCACATTGCCAAATGTAGGGGAAAAGTCATGCTGGTTACTGACGAACAGAGAGATCATAATCACCTCTTCCCTTCCTTTAGTCCCCACAAGCACAGTGTTCAATCCATGTATTTACTTCTTGTCACAGTAATGCAATGTTTGAGTTGGAAGAGACCAGGTCATCTGGGAGCAACCCTCGCTCTGGCTGCTGATGGAGTTGTGTTGTGGTTAGAACTGGGTTTGGGAGACGTGGTTGTACAGTGCAGGCTTGAGTTCAGGACAACTGAGAGCTCCACTTATGGCAATGCCATGAGATAAAACTGAAAGGGGCTGGTGGTAGTTAGGGAATGCCAGGGGTCAGAGCTAGAAAACAGAGGTCTTAGGTCGGTTTCTCTAGATGCAGAGCCTGAGGCAGGGATTTGGTGAATGTGTTATTGTGAGGGAGTATTCTTTTTTTTTTTTTAAAGATTTTTTAATTTATTATTTATTTGACAGAGAGCGAGATCTCAAGTTAGGTGGAGAGGCAGGCAGAGAGAAAGCAGGAAGCGGGCTCTCTGCTTGGCAGAGACCCTGATGCGGGGCCCGATCCCAGGACCCTGAGATCACGACCGGAGCCGAAGACAGAGGCTTAACCCTCTGAGCCACCCAGGTGCCCCGTGAGGGAATACTCTTTATGACAGACTTGTAAGGGAATAAGAGAAGTGAGATAGGTTGGGGGAGCCAAGCAAGGACATAGCCTCAGGTAACATCCAGCTTTGGCCTGAGCCATGGAAGATGCTGGAACATAAATGGCACCATGAGTTGTTTCAGTTAAGGCAAGGGGGCCAAGTGCTTGTAAGCCCATGTGATCAACCATTGGCCACTCAGGTGGTGTAACTTTCCAGGTGTCTCCAGATGTGGTTGCTCTGCTCCCTTCAGCCACAGACAGGTCTCTAGACCAAGTGTCAGAGGGGAGTAGTTAACTGTAGCACTTGAAGTAGCTGGGGCACTGGTGTGCCGGCCAACAAAGATATAGGTGGGGCCCAACAGGTCCTCTACTGGTTGAAAGTATTTTCTTTCATTAAGTTTAAGGGATGGGTGGAGGGCCATGGTCAGGGATCTCACTGAAGGGGTCCGATGTCTGTTGGAATAAAACGGAGTGGCAGGTGAACAAGGGTAGATGGTGGCCACGAGGAAGCAAAGGAAGATAACTTTTCGCTGATCGTATTAACTATTGTCAAAGAGCTGTGCAGGCAGATCTGCAGGCTGTGAAGGCGACTAGTGGGGAGAGATAGAGCCACAGTCAGTAGCTGTCAATTTTGTGCTGTTTTATCTTGATGTGACTCTCTTCCCCAGTCTGCAGGGAGGCGTCTGTGGGAGATGTCGTGTTTCTAGTGGACGCCAACATCAACCCCCAACATACCCGCAGCATGCGGAACTTCTTGAACGTCATGGTAAACAGCTTCAATGTCAGCAAAGAGACCATCCGCGTGGGGCTGGCTCAGTACAGCGACGACCTCCATTCTGAATTCCTACTTTCCACTTACCCCCGCAAAGGCGATGTGTTGAAACACATTCAGAGGTTTAAATTTAGGCCTGGGGGCCACAGGTTAGGCTTGGCCCTGCAGGTCCTTCTAGATGAGCACTTCCGGGCAACAGCAGGGAGTCGGGCCACCCAGGGTGTGCCTCAGGTGGCTATGGTGATCAGCAGCAGCCCAGCTGAGGACCGTGTGTGGGAAGCCGCTGAGGCCCTGAAGAGGGCGGGCGTCCGACTTTATACGGTCGGTGTCAAAGATGCCGTTTTGGCAGAGCTTAAGGAGATTGCGAGCAGTCCTGAGGAGAGGTTCGCCTCTTTTGTTCCCAACTTCTCCGATCTGGGCAGTCACGCTCAGAAGCTGCGGCAACCGCTGTGTGATACTTTGGCAAAGGCAGCTCAACCTGTTGACAACGTCTTTCCAGGTACAGAGACTTTCCCCTTCTTGTTTCTGATCTAGAAGTCACAGGGCTCCAAGCTTTAACTCATCTTCATCTCTCCCACTGTCCTTATTTTCCATATGTGTGCATGTTGAACTTTAATATTACAATCTCACTAAACTATCTGTACTCAGCGCTCCTCTCCAGTCATTGACCAGAGACTTTGTAACTTTTTAAATAAATCCCACGGGCCATATGCTGGTGCTCTAAGAAGATGTAGTGGAAGTCATTTTTGGAGGATATAGAATATTTATCCCTAGAATGATATTCTTCCTGGATTAATTTATCCATGTTGCCTGGGTGGGGGGGGTGCGAGGAGGAGACAGGGGCAGTAGATCCTCCAGGAAGCTTGGTTATTTTATTGCCAGTGTATTGGTATAAAGCATTGGTTATGAGGAGAATTTAGGGAAAAGTAAGGTGTGGGTTCAAATCCCACTTCTCCACTTTTTAACGGTGTCAATTCAAACAAGTTTCTTTATCTCTCTGAATCTAAATTTTCTTCCTAGGATGGTAGTACCTGCCTGAGAGAGTTGTGGAAATCATTAAATACAATTATGCAAGTCAGGTGCTTATCCCAGTGCTCAGCCCATCAGAGGTGATAGCATTATGGCCATTTTCCATGATGATCTAACTGTCAATAGCTTTGTACTTCTGTTGGTTGTGATGGGGTAGAGACTTACAGAAATCCTTTAGGAGTTAATTATTTGATTCTATGAGAAAACAAAGAACTTTGAGCAGAGAAGGAGAAGCTTGCTAGCGGTTTTCATCAAAATGCACAAGAGGATAGAGCCTTCATTACTTTTTCATTATTTTGGCATTTCCACGTAAGGTAGGTAAATTGGAAGAAGTGCTGAAACTTTTCACCCATTTGATGCTGCAGGTGTGTGGTGCTAATATTGCATTTGTACAATCAAATCATATACCTTGCTTTTGTGTAGCACTTCAGGGTCTACAGAAAGGTTTTGTATACCTATTAACACTAACTACCACTTGCTTGGTACTATACGTTTCCCAAACTTGTTTACATTGCCCATCTGACTGATAGATATATACACAAGGTAGTTCTTTGTTAGACCCATAGGGATGTATACAATATGTAGGGTCATTAGTATTTACTTTTACATAGGTATGTGAGGCAACTGTTATTATTATTTGCATTTTTCAAGTGAGGAAACTGAGGCCAAAGGTAACATAACTGGATGGCACAGCTAGGATTTGGTCCCAGGTTTTTAAGACCAGATCCATTCAATAGGAAACTGTTGTAGATTGTGTTCCCAGGGGCAGAGCTTGAGGCAAGGATTCAAATATACACTATTTATTATGGAAGAGCTCCCAAGGGGTTGGTAAGGATGTGGGGGGTGCAAGACAGAGACGTAGAGGAAAGAAAGGAAGAATGTAATCTCAGGCAAAAGTTCTACAGAGGGTAGTTTTAGCTTTATCCTACAGGAGAACTCAGGAATATAAATTATGCTTCAGCTAGGCTTTCATATATTGTAGGCAAAGCAGCTCCAACAGCTGAAGGGAAGTCCTCCAACGAACAGTGTACAGAAATGGTGGAAAGGAATTCAAAAGGACCTGAGCAGAATAATGTCTGCTACAGTAGATTATCTTACTTTATCCTCAAAACAACTCTGTGAGAGTGTGAGGGCTGGTATAAAGGTTTCAGTGTTGCAGAGGAGAAGATCGAGTCTTTGACAGGTGGGTGATAAGTAGATCACTGGGCTCCTAAGTGGTGGAGCTACAATGACGTATAATGAAACACAGGACATATTCCAGCTTTCTGACCTTTCTGACCAGCACACTTGTAACTACTGCTGGAAAGAGTATAACCCCTTTCTCAGCATGCTGGTACATTTGTAGATGGGTTTTTCATCTTCATGAGATTCAAGGGATGTCCAAGTGGGTTCCAAGATTGGACATATCAGTAGAACAAGACAGAAGCCTCGGAAGATGATGGAGTTGAGGGAAGGAAAAGCACAGGGAATCTTGTCACTTCTCTGAGCACAGTCATTCAGGGTGTCTGAAGACCACAGAGTGCAGTCTGATTGGCCCTACTTTCCTTTCTGTACACCATTCAGCCCCATTAGTGCCAAGCATTTTGAGTGAAGACCCACAGATTCCATGACTTTTGTCTTCTTTCTTGCAGCTTGCAGAGAGGCAGTCCTAGCAGACATTGTCTTTCTAGTAGACAGCTCAACCAGCATTGGACCTCAGAACTTCGAGAAAGTGAAGAACTTCCTTTATTCTGTGGTCTTGGGGCTTGACATCAGCAGTGACCAGGTCCGAGTGGGACTTGCTCAGTATAATGACAACATCTACCCAGCCTTTCAGCTGAACCAGTACCCTCTGAAGAGTGTGGTCCTGGAGCAGATCCAGAATCTTCCTTACCGTACAGGAGACACAAACACAGGGAATGCCCTGGAGTTTATCAGGATGCACTATTTGACTGAGGCAGCTGGCAGCCGGGCCAAGGACAGGGTTCCTCAGATAGTTATCCTGGTGACAGATGGGGAGTCAAATGATGAAGTCCAGGAGGCAGCCAACAAATTAAAAGAAGATGGAGTGGTTGTGTATGTGGTAGGGGTCAATGTTCAGGATGTCCAAGAATTGCAAAGAATAGCTAGTGAGCCATTTGAGAAGTATCTCTTCAACATCGAAAACTTCAACACCCTTCAGGACTTCTCAGGAAGCATTCTTCAGACTCTGTGCTCAGCAGTGGAGGATAAGATAAAAGGTAAGAAGCTATGTCAAAACCTAACATTCCAACCAGGACACCTAATTACGATATGAGCCATGATGCACTGAGACTAGTGGGAGGGCAGGAGAAGGAGTTGGCTGCCATCACTGGAGAACCTGGGGGGACTTCCTAGGTGAAGGAACCTTGGAGCTGGGGGTTGAAGAATGAGCACAGTTCTCATAGGTAGAAAAAGACATCCTGCCCTGTTGTCCAGAGGAAGTCCAGAAGACCTAAGTTCTTGATCCTGCCTGTGTCACTTTCTAGTTAGATGAGTGTGGACAAGCAGCTTTATTTCATCACTTCAATGTTCTCATCTGTACAGTGAGGATAATAATGCTTGCCTAGTAGGATGGTTTTTGGAGACTAAATCAAATAATGTGTATAAAAATTGCTAGCACAAAATAACTCCTCCATATATGTCCATTTTCCTTGCCTCTTCCATTGGTGGAAGAAGAATAGGCAAGAGGTGCTTTAATCTAACAAAGCAGACAATAAAGGCAGCAGGGTGCAAGAGGGAAAGAGCCTTGTGATAGGCTCACACAGAGGAGGTGGAAATATAATATGGACGTTGTTACATAGATACAATACCTCTCCCTCATATATTCCCCACATCCTTGTATTCAGCTTTAATGATCTTGATTTGATTTACTTTCTCCTCTATGTGTTTCCTTCTTCCCCCTCTCTTCAATTCCAGAATTCACCCAGGTTTATGCAGATGTGGTCTTTCTTACCGACACCTCACAGGGCACATCACAGGCCAGTTTCCAGTGGATGCAGAATTTCATCTTCAGAGTGGTTGACCTGCTGGATGTTGGCAGGGACAAGTACCAGATTGGGCTGGCTCAGTATGGCGGTCAAGGTCATGCCGAATTTTTGCTCAATACCTACCAGACCCGGGATGAGATGATTGCTCACGTCCGTGACCACTTTTTGCTTCAGGGTGGCTCCAGAAGGACAGGAAAAGCTCTGCGATACCTTCATCAGACCTTCTTCCAGGAGGCAGCGGGAAGCAGGTTTCTCCAGGGTGTTCCCCAGTATGCAGTGATCATGACCTCAGGCAAATCTGAGGATGAGGTCTGGGATGCTGCACAGACATTGAGGGAGAAAGGCGTGAAAATCATGTCTGTGGGTGTCCAGGACTTCGACAGAAGAGAACTGGAGGGGATGGCAACTCCACCCCTTGTATATGAGATGGAAGGACAAGATGGAGTCAGACAGTTGATGCACGATGTGGGTGTGATGTTCCAAGGGACCGGGCAGTCTGAGTTTGGGATTGCATTTGAGAAGGAGCCTGTAGTAGGTAAGGTTTGGTCCCTACATGTGTCAGCCACTGGGAGGTCTCAGAAACTCTGGGGAAAGAGCAGAGAAGGGGGGCATCCTGGATTCTTCAGTACCGGGATACCAGCACCAGAATGTGGGGAAGAGGAGGTGCCATGGGGTTTCCTCAGGCATACACCGTATATTAGTTAACTACACTCACAGTGAGGCTGCAGAAGAAGCCATCCAAAAAGTCAGTGGCCAAAAAGAATCATTTATTTTCACTGATCTGCTGGGGATCAGCTGGTCTTTGTTGGACTCAACTGAATGGCTTTGCTGATCTCCCCTGGGCTTGTTCACAGATTTGAGATTTGGCTGAGGGTTGGTTGATCTACATTTGGCTCTGCTCCATGATCTATATTTGGCTCTCATCTTCCTCCCAGAATTATTAGGCTAGTCTGGGCGTATTATTCCCATGATAATTGCAGGGGTACAAGAGAGAAAACCTAATTACATAAGCACTTTTAAGACCTCTGCTTCATCATCTGCTAACATCCCATTGGCCAAGTAAGTCATTATAGTCATGTCATCATCAATGGAGAAAGAAAGTATTTCTCCCATGGAAATGAGACGTAGGGAGTTAATATCTCTGAACAATAATTCAAGTTACCATATGCCTTTTCTAGGAGAAGGAGCATTCAGGCTTCTCCCCAGAGAAACTGGTGTTCAAAATGCTCAAGGGAGGTGTCATTAACAATTTGAGGGAGACATTCATAGTGTAGGATTGTACTGTGCATTGTCAGAGGTCTAATATTCCTGGTCCCTGCCAGTAGCATCTCCAATGACAATTCAAAACACTCTCATATATTTCAAAATGACCCCTGGGGCTGAGAACACCATTGAACCTTATCTCCTGCTCAGTCCCTTTATATGTTCTAACCATCAGCCAAGCTGAACTACTCACCGTTTGCTATATACGTTTCATACTTTCCCACCACTGTCTGCCCTTGAGTACACTGGACCACTAGCCTGGATGCCCACAGGCAAAACTCGCTCTTTCAGTTGTTAAGTTATCCTCTTGGCAGAGCTTCTGGTTGATCCTTGAAACAGAAGTGATAAATCCCTCCTATTTCTGAACTATCATAGTTCTGCCCCAGACCTCTCAACACGTACAGCTTGAAAATCCTTGGCATTTTATAGTCAGCAGAGACCAACACATGTGAGACAAGATGAGGAAAATCCAAGCAGGGATAAAAAGGAACTAAGAAGCAACTCACAGACGTTACATTAAGTAGAAGTAGAATAAGGGGGGGAGGGGAAGTAATGGAGAATCTGACCTGGGAGGAATTGTGTTTGTCCCTCAATAATGGGTATGGTCTTCATATATAGGGAGAAGGGAAGAGCCTACTCTTGGAAAGGGGAAGAGTCTCGGTAAGGGTGTAGAAGTGGGAATGGGCTGGATAAATGTGGGAGAAAGTGAAAAAATGGAGCCGATTGGAGGGGGGAGGTTGAAGGTAGTGAGAGATGAGATTGACGAGGTAGGACGGACCCTGAGGGTCCCAGAGGCCCTGGGAAGTAACTATAGGCTTTTAAGCAGGAAAAATGACATGACCGAAATGGTCTTTAAGGAAGGCTTCAAGAGGCAGGCTGAATTCCACACGACACCTCAGGTTCAGAAAGACTGTCAGGCTGAGCTGTCATCTATCCACATATGGAGGAGCCGCCTGGGTCTAGACCAGTGGTGGCTCTGATAATGAGGACAAGGAATGAATCTGGAAGACAACTTGAAAGGAAAACACAGTTGACCCTTGAACAACTCAGGGCTTAGGGGCCCTCACCCCACTCCCACAACTGAAAATCTCCATGTAAATTTTGACTTCCCCTAAGCTTAACTACTAATGGCCTACTGTTGACCAGAAAGCTTACGGATAGCCTAAACAGAGGATTTACACATTTTTGTGTGTTCTATGTACCATATACTGTATTCTTCACTAAAAGAAGCCAGAGAAGAGAAAATGTTATTAAGAAAATCACAAGGATGAGAAAATACATTTATAGTACTGTACATACATTTATTGCAACAAATCCGCACACAGGCCGGCTTAGCCAGGGCTGCGCAGGGTAGGCTTGGCATGGGCATGGTGATGTTCTACAGCCCAGTGGTTGGTGGTTTCCAGTTGGTGGAGGCAACTGCCAGGTGGGCCCGCGGCCCGTGGCAGTAACCTTGAGGTGTAGCATTGCTGTCCCATTGGCTTGGGGCCGTAGCACTAGCCTGTGGCCATGGGCAGCTGTGGCCCCCCATGAGTGCACTGGCTTCTGGAAGGTGGAGGGGTGGGGGCAGCACCATGGAAAGGGGTCTGTCTGAGACCCCAGTGAGTGGATAACCAAGTGGGAAGGTGCGGGTACACGAGGGGCTCAGGGTTTCTGGCCCAGGGCCGTCCCTGCCCTCTGCGCCTATTCCTATGCTTCGGCCCAGACTCCTGCCCCAGCCCTGGTACTTTACCTGACCACCCCATGGACGCACAGGGCAACCTGCAGCCCTCCTCAGTCCCAGGGCCCCGGGGGCTGCTGACAGCCTGGGCGGGCCTCCCTTGTACTCAGAGGCTGTCGACACCTTTGTGTCTCTAGAGACTCTGGTGGGCAGATGTAAATAAAGGCTTTGTGGCTTTTGGTGCCAACACTTAAAAAAAGAAAAACCATGCTTGTAAGAGGATCAGCATAGGGCAAACCCATGTTGATCGAGGGTCAACTGTAATAACACTTGGTACCAGCAGGTGAAGGCAGGGAGAAGTCAAAGATACTCAGAGTTTCTATAGGAAGTGTTTTAGACTTGGTAAAATCAGGGGCAACACTGTTTTTAAATCTAGGATTGTTTTGGGGTCTTTATAAAAAAGGGAAATCACAGGACCTCGAGAGGTTGAACATAAGGCAAAAGGTGATTCTGCTGCCTCTCTAAACTTTATTTAACAGGACTCCACTGTCTGTATTTTGGCTTCGGCCTTCTGCATGTGCGATTTTGATTCTGTACTAGGGTGGTTTCTGTTTTCATTTGTATGTGGACACAGTGGGTTTCCCTGCGTCAGGCACTGTCTTAAATTTGCAGGGAGGGTGGGGTGCCTGGGTGGCTCAGTGGGTTGAAGCCTCTGCCTTCGGCTCCAGTCGTGGTCTTGGGGTCCTGGGATCGAGCCCCACATGGGGCTCTCTGCTCGGCGGGGAGCCTGCTTCCCCCTCTCTCTCTACCTGCCTCTCTGCCTACTTGTGATGTCTCTCGCTCTCTCTGTCAAATAAATGAATAAAATCTTAAAAAAAAAATTTGGAGGGAGGAGTCTGCACTCCTCTTGGAAGGGAGTTTAGGCAGGTACAGCCCCATGCTCCTGTTTGAAGCAGGATCAAGCAAGGGTTCTTTTATAGCAGAATGAAAAAGCCAGTTAGCCCAATTTACGAATAAAGATTTTTCATAGGCACTTGCCTCTGTTGAAGTGACATGAGATTTATCAGAGAAAGGTGCACAAGTTAATAGTCACAATCTCTTATTTGTATCTGTACCGAGAGGAAAAATTATTAAGTTGAGGAGGTTTTAGGCCTATAATGGAGAATTTGACTCAGTGTTTCCTGAAACTAGAAAAATGAAGAAAAGAAAAACTAGTCAAGCCAGGCTTAGATGCTTCTAATGGACTTTGACAAACTGAGAAAATGATTTTAAAGCACTTTTTTTTGTGGATAGTCACAAATTTACATATTTTGCAAGTGATGTGAATACTCTTCTCAGTGAAAAATCCTGTGATAAATACAAAACCTGTGATGTTCTTTGACCGTCATGCCAAATACTGGTTACAAAGACTTCCACTAAATTCTAAAACTCATTCATACAAGTTAGTAGGACATATTTTTAGAGTTTGTAATACTAAATATATTATTACACTATATAAAAATGTAGCCTAGTACAACATAAAAATATAGCATAATACCAAGTGACTATATTGTCTTTATTACTCTGCTCTCACGCTAAAGCCTTTCTTTTCTGTTTTTGTTTATAGCATGTCCGACGACTATCCCCACTGATTTGGTCTTTCTCATTGAGGAATTCAGCTGGGACAGGCAATCAAATTTCCAACAAGTTGTCAACTTCTTAAAGACCACTGTCAGCTCTCTAAACGTTCATCCATATGGTGTGAGAATTGGATTGGTCTTTTACAGTGAGAAACCACGACTGGAGTTTTCTCTGGATGCATTTCAGAACCCAGCCAAAATCTTGGAGTATTTGGACCAATTAACCTACCGGAGAAGAAGTGGAAGGACCCAGACTGGAGCTGCTTTGGAGTTCCTAAGGAATCAGGTTTTCGTTGAGGAGAAGGGCAGCCGGCCTGAGCGCGGTGTGCAGAAGATGGCCGTGGTCATCACCGAAGGCTTCTCCCAGGATGAGTTGTCCAAGCCAGCTTCCCTCCTCCGTAAGGCAGGGGTTACCATCTATGCGGTGGGTACCCACCTTGCCTCAGAGAGTAAAGACCTGGAGAATATAGCATCATATCCTCCTTGGAAGCATGTCATCTCGCTGGAATCCTTTCTGCAACTCTCTGTTGTGGGAAATAAGATTAAGAATCAGCTTTGCCCTGAGACTGTGGACAGAAGTGTTTCCATTTCTGGGATGGGCCAGGATCTGCAAGAAGGTAGGAGAACCTTTTCTAAATTTGATTTTTTTAAAAAATATATCTTTACTCTGCTTGTTCCATATAACTGCCTCCTCTACTCCTCAACCAAGGAAAGATTTTGGAGTCAGTTTATTTAAAAATAAGAACACAAGAGGTGCCTGGGTGGCTCAGTTGGTAAAGTGTCTGCCTTCAGCTCAGGTCATGATCCCAGAGTCCCGGGATCGAGCCCTGCATGAGGCTCCCTGCTCAGCAGGAAGCCTGCTTCTCCCTCTCCCACTCTCCCTGCTTGTGTTCCCTCTCTCGCTGTGTCTCTCTCTGTCAAATAAATAAATAAAATCTTAAAAAAAAACCCCACAAAACTTATATTTATTTTGTTTTGATTCCAAACAGTGCAAAAGAATATGAAGTAAAAAATGAAAAAGAGGAGATAGTTCTTTTCATCCTATCTTAGCCTTCTTCCCTTTTATTAGTTTTTAAATTTCTTTTTATTTTTTATTTTAAAAAGGATTTTATTTATTCATTTGACAGGGAGAGAGAGAGAGAGAGAGAGAGAGAGAGAGCACGCACAAGCAAGGGGAGTGGCAGGCAGACTTTCCGCTGAGCATGGAGCCCCGTGTGGGACTCAGTCCCAGGACCCTGAAATCATGACCTGAGGCAAAGGCAGATGCTTAATCCATGAGCCACCCAGGCACCCCTTTTTTATCAGTTTGATGAAAATATATGTAATTTACAGTAGAAGCCTTAGGGATTTAGGTATGGATTTACTAAATCTTAAGCTCCTTGAAGTAGTAACATTATTTCTAAAAAGATAAGAACATTCTTGAAGTTAAAAAATTTTAACTTAAAATGTAAATGAACATTAATTTGCCAGTGTTTAGTGTAGAGCCAAGGCTTCTTTGAATACGAGCCCTGCTGATTGGAGTGCCATAATTTTTTTTTTTCATCAAACATCCAATAGTATAGTTTCTGTAATTTCTAACTTCTTTAAAGTGGGAAGAAAACTTAGCCACTTTTGAAACAGTCTGAGTATAGAAACCTGATTTTTTATGGTCTCAAAAATTCAATTTTTGTAGTGCTATCTGGTACACCAACAATTCCCTTTAAAACAATTTGCTTTTATTGGGTCTTTTCTAAATGGTTAACCTGGTTTTCATAGACATAATATTACCTCTTTTATTCACATTCATATCCTATTGATTTGCACAATATTTGATTTGTTGTGTAACTGTAATAACAAAACTGCCATGCATAGGCTGAGCACAAACCCTCATTACTCTTGGTAGGCTTATTCTTTGTTGACCTTACAAATAAAACTGTCAGTTATTTTACCAGTAAAAATGGATTTGGGAATAGCAGAAAACAGCAATTCAGGACAGGCAAGCTATAGCGACAACAGTAGGCGAGTCCAACAAACAGCAGAGAGGAATATTATTGAGAAGGAAGAAATTGGGAGGGATTGATAGGAATGAAAGTCCATTAGAAAAATGCAAGAGCTCAGAGTCAGGGCAGTTTCTCCTTGGCTGAGTTGTTGGGGTAGTTGATTTCTTGTAGGAGATGCATTATTTATTCTTTTCCTGTTGGGGCTGTAATTGCTTCTTTCCTGCTAAGGATTCTTCTGTTGGGGCCTGAAATGGACAAGTGGTAGGGCATGAGAGTTCCTCTTTCTGGTCTCCCAGCTCCATTTTAGAGAGGTTTCTCTTTATTAATTTTCACATCTTCCATTGAGTTAAGCAGAACTGTGTTGGGTTACCCTTGGGGGCTCCCAGAGGGAGGGCACTCAGCGTATTGAGGGAGCATCGCTCATGTGTGACTGGTGTGAAGGGAGAAAGTCAATTATCTGGTGAGCTGCTTAAGAGGAAGTTGGTTAGGAGAGCTCCTACTGTGTATGCAGTTTCAAAAAAACACCAGAGAAAACACAGTAGTTAAGCACATGCACTTTGGGGTCAAAGTGCCTGAATTTTAAATCCCTAATTTTCCACTTACTGGCTATCGTTAAGTATCTTTGTGTCTGTCTGTTCATTGGTCTATTTTTGTCCACCCATGCTAATATTTCTAAGATTCAAATCAGAATAATAGAAGTTGACTGCTTGAAATGTAGATAATTAACTTAAAATTCAAGGCCGTGATTATATCTTCAGGGGAAAAATCACTTAGCCTTTTTTTTTTTTAAACAATCATTAGATAATCTTGTAATTTCTAACATTACTTGTGCCGAGGTCTAGAGATTTAAAATATCTAGATAAATTCCCATCTTTTGCTCTGGCCTGTATTTTTGGTCCCTTTCTCTGTTATGGGAATGAGAAACAAAATCGTTATGAATTTCATTTTCTTGGCCACCCCCTCCCTATAGTCTGTAGGGAAGAAGGAGAGAAGAAGCCTCCTTTTCTCTTCTTCTAATTCACAGACAGCATAAGGGCTGAGGGTTGATTTCATTCCCAGACTGCATAGCAGCTAAAAAGAAACCTGGAATCAGGAAAATCAGCCCCAAATCTAGAGTGGTTAGAGGTAAATGGAAGTTGGGGCTATTTTATCAGAAATCTGTCCCGATGACCGTAAGATCATAATATCTACCATTTATTACTTATCAGCTCTGTGTCAGATACTCTGCTGAGCACTTCATGTATGTAACAGATGTGGATGCGTAACAGCGTCCGGACTATAAAAATTATTCTCTCTCTCTCCCCTCCTGCCTCAAATTTCCATCTGCTGAGATTGGCATGAATGTGCCAGACACTCTTCAGGGCTCTGGGATCCTTTGGACCATGCAAAGGCCCTGGGCTGCAGTGGAGCCGCTTTGGACCACTGCTGCATGGGGCTGGCTTCCGAGATGCCTCTTCCTGCCTAGTGGTCTTTTTCACAGACTCAGGTCAGCCATCGACCTGTCATCAGGGGGTGATGGCTTCTGGTAAGGTCCGCATTTCTGCCTCCTTTTTCTATAACTTTCCCTTGAGTCTCCAAGCATTCAACAAACACTCTCCCAAAGAGGTGGGTAACTATTTCCCACCCCCTTTCAAGTCACACCCCCTTCCAATGCCTGCCCTGCTAGAGTAGGATTGCCAGATACCATGCGGGATGCCCGGTTGCCTTTGAACTTCATTCAGATAAACAATACCTTATAAGTGTGTCCCACCAATCATGCAGACCAAGGTCCTCCCAAGTGAAAGGCCTGACCAAGGGAGCCCATCTGCCACCTCAGACCACTTCCCTTTCAGCCAGGAAACATGGAAAGTCTCTTGATTCTTTCCTGGGGCTAGGGGGTCTAGAGATTAGAAACACAAGGTGGACCACATTTTCTGAGCGGTGCAAGGAGAAAATCATGTATCTATTTTTTTTTTTTGGGAATCTGCTATGTGACAATGGGTGATCTTAATCATTAATTTTTAATACTCAGCTCTGCTGTTTTCTTTGGTCTGATTTAGTCCTCACTCTAATCTTACAGAGTAGGTGTTAAGATTACCATTTGACAGGTTAGGAAATTGAGATGCAAAGGGGTGAGTCTGGATACTAAGTGGTTGAGAAAGGATCTCAATGTAGAACCATTTTGCCCTTTGGAGTCTAAGCCTTCATACACAGTGATTCACTTAAGTAAGGCTCATTTAAAACAGAAAGTTTTATATTAAATTAATTAAGATTCAGAAAGTGTACTCTTTTGCCCATATTTTAAGAAGACTGACTTGCATGAGAAACAGGAATATTGGGTACTCAGACAATTCCTAGCTTCAAATATGTCCTGATATTTTACTCTAGCTTGTGCTCAACTTCCCCAGTTGAGAAAATATCAGGTACTACTTACTTCATGTCTGAGGTGCAGTTCACTGGAAACAGACTCTGAGACAAGGATATGGATGCAAGTGATTTGTCTGAGAGGTGCCCCCTGGGGACTATGGTAGGAGGGTGGAGATTTGAGAAAAGAAAGGCAGCCAACAGAGGCTGAATTAGTGAGGAGGTAATTGCTGTAGGCAGCTGAGGCTCAGTTCTACTGGGGACTCAGGGAGATTGTGTAGAGTTCACCTCAGAGTTATCTCACCCAAAGGGCAAGGGAGCTGGGTATGTATCCACTCCTCAGTCACTCATTGGTGGCTGCTTCCAAACTCCATCCCAGACATTGCGACCTGCCTGCTACATAGTTGATTGTGCTTCTGGGCAAACAATATCCCTAGGCAGAGTCACACGTGCTTTCAGTAGAAAGCTGTTGGCTCTCAAGGGAACAATCAGAGCTGAGGGCCTATGGGTGGGGATCAGAATGAATAGCTTTGGCTACGGGCTATCTCACACCCCGTTCTAATGGGTCGCTCCTTCTTATTGCCTAGACTGTGTGCACATTGAGAAGGCTGATATTTACTTCCTCATCGATGGGTCTAGCACCATCAACCACGACGATTTTCGCGAAATGAAGGTGTTCATGATTGAGTTAATAAAGAGGTTCCAAATTGGGCCTGACGGAGTACGGTTTGGAGTCGTTCAGTACTCAGATGAAATCCTTACTCATTTCATCCTCAACAAGTATTCCAGTGTGTCAGGGCTGAAGGCAGCCATTGATGACATCCAGCAGGAGAAAGGAGGCACCATGACTGGTGAGGCCTTGCGCAGCATGGCTCAGGTCTTTGTGAACACCACTCGCAGCGATGTGCCTTGGTACCTCATAATCATCACAGACAGTAAATCTGAAGACCCGGTGGCTGAACCTGCAGAGGCACTGAGGAGAGAAGGAGTCACCATTTATGCTATTGGAATAAAAAATGCTAATGTTATGGAGCTCAAGGAGATAGCTAAAGACAAGACGTTTTTCACGCCCGAGTTTGATTCCTTGAAGGCCATCCAACAAGAGGTGGTACAGGACATCTGCTCCTCAGAGAGTAAGCGTCGCTTCTTTAGTCTCTCTTTCCCTCTAAGTGTGTGTATCGAATCTAATTAAATAGGCTTCATTCTCAAACCATGGACTCACGGGGGTCCAAAAATGAATGTTGGACACAGAGTGATCATGACCTGGAATGAAGCAAGCTGGTTAGATTCTATCTTTATCAGCTGTGTCTCCTTTGTGCTGGGTCACAGAAAATTTATCTCATTGACTTTCTCTTCCACCCACTTTAAAAATATTTTCATGTTGTCTGTATGCCACCCCGGACTGTCCCTGGGGACTTACAATTAATTGGTTTCAGACTCTGAGTGAATGTTCTGTTCTCCTTTTCATCCCCAGCCTGTAAGAATAGGCAAGCTGATATTATCTTCCTGATAGACGGTTCGGAATCCATCTCCCAGAAAAACTTTGAAAAGATGAAGGGATTCGTGAAGAGGATGGTGAACCAAGCTGATATTAGTGCTGATGAAATTCAGATTGGCCTTTTGCAGTTCAGCTCAACCCCCCAGGAGGAATTCAGGCTTGACCAATACTCCTCAAAGGCAGACATCCACAGAGCCATCTCAAGTGTTCGGCAGATGAACGATGGCACCCGCACTGGGAAAGCCCTGAATTTCACTCTGCCTTTTTTTGACAGTTCAAGAGGAGGGAGACCCAATGTTCAGCAATATTTGATTGTGATCACTGATGGGGTTGCCCAGGATGATGTAGTCATGCCAGCCCAGGCCCTCAGGGACAGGAACATCGTTATTTTTGCCATTGGGGTGGGAGCAGCCAAAAGTGCTCAGCTTTTGCAGATTACTGATGACCCACAGAAAGTGTACTATGAAGAGAATTTTGAGTCCCTGCAGAACTTGGAGAAGAAAATTCTTCTTAAGGTCTGCATTCCACAAGGTGAGTGATAGAGGGTTTGTTATTTGATCTATGAGCCCATTGTAAGTGTCAGGAATGCTGTTGTCTCTCTTAATAAAATGAAACTGATCCATCTGGCTGGGGGAGGGAGGGAAGGTCATTCGGAGGGAGGACAGTGGGCCTCAACCCCGGATGCTGTGGTTCACCTTCCCCTAGGCATTCTTTCAATTGTTCTCATGGCTGTCACCACTCTGCACTCCAGGGGCCTGAACCTTCTCAGAACTCTGTATCTAGAAAATCCTTACAATGCTTAGGTTTATTCCTTGTAGATAGAAGAACGAGACTGGAATATGTAAACACAATTTACTAAAGATTTGGATATACCAGAAGGGAAATAGAAGGAGAGAATAATAGCAGGTACACAGGAGCTCTTACGAACTAGAACACAGTTTTTTTCTATGTGGTTTTGTACAGAGGCCTCTCTACTTTGTTGCCGGGAAGCTTTCCTATGGCTGAGGTCATCTTCAACCCCATTTTATCTCCTCAAGTTTTTATCCTAAACAGTAAGGTCCAGAGACAGGTGTTTTTACTCCCAACAGGAAGGAAAGAAGAAGAGCAGACTGCTCTTCCCCCACGATTTGCCTTACAATGCGCCATCGACCAGGAGTATATCTTCATGGACAATGCTCCCTCTTATCCACAGGGAGTGAGATTCTTCAGCACAATCACATTAAAATCACAATTTAGATGGTCCTTTTTTTGTGCCAGGAGAGATTTCATTGGCTTCCACCTATTAAAACACTTAATCGTCAATAGCCTTATTAAATAGATACTAATTTACAGTTGGGAAAACTAAGGCACTACAAAATCAGGTTATTTGGCCCAAGTAAATAGCACAGCTGAGATTTAAACTTGAGGGGATCTGGTTCTAGAGTCTGTATACTGGATATTATTCTACACTGCTTTTTGGAACAGCATGGTAGAGCATAGGAGGGCCTCTCAAACTTTAATATGCATTTGAATCACCTGGAGCTCTTACTGAGATGCAAATTCTGATTCAGTAGGTCCGGATGGGATTCTGCAATTCTAACAAGCTCCCAGGTGAGGCTGATCTCGCTGTTACTCAAACCTCAAATTACACTTTGAGTAGGAGGGTAGTATAGTATAGTGTGTAGTATAGTGTAGTGTTGTATAGTATGATATTGTATGATATTGTAAGGCATAATGAAAGGTAGTATAATATAGAAGAGTTTAATATAATATGTAGTATAGAATGTCATAGGATGGTATACAATGGTATAATATGGTATAGTAATACATAGTAAAGTGTAGTATAGTATAATAAAGCATATTATAGTATGAAATCATATAAAGGAGTGTATAATGAAACCCATAAAGCCCAACATTCGTATATCAACCCCGTGTGGAGCAGATACTATTACTCTGATACCGAATTCCCAGATGAGAAAAGCAAGAAAGAGGTAAGAAACGCAGATGGGAAATGATGGGAGTCAGGGTTTGAACTTCCCAGGAGTTTGGTGTTGAAAGCTGGAGCCAATTTTCTTGAGTATTAAATTAATATTTTTTATGCTGCATAACGGATATCACTTTGCTGTGTCCTTGCTGAATTCAGAAATCAATCGAAAAGAGTGGATGTATGAAATTATTTTTTAAATAAGCATGGATTGTGGGTTGTCCTGCATTAAAGGACTAAAAAATTAGTTCAGATTTTTCAGGAGTTAAAGTCCATTTTCAATTGTTTGTTTATATGTACCTAGGTATTATTCCAGGCAGGTGAAGAGATACAGGATTCTAAATTCTCTTATCAGATTATTTTATACCATGCAGCAAATTAGGGTTTACATTCATCTTCAGCTTTGTCTTTTGAATTTTTTTTTTTTAATTTTTTTTTTAAAGATTTTATTTATTTATCCATTAGGGAAGAGAGAGAGTGAGAGAGAGCATGAGAAGGGAGAAGGTCAGAGTGAGAAGCGGACTCCCCATGGAGCCGGGAGCCCGATGTGGGACTCGATCCCGGGACTCCGGGATCATGACCTGAGCTGAAGGCAGTCGCTCAACCAACTGCGCCACCCAGGGGCCCTTGAATTTTTTTTTTAAAGATTTTATTTATTTATTAGAGAGAGAGAGAGACTGAGAATGAGAGGGGAGAAGGTCAGAGGGAGAAGCAGACTTCCCGCAGAGCCGGGAGTCCGATAGGGGACTCGATCCCGGGACTCCGGGATCATGACCTGAGCCGAAGGCAGTCGCTTACCCAACTGAGCCACCCAGGCGCCCTGTCTTTTGAATTTTTGATAAAATTAGCTGAGTACTTCAATAATGGCTGGAACATAATTAATTCTAGAATTCTAGAATCATAAACCTGAATCATAAAGACCTTAGAGATTACCTGGCAAGGTTCAACCCTCTACAGTAACGGGGAAAAAAAATGCTTGCATATTGTTGCATTTACAGAATAAAGCCAGCTTTCAATGTTTCTGGGGGAAAATGTAAATTAGAAATGTTGGAATAATATACCAAACTGCAGAAAGGAAATTCCTTTTTTTTCTGAAATGAGATCTGATGTAGAAATGGGATTTACATCTGTGAAAACTCCTTTTGGTGAATTTCAATTAGAGATTTAAAAGTCAAAACAAAAATCAGGATTTTATATGAAAGGAGGGGAGGAAGGCATTTTCGGTCTTGGCAATTCTGGAAGCATATCTGGTGGTCAGCTAGCACAGAGTGTATTATTTAGGAGATGGCAAACTCATGGCTCAGCCCTGGATCTCAGATCCCTGAGAAACTTTAAGACATTGTTTATGACCATTTTCCCTGGTAAAGGGTCTATTTATTTATTTTCTTCAAATTTCTCCCCTAAAATCTGCAGTTTTGTTTTTATTGATTCTGAGCCAAATACTCCAGGGTGTGCTGGTCTAAGGAGAGAATGTCCACATGTCTTGGCTTGCCCCGGACAATTGCAGGTTATGCTTGTTGTCCAGAAGTAGTTAATAACTGTGGCCCTTTTATGATTGTTAAGTTACATTTTAAGTCATTTGTCCAGATTCTAATTTCGGTGCATCTGTGACCAACTTTTGCCTCCCCATTGGAATTCTGTGCATGATCTTATTATTCTCCGGTGAGCAGGTGGGAATAGCCTGAAAGATCAGTGGATTTTCAAATTCTCACAATACTCTTCCAGAAAGGCTTTACAACTTTCAGGTAGAAGAAACAGAAAATTGGGAGTGGTTGTTAGTCTTGATCTTTTTTTTTTTTTTAATTTTTTATTACATATAATGTATTATTTGCCCCAGGGTACGTGTCTGTGAATCCTCAGGCTTACACATTTCACAGCATTTGCCATAGCACATACCCTCCCCCATGTCCATATCCCTACCCCCCCACCTCCCAGCAACCCTTAGTTTGTTTCTTGAGTTTAGGAGACTCTTATGGTTTGTCTCCTTCCCCCTCCAATCTTGTTTCATTTCTCTTCCCCACCCCCCCACAACCCCCTGTCCTGCCTCTCAAATCTTCATATCAGAGCAATCATGTGGTAATTGTCTTTCTCTGACTGACTTATTTCGCTTAGCATAATACCCTCTAGTTCCATCCACGTCGTTGCAAATGGCAAGATTTTGTTTCTCTTGATGGCTGCATAGTATTCCATTTATATATATACCACATCTTCTTGATCCATTCATCTGTTGATGGACATCTAGGTTCTTTCCATAGTTTGGCTATTGTGGACATTGCTGCTCTAAACATTCAGGTGCATGTGACCCTTTGGATCACTACATTTGTATCTTGA
Organism: Nasua narica; assembly: GCA_028533885.1. Classification (NCBI taxonomy): domain Eukaryota; kingdom Metazoa; phylum Chordata; class Mammalia; order Carnivora; family Procyonidae; genus Nasua; species Nasua narica. The sequence continues at coordinate 77,167,784 of CM052799.1, forward strand.
GGGTAAATACCCAGTAGTGTGATTGCTGGGTCGTAGAGTAGCTCTATTTTCATATTTTGAGGAACCTCCATACAGTTTTCCAGAGTGGTTGTACCAGCTTGCATTCCCACCAACAGTGTAGGAGGGTTCACCTTTCTCTGCATCCTTGCCAACATCTGTCGTTTCCTGACTGGTTAATTTTAGCCATTCTGACTGGTGTGAGGTGGTATCTCACTGTGGTTTTGATTTGTATTTCTCTGATGCCAAGTGATGTTGAGCATTTATTCATGTGTCTGTTGGCCATT
>CM052799.1:77168567-77187280 GCA_028533885.1 Nasua narica
TCCATCAGAAAGGATGAATATCCAACTTTAGTATCAACATGGACAGGACTAGACGAGATTATGCGGAGTGAAATAAGTCAAGCGGAGAGAGTCAATTATCTTATGGTCTCACTTACGTGTGGAGTATAAAGAAAATCACAGAGGGCATCGTGAGAAGGAAGGGAAGGGTGAATGGGGGGAAATCGGAGGGGGTGTTGAACCAGGAGAGACTGTGGACTCTGAGCAACAAACTGAGGGTTTGGGAGGGGAGGGGGTGGGGGGGTGAGCCTGGTGGTGGGTATCGAGAGGGGCACGTACTGCATGGAGCACTGGGTGTGGTGCATGAACAATCAATCTTGTAACACTGAAAAATTAAAATAAACAAATTTGAGGAGAAAAAAAAGTGAAAAAAATCAAAAACAAAACAAAACAAAACAAATATGGTGGCTCAATTATTACAGATAAGTATACATTTTCATATATGTCCTGCCTTAAACCATTCATGAACACAGCAGTTTGGCTATTATCATCCAACATATCCCCTGGTCAAAAAGTCTTTTAAGTCCCACCTCACTCACGCAAAGGAAAAACAAGTAGACTCAGGACTGTTTCCCAAAGAAATTGCTCTCTAGTTGAAGCAAGAGGAAGGAAGGTCACCTACCTTGTCTCCTGAAAATCCTCTTGATCCCTAAAGTTAAGAAGAAAGAAAAAGAATTGAGCTTGAATAAGACTCAAGGTCTTACTCTTTAAACCTTTAAACTTAAAGATTTAAAAAGACTTTCAAACCTTTGTTTCACTTAGGATACCATATATTCCCGAATTCCAAGAAAATGCAATTAATAGACCAAAATGAAGATTTCTTCTCCAGGAACTATAATGGCCATCACAGCACCCTGATTATTACTGCTCCCCTTTGCCTATGACTTGGAGAAATTCCTATCTGTAACTCTTCATGTAGTAGGGGTGAGAAGGAAATGGCAGTGACCTGTCACTTATTAATAACACAATCATATTTCTTTCAAACAAAAGTGAGAATACACTGGCTCGGAAGAATAAGAAGGCTCCCAGGAGCAATAGGACAAATTAATTGAAAGCGTAACCCATTAGAATGTACAGAATACGATGGCTATGGTCAGAAAAACTCTCTGTGGGGCACCTGGGTGGCTCAGTGGGTTAAAGCCTCTGCCTTCAGCTCAAGTCATGATCTCAGGGTCCTGGGATCGAGCCCCGCATGGGGCTCTCTGCTCAGCAGGGAGCCTGCTTCCCCCTCTCTCTCTGCCTGCCTCTCTGCCTACTTGTGATCTCTCTCTCTCTGTCAAATAAATAAATAAAATCTTAAAAAAAAAAGAGTTTAAAAAAAACTCTCTATAGGACTCAGAGATTGTAGAGAAAATTTTCTAACCTTATTAAAGGAGATTCTCTAATCCTGGAAGGTTAAGAGATATTTACGAAGCCACTGAAAAAGGAGCCCCACCCATTATTTCTTTAGGCTTTGAAATTTCGGTATTCTAGAACCCCCTTCCAACTGCCAGAGCTACAACTTTTCCTGAGGGTTTTTTCTGGTACCAGAGCCTGTCCACATGCAATGCAGCTCAGAAGTGCTGGGGAATTGGGCGCCTGGGTGGCTTTGTTAAGCGGCTGCCTTCGGCTCAGGTCATGATCCCGGGGTCCTGGGATCGAGTCCCGCATCGGGCTCCCAGCTCCACAGGGAATCTGCTTCTTCCTCTGACCTTCTCCCCTCATGCTCTCCCTCACTGTCTTTATCTCAAATAAATAAATAAAATCTTAAAAAAAAAAAAAGTGCTGGGGAATTAATACCCACTGGGAGCAGCTTGCAAATAATGCCTGATAGGATCTGGGGTACAAATACCTCAGCTCTCTCCCCCCTTGGGTGGGACCATGTTGAGGTGTGTCTGTAACACTGGCTCACACAGTTCCTCAGCAGGATTAGGCTCCATCTACCCACCGTGATGGTCATCTAATTGATACCATGCTCTTTTTAGGTTACCTTCCTTCCTTAACGTCTCTCATCTTGCTAATATTTACTAAGATCCCCTCCTAATAAAGTATTTGCACCTGATTCTTTTTCTCAGGCTCTACTTCTGGGAAACCGTCAGTCTGAGAAAGAGCTAAGACACTATGTTGAAGAAGTAAGATGTTCCTCAAACTCAAGGGATAAAACAAGGATAGGGGAAAGAATTCCACTGCTTGAGGTCTACACTCACCTTAAGTCCTCTCACACCTGGGCAACCTTCCTCACCTCGGGGTCCAGGAAGACCTTGGGGGCCTCTTTCTCCCTATGAAATAAAGACACACACTGAGACAGTCAGGCAACTGTCTCCATCATCACCCAACCAATTCAAACCAGCAATAATGACCATCAGAATGACTAAAATAATGACACTGTCCTTACAATTACTTCTATATCCTCAAAGACCTGATCAGATCACCTATAAGATAACTAGAATGTTCATCCATCAACTACCCATAGTGATAACCCCAAATCATACAAATCTGAATTATCTATATTTTTGACCAATTCATTCAAGGCACATGGGCAAAACTTCAGTATTCAGGCAGAACAGAAGGTGTGTCTGAACATTTCCTTCTGGCGGCTAGAATTGGATGAAGTTTTCCTTGTGGTTCTGCAAAGAATCAACTATTATTTAACTCTTTCTCTTCTAAGTGAAATCCTGCCCATTCTTAAGGTATAGGTCATATGTCACCTCCTCCCCTGAGAAGTTTTTTCTGTTACTCTGTATGCTATTACCCATTTCTGTGTTATATTGTTTCCTGCTATTTTAAGAACTTCTAGGAGACAACGACAATGTCTCTTCTATTTATCTCTGGGTTTCCAGCCCTTAGTACACTGTCTGGCATACAGCAGACATCCAATCAAGATTTGAAGAATGACTTCCTAAATTACATTTCTGAATATAACCTTTTGATCTGAGTATTGGATAGAGAATGGAATGGTAGACATCATGCCTTTGCCAAATTGATTAAATATAAATTAGAGAGTATTGTATATCCTATAAGCTTTCATCAGGAGGGTCTACAAATGTAATCTCATTTTGATTTAATGAGTTTGGATGACTTCATGACGTAAGCTGCCTGGGACAACAAAAGAGAACACGGTAAAGTGAGAAGCATTTTGGATCCAAAATGAAAGGTCCTGGGTTCAAGTCCTAGTTCTGCTTCCAACTTGCTTTGTGAGCTTGGATAAGCACACGACTCTATGAATTACAATTTCCTCCATTTATAAAATGTGGATCTTGGTAATACTGATGCTAACCATGGGATCATTGTATTGAATGCATGAGAATCTGTACTGAAAGTGTTTCACAGGTGCCTGGGTGGCATAGTTGATTAAGTATATGACTCTTGGTTTCAGCTCAGGTCATGATCTCAGGGTTGTAGGATCTAGTCCTACATCAGGCTCTGTGCTCAGCATGGGAATCTGCTTGGACTTTCCCTCTTCCTTTGCCCCTCCCTTCCTCATACTCATTCTCTCTCGTCTCTCTCAAATAAATAAATAAGTAGGGGCACCTAGGTGGCTCAGTTGGTTAAGCGACTGCCTTAGGCTCAGGTCATGATCCTGGAGTCCCGGGATCGAGTCCCATATCGGACTCCTGCCTCTGCGGGAAGTCTGCTTCTCCCTCTGACCTCCCCTCTCATTCTCAGTCTCTCTCTCTCTAATAAATAAATAAAAAATCTTTAAAAATAAATAAATAAATAAATAAATAAATAAATAAATAAATAAAATCTTTTAAAAAGAATGAAAGAAAGTACTTCACAAATCATACAGACTGGACAAATGTGTTTTGTACTTAAACAGGAAGAGATAATGAGAAAAGCACAGGTTCTGACATCAGGCTGACAGGGGTTAGGCACAACTCTAACCTTCTCTGTCTGACCTCATAAGTCACTCTCTCTCTGAGTTTTGAACTCCACATCTATAAAATGAAAGTATTAGCACATATCAGTAGGATTGTCACAAAGATGAAAAGTCACAGTGGGTACAAAATGCCGAATGCAAAGCCTCACACATGGTAGATGCCAAGTAAATTGTCTATTTTCCCCCTTTTCCTCATCTATCTGCATTTTTCGGTTCAATGTGTGGTGGTTAAGTTTCATCTGGAAAAGATATCTCTTTACTCTTTTGTCCTATACAGTGTCACCAATCATGAATAACTGCTTGTCGCCTTCATTAGGAAATAGTTGCTATATACAAAACAAATGTCCCTAACAAAGGGACATAAAGGGAAAATTCTTAAAGTTTATTTTTCACAAAACTAAACACTCTTAGGATGGCTATTATCAAAAACAAAAACACAAAGAAATGTGTTGATGAGGATATGAAGAAATTGGAACACTTACGCACTTCATGGGAATAGAAGAGTTCAGCTGCTGTGAAAAACATATGGTAGTTTCCAAAAAAAAAAACTAAGAATAGAATTACCATATGATCTACCAATTCCACTTCTGGGTATACACTCCAAAGATTTGGAAGCTAGGTCTCAAAGAGATATTTGCACTCACATATTCATAGCAGCAATACTGACAACAGTCATAAGGTGGAGGCAAGCCAAGCCAAGTGTCCATTAAGAGATAAATTGAAAAAGAAAAAGTGTCCTTATACATACAGTAGAATACTATTCAGCCTTAAAAAGGAAAGAGATTCTGATATGCTACAATATAGATGAACCTTAAGGATACTATGCTAAATGAAATAAGCCAAAAATACAAACACTGTATGATCCTACTTAACAAGGACTTAGGGTGGTCAAATTCATAGAGACAGAAAGTAGAATGGCGGTTGGCAGGGGCTGGGGAGAAGGGGTCATCAGGAGTTAGTGATAATGAAGACAGGGTTTCAATTTTGCAAGATGAAACCATTCTGGAGATGGATGGTGGTGGTGGTTAGCAACAGTACCGATGTACTTAATACCACTGAACTATACATTTGAAAATAGTTAAGATGGGGGCACCTGGGTGGCTCAGTGGGTTAAAGCCTCTGCCTTTGACTCAGGTCAGAATTTCAGGGTCCCAGGATCAAGGCCTGCATCGGGCTCTCTGCTCAGCAGGGAGCCTGCTTCCCCCTCTCTCTCTGCCTGCCTCTGGCTACTTGTAATCTCTCTGTCAAATAAATAAAAAAAATCTTTAAAAAAAAAGAAAATAGTCAAGACGGTAAATTTTATGTTTGCATAGTTGAAAAAGAAAAAAACCTACTCTTATGACTTTTATTCCCAGTTTCTAAAGTTTTGGTTGTTATACATGCATAATTAGGTATGAGTTTTCCCAAAATTACTCCTTGGAAAAAAGGATATTCTTAAACTTGAGTTTTCACAAAGATTCTCATATTTCAGAGTCCTCTCTGCATTGCTTAACTTTGAACAGCATAGTGTTGACACACAGGCAATGTTAATATTTGATTATTTATGGGATCCTCAAGGATGTCACCTACCAGATCAGTTAAAAAAGAAAAAAAAGAGGTAAAGTAATCTTACAGAGATAATTTATTTATCATATTTGACCGTGAGTCCTCACAATTTCAAATGTTAGATGCCATGCAAGTAAGATTTTTAAAAATCACTTTTCAAAGCAATAGAATTCATGATTATACTGTGAAGACCATAAAAATATTCTCGCAAGAAAAATGAGGCAATGGGTTTTGAAACTGAAAATAAATTTTCAATGACAGACTTTATAAACAGACTTAAAAAGCAGTTTCTCTTAGAGATGCCTGGGTGGTTCAGTTGGTTAAGTATTTAACTTATTTAGTTAAATAAGTTAAATTTCGGCTCAATCATGATCTCAGGGTCATGAGATCGAGCCCTGCATTGGGCTCCATGCTGAGCGTGGAGCCTGCTTAAGTTTCTCTTTCTTCCCCTCCCTCTGTCCCTCCCCCTGCTCTCTTTCTCTCTCTCTATCCCCCCCCCCCAAAAGTGGTTTATCTAAAACAACGTAGACAGAAGTGAACAAAATATACTCAAGAAAACCAGGTAAGGTGTTTCCAAAACAGAGGCTCCAGTAATGCTGGTATAGAAACTCCACGGAAAGAATTTTTAATAAAATTATTTGATAAAATAAGAGAAAGAGAAAAAAGTAGAATTTCTTATTATATCACTTTACATAATGAAAGACTTTAAAATGTTCATGAGTAACTAAATAAGTTAAATATTATAAGTAGACAAAAATATTGTAAGTAGACATGTATCACCTATATCCTTCTAAGTTTATATCTTCTAATTGGGCAGAAGCATTTTTTAGAATATTCTCGTGAGAAAATAGGAATCATCTTATAATGGGCACCTATGTCAAATTGTTTTGAAAACAAAATTTGGGCGTACAGTGTTTTTCATTCAGATACTAAGCTTTATCCCGTTTAAAATCCGGTCTCCCATTTGTCCTCACTAGTGGCTTAAAGCTATCAATTATAACCATGATTCTATGGAAAGAGTAAAATGATCATAAGCTGTTCAAATGCTAGGCTGGTTCAAGTTATTTTTGATAAATAAGGATACTAACAGTAGTACCTTATATTGTAGATGAAATGAGGAAGTGTATACAGAATGTTTAGCCATGCATCCAGCACATACGAAGTTTCCAACAAATGTTAGCTAGTTCTGTTCCTACTGAAGTTATGTAACTATTTTTGCAGATCCTAGATAATCTAATTTGATATGTAAGGCTTTGATAAGTAACCAAAGCATATTTAAACCACCATCTCATACAAGCTACATTTTGAAAACATATAGAATTTATGAGTCTGGCAGATGGTCTTTTCCATAGATGGCCACAACGAAATCTCAGTGCTCATTTGGATATGACCTTGCCACACCCCCATCGAGAAGAAGGGTCTAATCCTGCCCCCCAGCCGCCTTGAATCTGGTCTGGAGTTCGGGACTTGCCTGTATCCAGTAGAATGTGGCAGACAAGTTACCATGTGACTTCTGAGGCTCCCTAAGAAGCTTGGAGCTTCAGCCTTGGTCTCCTGGAATCGTCCCTCTCAGGATGGACCCTTCCTGGTGGGTGCTCCCTCTCAGACCCAGTGGCCATACCTGTCCTTGGACCACCATGGCCCATCCTGCTCCCATCCCAGCCAAGCTCCAGAGTATGAGAGAGGAAGTCATCTCTGCAGGGCGTCCTCCAGCTGCCTAGTCGGCCCAGCTGAGACCTCAGACACCTAGCAGAGAGCCAACCGCTCGTCCCTTCTTAGTTCCCCCCACCCCCGCACCAGAGTCCATGGATATAATAAATTGATTGCTGTTTTGGTTTTGCAGGGGGCGGGGGGCGGGGAAGAGGAGCGATAGATAACTGGAACAATGAATTAGCTCTTTGTCGTTATATGCTTTCAATTTGAACCTACAAATTATAGCCCCACTCTGAAGCCTGCCATCTGCAGAGAGATGTCTCGGCCACTGGGCAGACCAATCTGACCTGCTCTGGGGGGAACAACATTAAAAGTCATTCAGGAGACAACATATTTTGCAGTCACCTTCCCTTGTGAGAAATGAAGGAAAAAGAAAATGACACCTGCTAGGGCCATACACACCACTCACAGCTATTGAGCCCTTGCAATGTGTCTAGTCCAAACTGAGATGTGCTATAGATATAAGATACACACAGGACGTCAAAGACAGTATATTTAAAAAAAATAAGATATCAACCATTTTGATATTAGTTACATGTTGAAATAATTATATTTTGGATAGACTGGGCTAAATAAATTGTTAAAATTAACTTCACCTATTTCTTTTTATTGTCTTTAAGATGGCTACTCTGAAACTTTAAATTATATGAAATTATATGTATCGCTCACATTTTATTCCTAGTTCTGTACTGAAGAGTCTTTGTAAACCACCTTGGTTTTAAGAATTTAAGACAGCAGAGAAGGGGGACAAAATTATCTCTTACTCTAGACAGACAAGGGCTTGTTTATGTTATTTGTCTAAAATTGGTGTCAATGATCTTAATAGGTTGGTCAGACTCTAAATTATTCTCTTAAATTTGGCCAGCCTCATTGAACCATAGGCCAAGCAGACAGAAATAAAAAACACTTATAGGACATTTTAAAACATCAAAAAATGGGGAGGAATATTTTCACCATACCTGAACAAAATAGCAAAAATCCAGAGCCCACACTTCTGAATGTATTTCTAACATCTAAGACAATAATTGCTGAGGCAAAATAAAGAGAAAAGTTGAGCGATTCTCCCACAAATATAATCAGAGAAATGAATTGGTTTATATAGCTCCCAACAGCTGCATTTCTTTTTCTAATTTCTGCTGATTTTCCAAGTTCCAGCAGCCTAAATATTCAGAAGAGTAAAATAACACACAACTCCAAGGGGGCGATGAGAACATTAATGCTTAGATATCCCTGCAGTTTGAAAAGTGTGGTCCAAGGACCCCACAGATCTCCAAGACCCTTTGGGAGGGGGTGCTCACAAAATTAAAACTACTTTCCCAATTACACGAAGATGCTATTATCTTTTCTTACTCTCATTCTCTTCCAAGTGTACAGCCGAGTTTTTAAGAAACCACAAAACAAGTGATACCACAAGGCAGAAGCTGGCATTTGAATCCAGCTATCTTCTAATAAGCCAGATATTGAAAACATGTAAAACGATGTCACTCTTCTCACTTATCTATTTTGTTTTGGAACATATAGTAATTTTTATAAAGGAATGTGTCATTTATATTAAGGGCTTGTTTTTGTGATTTGGGAGTAAAATAAATAAATATTTTAAAATTCTTTCCATTTGGGAGCTCCTGGTTGACTCAGTTGGTGGAGTGACTGAATCTTGATTTTGGCTCAAGTCATGATCTCAGGATCTTGAGATAGAGCCTGGTTTAGGCTCTGCACTGGACATGGAGCCTGTTTGGGACTCTCTCTTTCCCTCTGCCTCTCCCCTTCCCCATGAGCACCCTCTCTATCCCTCTTTCTCAAAAATAAAATTAAATTAAATTAAAATTCTTTCCTTTTTAGTTTATAACATGGTAAATATCAATAGATAGAAACTACATCAACAGAAGTTCTTTGAGGTTCTGAATAATCTTAGAGAGGCTAACAGTGTCCTGAGACCAAGTTTGAGAACCAGTGGTGTGTACATATCAACTTTAAAATAGACACCTGTGGTAAAGTGGTTTTCCGTAATTAAAAATTAACTGAGGGTGCCTGGGTGGCTCAGTGGGTTAAAGCCCCTGCCTTCGGCTCAGGTCATGGTCTCAAGGTCCTGGGATCGAGCCCCACATCGGGCTCTCTGCTCAGTGGGGAGCCTGCTTCCTCCTCTTTCTCTGCCGGCCTCTCTATCTACTTGTGATCTCTCTCTCTCTCTGTCAAATAAACAAATTTTTTTAAAAAAATTAACTGAAAACTATGGCATTTAAAAATCCTTTTGATATAATATGTTGTAATAAAGATGGGCCCTATCTCATTCCAGTTCCTTAGGTAGCAAATCTCTATAATATACATATTGCCCCATAGCCAATCACACGATGGCCAACTTTCTTGTGTTCAGGGATAGATCCAGGGTTGTAAATGAACTTTTGGTGAGTAACTATAACTCTATCACCTTTTTGGTCATAGAGGAAGGCATCTGAGGGATCTTGTTACAAGAGTGGCCTTGGTTCTCTTCAATTTATTTCGTTAAATTACTTACAAACATAGCTACCTCATTAATAGTAGCAAATTACCTGCAATTCAGCTCACGATTAGCAATTACTATTACATACATACTAGACAGACCACATTTTCATTTATCTCGAATTCAGATTAAAATGACCACCTTTCATCATTAAACACCTTCTAGAGACTATATCTTTACAAAATTTGTCCACCTAACATTTGTTGTAACAAATGGTTATTTTTACAGAGATATTTTAAACCCATTTTAAAATGGCATAGATGAGAAAAAATTTCATGACTTAGGTGCAGTTAAGTATTTCTAATATTTGACCCATTTTACCATATTCCTTCAAATAAAAAAAAAAAAGATTCAGTACTTACATGTCCACCTTCTTCACCAGGGTGACCAGGTAAGCCATCAGCACCTGGCCTTCCCTGAGAAAAAAAAGAAAGCAAAAGAAATAACTTGGATTCTGAATTCTTTTCTTAAATCTACATGAAATAAAAATTGTTATTGATAGCGTCCTGGGTGGCTCAGTCCGTTAAATGTCGTCTAACTCTTGGGGGACCTGGGGGACTCAGTTGTTACGTGTCTGCTCAGGTCATGATCCCAGGGGTCCGGGGATCGAGCCCTGCATGGGGCTCCCTGCTCAGCAGGAAGCCTGCTTCTCCCTCTCCCACTCCCCCTGCTTGTGTTACCCCTCTCGCTGTGTCTCTCTCTGTCAAATAAATAAATAAATAAAATCTTTTTTCAAAAAAAAGTCTAACTCTTGATTTCAGCTCAGGTCATGATCTCACCATCATGAGATCGAGCCCCATATCCGGTTCTGGGCTCAGTAAAGCTTGAGATTCTCTCTCTCTCCCCCTCAGCCCCTCCCCACTCATGCTCTCTCTTTCTCGCTCTGAAAATAATAATAATAAATTTAATTTAAAAAACTGCTACTAGTAGATACCTTTGTCTTGCTGAGTTGGCATTTTATTGAGAACCAACTAAATGCTGAGCACAATGTGTAGGGATATGAAGAAACAAATATTTTTGGCCTGTCTTTTTTTTTTTTTTTTTTGCACACAATTAGTTTTTATTTACTGAATAAAATTTTATTTTTACTGAAAGTTTTATTTACTGAAAGTTTTTTGGGCCATTTTCCTTAGAAACCCATCTTCTGAATGTACTCTTCTGATAGAAAATCAGTCTGGTGATTATCATGCACAAAAACCTTGAATTTTAAATTAACATATCTTTATTCTGTTTTTGGCCTGTCTTAAAGTGAAAACTTGAATACCTGTTTGTCTTTTTTTTTTTAAATGTAATAAATGTGATTAAATATATATGAGAGATGAGAATTTATTTTAAATGCTATAGAGAGATTAAAGAGGCACAATGACAAGATATTTAATATATCTAGTGGTATATATATTATGGATATGCAAATGAAAGTATACATGTAGATTTGTAATTATTGACATCTTTTTGACCCTGTTTTTTTTTAATATTGCCCCTATTTTATTTTATTTTTTTTCTTTTTTTTTTTAATTTTTAAATTAACATATAATGTATTATTTACCCCAGGGTACAGGTCTGTGAATCATCAGGCTTACACATTTCACAGCATTGAATACCTGTTTGTCTTAATAGTTGGCACGTCAGCCCATTTTTATTTTTCTAAAATCCCGTCTTAAGCCATTCTATTCTGAAAAATCAAAACCGAAACTAGTTTCTAGTTAAATGTTTATGGAACACTGCTCCTCTTAAAGAGGGCTTTGACCTTGTTTTTCAAAACATCAGTAAGCAAAGGTGTTACCATCCATGCTACTTATGAGAAATGGTTGTTTATTTCTGTATGACTCAGCTGTTTAGTTTCTCCAATCTCTTTCTCTTTCTCTTTTTTACTTCTTCTTAGATAACCAAACACACAAACCATTTCTTCTCAGGGAAGTTTGGCTTGCCATTTATAGCAGATGTGTTTATTTGATTTAAAAATGGTCAATAAGATATGGAAGCCATAGTCTCTTTGGGATCAACAAAGACATGAACACCAATACAACCAACCACTGAATTCTTAGAGACAGAAAGAGCAGAGAAGTCAATTATTCAAAACATTCCCATCTTTGGCCTTTGTGGCCGAGTCCTTGAGTTGAAAAAAAAAAAAAAACATGTCAAGAGGTTCCCAAACTTGATTTCCTGATTCTCCTGTCTGATATTTAAGAACAACGTAAGGGGAGAAAAATCCAGTGCTAAGGTATAACTATAATTTTTCTGGTAGACACAGGGGCTTAAATCCCAAAATGCCTCTTTGTACTTGTGCAACTTTGGGAAAGTAATGTCCCCTCTCTAAGACTCTATTGCAAACCTGCAAAGGAGCATTCACCTCAGAGGTTTGATGGAGGGCAGAATTAGCAAAGATGTGTTAAAGACAGAACACAGGGCTTAGTGTCTCGTGTGTGCTGAAAAGCCATCTCTCACCCCCCACCATCCACGTCCAACAACTTCTCACCTTGCTCCCAGGGTTCCCACCATCACCCTGGTACCCGTCTTCTCCAAAACACTTCATATATATGTTGCAACATCTTCTTTCCACAATCGTGTCCTGAAAAGCAGAATTCACATAACATGATTTTTTTTCATCTGTGTTAACCTGTGTCACATTACACACTAAAAAAGAAAAAATTCCCTCTGGGTTTTTAATATTATTAGAGTGAACAGACCTAGTGAAAGATGGTGTTAAAAAGGAAAAAATACTTACAAGTTGCTTCAGTAAGATGCTTGGGAGAGATGGCAGCGTGATGCTCAGAGGTTGGTTATATATGAATCCTCTGCCAAATTCTAACTCCTGTAGCTCTTCTAATCTGTGCACACCTTCCAGACCAACAAAGAGGAGCCCAGAGAATCCTTCAAAATACCAGCAGGTAGGAGATTTACTTGCATGTCTTTTGAACAGTCTTTGTCCTGGCCCTAGACAGTTATATATCATCTCACCCTTCCTATATCCTTCACCTGTCTTGTCTCAAACTGCATTTTGGACCAATGAAATGGGAGCAGAAGTGGCATGTGTCACTCCCTGGGAGAAATTTTCAGAACAGTGCATCATTTGCCCCATTTCCTGTCCCCTGCCACAGAAACAGACCCTCTTTCAGCCTGGGTCCTTAAGTGATGAGAATGAGACACAATTGAATGGTCATAAGGTCTAAGATAAATATATTCTTGCTAGTTTAAGCCACTGGGATTTGAAGGCTGTTTATTATTGCAGCGTGAGCCCATCCTACTGAGAAAGGCACTAAAAAATCATGTGAATTTGCCCACATAACAGAGAACAAATGGACAAGGACACTTTACAAATTGGCTAGAAATCACCGTTCATAGAATTTCAGAATAAATATTTGTTAATATTTTGAACAGTAAACTCACACACACACACACACACACACACACACACACATATCAGCTTTTGGCTATTGTAAACAAGCTACTTAACAATCTTGTGGTTAAAAAGTTGTTTACATGTTCTTAATATTCCTCAAAATAAATTTCTAGAAATGGAAGGCTGATCTAGCACGTAGGCTAAGTTTGCCGTCTTTTGTCAAATACTTTAAATTCCCTTCCAGAAGATCCGCAACATTTTAAACTTCCTGTGTGGTAAATCCAGTAGGGAGCAAGTTACCACAGCAAATATTCCAGCACCTTGTTAACCAACGGAAAGCATTATCTCAAGAGGAATATACTGAACATACTCTACGGAGAAGGGAGAGGGGCACAGGCAGCTTGAGTTGCTGCTTGTTCATCTTGAGTTTGCCTTAGAGCTTTTATGTGACACAAAATGGGAACAGAAGAGCAAGGGCATACAGCTCCACAGGTGGTACTGCCCAGCTGAGGGAGCTCGGGGGCCCTGAAATCCAGCCAGCCCACTAGTCTTCAAGCCAGGTGCCCGGGCACAAGGTCGCATACACCCAAAGCACTGGCATCTTGTTCTGATTTCACAAAGATGCCATATAGACTAGTAGCAGCCCTTGGGGGATGGAGAAAGAGGAAGAATTGGGGAGCAAAGGAGGAAGGTAGGGCAGTGGAAAAAAGCAAAGCCCAGCTTGAGGGTGATTCCAGAGTTTAAGGAAAAGAGACATATGGACCTCTTGGTAGCCTGCAAGAGCAAATGGGACCCATTCATCAGGAAGTAGGAATTGTACATTCAACCCTCAAAAGCAGATGCCAGGCTGGTAACTGGCCAGTCCTGTCTCAGTCAGTGACCCTTCATCTGTGTCGGGGATATGGGACCCAGGGTTCTCTCAGCCCTGATTCATACAAAGCATCAGCCTTGTGGGCACGGAGCTCCAGCCACCTGGGTTAGTCTGTGGAAGGCTTAATGGAATCCAGTACCATCTGGAAATCTGAAAGAGGATCTCAGTCCCTGTGGAACAGCCCACCCAAGGCAACTACAAGCACTTTACCTTTGCTGCGGAGAAGCTCAGATGTTATCTTCAGTCTCTGAAAATTATCATCCAGCCCATCTGTAAATACTAAAAGGACCTGTTGTTTATGAGAGAGGGGAGGGTGGAAGGGAACAAGGACGGAGGGGAGGAAGGGGAGAGGGGAAAGATAAATGTTAGAAGTTGCACATTTTGTAAAAATGCAAGGATAAGCTTAGTTTTTCTGGTTGTATTTAGCCTTTCACCCTCTTTCATTTCACCCATTTCTTTGTTACTTTATTACACATTTACTTTTGCTTCAACATCCCCAGGGACAGCTGGCAAAAAAAAAAAAAAAAAAATTGAACCAGCTTAATGTGTTCCCTTAAAAATACCTTCCAAAAATGGTCTTACAATGTTCACCTTATCAATGCAAAAATACCAAAGTTTCAGTGCATTTTTATAATTAAAGTGTGTTACCTTTACTCACAGAAAATTTAAATTTAAAAGTGAATTCCATACTTTAAGAAATAAATCATGAATGCATGATTGAAGGAAAAACTAAATGTAACTTTCCAAGTTTGGGGATATCATTTCCTAATAAACATCACAAAAGATCTTTTAATCTCTGTAGTCTTTAGTGAGGATGTAGTTTTGGGGCACCAGAAAGGGAGGACCACTAACAAGGCATTAGTTAGTTACTAAAGATAGTTCAAAGTGTTGACTGGGAAAATAATAGGCCCTAATCTACATGATAGTCAGTGACCATAAGGAGCTAATAAGTTTCAAGTTGTCTTTGGAATGAATAGGCACCATGGAAGAATCTGAATCTCCAAGCTGTGAGGACAGGGATTTATCCTTTTATCTCTACTGGCATTATTTAGCACAGAACCTCTAGGGCTGGGAAATATTTGTAGATTGAATGAAAACATATCCCTTGTTGGTCTTTACTGAGTAACATTATGGTTTTCCTCTGTGTAGAATCTCCAGTGAAGAACAGTTTATTGGCCTCAGTCACAAAAGCCTTACCCCTCCCACCATGGCAATTGGCACCATATTACGGGTTCTCAGCATTTATTACCTTCACTTTAGCAGAAGACAGATGGATAGCATGATCTCCCAGGGACTGCAAAAAATTCGCATCCATATAGTTGCTCGTGGCAGTCTGATGAATTAAGAATGTCTGAATAATATCATCGCTATACTTTTTAAAGCCTGAGTCAAAGATAAGCTGGCCATTTGAGCCAGGGACCAAGTAGCGGAACATCAAGTTGAGGCCACCGGCATCACTACAGCTGATGTTGGAAAGCAAGGCCAACTGTCGCATCACCTCTGGCAGTAACCCTTGAAGCTTCTGCTGAACTGGCCTTGTGGGAGTGGAAATATCAATTCCTATGGACAAATCTATGTTGCATCCTTTGAAAGTAGAGGAAAAGAAAATCAAATTAGTCATCTACAGGTGCATGACCGAGCCCAGAAGACATCAGCCAAACCTGAAAGAAGAATATCCAACCAACCCACAGAGATGTAACCTAAACAATGGCAGTGATTGTTTAATTTGGGGGGGTGGTTTGTTACACAGCAAAGCTAACTGATACAACATACAGTGTTTCACACCTCTGTTCCTCGTAAATCTCATTCCCTATACCTGAAGTGTCCTTTCCCATCTCCTCCAGCCCACCTGGCTAACCCATACATGTCCTTTAAGTTGCAGTTCTAGAGACAACCTCTCCCTAAAGCCCTCTCTAACCCATTTCCCTAAGTCCCCAAGTTGACTTCCTAAATGCCCCTATATGTCCATGTTACTTTACTTGAACTTCTCTCCTACTAACCAAAGATTCCTTCATAGTAGGAATTACATCATCTTACTTTTCCAATGCCTAATACAGTTCACTAAGTGTTTGATAAATGAGTAAAGAAGGGAATATAAATTAGCCTTTAGTCTCTTTCAGCACATGCTGTACTATTTCCTTCTCCCCCAGAAGTTTCTTTTCTCATTCACCACCTCTGCATATACCTTATTTCAGGGGAACATATTAAAAAAGATCAAGACTGAGGAGAAGCAAGATGGTGGAGAAGTAGGAGGTTGAGATAGAGTCAGATCCCAGAAGTTCATCTAGATAGTTATTAAATCATTCTAAAAGCCAGCATACTCAACAGGAGAGAGAAGAGAGGAAAAAGAGCAATTCTAGGAGCAGAAAATCGACCACTTTCCAAAAGGTAGGACGTTTGGAAAAGTGATTCCAAAGCGATGGGAAGAGAGACCGCGGGGGGAGAGGTCGGCTCCCTGCAGCCACAGAGCCGCGGAGCACAAAATCGGAACTTTTAGAGTCTGCTCCGCTGAGGGACATTTCTCCAGAGGCTACGCCGGAAGTCTGGCCCTCACAGGAACAGAGTGGTTTCAGGACCCGTGAGATCACAAAGAGACCTGGGGTGTCTGAGTGCAGCAGAGCTCCCAAATATCGGGGCGGAGAAGCCAGCAGCAGAGAAAGAGCCACATGGTGCATTTTCAACTGGGGCTTACCCTAGACCGTGGCCACGGCCCTTCGAGCGGGGACCACATAAGGCATTCCGGAGAGAACCCCTCCTTCCTCCTCGGGGAGGAGCAGCGCGGCAGTGCACAGCAGGAATCTGCTGGGTTTGGAGACTCCAGATGGGGCCGCGAACCAAAGATAGAAAAGCGCCGCCACCAGTGGCTGAGCTCAGAGCTTGTGCAGACCCGGGAAACGGGAGTAATTGACTGCTTTCCTCTGAGGGCACGCTGAGGAACAGGGCTGAGCACTCGGCTCCTCCGGCAGGAGACTAGGAGCCGCCATTTGCATTCACGGCCTCCAGGGCGGTACGGAAAGCGCTAAGGGAACAAAGACTCCCGTGAGCGAACCTGAGCGAATTGCTTGGCCCCTCCCCGGGCAAGGGCAGGGCAATTCCGCCTCAGGCAAAGACATCTGAGAACCAACTTGAAAAGGCCCCTCCCCAGAAGACCAGTGAGAATATCCAGCCAAACCCAAGTTCATCAATCAGTGAGAACTGTGGAACTCCAGAGTACTTTTCTCTCTCACTCATCTATTCTTAGGTCGATAAAATAACAAGGCAGAAAAACTCACCACAAAAAAAAAAAAAAAACAAGACACAGTACCGACGGCTAGAGAACTAGTTAATACAGACATTAGTAATATGTTGGAAATAGAGTTCAAAATGACAGTTATCAAGATGCTAGCTGGGCTCGAAAAAAACATGGAAGAGATCAAAGAATCCCTTTAGGGAGAAATAAAATCCCTTTCAGGAGAAATAAAAGAATTAAAATCTAACAAAGATGAAATCAAAAAAGCTATTAATGAAGTTCAAACAAAAATGGAGGCTCTTAATGCTAGAATAAATGAGACAGAAGAATTAGTGACATAGAAGACCTAATGACAAAGAATAAAGAAGCTGAGAAAAAGAGAGACAAACAACTATAGGACCACGAGGGAAGAAATCGAGAGATAAGTGATACCATGAGATGCAACAATATTAGAATAATTGGGATTCCAGAAGAAGAAGAAAGAGAAAAAGGGGTGGAAGGTATATTGGAACAAATTATTGTAGAGAATTTCCCTAATCTGCTGAGGGGAACAAGCATCAAAATCCAGGAGGCACAGAGAACTCCCCTCACAATCAATAAAAATAGGTCTACACCCTGTCATCTAATAGTAAAACTTACAAGGCTTAGTGACAAAGAGAAAATCCTGAAAGCAGCTTGAGACAAGAAATCGGTAACATACAGAGGCAGGAATGTTAGATTGGCAGCAGACCTATCCACAGAGACCTGGCAGGCCAGAAAGGAATGGCATGATATATTCAGAGCCCTAAACAAGAAAAATATGCAGCCAAGAATACTATAACCAGCTGTCACTGAAAATACATGGAGAGATAAAAAGCTTCCAGGACAAACAAAAACTAAAGGAATTTGAAAACACCAAACCAGACCTACAGGAAATATTGAAAGGGGTCCTCTAAGCAAAGAGGAAGCCTAAAAGGAACAGAGACCAGAAAAGAGGAGAGACAATATACAGTTAACAGTCACCATACAGGCAATACAATGGCACTCAATTCATATCTGTCAATAGTTACCCTGAATGTAAATGGGCTAAATGCCCCAAACAAAAGACACAGAGTATCAGAATGGATAAAAAAACAAGACCCACTGATATGCTGTCTACAAGATACTCATCTTAAATCCAAAGACACCTCCAGCTTTAAAGTGGGGGGGTGGAAAACAATTTACCATGCTAACGGACATCAAAAGAAGAGCTGGGGTGGCAATCCTTATATCAGATAAATTAGATTTTAAGCCAAAGAATATAATAAGAGATGAAGGACACTATATCATACTTAAAGGGACCGTCCAACAAGAAGATCTAACAATTGTAAACATCTATGCCCCTAACGTGGGAGCAGTCAATTATATAAACCAATTAATAACAAAGTCAAAGAAACACATCAACAATAATACAATAATAGTAGGGGACTTTAATACCCCCCTCACCGAAATGGACAGATCATCTAAGCAAAAGATCAACAAAGAAATAAAGGCTCTAAATGACACACAGGACCAGATGGACATCACAGACATATTCAGAACATTCCATCCGAAAGCAACAGAATACACCTTCTTCTCTAGTGCACATGGAACATTCTCCAGAATAGATCACATCCTGAGACA
>CM052799.1:77187780-77263017 GCA_028533885.1 Nasua narica
AGCTGGAACAAACAATCCTAAAATTTGTATGGAACCAGAAAAGACCTCGAATTGCTAAGGAAATGTTGAAAAAGAAAAACAAAGCTGGGGGCATCACATTGCCTGATTTCGAACTTTACTACAAAGCTGTGATCACCAGGACACACTCCCATCTAATTCCTCCTTAATCTGAGATCTCCTGAGTTCCCATTATACAAATTAATTCAGGCATATTTGCCAGTCTTTTTATATTAAAAAAGCCAATGACAAAAGGACCATCTTTAACATGCAGACGACCAGTGGGAAATGTTTTGTTCAGTCTTGTGAAAGAGTTACTACTCTTACTACTCGTTCCCAGTGCAAAAGTTGAAAAAGAAGTCTTTTTATCCCTTAGATTTGAGTTTCTTTTTTTCTTATCTTTGGAAACTAAAACAGTCAGGAAAAACAATGTATAACGCTAGGGACTTTTTGGGGAATGGAAATGATCGTTTTTAATATATGAATGCAATATGTAAATGTCATTTCGGAAGGCCTAGATTCTTCTCCCAGCTAAAACAAACATTAGCAAGGAAATGAACATCAAAGCAGTAGGCACGTACATCTGATCCTCTTTTCTCTAACCGTTTGATCTTCCTTTGCAGGGAAACCCTGGTGATGAAGGTGTTGATGGCTTGGTTGGAGAACAGGTATAGAAAATTTCTCATTTCTCTGTTTCTCCTCTACCAGTTTGGTATTTATGCTCTGTATTTACACTTTAAAATACAAAATAGTCTACTGTATTTTATACTTATATGTATATTTTATACATCGTCTAGAAATGTTAGTGTGCATACTCAGCAGTATCTAAAGTTAATCTATTATTTGCCTTTATCCTCAAAATATAAGGACCCCAGAAACATAGCTCTAATCATTTGCCTCCCATAATAACATGTCATAGTCCAATATCTTATTCCCATTTATTTTTGTTAAATTCTATCAATTAGATATCATAATTATTATTGTTTTCCTTAGTCATTGCTTATCCAGCTTTACCCTCATATTTGTACTTTCCCTGTATGCCTTCAAAGGAGATGAAAGAGCTCGTTTCTTTTGCCTCAGGTAGAACTTTGAGAATTTCCTTTAATGGCGTTTATAAACTCCTTTGGTTTTTGTTTCTCTGAAAGTCTCTTTATTTCTACCATTTTTCTTGAAAGATGTTTCTTGGGGAAATAATGATTTTCTTTCAGCACTTAGAAAATGGAATTTCATATTCTTCCGGCTTCTATTGTCTTCTGTCTCTCATTAGTGCTGTTTAAGAAGTTATCCATCAGACTCATTGTTGTTATTTTTGTCAACAATCATAAAAAAATATTGTCGTGCTGCTTTAAAAATTTCCCTTTCTTTCCAGTGTTCTGCAGTTTCAGTATGATGTCCAGGTGTGGATTTCTTTTTCTTTATCCTGCTTGGAGCTTGTTAGGCTTTTGAACCTGAGCGTTGTGCCTTCTGTCAGTTCTGGAAACTCCTTAGCAAATTCTCATTTTGAAATGTTTATCCTTCCCATTTTCTCTATTATCTCTTTAGGGAAATTAATTAGAACTTTGTGAGACCTTATGCTATCTGGAATATCTCTTAACCTCTCTTTCATATTTTCTGTTTGTCTTTCTGGACTGCATTCAGAGTATTTTCTCCAATTCACTAATTCTTTATGTCACTTGTGTTTAATATACCATTTAACCTGTCATATGGATTTTTAGTTTCAGTTATTCTGATTTTCACTTTAAGAAGTTCTATTTGATTCTTCTTAATTCTGCCTGGTCTCTTTTTTAACAGTTGCTTATTATTTTATTCATTCTTTTTTTTAACCGAGTTAAATGAATAAAGTATACTTATTTTATATTCTGCATATGATAATTCCAATAGCTGTAGCCATGACAAGTCTGACTTTGTTGCCTATTGTTTCTGCTGGCTTCTCCCTCATGGTGTTTCCCTCACATGTGTTGTGACTTTTAATTGATTGATTGATTTGATTTTCTTATTTCTCTTTTTTTCCTTTTTTCTTTTTTTCCCCTTTTCCTTCTTTTCTTATGTTTTCTTTTTCTTTTCTTTCTTTTTTCAGTGACTTTTGATTTAAGTATTTTTTTTAAAGATTTCATTTTTTTATTATTTGACAGACAGAGACACAGCGAGAGAGGGAGCACAAGCAGGGGGAGTGGGAGAGGGACAGCAGGCTTTCCACTGAGCGGAGAGCCCAAGGTGGGGCCCGATCCAGAAACTCCGGGGTCGTGACCTGAGCCGAAGGCAGAGGCCTAATGACTGAGCCACCCAGATGCCCCGATTTAAGATCATTTTCAAATGAACTTCAACTATGAGAAGTCATTAAGGTCTGCGTGGAGGTTGTTTCCTTCTGTCTCATTATGTGGTGGCACGTCCTTCTGAGATCACTTTAAAATAAATGATGAAATTTGGTTTTTCACACTGCACTCGGAGTGATCAAAAGTCCTGAGGACAGCCAATCGCTATTCTCTGGATTTCTGCTTTCTCTTTACTCTGAGAACTCTAAGGATTTCTCTTGTTCTTTATCAGCTCATGAACATATGCGGAGTATCTTAAACTTTGCTATCTGGAATTTTATTTTATTTTGGTTTTTTAATCTGGAATTTTATATTGTTTTTCAAAGGAAGGACTGTTCAGGTCATCTAGGCTGTCACATACAAGTTGGATGGTAAAGAAACTTTCTGCTCTTGGCTAGAATGTGAAGCCATGTGATAAAAGTTTCTGGTGTGACTTGATATACAAAGCTTCTTTGTATATTCATTTTTCTTTTTCTAGGGTAATCGTGGAGCTCCAGGGTCATCTGGAGAGAAAGGAAATAGGGGAAATCGGGTAAAGTATGAGGATATTCTACTCTCGTATTTCTACTGCATAAACTGACCTTGACAGTTTATTTTTAAGTTGTGGGAAATAATCCTCTAGTGGTTTAAGTTCTAGATTGGGAGTTAAAGGGCAATAAATATTAGCTATTTGGAATCTTCAGTGAAGATCCTCCTGCGCTGCTAGTGAAATGAGTGGTGGAAACTGGCCTCCTTAGCCTTTGGAACAGTAATCGGCATGCCCTCGTGGGCTTTGCAAAGCTCCCTGTCTCCAGTGATTCAGTCTCACACCCCAGCCCTCTCAGCCACAGCCTTCACTACTGTCAGTCCAAAACTGTCCTTTCCAGGCAGATCATACTATTTGTTGTCCCCTGAGGATCCTTGTGCATGCCCACCTCTGTGTCTTAGCTCATGCTAGGTACCTCGTCCTCGAGTGGCTTTTCCCTGCTTCCATTTCCAGTGTTTATTTGAATATCACTTTCTCTCCAACTTCCAGCTCCTCTCTTTCCCCCCTCAGGATACCCTCCTGGACTGTATCCGTGTGTAGTGCTCTCTCCCTTCTCTACATCCTTCCCACATTATATTTCTATGTAAGGGCAGGAAGATGCCTGGTGTGTGTACCACAACTCTGCCTCCTGTGCCCGTGGCGGATATTACTAAGCAATTATGGAATCCAGCCAGAGGGATCCATCTCGGAACTGTTATAATCAGTTGATTGACTGGATTAGATAAGGGGTGGGGTTCTGTTTTTGTGTACCCCTCATGGAATTAGAGTAATGCTTTTGCCCCAAGGTGGGGATTGATTTCCTGATAAGTAAAGCAGGGAGTCACAGGAGATGGTTCTTTATTGGGAGAAGTTTAATTGATAAGCTGCAATTTGGGGGTTAAATTTTGGAGAAGGTGGGGGACACCCACTTCTTTCAAGACCGGAAAACCTTCAGTTTCGATCTAATTTAGTTAAATTCAATAAACGCATGTTAAGGGCTTCTAACTTATAGAAGGTATCCAGCAAAACACGTAGAAAGTTAGGCACATCCATGATAAGAACCAAACGCAAGGCTCTATACTCAGCATTTTAATTTATTATTCCATTTAATTTCCCTTACAGATAGAATGGATAGAATGGGTACATCTGTTTCACAAATGAGAAAATGGAATCTTAGAGAAGTCGAAGAAATTTGCCTGGCTAGTAAATTGGATAGCAGGGTTGGAATTTAGAATTAAGTAACTCCCTTTTATCATTATATCAGGTGAGGAAAGAGGTAAGGTGGGGTTATAACTAACAATAAGAAGTGGCATTTTTTTTTTAGAGCCTAGAGAACATTCCATCCTGAGTGTGTCTGAGAACCAGATCTCAGAGATGGGTCCCACTTCATTAGGCTCAGAATGGGGCATAGGCCCTCTCCAAACAGGCACGTAACACAATTTGTGGAGGGTTCCTGGCGGAGCCGGGGGAGCTCTTCCCGACTCTGCAGGAACTGCTACACGGAGAGGGTACCATTAACAGTAGGTTTTAAGAGAGGCAACCGTTTGCTTATGATGGCATAATCATGTACCTATGTCTGTGGTAGAGAGAGCCTTCTTCTTATGTGTCTTTCTGTGTAGAAGTTTCAGGGAGAAGTGGAAAGATCAGGGACTTGGTGGTAGGGAGGACTGGGTCCAACTTCCCTGGGTCCTAGTTTCCTTCCCTGCACTATGTACTTCCTTAGTCGTAAGGGTTCAGTGAGGTAATGCACACCTAGGGCCACATAAACAGACTTCCAATAAAAGTATGCTTTCTTTCCTGCAGTGCAACCTCACCTATTGAGCTGCAAATGCTTTAAAGTTCAAGTCCTAAATTGCTCTTTTAATGTGATTCTCATTTTTCCTCTTAATGTTCTCTTTCCTTTAGGCAATAGATCATCTTTTAAAGTGACACTTTTTTTTTTTCTGTGATTTAAGGGGTTGACAGGACTACCTGGACCTCCTGGAGAGCCTGGAGAGCCTGGGTTAAGGGGAGATCCTGTAAGTGCTGGTTGAAGGATTTCAGCTGCTTTTATCCAGGGACTTATAAACAGTTTGCTTAGACAAAGAGACAACAATTAATTATTCATCAACGAGGCATCTGTTCAGCCTATCTTAGCTTTGCAACAAATAAGAGATTTGTGAAAAGACCCATCTTGAAGAATATTTACTTTCTTAAAGAACCTAATGCAACTTTAATTGCATTGGGTATCAGTGATTTCTGAGCAGGCCTGGACAATTAAAAAGGTCTGCTTTGGTACCTTTAAAAAAAAATCATATACCCTGTAATTTTGTTTCCTATCTTTCCCGTCCATTTGAGGTAAGCAAGCTTTTCTTTTCTCAGGGGGATCCTGGAGCAGATAGTTACATCCAAGGCCCTAAGGGAGAGAAAGGAAGGCGTGGACATTGGGTAAGATGATCTCTGTTTGTTTGGGGATGCTGGTGTGTGTAGGAAAGATGCTAGCTGGTGAAGAAGCCTTGGAGGTTCTGGTCGGATCAGCATAGACAGCAAAACCATGGGACTCCACTGCCACAGAGACAGGAGCTCAGAATGCTAATCTTTACTTAGAGCCTCATCCTTGCATCCTTGTCTCGTGGTTCCTTTTTTTCCTGAAAAAAAAAGAAAAATCCCATTTCCCACAATACTTGTAACACAAGCTACTTAATTTCCTTTACCCTTGGTTTCTTCATCTCCAGAATGAAAGCATCAGGCTCAGTGATGCCTAAGATCTTTTCAGTTTAAAAATTCTCTAGTTTTGTGATGATGTCTTGATTTAAAGGTGGTCAGGCCATTACACGGCTGACTTACTTTCCACCACTGCCAATGCTGATTGATGTGAATCGAGTACTAGCCATTTTTAAAGACAGGATCCTCGTCTTGTCTGGAAGTTCGGAAGTGTCATGACAGAACACCTCACCAAAGGTAGAGACTTGTTAACTTTGCAAATGCTTCTAACTGGTTGGAAGCCATATTTAGATGTTTTATGTCCTAGTCATTAAAATGTGCATGACTGAAAAATGACTAAAGTAACCTAAGTGTCTCAGCCCTCACATCTCATCATTCCCAATTTCCAGAAACAGGGTCTGCAACAGCAAAATGTTTATAATTGGAAAGCAACCTCTATTTGCTTTGGACTTTACCTTCTTTGACAACACTTTAGGATGTTGATTCTATTCCCTGAATTCATATTCACATGAATTTGAATTCATATGAACTCATTCATATTCATTTCATATACATCCAGGTCCTGAGTACAATCCAGTTTGTAACAGGATCAGTATTATGTAGCCATGCCAGGAAACTGTCACTTCTTATTGCAAGAATTTCTCATCTTGTTGTTAATTACAGTTATTTTGGACAAATTCCATTGAGAGAGTTCTCTTGGGTGAGTTGAGATCAGAGAGCCCGGGGAATAGCTACTCAGTCAGTTATGGGATTGAGCTAAGAGAAGAGCAGGGCAGCACCCCTTAACCCCTCTGGGCCCTGTTTCCTCATCTGCAAGGTGGGAAAGTTAGAGAAACCATTTACAAGTTTCCGTGAGTTAGTGGTTGTCGTGGGAAGGAAAGTGTATGAATTGAGTTCGTTTTCATGGTTTGCTGGTGGTTTTACAGCTGGGAAAGAACTCCGGCCTCTAGACAAGCTGTTCAGTACTGTGTGCATCACAGCGCCCCAGCCACGGGGTGAACCTCCTGCTCCCAGTTTTCAGAGGTCTCCGTTGCTGACTTTATAGCTAAGGGTTAACTTGGAACATCGAATCTCTGAATTGCATGTGTAAATCAAAACTGTGACCCTCTGGAGTGGTGCCACGTCATATGGTACTTGTGTTCCACGTGGTTTCTACTTCCATGCTGAGCTCAAAGAAGGGTGCTAAGTATTCTCTGAATAGACTTGGGTAATAAAAGTACTCTCACCAATTACTTAAGCCTGCTGCTGCAGAGGCTGAAATTCTGGATGGCTAAGTGCCATTAGAAGATAGACCTCTAGGGGGCAATCTTTCCTCGGTACTGGTTTCCTTGGCTATTCGAAGGAGAAGCAGAGCTTTCCTATGAAACCAATCATAAACAGAAATGGAGTAAGCAAAGCTAAGGTGGCTCGAGGCCGAGCTGGTGGTCCCTGGGGAAAGAGCGTGGCTTGGCGGGGCCCCTCACTGCTCGGCGGGGTGTGCGCTGCCTCCGTAAAGGCTCAGAGCAAAACACATACTGAGCCCTGTTTTCACTTTTCCCCTTTTTCCGTAAAAGTGAAAATCCTCCTTGAATTTCTTTTGGTTAGTGAAACCTGGTACTAATGTAGATCTTTCATACAAGTGAAGTGGCTAAACACATACTTTTAAAGAAGGAGGATACCTGTATTTGGTTCTGAGTTGAGCCAAAGAGCAGATTCTATACTGCAATTTGGATGGAGACAGTCCCCTGAAGGAAGCAGTCTTTTAAAGGAAACAGAAACTTGATTATACACCCAGGATGGGGGAAGGGATGCAAAACCCATCATGCTTTTCCACTTCGGAGAAGGAAAATGAATACAACGCTTTTGGAAAGCAATCTGGCAACATACAGCAGCTAGGACTGCTGTTTGTTGTTTATATATTTTAATATACAAGTTTATATATTTTAATATGCAAGTGACAAAGCCTGGCTGACATGTTTAGCTAATAAGCATGTCTTTGATAATTCAGGGAAAGATGATTCCTGGTTTGATACATAGCTCAATGATATCATCAAAAGCCAGGGATGTCATCAGGGACTTAGCCCCATTCTTCCATGGTTCCATCCTCAGTGTGGTCCCTGGGCAGCCGAAGCATTTTGTCTTCACTTTTACATAATATGCCAGAAGGAAAGGCATTTTCCTTTCATCAGGGCACTGCTAGCAGTATTCTCTTTTTGGCCCCTTTGGCTTATTTGCTGGCTCCTGTGCTCCCCACCTGCCCTTGCCCCATTTTAAGAGACTAGAGAAAGCACGTTTCTGACAGAGGAAATGAGATTTCCACGACTGGTTCAGACCTGTCATAATTCATCCCTTGGGGGCTGGGTGTGTTATCCCAAATGAAACAGATTTTCTCAGCAAGGAAGAAAAGGGCAAGAGTGTTGTGTAGCCGACAACCGTGTCTGCCACGGGTTAAGGTGTGTATGTCCTTTGATCCAGTCTCTCCAGTTCTAGAAATTTATCTAGAAGCTAATCATGAACTAACACAAAAATTTAGCTCCAAGTATGGATATTAGATTATTAGATTTTAAATCAGTACACTGCTTGAATGTCCAACGATAAGGGATTGTTTATATAAACAATGGCACACGATCAAATATTACTAAGCCATGAAAAATAGTTTAGAAGGTATTTCATAACAAGGAAAACATTCATGATGTAATATTAAGTGAAAAGACCAGATTACGAAACTCTGTATTCAGCAAGAGTCCAAATTGGTAGAATGTAGATATATCTGTCTATTCTGGAAGGATAAACACCCAGAAATTATGCATTTTTTTTCTTAAGCTTATCCTCTGAATTTTTGAAATATTCTAGAATGAACTTGTATTATTTCTTCCCCTGACTTTTCATTTTGAAAAATTTTAAATCTATAGAAAAAGTTGTAGTCGCAACAATAGCATAGTGAACACCAGTTGTTATCATTTAGCCGTATTTATGTCTCTCTACACAAATACATAGGTAATATTTGATATATTTTGCTGAGCCATTTGATTAATTAATTAATTAAGGATTAATTGAAGGTCTTATAATATTTCTCTTCCCAATATTCAACAAGTATCTTTTAAGAATAAGTGCATTCTTTTATATAAACATAATACAGTCATCACACTCAAAAAATCTAATATGGCACAAAACGATTTTCTAATATGCGGTCCATATTCAGATTTCTGCACTTGGCCCAATGATGCCCTTCATGTCTGGGTTTATTGTTGGTGTTCTGAGATCTAATCAGGGACTATGGGGCGTATTTAGTTGTCTTGTCTCAGTTGTATCCTTCAATCACAGCTCTTGTTCAGTTATTCGTTTCCATGACATTGACATTTCTGACCAGTTATTTTGCTAAACATCCTTCAATCGGGATTTGGCTGATTGTTTCCTCATGACTAGATTCAGGTTAAGCATTTTTGGCAGTTTAAGTAAGATGGTAACCTCCTTCTTTTTTTTTTTTTTTACAATTTTATTTATTTATTTGTCAGAGAGAGCGAGAGTGAGAGAGAGAGTGAGAGAGTGCACAAGCTGGGGGAGTGGCAGACAGAGAGAGAAACAGACTTCCTGCTGAGCAGTCCCCCAATGTGGGGACCAATTGAGTCCCCCAATGTGGGACTCAATCCCAAGATCCTGGGATCGTGACCTGAGCCGAAGGCAGACACTTAACTGACTGAGGCACCCAGGCGTCCCTAGGCGGTACCCTTCTCAATCCTCAGGGGGGACGCTGTGTTGGCTGTCTCATTACTGGTACATTAATTTGGTCACTTGATGAAGATGAGGTTCACCAGACTTATCCATTGTAAACATACTTTCCCGCTCCTTCTAATGATCAAGTAATCTGGCTACGATACTCTGAGACTGTAAATTTCTTGTTTCCTGACAGTCTTTGACTCAGTGATTCCAACATCTGCCCAAATGATTCCTTTGCTATGCTGGCTGCAAAAAAACTGTCTACTATTGAAACGAGAAAGTGATAAGCATTTTAAGAAAAAAAGATCTTTTTTTGTATCTAGACCAATCATGAGAGTGCCTTGTCTGAAGACTCCTTTCTCAGATAGCCTACCAAATTAAAAATAATTCCCATTATAAAAGTAACACTACCAGGGCACCTGGGTGGCTCAGTTGGTTAAGTGTCCAACTCTTGGTTTAGGGGCAGGTCACGATCTCGAGGTCCTTGGATCCAGCCCCGTGTGGGGCTCTGCGCTCAACAGGAAGTCCACTTCACGATTCTCTCGCTCCCTCTGCCCTTCATTTCTCCTCTTAAATAAATAAATAAATAAATAAATAAATAAATAAATCTATCTTTTAAAAAAAAGTAAAACTGTAGATATTTGGGAATATAGAGAAGTAAAATGTAGAGAAAAATTTAATAGTTTCAATAGCCAAGAAAATCATCAGTTTATGGAACTTTCCTAACTTGGTAATAGCAAAGCCATCTCTCTGAGAAGGTCGGATAAGGATCCCATGGGCTTATTAAAAAATGTTCTAATACAGTATAAAGAAAGGAGGAAACATCATTTTGTCTTTCTCCATATTTGGGATAAGTTATTCTTTAATCTATTATAAATAACAGTTGGAAGAACAGCTTTGCACAAATGTTTTTATTTCTGTATTTCACATTCTTTCCCTATTTATGTGTTCTTACTGAGTTAGCTTGTGACTTTACTGAGTATCTGAAATCCAAGGTGGTTTCCATTTCTCCTGGAAGATGGACTCATTTTCTCTGGACACCACTCCTCTTCTCATTTCTGACCTTAAGGAAGTGAGAGCGCGAAAGGGTTTCCTCGTCCTGACCATGCGTAACCTCTCCCTCTGTCAACATTGGTCCCTATTGATCACTCCGCATGTGCAGAGACTTGCTTTTCTGCCTTCCGTTTCTGTCTGTTTCTCTGCACCCTATATGATGGGTAGAAAGGGAAGTACTGGTATTTTTCAAATATTAAGCACAGGTTATTGGGGAATATATCTGACTACTGTCCTAGTTTGATGAATACTGAAGAGTTGTCACATGAACAATCTCTGGGGAAAGGGGCCTGCAACACAGCTATTTTAAAACACCAGAATTAATGCATTTGCTTCTGGAGAACTACTGACCAATAGAACTTTCTAAGGTCCAATATCCTATATCTGTGCTAATATGGTAGCCACTAGCCATATGGAATTACTGGACCCTTGAAATGTGTATAGTATAACTGAGAAACTACCTTTTTAATTTAATTGAATTTTAATGAATTTAAAATTGATAGCCACGTGTGACGAGTGGCTTCTGTATTGGAGAGCCCATGTCTGAAGAATAAATCCATAGGGTGTCGACGTCTAAACTTATATTACTTTTACTTCCTCCTTTTCAGGGACATTCTGGTTTCTATGGACCTCAAGGGGAGCCTGGACATGTTGGCCCTCAGGTTAGTACAACCACTCATGGGTCCTATTTCACCTGATTTTTGGGAGGAGAGAGGTCAGCTGGGCTGAAAATTGGCTTGTTTCCTTCTCTAAGGTCTCTGCTTCCTTTCTACTCGTAGGGATCAAGAGGAAGACGAGGTGTGCCAGGGCTGAAGGTAAGTGCTTTCTGGAAAGACTTGCTTCTCACTCCACAGATATAGCTACTTTAAATAGTTCTCTCTGAGGTCAAGGGGGGTTCTGGTTGGGCTGTCTGAGACTGCAGGAGGATCACTGAGGAGTTTGCATTGAGACCTTTTCCACGAAGAAGAAAAAGTTAATACGGTTCTCTGCTTCCCCTCCAACCTGGTATAATATTTCATTTAGGCTGAAAGGAAGCTAATACCTTAGTGAATGGTTTTACCTCTGAAATAATGATTTTTCCATTTAAAGAAGTGGGACTTCCTCTGGGTGCTCTAGGGGATGTCATAGTCCCTAAATGATGAAAAAAGATTGAGCTTTTAGCATTTATTCAAATGGGAAGGATGTGATTTGTGGGTGGGATAGGGGCTATCTCTGTGGGGAAACTGTATTTTACTAAGCAATTATCTAGCATCAGTCACTGTGCTAACCTTTATTTCTAACACTTCAGGTAATCCTTCCACAGCCCCAGGAGTTATGAGCATCATTGGTTACCTTTTACAGATAAGAGAGAAGATAGAGATTTAGCAAAACTTGACAGAGGGCACATGGCTAATAATGGAAACAGGATTCAAATCCGAATATCAGGATGCTCTTAGAAATTCTTTTGCAAAATAAATTTATTATGTAGGCTTCTCTCTAACACAGTGTGGTCATGCTCGGCTGTGTTTTGTTTTGTTTTTTAGCATTCTCATTATTTAGAGATGGAGGAAAAGTCAGAGATTGATTTATGTCGACTCTGAGCCCGTGTGTGTGTGTGTGTGTGTGTGTGTGTGTGTGTTGGATAGTGACTTCTGACCTCGTAGGTACAAAAGAAGATGGAACCTCTAGTCTTCAGACCAAACAGGTTAGAAAAGCATAGATATTAAGAAATTCCAAGTCTCAAAAATCCAAACAAGTTCTGTTGACACCAAGTAAAATGTTATTTCTCACAAAATGTTCAAAATGTTTAGGATTTGAAATAAATTCTTTTTTAAAAAAGATTTATTTACTTATTTGAGAGAGAAAGAGTTAGAGAGAGAGAGAGCACAGAGGGAAAGGGAGAAGCAGGCTCCTTGCTGAGCAGAGAGCCTGATGTGGGGCTCGATTCCACGATCCTGACATCATGAATTGAGCGGAAGGCAGGCACTTAACTGATTGGACAATCCAAGTGCCCTGAAATAAATTCTTAAATAGATATTCTCTTGTACTATTAATTTGGTTTTAATACTTGTAAAATAAATAATGTCTTGCACGATCATTTTATCCTATTGTTTTTATCCCCACAAGGCAGAAAGAAATAGGCTAAGTTTTAGAGAAATTAAGTGACTCTAGGCAATAGAAGTAATTTCTTACTCTTGAATTATTTAATTCCTTTGTGGTGCTATGTGTAGTTTATGTAAATGTCTGTTCAGTTCACTGTGGGTTCTCTGCTCAGTTGGGTCATGGTTATTTTTGTTTCCCTATATCACCCCATCTGTGTTACTCTTTTGTAAATTTAATTTAAATAGGAGTGAAGCCTGTGCATACATTGAAAGTCAAATTGCATTCATAAGCTTATAGTGAAAAATATCTTCCTGTCTGTCCTTTCCAGCTGTTCAGGAACACTCACTTTCATCTCCGTGGGCAATTCTTTCTGGTATTATTGCTGTTTTTCTTTTCTTTTTTATTTCACTTTATTTTTTTTTTTCAGTTGATTAACGTATGATGTATTATTTGCTTCAGGGGTACAGGTCTGTGATTCATCAGTCTTACACAATTCACAGTGCTCACCATAGCACACACCCTCCCCAATGTTCATTCTCCAGCCACCCCATCCTTTAACCCTCCTCCCCTCCAGCAGCCCTCAGTTTGTTTCCTGAGATTCAGAGTTGCTTATGGTTTTCTATTGCTGTCTTTCTAAACAGCATGCTTACTGTGTTTCTTGGTGTTTCTTAGTTTTCAGTCTGGGATATTTTTCTCTGGATTTCTGGCTATGGGGGAGAAAGATTGTTCTTAACCTGTCCATCTGCTTCTCCATACACTTGCCTCCGGCTTGTCCTTGCCATACACTTAGCTTCTCCACTTTTGGTCAAGTCAGTTGATTGTTCATATGATGTCTAGGCAAACATTATTTGCAACTATGTAACTTTTGTTTTCCTTGAGACAGCCTGTCTTCTTATTTGCTTTGTGTTCTATATGCCTATTACCAGTTAATTATAAAGCTCTTTGAGAAAACTGATAACCTCCTAATCTATTAAAACATGTGGGGTTTATTTCTCTTGGATTTCTCCTTCCTGGGCCCTCGTTCCTCCTGCTCTAATTCAGACCGATTGTTCTCTGGGCCTCTGCACTGTTGTCTTATTGGGACAAATTGCAGAACAGCGACCTCTCATTTTGGGAGCAGAGAAAATGTGTGCAAACTGCTGCCTTTCATAGAAAGTCTCTCCATGGAGCACATTGTAATCTTGATGAATCCCTGTCTTTGCTCTTTTCCCTGTTCAAGCTTTGATTTTTTAAAATAAGAGATAAAATCCTAACTATGTGCAGATTCCACGGGGAAGTGGGCTTACTCAACATAGTTTTCTAGTTAACCCAGTGTTGGAACACTGGTCCTATAGATGCATTTATGTTTTGAGGCTGTAACTTGCTAAACATGAGCAAGTACTACTGGAAGAGTGTAGTTTACAGAGGTGCTGAATTCCAAATTACAGTATCCCTTGGATGTGAGGAAAATACAGCTCATTACTGTCTATAAAATTGGAGATGCTGGCATCTACAAGATGCATAATAAACTGGAATTCTAAATAAGATTTTTTTATTGAAAACATTGTATTATGGCAAATGAATCAATGCAGAGATTATTTTGGCAATAAGGGAAAACTTTAACTTGTTAATTATGATAAAATTAAGAATATCACTCGTTTTTTATGTGTCCATAAACCCACTAGCCTCCAGCAATTATTTTCATGTTTGTGTGTTTCCCATACTAGATAGATAATAAAGAATTATTATAATGGGTATACTATTTTATAGTCTGCTTTTGTGTTTCCAAATCTTCCTATTATCATTTTAATATATTACAGTACACTCTGTAGAAGAACAATGATTTGCTAAACAATTCTTATGTTGTGCATTTGGGTAATTTCTATTATGTTAGATATCATAGTCAGTGATGTAAAGAAAAACTGTATTATAGGGTTTTGCTTTGTTCCTGCTTTTGCTTTGCCAAAATGATTTCCTTAAAACAAATGTACAGACGTGGAAATACAATAAAAGAGTCTGAACTTTGCTCCATAGAGCCAAATTGTTTTCGGAATGTTGCACTGTGAATGTCAGTAATGTGATGGGCAAACATGTCACAACCTATTTGAAAATTTCTAGCTACATGCCTTTTAAAACATACAAAATGAGGGTTGCTAGAGGGGAGGGGGGGACAAGGTAATTGGATGATAGGCATTAAGGAGGGCACGTGATGTGATGAACACTGGGTGTTATAGGCAACTGATGAATTTTTAAACTCTACATCTGGAAACTAATTATGTACTATATGTTGGCTAATTGAACTTAAATTAAAAAATAAAAAAAGTTATGTTTATAAATCTGAAGTCAACTTTTAAAGAGCAGAGTAATATAGCAGTAATGATTAAGAGAAGTGCTTCCCATTTACCTAAATAGTTTTAAAAACTTCAGAACCATGAGGAATTGATCCATGTAGTGATTAATTCTGAGTTTGAGATTTTTTTCTCTTTTGCAAATCCATGAATAAATAGTAACCTTCCTAACACCTGAACAACATGAAAAAGAAGGCAGAATAATTCACAAAATGAGTATTATCCTCAATCTAAGAAAATGTATCTTCTCTGCAGAAGTAGAAATATTAATTTGAGGGTGAAATTAATCAGTTATTAGATGAATCATGTTAACAGTTCACCCTTTGCCCAGAGAGTCAGCTTAATGCTGTAAGAACCCATAGGGTTTTTTTTTTTTTTTTAAAGATTTTATGTATTTATTATTTAAAAGAGAGAGAGAGAGAGAGAGAGCACGAGAGGGGTGAGGGTCGAAGGGAGAAATAGGCTTTCTGCTGAGCAGGGAGCCTGATGCTGGCTTGATCCCAGGACTGAGCCACCCAGGCGCCCTGAGTCTGTAGGGCTTTAAATCCAGTTTTCTGGGGGTGCCTGGGTGGCTCAGTTGGTTGAGCCATTTTCCTTTGGCTCAGCTCATGATTCCAGAGTCCTGAGATCCAGCACCAGGTCAGGTTTCCTGCCCAGTGGGGAGTCTGCTTCTCCCTCTCCTGTCCCTCCCCCTGCTCCTTCTCTCTCTCAAATAAATAAAATCTGGGGGGGTGAGGGGGGGAAGCCAGTTTGCTGCCATTTCTCTATGTGTTTTATGTGCCTTGCCCCAGAAAGTCATGCCTGTTGCTGTGTTCAGCCTTCTGAGTTTCTTCACATGGGCTAAGGGTCCTTATCACCAGCGAGTGTTTAGCCCATATCCCGTAAAAAGAATGGATGGACTTTTAGGGACCTGTTATTAAGTTAAATGGGAGCTTGGGTTATTTAAACAAAGTATTTTTGCTTTTATTACCAGCTAAGATATTGGAAGGAGACATGCAAAGACTGGGAAAGACAGTAAGAATCTGGTTTTCCAACATAAGTGAAAGCCCCTCTCCCCATATCTTCACCAATCCCAGGAGAACTGAGCACAGACAATCAAAATATTGTGTGTGTGTGTGTGTGTGTGTGTGTGTCTTTCTCTTGTGGCTTTCAAGTGATATCTTGCAGGAAAGGCTGCCTTCAATGGAAACACTCATGGTGCCTGGTGAACTCACTAAGTTTTGCTTATTTTGACAGGGTGTGCGTGGAGAATCTGGTGAACGGGGTTACCAAGGAGAGCTTGGATACCCGGGCTCACAGGTTGTATCAGTGAACTTGTTTTTAGTGCTAAAGGATATTTGTTTGAAATTATCACTTAGATTCTTGGTTGGGGATTTAACATATATCAGAATGGCCTTGGATCTCTTTTCCAGGGCCTTCCAAAGCAAATTGTATAGTCTCTCTCCTGGGCAAGTTTAAAGTCCAATAACTAATATTTACTAAGTTCTTATTATGTCTTAAATATGGCCCTAAGCACTTGTATTAACCC
Organism: Nasua narica; assembly: GCA_028533885.1. NCBI lineage: Eukaryota > Metazoa > Chordata > Mammalia > Carnivora > Procyonidae > Nasua > Nasua narica. The sequence continues at coordinate 77,203,984 of CM052799.1, forward strand.
ATTTAACCCTTCAACGAAGGGTTATTATCCTTATTTTACAGAGAGAAATGGAGAGGGGATACAGAAGTTAGGTAAATTGGCCAAGCTCAAACAACTCCTGAATGGTAAAGATGGGATTCTAACTCTAACTTATAACTAGGCAGGCTCATGAATGGTAAAGATGGGATTCTAACTCTAACTTATAATTAGGCAGGCTAGTTATAAAATCTATGCTCTTAATAACTGCCTCTGAAGCTGTGTATTCAAAGTACTCAAATTTGGCATGAAAAATCAGCAAAGTGTTTATTGAGTATCTGTTATACATGGGGCAATTTGCTAATAGGCATGGGATGTTCAGAACATTAAGGCAAGGAAGGGACTTGTCCTCAAGTGGGGTGTTGTAAACTATTTAGTGATAACTGGAAATTTGAACTTCCAACCAGCTCTTTTGGAATCTTCTAAGCATAACCCAAATCTGTCATTCTGTAAATCCTTCTGGAACATGTCCTACATCTTTCTTTTAAAGGCCAAATTGTTTCCAAGTATCAAATGGAAGAACTTATTTTAAAACAACAACTATTACTAACACATTGAATCATTCTCCATAACTTTAAAAAGTCTATGAGCGTCAGGCAATAATTTTGAAAGGTTTCTGTTGTTTTTCGACTTGACAAAGGTACGAAAGAATGAAATGGGTGATCAAAGTGTAATTAACAATTGTATTTATTTTATGATAGAAAATAGTGTCTGCACATAGGGGGAAACAACCGAGAGATGGATTTTTGCCTTTCTTTTGATCACTGGCTTAATTCAAATTTGGACCCCCTGCCACTGTGGCATTGTGGCTTTCTCTTTTATATTCACTTTCTCATACCGCTGAGTGCAAGGGGAACAAGCTGTGTTGTGACCCATGAGCAAGATAATCAATAAAGCCTCTCCTTAATTTCACCTCCCACTGGGATGTGGGTATGATGCTCTATTTAAATGGGAGATTATAATGCCTCACGAAGGAGTACAGAAGCCATGATCCATGCTTCTAACAGGAAAGCATTTCTCAGCAAAACTGGAGAAAAATTAGTGTTGAAATCAGTAGAGTTAAATAGATCAGGGAGAAAATGAGTACCTCCCCAGCAATGTGCCCGGTGAGATTAGGCTATTGTACTATTGCGAACAGGCAAATGTATATTGGTTCTTGATAAAATTCAAATGCGCTCTCTGGTCCTCAGCCCTTATATATACAAAGCAAAGGTTGAATTTTCAAAGGAGATCAGTATCTTAGGAGCCCCTCTCATTCCCCTTTTAGGATTTAAAATATAAAAGCAGTGTTCTGAAATTTTAGAGTCCATTAGATTCAGCTGCAGAGGTGGTTACAGGTAGAGATGCTGAAGGTTCACATCCAGAGCTTCTGGTAGAATGAGCCTGGGGGTTCCCCTGTGGAGGCTGCTGAGTGGAGTGTGATAAACACGCTAGCGTTGGGTCAGGGCACCCTGTTTTGTGCCCCCATCATTGACCAAGGTGACTTTGAGGTTACATGGGAAATAAATAGCTCCATGAACATTGGTTGAACTTTAATTTCATCTTTGGTCTAGGGACTGAGAGGAAGGAGAGGAATACCAGGAAATTCTGGACAGAGAGGCTTACCAGGTGCTGAGGTAAGTTGGAAACGCTAAAAGCTACAGCAGAGCTGCTCATTAACAATGTTAACAATGGCCATGGTGTTCAGATACCTGCATGTTCCCAAAGAATAACATCAAGCTACGCTGTTTGCTCTGGGATTGGTAGGTATCAGAGGTTTCTAGAAATAGCTAATTTGATCACTGGGTGTATCCCCTTCTTCTCTAGGTACATTGTAGGAGTATAGTGATCAATGAGATCGGGTCGGAGCCCCAAGGGTGTTTAACACAAGCTCATAGTGCCTTACCTATAGCACGAGAAAAAATAGAACTATAAAAGGGGTATAAAAGGCTAATTTACTGCTTACAAAGATAAAAGGAAGCATTGTCATCCCAGTTTTCTAGATGAGGTGACCGAGGCTCAAAGGGATTAAAAATGATTTGTCATCTGGATAGGAAGTGGCCAGTGTGGCTCCCAGCTTGGTTCCTGCTGGTGCCCCTTCTATTCCTGACCCAGGATCCTGGTGGTTCATAGAAGGGTCGGACCTCACTGAGACAGGTGATGAGGAGGGGCTTCCTAATGACGGGAGCATCTGGCACAGCTTCAACACTGAGCAGCGTGATTTAAGTTAGGGAGAAGCATCTCGATCTGGAGATTCAAACTAGCAGCTCTAGGACGACCTATGTCCTAGGTCTGTTCTCACTCTCTCGAGCAGGAAGAGTCTAGTCCTGTAAACCAATTGCATTGTTTTCATTTTCCTTTGATAATATTTTCTGTCTGGAGTGGGTGAAAGTCCAGGTGTTTGTCTTCTTGATCTCCTAATCAAATGGTGTTTTTCCAAACTCTGGCAGCCAGATCATTGCTCCAGTGCTCAGTACTTGGTAGACGTATCCTCTTGCCCAGAATGCCTCCCTCCTCCTCCCCTACTCCACCCCCCAGTCCAGAGGTTAAATATGCATAGGAAGCCTTGTGTCTGTTGAAGGATACAATTAATTGTATAAAACATTAAAGGTGATTTGTGAGTATATTACCAGTTTCAGGCCATTTCAATTATAACAAGAGAGTCAGATAGTTAACTTTGTGGCCCTTGAGGTGATTTTAGCCCTGATCTTATTGCAGGGGATTCCTGGGCCTCCCGGGCCAATTGGTTCCAAAGGAAAAGCTGGACCGACAGGAATGAAGGTAAATGTCACATTTACAAAGAACACATCTTTTTTTGATTGCCACTTGGGTTTTCTTATGCGAATCTCTCCTTACGTGATCATTTCCAGCAGGAGTTTCTGATATGGTTGTTGGTGGTATTGACTGGCCTTATAGATTGATGGACGGATACAGAGAAGGAAACACATGTAGACTGACATATAGAAAGATGGATGGATAGATGGTCACCTGTATCCATAGGCAAAGACATACCAATAAAAAGATACACGTATGGATTCACTACAAATACAGATTCTCACATTCACACCTTAAAAAACCAGAATAATATAAAATTTGTTCCTGATGCTTCATACCTGGTTTTGCTAATTTTCAGTGCCAAAATCTCTACTCTATTTGTTATTATCTATATGTAACCAAGTCTAGAGGAAGAGACTTACCTTGGACTATATGGTGATGCCAGTAGGACCTGAAAAGGGTGACTGTAGAATCTCTAAGGAAAATGACATAAGATTGCATGACTCACAAGAGAAAATTAACTTCATGTTGACATTTTATTGCAAAAGGGGGAAGTTGGCGATGCAGGAGCCACAGGCCCGCGGGGTCCACAAGGACTAAGAGGGCAACCTGTAAGTCTGCTTTCTCTGTTTTGGACTCTTGATTCAATTTCTTATTTGTTATTTGTTCTTGTTTCACACCAAATTCTCATATTCTTGATGAGTATTTGGGACACAAATATGATTTGATCCCCAGAGCTGCCGTGAATTTAAAGAGTCAAAGATTCTCGAACTCTTCCTGTAAATAAAGAACCTACAGTTGTTTCGGGATTTATTTTGCCGTGTCCCATGCTGTTGAAGAGGGACGTGCCAGTGAGCCTCTTCTGTTTGACAAAGCGGTTTTACAAGCATGTGAGACTTTTTGGAATACAGACATGTTTCACGAAACACTTTTTCCAGGGAAACAAGCAGGCAATCAGAATCGCAACTTTTAAGTGCATGGGCTCAATTACCCAGAGCACAGAAATAACCTTTGGAGATCAAGGATTGTTAGAGGTTTACTTCAATAGGTAATACTACCAGAGATAGGGCTCTGCATTTATACCTTCCTTAGTCATCCCTCTAAACATGAGAGCAAGTTAGTTATTTTATGGCTATTTTCAAGTCACCACTTTATGGGAAAGAGCTTTATGATATGGAAAAATGTTGTCTTCCCTGCAGCTCCAATTTATTGCTGCAATTTCTTTTATCAACAATGGGCAAAACCTGCTGTCGTTTTGCACTCAGCACTGAAATTGCATTTGTTAGCCAGAGGAGGAGAAAAAAGCAAGCTGAAAAACTTAAATGTGGAAAGGAAAAGAACAGGGTTACTGTCGAATGGAATCTGGGACAAGTAGTGTTCTCCATCTACACTCAAGCCACATGATGAAGTTAACACTGTTGAACTTCGTGAAACTATCCTGATTTAAAATAATGCAAAGGTTGTTCCTACTGATCTCTCCCTGGGACAAAGCTGGGGAGCAATGCCTTTCTGGAAGCGGTCATTTCAGGAAAGTCAGAGTCAGATATCTCCAGAATAGACAGTTTGGGTCTCTGGGGTTGTAGATGCCTAGAGCTCTGTGTGACCTTCAATGGAAAGAAGATGGAATAACAGCCAATGAACCTCATTTGCATCCTTTTGGTCCCCCAATAATTCGTCTTTGGCATGAATTCATCTTCTGTATCTTACTTTTTCATTTTCTAACACTTCAAACGTTCCTCTTTAGGCCATAAGAGTGATCTTTGTGGCTTAAAATTTAAAATTGTCCTTTGCAGTTGACTACTTGGTTTAGGTGCAGTTCTTGTTCCTGCAGCAAAAAGCACCTAAACGTTCTGAATTTAGTCCTTAATATAGGATGCGCACTGTGTATAGATGCTAAGACCCCAGTAGTATCATAACCAGACTCATAATTGTTAGCATCGCCATCACCTCCACCTTGACCATCACTGCCTCCACCACCGACACCATCACTGTGACCAAAATCACCATCACCACCACTGCTACCACCGTCTTCGCCATTGCCGCCTCCACCACCGTCTTCGCCACCACCATTGCCTCTCCCTCCACCACCAGTACTGCTCCTCTGCCAACATTATCACTGCTGCACCATCAGCAGCAGAATAGTGACTGCTTTCTCTGAGCTGGCATTGTACAAAGTGCTTTCCATGCATAATCTCAGCCTTCCCAGCGACCATGCTACGTCCACGGCATTTGACCCCATTTAATGGATGAGGAAGCTGAAACGTAGATTGGATAATTGGCCCAAGGCTCCTCATACAACCAATTGGGAAATGGAATGAAAATTCAGGTCTGTCTTGGTTTATATGCTGTGCACTGATTCACTTAACTACATTGCCTCTATCCCAATCTTTTTTCCTAAAGTCTGTCTTTATCTCTAAACATTTACCAAGTTCTACAGCTTCTGCCTTTGTGACTTTACCCTGCAAGAAAAGCCCAAGGGGGATTTCGTACAGTGGTTTGGCTTCCTGCAACTATGGTATCATCTTGCCAAGGTATAGAATCTTGCTGAAGGAGTTAAAAACTGAAAACAAAACAAAACAAAAATACCCCCCAAACTGCTTATACCATGCTCTTTTAAAATTTTAAATCCTTATCCTCTCCTTATCCTATGAAGGCAGCTTAGAGTTTATCCTATGAGATAAGATTAGCCTCTACCAAGCCCATCTGCTTTGACCACTGCTGATTAACCTGAGTTCAGATGACATAATTAACCAAGTACAGATATGGATAACTGTACCATTCATCTTGTGTCATTTTCTTAGGGTCTTTTAGGTCCAGATGGATATGGACATCTGGGAAGAAAAGGAAAAAAGGTGAGGCTTACCTTATGAAGTATTCTGAACAAAGGACTATAGTTCTTATTTTATTTCACTAGATAGAATAAGACTTATTACCCAAGTGGTATGCCAGCCATGGTTTCTGAATGCTATTTATGACATGTTGTAGCTGCCAGAGTTCTCTCCTTAAAAAAACAAAAGCTGATTTTTGTCACTGCTTTATTCAAAAATCAAACTCTTATTCTCATCTTCCACCTGTGCCAGATCATCCCACCTCAACCAGGAACTTTTCCAACTCCTCACCCCTGCAAACACTCTTGCCTTTATTTGGGATGTCCTTACCCATCACCCCACTTTTGACAATTTTTCATTTTCTGAGACCAACTCAAATATCAGCTTCTCCTTGTGGAAGCCTTCTTGGACTTCCATGAACAGATTTGGTTGTCCTATACTCTGTTCCTAAAGTGTGTTAGTCATATTTCTACAGTAGTCCCTGTCCATTGAGGTTGTATTATAATTTATCCCTACCTATTTGTCTACCTTCCAGTTTGTGAACTTGACAGTAGATTGCACCTTATTCAACTTTGTATTGCTGGAATGAGCCTGGCACAGAGTAGGTACTCAGCAAATATGTTTGAATATTTCTACTCCCATAAGAAGACGGTATTTTAGCATGTTGTAGTTAAAGGGTTACTAACAGGTTTTTTTGTTTTTTTTTTTTAATATTTTATTTCTTTATTTGACAGAGATCACAACCAGGCAGAGAGGCAGGCAGAGAGAGAGGGGGAAGCAGGCTCCCTGCCGAGCAGAGAGCCTGATGTGGGGCTCGATCCCAGGACCCTGAGATCATGACCTGAGCTGAAGGCAGAGGCTTTAACCCACTGAGCCACCCAGGTGCCCCACTAACAGAGGTTTTGAAGAATGGAAATCACATGAAGCTTTTCAACACATCAAATGTCAATGGCTACAGTTATTCTGAGTACTTCAGTCTGCGATTTACCATTTATTGCTTCACAACATGAGAAATCATTAGTGATGCCCAGCAACTTAACTCTGGGCTGGCTCCTCTGCCATTCTCTTAGTTCCCTTGATGGCATTGCTGCCATTTTATCGACCAGGAAAATGTCCTGAGTATAATTAATGGGCATAAATTCCCAAAACATAGTAAGCTTTTAGTAAACATCTGTGCAGTGATGAAAAGTGAGGACCTCAGTGATCATCTAGTTCAGCCTTTTTGATTCACAGATAAGAAAATTGAAATTCAGAAAAGTGATGTAACGTGCCGATGGTCACACAGCTGGTCAACGTGATGGTCACACATGGTTACAGACAGATCTGAGTGTAGAAGCTAGTGCATGGGAGCCCCATCCTGGCAAATTAAGTCTTTCTTCTCTAGTGCGGAGTTTGCATAGCAGGGGAATTCTGGGTAGAATTCAAATGTCCATGTTTTAAGCCACATACCAGCTCTGCACTGAATCCAAGGGCAGCCTGTGCTTATTGTGGCATGGCTAACACTGTGGAACACACGGATTCAGTCCACATTTCATGGGTTTTTCCTGGCAAGGCTTAATGACTTCACTTTAAACAGCCCTCATTGCTGCTTGGCTGGCTGGCTACCTTCCCCTCGTCTGTTCACTCTCCTCTCTGAATTGATTGTTTCATACCTTCTCCCCTTTCCTCAAACTTCCAAGACCTGCTTTCCTTTCCAATTTTCAGCAGACAATTGTGCTTCTTGTTTCATGAAATAAATAGGAGAAATGAGCAGAGAACCTCTACATATATCCGCCATGATATAGACCAACCGACTTGCCTCTGTACCTTGTCTTCCCTCCTACTGCTATGGAGAAAAGTCCGTGCCCTCCTCTAAGACTGATCGTGTCTCTCATATGCTGGATTCCATTCCCTTTTTGCTTCGTTAAGGTCCTGGATCCTTTCTATTCTTCATCACCAAATTTTCTTCCCTCTCTATAGATCATTCCTGTCAGTATACAAAGAAATGAGAATATAGCCCGTCTAAAAAACAAGCAATAAAACCCCTCACTTAACTACATTGTCCCATCGTCCCTTTTCTCTCTGGCAAAATTCTTTGACAGATTAGGTCTGTATCTGTGGTTTTTACCCAGTGGTGATTTTACTCTCCAGGGCATATTTGGTAATGCCTGGAGATGTTTGGATTGTCACAACAGGAGGAGGGGATGCATAGGGCACCTAGTGGATGGAGACCAGAGATACTATTTTTCATCCTATAATACACAGGACAGCTCCTCACAACAAAGAAGAATCCTCAGGTCCAAAATATTAGTAGGCCAAGGTTGAGAAACTCCACTTTCCGTCCTCTAGTTCTCTCTTACTGATGACAACTGAACCTTCACCCCCTGGCCCTGCCCACTCAATGATATCTGATTTAGTCAAGGTAAAACCCATTGGTGCTAAATCCAGTGGTCAGTTCTCTGTCCCCATCATACTCCAAGTCTCAGCAGCATTTGACAGAGGTGATCATGGGCTTCTTCTTGAAACCTTTCCTCTCTTATCTTCCAGAACATACCACTTCCCTGGATTTTTGCTGACTCCTTATTTTCAGTTTCTTTTGAATGTTCTTGATCTCTAAATATTAGAAGACTCAAGACTCTATCCTTATACTTCTTTTTTTTTTAATTTAATTTTTTTTAATTTTTAATTTTTTTAATAAAGTTTTTTATTTTAGTTCTGGTATAGTTAACATACAGTGTACTATTAGTGTCAAGTGTATAGTATAGAGAAAAACACTTCCATACAACACCCAGTGCTCATCACAAATGCCCTCCTTAATCCCCATCACCTATTTCCCCCATCTCTGCCCCCACCTCCCCTCTGGTAACCATCAGTTTGTTCTCTATAGTTAAGAGTCTGTTTATTGGTTTCTCTCTCTCTGTCTCTTTTTTTCCTTTGCTTGTTTTGTTTCTTATACTTCTATTATTCCCTCTTTACTTCCTTCTCAGGCGACCTTATCCAGTTCCATGGCATCAAGTATCATCTATCCTGTGATCTCCTGTGTACTTCTCCAGCTTGGACCAATCTCTTAAACTCTAAACATGTTTGCACCTTAAAATTGGCATGTCCCAAAACAACCTTCTCCTCCTCCTCTCCCTCCTCCTCCTCCTTCCGTGCCTCCTCCTTTTTCTCCTTCTTCTCTTCCTCCTTCCTTTTTCTTTTTCTTTTGTTTGTTAACCTTTGGTTATGGAAAAATTCAAACATACGTACGAGTGGAGAGACTAATATAATGACATCTCTCCCTAGGTACCCATCACCTGGCTCAAACAATGAAAAATCCTTGACCAGTTTTATTTTGTTTTATATGTACCCCACCACACATGTATCCTTCTCCCAATTCCTTTGAAGCAATCCCAGATATCATATATTCCGTGAATAGATATTTCAAGTTGCATCTCTAAAAGATTCTTTGTAAATATAACCACAATACCATTATCAACCTAAGAATTAACAATAATCTTTTAATATCATCAAATATCTGGTCAGTCAGAACTGATTCCCCTGACAACCTGCCCCCCACCCCCGGCCTTCCCCATCTCAGCAAGTGGAGCCTCCCATCTGCCAGTTGCTCAAGGCAGACACTTGTTCCATCTTTAATAAAGGTCTGTCTCTCACCTGCTGTATTTACCCCACCATCAAATACTGTGAGTCTCCATTCCAAATACATCCAGCATTTCATCACTTCCTACCCCTGCCACTGCCACCCTCTGGACCAAGCCACCTAACTGGCATTCTTGCTTCTACTCTTGCCTCATTTAGTTAGTCCTCTGAGCAGCAGCCAGAACCCTATTTTATTTTATTTTGTACTTATTTTTTTAAAGATTTTATTTTCAAATAAACTCTGCACCCAACATGGGGCTCCAACTTGCAACCCTGAGAACAAGAGTCACGTGCTCTACTGATTGAGCCAGTCAGGCGTCCCCAGACCCATCTTTTAAATGAATAATCAGATCATGTCATTCCTTTAGTCAAGACCCAGCTTCAGCTCCTGATGTCATTCAGAATTAACCCCACTGCTAACATGCCTACAAGACTCTATACAGTCTGGTCCTTCTGTGAACTCCCTAACATCCTCTCCTCCTGCTCCCCTCCTGCCGTTCTGCTCCATGGTTCCTCAAACACAGCACACAGTCACAGTCTCGTCTCAGAGTTCTTCACACACTCATCCTTCTGCTTGAAATGCTCTCTCCCAGATAGCTGTTAGGCTGGCTTCTTCAAGTTATGCTGGTCTTTGCCCAAATGCTGCCATTACCAAAAGGGTCCGTCTGACTACTTTATATAAAATAGTTACCCCCTTCCAAAACCTATCCATGTCATTCTTTATCCCTTAATCCCCTTTCTAGAATAGCATTTATCTCTCCCTGACATACATTTCTTCTTCTCTAGCAGGTAAGTTCCATGATAGCAGGGTCTTTGTTCTGTTCACTGCTCAATTCCCAGTGGCTAGAAAAGTGCCTGGCACATAGTAGATGCTAACTAAATGCTTGTTGACTGAGCAGTTGCTTTGTAGCGTGCCTTTGATCTGACAATGAGCACCTGCTCATTTCCAGCAGTCAGTTTGGTACCCCTTCCTTTGGTTTACGTTGGATCAGACCTCTAGTTACTTAGACCACTAGTTAAAAATGCTTAAGAAGGAAGTTCCATTACACACTATGTAATATATAGTTCCATAGTTCCCTTGCTGTCTGGCAAAGAAGGAAGGGGAAAATTGGTAAAGATCATTTGCCAGTTGTTTCACATTGAATTATAGAAATAAAATATGGCCACTTGGGAGTAGCTCAAGATAACAACTGTTGCTATAGTTGTTTTTCCTGGTACCCATTTTGAGTCTGTTTTCTAAAAATTATAGTTTCTTCTTATTCCCTGAGGAATGTCAAAGAAAGAATCACATGACATTGAACAAAACTTTATCTCATTTCTGACACTAGGGTGAACCTGGATTTCCTGGCTCTCCTGGTGCACAAGTAAGAAGATATCTTTCTGGGCCTGGCAACTGGTATGCAGCATGTGTCATTTGTTTGTAGTTGTTTTTCTTCAAACTCAAGGCTTTGCTTTTGATTCTATTTAGGGAGAAGACGGTGACCCGGGTCACCGAGGAGAGAAGGGAACAAAGGGAATCAGAGGGCGGAGGGTAAGAATCAAAGGAATTTCCCAAGATCTATAACTGTTGCACCAGGACACTACTAGCACCATGACACTACTAACGGGAGCATTTCTATTGGGTTAATGGACTTCTCAGCGGGAAGCTCTTGTCCTCAATCAGTAAACATTCCACACCTTTCTCCAGCTACCCTACCCCTCCCCACCCCCCAGTTAATACCACTCTCATTGATCTTGTGAATGCAAATGCAGCTCATCAAAGCATAACAAAAGAAAATCCAAGTTGGAGTTTCAGTTACACAATATCAATTTCCTTGGTAAGTCTGGATATCATTTGGGGGGGGGGGGTATTGTTTTAGCTGTAGAGCAAACATCGCTATTTCTGTAAGATTCCTTCAAGCCTTAACTTTGTCTTAGCTAATTAGGACTAGACTCTCAAGAATGTGGCTGCCATCCTGGTGGACTTGGAGCCATGTTTTCACTATGCTTTGTAGAGTCGACCATTAAAAATCCATTCCCTCAGGTTCCAGAGATTCAATATTGAAAAGCTGCAATCACTGGCAGCTCTTTTCTTCGGGAAAAGCCTGTGGATATCTAAAACCTTGATAGTTTTTAGCGGATAGACTTTAGAGAACAAGGCCTTCTGGAAAAAAAGACACGGACTAGTGTTCAGTGCAGAAAAGAGGAAAGAGATTATTTATTATCCAGGCACTCAATAATTGGCATTTTCACACACTTTCACACACTTATGTCCTTGTCCAGGCAAGGACATAAAGAAAAAAAATTGATCTATGCCTAACTTGGTTTGCAGCTGGCTGATATTGCCCTGCTCAGCTAAACTGATGTCTCTAGTTTCAAATAAAAAAGGACAAAGCATCAGTGACATGCGGATAATGCTATGTCATTTCAAATACCTCTAAGATGAGCAGTAAGCCATGGTCAGCATAGACCTTTATCAGACTCTGAAGACCAGAAGGTGGTGAAAGAAATTTTCCTTTCTCTTGGCCCTCAATGTATATTTCCTATATTCTTCTAATTATATGACTTGGAGTCTAAACCAAGCATTGAGTCATCCTTTAAGGCTGGGTTTGGAAGTGTGTGTCTGTGTGTATGTCCACGTGTTGGCTGGGGTTAGGTCTGTAGGGGGCAATTTAGATGGCTCCCGAAGGAGACCACCTCCCTTACTACTGCTGGTGTCTTACTCCATTGATATGGCTCACAAGCTAACTAGTCCATAGCAGACTCATTGGATTTTAGAAGGAATGACAACTTAGTATCTCAGAGTGGGTCTGATGGTTTTAATTGAGTTATATTCAAGAGGAGAAACTTATTCTTTTGGTTTGGTTATTTTTAGGGTAATGCTGGCTTTCCTGGACTTATCGGAACTCCAGGTGACCAAGGCCCTCCAGGACCAGTGGTAACATGGACTCTTCTTTCTTCTATTTTCAACCTTTTTGTAAAAGTGAATAAGGATTTGCTAAGAGCTACCTGAATGAAAAAATGAACATTTGGGAGGCACTAGAGGATCTGTATAGGGAATGAGCCAAATTTGCTTTTGAGGACATTAGCTTCAAGTCCTTACATAGTATATTTATTCAATGTATATTGTTTACTTGAACATCAGGAAGATATTAGAGCAGCTGGAGATTTATAAACCTGTCTAAATACATAATACATAAAACTCACTGGAGACTGAGTTTATTAATGTAAACAAGATGAGCAAAAACATTTATGCAAACACTGGAAGGAAATCCTAACAAAATGTGACATTTATCTAATCTGAACTAAACTGACAATGTTGCAAGTCCACAAATATTTTTTTTTTAATTTCTTGGGAGATCATTTGGTATGAAGGGAAAGACTTTGGGGCTATTGTTATTTTGTACCTCCGCTTGTCCTTATGAGGCTAGGTGGTCCTTTCACGAGACATGGTACTGTGAGTGAGCCAGGGGCTGAACCCGGTAGTTTCACTGCATTTAGGGTTTATTGTAGAGGAGCCACAAAGTCATAGAATCAAAAATCTTGGAAGTAGACTGATGCACTTTCCCATTTTACAGATAAGAAAACAAAGGCTGAGAAGATTATACTGACCTGCCTGAGGTGACAAATCACTACCATGTAGAATCTAAATAAAAACAAAGATCTCTAGACTCCCAGAGTACCTCAGTCAGGCCTATCTGTTCTGAAGGGTTCCAGAGATGACTTGTTTGCACTAGAGCTGAGATAGGTTGGTGGTGGGTAGCCTGGGGAGGGGGGATAGGGAATGGCTGGGGTCTACTTTAGAACTGTCTATGAATGGTCCTGAGATCTTGTAAGGCCTTTTCCTGAATTGGATCCTAAACTGTGGCTTGCTCTCAAGATGACCTGATCTTCTAAGAGTCTTTTTGTACCATATTACTGGATATCCTAGACTCTGAGGTCTGAGACTCACCTCCTAGCCACTCCGACTTTCTTCCTTAGGGGGTCAGCAGACATGAACAGACACTTCTCCAAAGAAGACATACAGAGGGCTAACAGACACATGAAAAAATGTTCATCATCTTTAGCCATCAGGGAGATTCAAATCAAAACCACATTTAGATACCACCTTACACCAGTTAGAATGGCAAAGATTAACAAGGCAGGAAACAACAAATGTTAGAGAGGATGTGGAGAAAGGGGAACCCTCCTCCACTGTTGGTGGGAATGCAAGTTGGTGCAGCCACTTTGGAAAACAGTGTGGAGATTCCTTAAAAAATTAAAAATAGAGCTACCCTATGACCCTGCAATTGCGCCACTGGGTATTTACCCCAAAGTTACAGATGCAGTGAAAAGAAGGGCCATATGTACCCCAATGTTCATAGCAGCAATGACCACAATCGCCAAACTGTGGACAGAGCCAAGATGCCCTTCAACAAATGAATGGATAAAGATATGGTCCATATATATAATGGACTATTATACCTCCATCAGAAAGGATGAATACCCAACTTTTGTATCAACAGGGATGGGGCTGGAGGAGATTATGCTGAGTGAAATAAGTCAAACAGAGAAAGTCAATTATCATATGGTTTCACTTACTTGTGGAGCATAAGGAATAACATGGAGGACATTAGGAGAAGGAAAGGAAAAGGGAATCGGGGGAAATAGGAGAGGGGATGAAGCATGAGAGACTATGGACTCTGAGAAACAAACCGAGAGTTTTGGAAGGGGGGGATGGGTTAGCTTGGTGGTGGGTATTAAGGAAGACACGTATTGCATGGAGCACTGGGTATGGTGCATAAACAATGAATCTTGGAACACTGATAAAATAAAATTAAAAAAAAATTAAAATAGGGGGGTCAGCCAGAATTCCTGGGCCAGGAGTATAGGGGAAGAAGGTGGTCTATGTACTATGATGTCTTTCTGAGAATGTTTTGCCAATGTTTTGTATTGGACCTCAGAATTTTTCATTTTAAACTCATTTCTATTCTTCCCAGGGCATCAAGGGCCCCAAAGGTTTGGCAGATATGATGGTAGGTGAACATTTTAATTCTAAACCTTATTCTTTTTAACACACGAGGCTTTCCACTTTCACAAAGTAGAAATCTATATTCTTTTGTTTCTCTTCTTATAAATTCTTTTAGTACCTTAAGTTTCTAGACTTTCCTCTGAAATGTTATAATCATGTCAATGAAAAGAGTCGAATAATACTTTAAATCATGGAGGCAATCTGGATGTTTGTGAGGGCTACTACTGGTTGACATGAAGGGAAAGACTTTGAGGCTACAACTCCTACACAATATGCCTTTTTGTAAGGTTCAGAAGTTGCTTCTAAAGTATTTATAAGCCAACATAGGGTAGAGTCCATCTTCATGTTTCATGACACACCTGAAAGCAATCTCACAAGCATAAAAATACTATTGTGGGGGGGAAGGAAGTGGGGGCGCGTGAGAACCAAGAAGTAATGGGGTCAAGGAATAAACAGAACACAGAGGAAGAGATCAAAGGAACAAAGCAAAATTCTGAGGGAGGTGTGAGGGGTCTGTGTCTTGGCATTCGTTCTAAAGAATTGTTCCAGGAATTGCTGACATAGAGATCCAGGAATTGAAGACATTTCTTTGCCTTTTATGCCAAGATTTCTGGATTGAAACTTCCTCAAAATCAAATTTGATTCCATTGCTTTCTGAGGCAGATACAAAAATAAAAAAGAGTTCCTCTTATTTACCTATCTCCAGTAATATGAGCACTCTATGGTATATAAAATATATTTTAAATGTTTTTGAATATCCACTGTATCTGGAAATATAATTTCTGGATCATTTTATCTGCTGTAACAATTTTTGTTTTCTATTATAGCTTAAAAAGCTGCAGAAAGAAACTGATAATACCCAGATGACATTTCTAAGTCATGAGAGTGAGATGGAATATGCTTCAAATTAAGTACATTTCCCTTTTCCCTCTTTCTCCGTCTTTCTAACAGCCTTGTGAAATCATTGCTGTCATACAAGAGAACTGCCGTAAGTTGTTTGGGAAAGGCTCAAACGGGGGCAGTGGTGTGAAGTGGGTCTGGATCATGGTCACGACCTGGGGACATAAAGCACCTGTGGATCTGAGGTTTGGGAGGAGCCATTGTCTATCATGAAAGCCTCTTATAAATTAGTATGTTTGGCTCAGTTTCCCTTTGCGTAAGTCATCTTCGCCAATGGGGTCTCAGAAATGAAGTGGCTGAAAGGCATGCTGTCTCAGTGGTGAAGAGAAATTCCACTATAATGTGGCACCTCATGAAGGGAAATGCCAATTGCATACCTGCGTGTCTCCTGCATGTCTGCATCTTGGTGCTTCTTATCACAAAGAAAGAAAAGCTTTGTTATTTTTTTTTTAATTTATTTATTAACATGTAATGCATTATTTGCCCTAGGGTACATGTCTGTGAATCCTCAGGCTTACAAATTTCACAGCATTTGCCGTAGCACATACCCTCCCCAATGTCCATAACCCTACCCACCCCCCTACCTCCCAGCAACCCTTAGTTTGTTTCGTGAGTTTAGGAGTCTCTTATGGTTTGTCTCCTTCCCCATCCCATCTTGTTTCATTTCTCTTCCCCACCCCACCACGACCCCCTGCCCTGCCTTTCAAATTCTTCATATCAGAAAGCTTTGTTATTTTTATCCCATCCATTTAAACAAGAGGGATCACCAGGAAGCCTTCAGTAAGAAATGTATCCTTTTTTATTTGCATTTATGTTTGAAAAATGGAATTACAAATCATCAGATCTTAACATTTGGTCACATCCCCAGACTGGAATTCACTCAGTGACTTCAGTGTGTTCCTGAATATCTGCATCCTGTAATATGTACATTTCTCCACTCACTAGCAGTAGGGAGAGAGCATTGGCTTGGCCGAGGGCTTAATTTGGGTGCTTGGATTTTCTCCACAAACGCCCAGCCCTGCTTATCTAAACTTCATGTTCTGTCCATTCCCATTCAGTTGCTGGTCAAGGAGATTCTGGAATCCTTTTTCTTGGAAATCACACAAAATAATACTATATTTTTGACAACAAAGGGAGAATGTCAGAGTTGACCATGCCAAAAGTTAAAACCCCTTTATATTGAAAAGCACTGTGAAGTCAAAAGCAAAGAGAAAAATGGGGGAAAAATATATACAATATAAGCATTGGACCAAGCAAGGACCTAATTTTGTTGATTAACTCTGGCATGTTGCAATATATACAGTTGCTCAATCATTTTTATCTACAAGTGCAGATATTTCATATATGTTGAACCTAATTTAAAAAACTCTTAGATTAAATATCTAAGTATCATGAGAGTATCATGAGATATCTAGAGTGAAGTACGCAATACTGCTCTAAATTTATTGATGAAAAGAATACATGTTCATCATATGCTAAGTGAAAAAAAAAGATTCAGAATAAGACACATACTAAAGTCCAAGTTTTATAAAATAAAATAACAAATTAAACATATACATACATATATAGACATTAGGAATTAAGGATAATTTTAATTTTTTGTTTTCTGATATTTTCCATAAAAATATATTACTTGCACACCAACACTTATACCTGATATATAGTATATGTATTGTATATATTTTTCTTCTTTTTTTAAAAGATTTTATTTATTTATTTGACAGAGAGAGAGAGATCACAAGTAGGCAGACAGGCAGATAGAGAGAGAGGGGGAAGCAGGCTCCCTGCTGAGCAGAGAGCTGTCCCAGGACCCTGAGATCATGACCAGAGCCCAAGGCAGAGGCTTTAACCCACTGAGCCACCCAGGCGTCCCTATATTGTATGCAGTTTTAGATATGTGTATATATGTATGTGTGTGTTTGTGTGTGTGTGTGTGTATAGTTTCAGAATAGCTTAGTGTATTAGTCAGGTTTAAGTTCAGTACAGTGTGACCTCAGTGCTCAGTGACAATGACACAAAGGCATTTCTCAGATCAAAGCTAGGAAGGGGCCTGTCTGGGATTGATATGAATGTCCACAGTATTCAGAGACGCGGGCTCTTTATATTTTTTCATTCTGCATTATGGGGAGGGTGTTCTGTTTCCCAGATCACCTCACCAAGATGCTGATCAAGCTTCAGACAGCAGGAAGAGAAAGGGAAAGGGGAAGGATATCTTTCTGAAGTTGTTTCTACCATTTCTCTTATTCTGTTCTTCAGAATGTAGTCGGATAGCCCCCTCACTGGGAAATGGAGTCTTTTTTCCAGGCAGCCATATGCCCAGAGACTGAGGACCTACTGCTATAGAAAAAAGGGAAAATGGATATTGGGGAGAAAATTGAGGTCTTTGCCAAACTCAGGCAGGAGTCAGAGAAGGTCACTGTTTGAATTTCTCAGAGGAGATGGTTTTCATAATGAAGCACTCACCTAGAAACCGTACCACTGCCTATATAGACTAATAATGTCTCCTTTTTTCTCCAAAACAATCCCTTCCAGCTTGTTCGGCAGGTAGGTAATATATCTTCTTATTTACTCAAACATCACCTGTTCAGAGGCATTACAGACCATCTTAAATCTGGGTGTCCATTGTGTTAAGGTGTTTCCAAATGCCCAGCGTTCCCCAGTGAAGTGGTCTTTGCCTTGGACATGTCAAATGATGTCTCCCAGGCGGATTTCGAGAGGATGAGAAACATTCTGTTATCTCTGTTGGAGAGGATGGAAATAAGTGAGAGTAACTGCCCGACGGGGGCCAGAGTGGCCATCGTTTCTTACAGCGCCAAAACCGACTACCTGGTTCGCTTCTCGGACCACAGGGGGAAGCCCGCGCTCCTGCAGGCAGTCAGGACAATCGCGCTGCAAGGGTCCTCTGGCAGCAGGAATCTTGGGGAGGCCATGAGGTTTGTGGCAAGACATGTATTCAAACGTGTGCGCTCCGGCCTTCTCGTGAGGAAAGTGGCGGTGTTCTTCCAGGCCGGCTGGGCTCACGAACTGGATGCCTTCAGCACCGCCACCCTGGAGCTCAGCGCGCTGGACATCACCTCTGTGGTCATCACCTTCACGGAGGCGCACAACCTCCCGTATGCGTTGCTGGTAAGGGGGGAGCCGCTGGGGGGCGGCGGCTTAGTACCTGCTTTTTACTCCTCCATCAAGGACTGCATTGATGTGTATGTGGGGGGCGTGGAGGACGGTGTCCTCATTATGCACTCTGCTACAGGGGTAACTGCTAGCACCAACAGGCCACTCTTGAGCGCTTATTCTGAGCTACGTGCCTCGCAAACATTAACTTATTTGATATCCCCAAGACTCTACAAAATGAGTAGTACTGCACACCTCCATTTCAGAGATAAGAAAACAGGCTTAGAGAGGTTAAGTACATCATCAGAAGCTAAATATCTAGTTAGTAGCAGATCAATACCATCTGCCTTCAGTGCTCATGCTTAACCCCTATGCTAAATTGTTATCTTGAGGGTCTGTAGAATGTAACTCTCCCTCCCCTCTTCTCCCTTCCTCCTCCCCCTTTCCTCCCCTTCCCTTCCCTCCCCTCCCCTCCCCTCTTCTCTCCTCTCCTCTCCTTTTCTTTCCCTCCTTCTCTTTTTCTTTCCCTCCCTCTATTTCTTTCTCTCTTTCTCTTTCTTTCTTTTTTTTTCAGAGTTGGAATTGGTTCCTTTATGGAAAAACTGAAAATATAATAAAAATGAAAATAAAACTAGTTTAAAAAAAGCCAGCCCCTGGAGTTTCTACCTCCTGCCTCTGGCCCTCCAGAGGGACAAGGCCCCAACCCCAGGACAGCAAAAGGATGAGGGCTTTCTGCCCTTCCTCTTCCCCCATTCTATCCCCATCTTTATCTCCACATTGGGGGCCCCCAGAGCTCTCTTTCTTTCTTTCTTTCTTTCTTTCTTTCTTTCTTTCTTTCTTTCTTTCTTTCTTCCTTTTATAAAAAACATACCCAATTAATGTGCTAATTTAATTTAATTTAAAATATATTAATTTAATAAATTAAAATGTATATCTGGATGGGTTTTTATAAATGTTAAAACTCTTGTGACCAAGACATGGTTCAAGATCTGAAGTCCTTTCCGCTTCCTATAAGTTTGGCTCATGCCTCCCCAAACCATACACTCCACAGAGTCACTGCTTTTCTGGCTTCTCTCACAGTCAAATAAGGAGTTTGGCTTGTTCTGAATCTTCATTTCAGTTGAATCCTATAGCATGTACTCTTTCGTATCTGGCTTCTTCCACTCAACATAATGTCTGTTCTTGTTTATCTATGTTGTGTATATGGGTATCGTTCTTTTTTTTATGGCTGTTCTGAACTATGCTAAGTGTGTGCATACCACAATTTATTTACCTTTTCTCCAGACTTGACTTTTCTAACTGAAACCCACATAACACATTCTTGTGGAATATATGGGATGATCTATCAAAATAAAGGGTGGTTCTCTATTTCAGAGACTCCAGGATACTTGTGAATGTCAGACTGAGCCATGGGACATTGCCAATATCCAACTGTGTTGAACCAGCAAAAATGGAAATGTCATATGGTTCAGCCTAATAGCTAATTAACTTAGCTGTGCTAGACCATTTAATTTTCTCTTAAAGAGAGATGGTAGGTGACAGACACTGTTATCACAGATGTGATATACTTCTAAGAATCAACAGGTAAAATTATGTTAGCTTGCAAACCATTGGACTACATACCCTGGGTTTTGAAAAACAGAGTTCAAATGCAAAGCATCGAGTTCCTTGTTTGCTGTTACATCTCTCTTGTGCAGCAGGTTCTGTGGACAGAGAGGGGTTGGCGAGAGAGCAGCTCTCAATACCTTCCCAAATGGATTCTTAAAGGCAGGGTGTAACCAAATAACAGTTCAAATTAGAGATTGGCTCTTCCATCAACATTGAGGTGCCTTTGGAAAAGTCTTCATCTTTCTGCGTCTCATTTTGCTTAGCTCTAAAATGGAAAGAGGGTCATGATTGAATGTTATCTAGCTCCCTTCCTGGTGTAATGATCTACTTTCAAAAAGGCATCTCCCTAACATTTGGAGAGTGATCCTTGGGGTACAGTTACATTCTTCAAATGCCCAGCAGTGTGGCTCTCTGAGAGGATCCTGGGCAGACTTCTGGGATCTGATGTAGAGTTAATATTTGGCCAGGATGTTCTTGGCCTCTTAGTTGCTTTGGGTTCCAGGTAAAAGTATATAATTGTATGTGAAAAGAATCCGCTAGCTTCAGTACACTTGGACCTCAGCTCCATCATTTCTGTCTGCTCTCCTTTCTATTTCTTAGACATATTCTTGCCCCCAGATGCTGGAAACAAATTCTGTGTCCTAAATGTAACAAGGTAGAAATGTTACATGGTGCTCAATGTTGCTTGCCAGCTGAGATGTAATGGATGACCTTGTTTCTGTTGACACTGACAAGGAGAGAAACTGTAAGAATGACAACTCTCTTCTCAGGGCCTGTCAGAAAAATCCCCATTTCTTCATAACCGGGCATATTGCAGCCCTTAACCGCCCCCCTCCTCTGTGCATTATCCTTGGGGGGATCCTGTTAGGAGAGTAGGAATATCCTATAATTTGTCTTCGGAATTATCTGCCTGAGGGATCTCTTTGACATTCCGTGAGGCTTTTGTCTTTCACCTCTATGTTCTTTATTTCACAGAATAACACCCACATACTTCTTCTGGAAAAATGATGGTTGTTCAATCTGAGATGACCATATAAACAGATGCCTGAACTTCTCAATCCATTTAAACGTTTTTTGGAGGTTGTGGGGCATATTGAAAAGATTTGTTAAGCCATCCATTGAGTCATCTTAGCTCTAAAAAAAGTTTTGCAGCGTTGAACTATTTGTGCCTGGATCCAATTGCCTGTATATATCTCAAAATATTTGCCCTGTTTTTTAAAGTTAAAAAGCAGGGGATTGCAGGGAAAATGCAATTTGAGTTCCAGGTTTCAAATTTTATTTTTCTTTATGAAAAGTCTAGTACATATTCCCTTGAAACAGTACCTAGGAAAATAGCTCATGTTTATTGACTCAGACACTGTGCTAAGATCTTTCCACTTATTGATTCATGTAATCCTTATAACAACGCAGTGAGATAACTTTTATGGGCCCATTTCTCAGATGATAAAACCGAGACACAGAGAAGTTAAAAACTTGCTCAGGGTCTGGAATTCTCATCAGCAATGAGATTTTGAGTTCAAAACTCAAGAAGAGAAAGAGAGTTTAGAAGTTCTAAATTCTTCCCATGTATTAGTTCATTTTATCTTTACAACACTATGAGATAAATCTATGAACTAGCCCTCTTTTTATTTCTGCATATTAAAAAAGAAGAATCCAAAGAATGAAATGGTGGCTATCATGGAGACAAGAAAATCAGCTTTAAAGAATAGAAACATTAAGAGGAAGGTCAAAAAAATGGGGGTGGGTAATTTTAAGTTTTGGTGTAATTTCATGATTCAGAAAAATTATAGAAGGGCTTTTTTTTTTTTAATTAAGAAAGTATTGGGTTGCCTGGAGAGGCTCTTTCAGAGACCTTGGATAACCTGCGGCTGAGGTCTTGTGGGTTGCTGTTTTCCATTAGATTGTAACTGCTCTAAGTCCAAGATCAGCAACCCAGAGAAGGAATTAGGCAAAGACTTCATACTTTGTTTTGGTCCCATATGTTATCTGGACATGTTTTATTGACACTGAGACCTCAACTTACTCACCTATAAAATTGGGATAAGCTCACAGATATGCTGTAAGAGTTCTAACAGGTAGTGCCTACAGGGACATCAGACTGACATTTTGTATGTGTATACTCAGTGGATAGGTATTATTATTAACATCTCTTCAAGGACCTGAAGAGTGCCTCTTCACTCAGGAACTATTAAATTAGACAGCTTCTGTTTAGTAAGCACTTATGAAGTTCCAACCACCGTGCTATGTGGTTTTCATGCCTTGTCACCTTAATCCACCACTATTCAAAATGCGGTCCCAGGACCAGCAGCAAGAGCATCACCCAAGTCCATGAGAAATGCCAAACCTCAGACTCTACCACCAATCTAATTAATTAATTAGGCTCTGCTTTAAAAAAAAATTTTTTTTTAAATTATTTAGTAAGAGAATGCACTCAAGCAGGGGGAAGGACAGAAGGAAAAGGAGAAAGAGAGTCTTAAGTACACTCCACGCCGAGAGTGGCGTGGAGCCTGATGGGGGCACCATCTCAGGCTCTGCATTTTTAACAAGATCCCTAGATGGTTTGCATGAGTGTTAAAGTTTGAGGAGTGTTATTCTAATTCTCATAACTATCCCACAAGTTAATAATGATAATCTACATTTCCCAGATGAAGTAAGGGAGGGTCAGAGGTAAAGCAACTTATTTTAACCTGCATAGTCCTGGAATTTGTACTCCAATCTGTCAGGTTTCCAAGTCCCACTCTGCAACCTGCCACCTCAGTCCAATGCCAAACCAATGCCAAGTCCAGGACTAGGCAGCTGTTTCACAGCAGTCTTGGCGGGATGGGACCATGTCAACTGCAAGGAGCCAGGGCTGGACTCAAGCTCCCAGGGTTAGTCACAGATCACACGACTGTTTTCTCTGTCTGCCTCCTTCCCCAGTTTGCCCATTTTCCCTTGTTCCCCAAATTCTCACCTCAACTGGAAGCCAGATGGTTTCTAAGTCTCCCTCCTTAGGGCCCAGTTAGCTCTGGCTCTGTCCAAGGCAAAGTCTCCTCCCCAGCACTTGCTTTCTTCTCTTCTATTCCCATCCAAGCGGAGAGCCTCCCCCAGCTCAGTACCAGGAATAAACATTGTCCCATGATGCTGGCAGCTTTATACAGCAGCTGGAACATTGGATTGAACCCTATGGGTCTTTCCAGCTCAGGGCTCATGGGGACTACTTTAAAAATTGGGGGCTGGAGGGGTGCCTGAGTGTCTCAGTGGTTAAGCCTCTGCCTTCAGCTCAGGTCATGATCTCAGGGTCCTGGGATCAAGCCCCGCATCGGGCTCTCTGCTCAGCAGGGATCCTGCTTCTCCCTCTCTCTCTGACTCTCTGCCTACTTGTGATCTCTCTCTATGTCAAATAAATAAATAAAATCTTTTTAAAAAATTGGGGGCTGGAGTTTGAGGGTTGTCTGAATACTTTGAAGAAATATCTTTCCGTCTAAGAAACGAAAGAGGGTGTGAAGGCATATCCATGTGCCATATCTTCTCCCCTCCATACACTCCCATCTTTAGCACACAACTAGTCCCAACAGACCACAGCTGGACCTTCAGGAATGAAGTTGAGAAACTCGCCAAAGGCATTGATTCAAACTACTATAAAGCTTTGTGCCTCAAGCAGGTCACTTAGTCTGTGTTTAAGGTACTCTGGGAGTACGAACTCTGATGGGAGTTTGGACTAAGACTCATAGAGCCAATTTTCTCCTCTCTTCATACTGCATTCCCTCCCACACTGTCTCTCTGCTTGAGCTTTCCCAGAAATTATCTTGTTTACCTTATCAATGACTAGGACCATGCTGGAATGCCCAAATTCAAAGTAATTAGAGGTTCGTTGATGACAACTGAGTATGGATGAATCTATACTGAATCATAGCTCCCTATGGACTTCCACTGTGTTTTGTGTCCTTGTCTCCACAATTCTGTTTATGAACATTTTTAGCATGATCACAAAACTATTCTTCCTAAGAAAAGTTTTTAAAAAGATGTAAATTTTGTAACTATTCCAATTCAAATTGAACTTGGTAATTTTCCAATAAGCAGACAACAGATGGAAGAGTTACATCCTCTGAGTTGCTCGGAGTAGAAAAGATAACACAGTGCCCTAAACATGAAGCAAATACAGAAGATTAGAACTGAGAACTAGACTGTGTTGAAACAGGAAGAAAACTTGTGACATCCAGTCAGACCCTTAACTCTATTGCCGAGGGATCTGAGGCCACAGAGCCTTGTCCAAGGTCACAGAGCCCACCATGGCAGCTCAAGGACGAGGACCTGGGATCCTGACCACAGATCTGTTACTGCTGCATCGGACCCTTCCCATGAACCAAACTTGAGGGGATGTTTGAATTTCTTTGATGTCTTTCACACAATCTTAAAAATTTGTACAAACTCTGCATTTTATAGCACACTTTCCTATGTTTCCTGTGATTTAAAAATAATGTACTCAGACTTAGCGTTTCCCCACAACTCTTGGAATGAAATGGGTGCTTCTAGGGTTATCTCAGTCTTCCCATAGCTCCTGGAACACTGTAGTGGATCCTGATTTCAGCAGCTTTTCAAAGTGCTTCATGTGATTTCCAGGAAAGCTATCAAGCCTCTACTGTTCTCTCTAACCCCTGGTGATTAATTAGGACCATTTGGTTTGATCAGTACTCAGATCTGATGACCATGTGGAATAGATCCAAATGTTGAATTTTGGCAACTCGGCCCTTTTTCTTCATGTCAGCCTCCACCATCTGGCAGGGGGTTCCAGGGTTTTAGATGTGCTGTGCGGCTGCACGTTGGAGGTAGGCATTCTCTAATCTCTGGGGAGTTGGAACACAAAGGAGACTTCTGTAGAAAACCACCATGTACCTCTGGGCCTTTGTACATGCTATTCTTCCACACTGTAATTCTTTTGCCTGCTTCTTTGCTAAGTAAGTATCCTACTCATTCTTCCCAAAGTGCCAAATGTCACTATCTTCATCAAGCTCCCTAGATCCCCTGAGCTTCAAATGAATCTCCTCTTCCTGTGTTCCTAAAACATATTATTGGACCTCTTTCTTTCTTGAAAATTGTTTATCTGTCCTTCCTCTTTTGTTTTACACACTTTGAAGGTATGACTGTCATTTTTTGTATCTCTGCAGGGACTAAGACTTCTATTTAGTAGCTGTTAATCAGTCTTGGTCAATTTGAATTAAGTTAGGAAAAAGCATAACAAGGTGAGGCATCCCTCCGCCCACATGGCATTGGCTAGACCCCACTCATCGTTCCAATTAACTACAAGGGATCATGGGAAATGTCGTCTAGTTGTGGCCCTAGGAAGAAGAGGGGAATGGGTTTGTTGATTAAGTAGTTGCCACATGAACTTATTGGATTTATTGTTATTATTGTTTGCTTTTAAGTTTTTATACCAGTTATTACATTAATCATAATTGGAAAGGTTGAAGGAAGGAGATAAATAGACTTGCCATCCCTACAAAGCCTTCCCTGAGTCCTCTTTACTCTTGTCTTCTGGCTTTGGTCTGTACCAGCCCTGAACACCTGGAATATACTGGAGAGGTCTCCCTTATGGTATCTACCTCTTTCCATTCTAATGGCGTATGACCTGTATGAATGACCACCTCCTTCAAAGGTCTCCCTGTTTGTGTTTATAACTCCCACCACACTGCATCTTGCATACTGTGGGTAATCACTAAACATTAATGGAATTTATAAATGATTGAATCTTTAATTCCCTGACCTCCATTCCAACACAGTACAACACTGGCTGAGTTTTACATACGTCCGGAGCCTGAAGACCCACATGTCCCCATAGCAAAAATAGTCTAATGTCCAGGTTAGAACTAGAGAACTAAATGACAATAAATAATTGTAATGGGTAATACCAAATTATTTTATATAAATACATATATTCTCTAAAAGTGTTGTATGAATGTCTTTCTCATCTGAATTGGAAAAAGCATGAAAAACGTGACCTGAAATTGAATTCCACTACTGATAAACTTGTGTGTGTTTTGGATTAGATGGATGGAACCAACAGATTTCACCTGTTTGTCTGGGAGGCTGAGAGGAAGCAGGACATCGAGCACATGGCCCACTGCACTCTCTGCTATGGTAAGCCCAGATAGCATTTCTGATCGGACTGATGTCTTCAGAACAGGAGGAATTCACTGGTGGTCACAGGCCAGATCTGTGACCTACAGATGTATTTTCACTTGAATATGTGCAGAGTCTTAGAATTTGGGAATTCCTATGTAGTCCGAATTTCCAGTTTTTCTTAGGAATCGTCTTGAGAATCACAGACACTGTATTCCTTTGTGGCCACAGTCAGCCTGAACTGAGTTGTGCTTGACCTCTTTTGATGGGCCAAGTGTCTTGCGGGGCCCCACAGTTCCTTCCATCCCTGTTGTCTTATCCCTGGTGTGCTCTGCTTATTTACCTGTCCAGCCAGGCTCCTGTAGATGGCTAGGCTTGTGTTCCTTACTTAGTGGGCCCTTAGTGTGCAAGGCAGACCTCTGAACTAATTGTCTGGAATCCTGGGTTCTCAGCCTGGAAGTGCCATTGACCACCTTGGGATATTGGCAAGTCATTCGATGTCTCTGTGTCTCTGGCTTCCATCACTATACCTGCACTCATATTCATCTGTGCCAGAGAGAACTTTGTGCTGAAGCCCTTGCATGCCCAAGTGTGAAGAGCTCTCATCCACACCCATGGCACCTGGGGCCACAGTGAGTCCTATAGGAACTGAAAGGGGATTTAATTGTTCCCTCTACTGGTCCACACTTAGACCTAGCACTGCCGGAAGATTTGGCCCTGAGAAATTGGTCATGCCAAATATAGTGACTGCTGTTTATAGAGTATGTTACAGTTGATGAACTGCTTTCACATCCACCAAATCATTTGACACATGGTCTCTCTGGGTCTTGGTTCCTTCTCCTGTAGAAGCATAAGCCTCGCTGGTATTTATTGAGCACTTACATATATTAACTCATTTTTTATTTAAACCTCACAAACAAATTCATAAGGTACATACATACTATTATCATTATCTCCATCTGACAGATGAGGAAACAGGCATGGGGAAGGCTGAATAATTTGCCCAAGGTCACACATCCGGTAAGAGAGCCAGGATGAACCAGGCAGGTGTTTGGGAACCTAGAGATTAGAAAGTCATACCTAGTGGTTAAAAACAATAAAGGCAGGACTAGAGTGTCTGAATTCATTCTTCTGAAAAATGGTCACGATTACTTATGTCACCCATCAGCTTGGCTTGTTAACACAAGGCAGGTGGAACTCAGCAGCACGTGCTCTTATTGAGTCTGGAAATGTGTTTGCGTGGAAAGGAAAGGGATGCGTGATAACCCCAACCTCTCCTGGCACTTCCTCCCCAGACAAGTGCAGACCAGACCCAGAGTGCGAGCAGGGCGTGCCAGGACCCCTCACAGGGGACATGGACGTGGCATTCGTGGTGGACGGCTCCTATGGCGTTGGTGCTGACGTATACCGCACGGCCCTGAGTCTAGTGGACGCCGTGCTCGACGACCTGGAGGTGGCTGCGCAGCCCAGTGTGTCCCCCCGTGGGGCGCGTGCTGCCCTGGTGATGCACACGACTCCAGACTTCTGGCCGGGTGCAGGGCGCCCCCCTGTGCTTGAGGGCTTCCATCTGACCTCCTACGGCCAAAAGATACAGATGCGGAGGTACATCCGGGAGGCTTCCCAGCGCACTCTGCAGGGACCGCCCGCCCTGGGGCACGCCCTGGAGTGGACGCTGGAGAAGGTGCTCCTGGCAGCCCCTCTGCCCAGGCCGGTGCGGGTCCTCTTCGCCATCGTGGCCAGCAAGACCAGCAGCTGGGACCAGGAGAAGCTAAGGACTCTGTCCCTGGAGGCCAAGTGCAAGGGCATCACTCTGTTTGTGCTGGCCTTGGGTCCGGGTGTGAGTACCCACGAGCTGGCAGAGCTGGAGGGTGTGGCCAGTCTCCCCACTGAGCAGCACCTGCTGCGTCTGGAGGGAATCTCAGGCCAGGAAGTAGCCTATGCCCAGAGATTCACGAGGGCTTTCCTGAACCTTCTAAAAAGTAAGCACTTAGGATGCCCTGGGTGGGGTGGGGAAAGGAACTTACCAGAGCCTGGTATTTGGGCGAGTAGGTGCCCAATACACTTTCACCCTTGCTGAGTGTGTCCTCTGGGAGCCCCATTTCCTGAAAGCCCTGAGCTATCATTGCCTTCACACTGTGCCAAGCTAGTGCTGGTTTCTTATCTGGACCCTCTCCTTTGGTGCCTGGGAGGCCTCAGATTTCTACTTAACCTCTTGATTTTCTCTTTTACCAAAATGAGAATTACAGTCTCTTCTTTATTTGTGAAGCCTGCATTCAAGTATATGTGTGGACAGACTTCAAAAGCACCAGTGTTGTACAAATATAAGGAATAATTTTTGTTATTCCTATATCCAGGAATATGGATTACAGAATCTGGTAGCATTTAACAGTGCTTCTCAAATTTTAATGTGCACATGTATCTTTCAGGGATCTTGTTAAAATGTGGAATCTGACTCCTAATCTTTGTAAGAGGGGAAGGAGAGAATTCTAATAGATGGCTGGTGGCTTAGTGACTCTGAGGGAGAAGCAGGCCAGGGGAATCACATTTCCAGTCTGTTTCAATTTCATTTTACTTAACTTTTAAATATTTTATTATGTTAGGTTTAATTTTATGTTTTGTATACTCTTTTATGTTCTGATTTTATTTTATGTTATTTATGTGATAGGATGAATTTCATGTTTTTATTTTGTTTGTTTTTTACTTTATTTTCTTAGCTTTTATTTTGGTGTTTGTTTTATGACTTATTTGAATTTATATATTTTTTTCATTCTATGTCAGTAGATGATTTTGGTCTGTATGTTTTGTTTAATTTTTTTGGTTTTTTTTCTTGTTTTATTGTATATTTGATTTTATTTTATGCTTTGTCTTTGTGTCTTTTAAATTTGGTCTTAATGGATAATATGTTTTTATATTTTATTTCACTGTATGTTTATTTTATTTTTAAGTTTTACATTATTTTATGCTTGATTGACTCAATTTAATTATTTTATTTTATTTTTAGGTGGCATAAACCAGTACCCATCTCCTGAGCTCATTGGAAAATGTGGGGGCCCAAACCGAGGGGACACTCTGCTGCAACCATTTAGGTCTATCAGGAGGTAGGCTGAAGGCAGAGGTGAGGTTGTCTCACAGCTCTGTCCCCATGCAGGGGACTCTCTCCCTAAAGAAAGGTCACAAGCAATGCTAAGTCCTTAACTTGACTCAAACCATCAGGGCTAGGATGCTCCTCTGTTTGACAACTCTGATTTTTTTTAATTATTATTTTTTAATGTTAAGAATAATATAGGGCCAATATAACAAATTTAAAGGGCACATCGGTATATAAAAGCAAAGAAATAATGATTTCCCATTCTACTATAGCCTCCCAGCCTTTAATCCCATGTCTCAGAGGCAAAATTAATAATGCCAACCATATTATTCTGATGTCTGTGTGAACATCTCTGCAAACCTACAAAACTAGCCAATTTGACCCCAAAGTTATCAGGAAATGGTCAAACCTGAAGTTCCTTGAGCCCACTCATACCAGCTGGGTACTGAACCTCCCAGTTCTTGTGATTGTTTTGCAATTTGAGACAGAATTGTTTCTATACAGGCTGCCTAAGCCCCAGTTTGGCCAATCTGGCTTTGCGGGTGATCTGGAAGCACCTGAAGGGACAGACATTTTGCTAAAGGAGAATAGAAAAGCCACAGTGAAATCTGTAACTCGGCAAGAAGCACTTGAAAATTATGAAAAGAATGGATATGGTGCTGAAGGAAATGCACAAGAAAGGTCTCCAAGACGAAAACAAACTGGAAAAGAAAGAAATTCAGGCACTGCCAATGGTAAAAACCAAACTCCTTCTTGCTCCTTAGATTGTCTTCATTAAAAAAAAAAATTCCCGTGCATGGTGTTAGCATGCAAATTTTGGCTTTTTAAGCACTTTCCTTTCAAATGCACAAATTCATGTACGTAACTAAAGACATTAATTTAAGAAAACATACGAAGGCTGACTTCTGTCTGACTGTAAAACTAGAACTGAACAGCAGTTGTTTCAGGGAGTATTATTATGGAGATAAACCCTGTGAAGTGTTTACTTCATTGCCCAGAAGCGATGATCTATTGCAGAAGTTTAACGTACTCCTGACCTTGAAGGAAAGTAGAAGTTTCCTTCATCTCTGTATGATTGGCTACATATAAACTGACCACGTTTCAGGAATATTTTGGATCCATCTAAAACAACTGTAGCATCAATTTTGATTATGGCAGGTGGTCATGCAAGTGACCTCTATACCTCTTAATGAGCAAATTAAGCAAAGCAGTAAACACATTGAAAAGAGATATGGGGGAGGGGATTTGCCACTGAAGTTTTGAAAAGGCGGGGAAAAGATAGCTGAAAGAGGTTTCTAGTGAGTGGTGGGGGTCAGTCTTGCTTAGATTAAATGAGAGATAATTGCCCAGAAGTTTGAGTGTGCCTAGATGGTTCTCCAGGGGCTCAGTTTTCTGATCTGTGAAGTGGGGATTATGTGAATACCTGCCTCATAGGATTATTTTAAGAATAAAACTGGATAATTCGTGTTTGCCACATAGAAGGATACAATACAAGTTAGCTGTTAAGACACCAAAGATATGTCCTCTTCTCCTCTTAGATTCCAAAGCAAACACATGTCCAAAGGGAAATAAAACCAGACAGACCCAGGAATTGGCACTGCTGGCATGGATGGTTAAACATTAAGCATAGAAGAACTGATCTTGCTAGTTCTTGTATTTCCACTATGTAATGTCCTCAGGTAATCTTACTAAGCACTGATTTTCAGTCTTGGCTGTAAATTAGAATCGCTTGAGATTCTAAACGTTCTCAATGCTTAGACCTCACCCCAGACCCATTCAGTCGGAACCTCTGCATGTGGAACTTACCCAGTGAGTCCGCTGAGCAACGAAGTGTGAGAACTACTGCTCTAGTAGTTCTAGAGAACTAGAGTTCTAGAGAGGCACCCTCTCCCACAAATTCAAGGTGAAGGAGATGGAGGAGAGCTTACTGGTTATCTCATCTGGTCCTATTCACAGTCAAACACCGAGACTGGAAGTTCCCTCAATTTCCCATAGTCTGTAACTTGGCTCGGGCCCATTCCTCTCCTGTTGCCTTCTAAACCTTCGCCCCTTCCTCAAGCTCCTTCTGCCATGCCTCTTTCTCTAGCAGCTGCCTTATTTTTTTTAATTTAATTTAATTTAATTTAATTTAATTTAATTTAATTTTTTGCTTTCAAAGGAAATAAAGGTGGCCAGATTCAACCTTCTGGGACCTCCTAGAGGGCTGGCTGCACACCCTCGCCTCCAGCCCTCCAAAGTTCAGGGCAAAGAGCCAGCTCTTGTCTTCAAGTGTGCTGTGAACCGTCGAGAAAGACTAAAGGGCTCTTTCAGACCTGACTTGAGCTCCTTGGGACTTTACCCCCTACCTCTCTCTTCCAACCTCCTCCTCTCTGGGCTTCAGAAATAGCATTCTTGTCTTGGTCTTCCCACTTCTTGCTGGTCCCTTGTGGGTTCCTCTTTCCAGGTCCACCCTCACAGAGGGATCTGGGTTTTATGGGATCTGATGTTGATACAATGCCTACATATAAGCCTCTCTTTAAGAAAAAGAAAACAAAGACATTAAAATTAAGGACAAAGTGAGTATTTCTGCAAGCGAGGGGTACAAAAGCTTAGGCTTTGTTAATTTCGGGGCCAGCCCGCCATGCTTTCCGCCGGGGCCTGCGATCAGCTGCTTGAGTGCCCTGTGCACACACACTGGGGCGAGCTTTTCTGCCAGGACTTCGGTTCTCCCCTCTGGACTGATGACTCCAAATCCATATCTTCTACCTTCAGTCTCTTGAGCTGCAGACCAGTGTATTCACCTACCCTCTAGACTGGGCCGTGACACATGTCCTGCCATTTCAGACAAACTCGGTGAAATGAGCTGCACTCATCCTTACCACTCAAACCTTCTCCTCCTCTATCCCTTTACTGGAATGCACTGCCATCGGCCCAGCAATGGAAAGCCAAAACCCAAACATCACACTGGTCATTCTCCTCTCCTGGCCTCGCCTCCCCACTCCAGCTGGCGACCAGACCTTGCTGTGACTTCCTCTCAGCATCCCTCAGGTCCACCCCCCACTTTCCCACAACTTTTTTTCTAACACTTTGGGTTTCACTTCAAGGGTAACCAGAACTCTCTGTCTGATCTCATTTCTTCCAATTCATCCTGTTTCCAGTTCCTCTCTGGGCACCAAATTAATTTTTCTAGTTTGCCTGCACATGTGACCATGTCATTTCTCTTCTTCCGTAGTTCCCCATCATTTAGAAGATAGTGTCTGCTGATCCGGGAAAGGCACACAGGCCCCTCAGTCAGACCCTTGCCGTGGTCTTCTGGGGCCTCACTGGGGCCACCACTCCCCTGCAGGTGCCTTGTGCACTATTGGCCCCTTTATGCTGTTATTTATTTCCTGTCGCTGTAAAGGGGCTCACCTTCACCTGCCCGGCTGCCTCCTCCCACGGTGGCCACCTGTCCTGCCTGTAATCACCTTCCACTACTCAGGTTTCACCTCCACTTAGAGTCTGTTCTGGCCCCAGGGAGTGTTAAATGTTCATGGCCTCCTTTGTGCCCTTGTAGCTTCAAATTCTGCTGTAACACTGGCAACTTTTTCTTGTACTTACTTGTGAAGAATTAAGTGAGTGTCCTTTCTTTCGCAGAGCCAGGCTAATCGTGGCATATTTTCAATTCCAGTGTTCTCTCCAACGCACGCAGATCTATTTTTTGTTTTTTTGTTTTGTTTTGTTTTTCCTCCATGACTACACTATAACACATATATACCAGGAGAAACACCCATTCCTATCTGACACTCATCTCTCCTCCTTTTTTTCCCTTCGTTTCTTGATTTCATGGACCTGTTTGAGTAACACTGGTGTAGAATCTTTCTAAGAAGGTAAAGTTAATATTCATGATAAAAATAATGCAAATGTAAAATTGGGGACTGTCAGTAATTGCTTGGGTGAACATTTATTGCCCAATGCGATATCCTACTGACAAAATAAAACCAAAGACTCAGAGACTCTGAGTCTTTAAAGAATACCTCAGAGAGAAAGCTCCAGGATTTACTCACCTATAGCTGACCACCCACTAGCCGTATTGGCTATTTAAATTTAAGTAATTTAAAATTAAATAAAACAAACAAAAAAATTAGTTCCTTAGTTGCAATAGCCACATTTTAAATGCTCAGTAGATACTAGGCATTTATTATTTATATATGTTTTTATTTTAAAAATAAATTAAATCATAAAATTATTTTAAATAATTTATTTAAATATTTATCTAAATAAACATCTAAATATTTTATAATTTATATGATAAATATTTAAAATATTCATTTAAATATTCAAATGAACAATTATTTAAATAAATATTTAAAATAGAATGATCAGCAAAATATATTATTATTATAATTAATTTAAATATATTAAATTGATATGATTTATAGATTAATATTAATTAATAAAATATTAATATTAATACAATAAAGTAAATTTTATTTATTTTTAAAAGACTTTAAAATTTTAATTCAATTTAATTAACATATAGTGGATTATTAGTTTCTGAGGTAGAATTTAGTGATTCATCAGTTGCATATAACACCCATCCAAATTGACAAAGAAGAAGTCAAACTCTCACTCTTTGCAGATGATATGATACTTTATGTGGAAAACCCAAGACTCCACTCCAAGACTGCTAGAACTCATACAGGAATTCAACCAAGTGTCAGGATATAAAATTAATGCACAGAAATCAGTTGCATTCCCATACACAAACAGCATATAACATCCAGTGCTCATTACATCTAGTGCCCTCCTTAATGCCCATCACCCAATTGTCCCATCCCATGTCCCACACTGACCTCCCCTCCAGCAACTCTCAGTTTGTTTCCTATAGGTAAGAGTCTCTTACGGTTTGTCTCCCTCTCTGTTTCATCTTATTTTTCCTTCTCTTCCCCTGTGTTCATCTGTTTCATTTCTTAAGTTCCA
Source organism: Nasua narica (assembly GCA_028533885.1). Classification (NCBI taxonomy): domain Eukaryota; kingdom Metazoa; phylum Chordata; class Mammalia; order Carnivora; family Procyonidae; genus Nasua; species Nasua narica. The sequence goes on from CM052799.1 coordinate 77,237,936, forward strand.
CATATGAGTAAAATCATATAATATTTGTCTTTCTCTGATTAACTTATTTTGCTTAGCATGATACCCTTTAGTTCCAGCCACATCATTGCAAATGGCAAGATTTCATTCTTTTTGAGAGATATATATATATATAATATATATATATATATAATATATATATTTTTTCCACATCTTCCTTATCTATTCATCTATTGATGTACATCTGGGGTCTTTCCTAGTTTGGCTATTGTGGACACTGCTGCTATAAACATTGGGGTGCATGTGCCCCTTTGAATCACTATGTTTGTATCCTTTGGGGTAAATGCCCAGTGGTACAATTGCTGGATCATAGGGTATCTCTATTTTTAACTTTTTGAGGAACTTCCATACTCTTTTCCAGAGTGGCTACACCAGCTTGTGTTTCCACCAACAGTGCAAGAGGACTCCCCTTTCTCCACATCCTCACCAACACCTGTTGTTTCCAGTGTTGTTAATTCTAGCCATTCTGACTGGTATGAAGTGATATCTCATTGTAGTTTTGATTTGCGTTTCCCTGATGATGAGTAATGTTGAGCATCTTTTCATGTGTCTGTAAGCCATCTGTATGTCTTCTTTGGAGAAATGTCTGTTCATGTCTCCTGTCCATTTCTTAACTGGAATATTCATTTTTGGGGTGTTGAGTTTGATAAGTTCTTTGTAGATTTTGGATACTAACACTTTATTGGATGTAAGTCATTTGCAAATAAATCTTCTTCCATTTTGTAGGTTGCCTTTTAGTTCTGTTGATTGTTTCCCTCACTGGGCAGACAGTTTTTTATTTTGATGAAGTCCCGGTAGTTCATTTCTGCTTTGTGAATGATGATTAAACAAGTCCTTGGCTTTCAGTTTAAATTAGTTTGTGATGGTAGAGGGTGCCACCTGATTGCTGAGCCCCCAATCTATTAATTGAATCTACAGAACACAGCCAAAAGTTCACCTTTGGAGTACTTTCCTATTGACTCTGACAAGTTTTAGAGAAGCATTTGCTCTGGTTTCTTCTCCTGGACAATTTCCATGATCAGCTCTTTATCTCACTAACAGTGTATCTCATTCCCTTGGGCCCAGCACATCTGTTCACTCCTTCAAGAAAACTGGTCTGGGCTCATTATGGCAATGGAAGGTGTCTTCCAAGGAACCAACAATGAATTTTAGCCTCTCACTTTCTGAAGACATTATTGTCTCTATTTGGTGGTGCTTAGAAGACCCAGGGGAAAACTCTCTGGAGGATACCATCATTCTATGCTATATGGCCACTGACCTAAAACAAGCATTTTTCTGTGACATCAAGTGTACCCAAGGAAATCTGTTTTCCCTGGAAGGCAGAAGTTACATACATGGGGAAATTAACATCTGATGTAAAATTCAGGGCATCTCAGATTTTGTTCTGTTGTAACTTGTTAATTATAAATCCTATTTTTCATCTTTCAGGAACATGTTTTTCTTATAATAGATACATCCTAACTTCTTGGGCAGGTGTCAGGATGCTATAATAAGAAATATATATAATAAGCTGGGTATTTTGCTAGGTTGCTAGAAGGCTGTATGGTTTTAGGATTAGGCAAGGGACTGATAATGGTTTGAAAAAAGAGGGAAATGAGCATAATAGACAAGCAAGGAGTTCTTGGTATCAGAAAGCTTCATCAATGCATTCATTCACTCATTTACACATTGTCTTGTGTATCTTCCGTATGGTGGGTACCGTGCAAACTATTAGCTGTAACTGTATTGCACTTTTCATGTATGTTCCGTGCCACCTTATGACAAACTTGTGATGTGGGTTTTTCCATTGTTTTTATGGTTGAAGAAACTGGGGCTCAGAGAGGATAAGTTCAGGATAAGCTCAGGCTCACACAGCCAGTCGGTGGTGAGACTGGGATTCGTTCCCAAGCTGTGTCTCCAAACCATGGTTCCTTTGCGGTCATGCTCCCTGCATTTGTTTTGCTGCAGGTCCTTGTTCCATGGACCCAATGGCAGGGGAGTGCCAGGATTACACCCTGAAATGGTACTACGACAAGGAGAAGCAGGCCTGCCAACAGTTCTGGTACGGTAGCTGCGGGGGCAATACTAACAGGTTTGAAACCCAGGAAGAGTGTGAGGCGCGGTGCCCAACACCTCCATAGGGCAGAACCCCGTTCTGGCCGCTTCTGTTCTCATAGCCGATGAAAACGAGTTCACCTTTCCTGAGACAGTGCCATACGGCTCATCAGTTACCTAGCTCACTCTCCAATCTCATAGTTTGGATTCCTAACCCCATGAATTTTTTCCTACCAGCGAGGATTTGGGCCAGATGATTTGTGACTTGAGAAGGACTGCATTCTAGTAGCTAAAAGAGTAACTGAAACTTTCCTGTGAGTTTGTAAAGGACTGAGAACTGAACAAAGAAGAAACTTAACTTGACCTGTGACGTTACTTAAAAAAATTTTTTTGGGAGCTCCGTAGCAAAAGAAAACTCACTGTGAGTAGTGAGTAGAACCTAATTCGGAAATGAGTTGAATTTGAATTCTTGTTTATCACTAGAGAACATGGAAGCGTTAGTTAAAGCGGGGGTCTAGAAATTTTTTATATAATATTTAGTTCTTGCTACTTAGCGTAAAAATAAAGGTATTTTGGTTAAACCACTTGAATGTGAAACCGTGTGTGATACCTGCTTGCTTGTTATATTCTGTGTTATATTTTGTGATGTAGGCACTGACGGGGATGCCTTGGGACCAATCCTTTGTCATCAATTACAATGACTCTTGTCCTTTGAAACTTGGTAACTCAATGATTAAAGCTAAAGTTGTCAATGCACATATGAAATGAAGGGTCCAGGTTCACCCTGGATGAAAAAATTTTCCATATAGATTGTGAGGAAATTGTGATTTTTGTGAGATCTTCCTCGGGCTTCAAGGCTCTATTCCCCAGGCCTCTAACTCGGGCCCCAGCTCAGGGCAGAAGTGGCCACTGCATGGAATTCTAGAGCTGCTGGATATTGAGAGTGCCTGGTGTGGGAACTCAGGGGGATCGTGTATTAATTGGCTTGGGCTGCCATAGCAGAATACTACAGGCTGGGTGGCTAAAACACCAGAAACTTCTTTCTCACAGTTCTGGAAGTCTAAGATACACTGGAAGTTGAAGATCAAGGTGTGGCCAATTTGGTTCCTGGTGAGAGCTTCCTTCCTGGGTTGAAGAAAGCTGCCTTCTCACTCTGCCCTCAAATAGACTTTCCTCTATGGAGAGAGAGGAGGAAGGAGGAAGAGAGGGAGAGAGAGAGAGAAAAAGGGAGAGGAGAGAAAGAGAGGGAGGAAGGGTTTGCTAATATATCTTCTTTTTTTAAAAAATATTTTATTTTTTTCTTTCACAGAACCACAGTGAGAGAGGGAACACAAGCAGGTGGAGAGGGAGAGGGAGAAGCAGGCTCTCCACTGAGCAGGGACCCTGATGTGGGGCTCGATCCCAGGGCCCTGGGATCATGACCTGAGGAGAAAGTAGACGCTTAACAACTGAGCAACCCAGGTGTCCCTCTAGTGTCTCTTCTTGCAAGGACACGATTTCCATAGATTAAAACCCTACCCTTGTGACCTCATTTAACCTAAGTACCTCTAAAGGCTCTAAAGGCTCTGGAGTACCTCTGTATCTCCAAATACAGTCACCTTGAAGTTAGGGCTTCAGCATATGAATTTTGGGATGACACAAACATTCAGTGCATGACAGATCACAAGCAGCTGGTGGTTGCCCCCAAGGGCCCAGAGAGGCGCTTGCTCTTTGGCAAGTTTTCCACTTCTTATGCCCACCCTGTCCTTGCAGCATTTAGAAGGTGAGAACCCAAAGGCAAAGGTTCAATATAAGAGGAATGTTGGGAGGAGACGTTCAGGTGTTGGTTGTTCTCATCCTTGGAATGTTTATAAGGCCCACCTGCAGCTCTCCCTGCATTTCAAGATGGTGGTATAACCCTTCCACAGAGCTCCGCTGACCCTAGCAGAAAGTTTACTTGAAAAGCCGAGGTGGAGAGACAGTCTGGCCGAGGATTGGAAACCATGATAGTCTACAGTTTATAAGGTGCTTTTCCACATTATTTCATGTATTTACCTACTCCCACCACTGAATCTTGGATGTTGGCGTTGTTCTTTCTTATTTTGCCTGTTGTTCTTCTCATTTCAGAAAAGTGAAGTGTCTTCACTTTCAACAGAAAACTGGCACAGCTCATACCCTCTGTAGTCTCTCTAAATTCTGCATGCAAACTAATCGTTCTTTCTTTAGCTCATCTCTTATCTTAAGCATCTAAAAGAAGCCAGCCCAACTGAAGACAAAAGAACCACCCAGTTGAGTCCCATGCAAATTGCTGACCTCTAGCATAATGAGCTAAATAAATGATTGTTGTTTTAGAATACGAAGTTTTGGGGTGATTGTAACTTGATTAAAGTTGTGGCTGAGCTGGTTCATGTGTCTACAGCCAGGCACCAGTCTATTGGTCAGTTGTTTGGCTTAGAGTCACTTCCTAATGATAAAAAAATTATATATTTGTATGCATCTAATAATATAGCCTTACTCTATATAAAACATCATGCAGTTAGGTTAGGGAAAGCTTTTATTTTTTTTTAAGATTTTATTTATTTATTTGACAGAGAAAGAGAGAGAGAGATCAATCAATCACAAGCAGGCAGAGAGGCAGGCAGAGAGAGAAGGGGAAGAAGGCTATCTGCTGAGCAGGGAGCCTGATGTGGGCCAGAGCCCAAGGCAGCTGCTTAACTGACTGAGCCACCCAGGCACCCAGAGAAAGCTTTCAGAAGCAGAAGAAGTGGAAAGGAAGAAGTAACATAATCTCTTTTTGTAGATGACATGAATATGTTTCTGGGGAAACTATAAAGTTCTAAGAGAACAACAGTGTTGTAGATAGAGCCTGCTTCATTAGCCTGGATCCTACAGTGATCAGGAACAACTTACTGTGATGGACACAAAATAGGGCTGAGAAAGTAACCTTTGTTGTTGTAAACCACTGAGATTTAGGGGATGATACTGCAGCATTACCAAACCTATTTCCAGGGATACAGATAGAGAGTAATGGGATCTCTCAAACATGGTTTTACGGAGTGAAAATGAGAAAGAATTCTGGCATTTTCTATTAAAATTTAAAATGTAAATATCCTGAACCAGCAATTTCACTTTTACACATATCCCTTGGAAACTTACGAACATGATCACCAGGATTCATACACACTCATGTGCAATGTTCACAGCCCTGAGTTCAGACCCCCAAGTCATGAACAACCTGCATGCCCATGAATAGTGAGATGGGTAAATATGCTGAGGTACCTTAAAACAGTGTACAAATGAATTAATTGAATAAGCTTCAGCCATGTTGCTGAATCTTAGATATTTTTGAGAGGAAAAGACAGAAGTATCCACAGAATAGGATTCCATTTATCTAAGCTTCGAAAACAGACAAAATTAAATTATATTGTTATCCCTTAGGTGATGAGACTAGAAAAAAAAAAAGCAAAGATGCAGTTACCATTGAAGTCAGGACGGCAATGTGGTGGAGGCCGTGATGTGTCCCCCATATCCCCCTTTCAGGAATGAAGAACTCCTTCCTCCAGCTGCTATGAGTGCTGCGGGATGGTGACCTCAGAGGTTGGCTTTTGCTGGAGGTTTCCTCAGTTGAAAAATTTACGTCCTTCCACAAGCACATGTATCCAGCCAGTGACTGATCAATATCGAATTATAAAGGTCCAGACCCACCATTTGGGACAACCTTTTATAGGGCCATCCCAGCTCCGAGCGGTCAGCTGAGAACTTTGATGGGACTACAAGCGCAGCCCAGTGACTCTCTGCCTAATTCGATTTTCTTCCCTTCCTTTCCACAGGTGTTGATCTCAAGATCACTCCCTCGTAAACATCCTACATGTAAGCTCTGTCTCAGAGACTGCTTCCTAGGGTGCCTAGCCTGTCATCTTGTGCAGAGGGAGGTTCCTGGGACTGGGAAGCAGAACTGGGGTGCCGGAAAATGTTCAAGTCTTCTCTATTTTCACAGGTATTTACCTTACACGCATTCATTAGAGTGTACATTTATGTTTTATGCCATTCATGGCTTTTTTTAAAAAAAAAAGCTTTATGCATCATAATAATACAGAAATTTCTTAGAAATACGAAGCTAGAACATGTGAGCTAATGTTATCTTCATAGAACCCTTGATTCAGGAAAGTAGAACATATTCTATGTTGGCCTGAGTTAATTTCCTTCTTGGAAATGGTGGCAAACTCTTCCTTATGCATTTATGAGTGAGCACATTTTAAAAGCCTGATTTTTCATTCATCAGAAGATAGCAATTACATCAGAGGTCCTTCTGTTACAAAAAGATATACTCAGACTGGGCCTGGTTTTGATTTCTTAATCACTTTTCTCAGTGGGAACTAAAGAGTGATGTGAGAATGTTCAGACTCATTTTAATCTCAAGATCCTTTGAAATATCTTAGTTTTTTTTTTTTTTTTTAAATTCCAGTACAATTAGTGTACAGTGTTCTCTTAGTTTCAAGTGTAAGATATCAACAGTTCCGTACATTACCCAGTGCTCATGAAGGTAAGTGCACTCTTGATCCCCTTCACCTATTTCACCCATCCCCCAACACACCTCCCCTCTGGGAACCGTCAGTTTGTTCTCTAAGAGCCTGTTTTATGGTTTGTCTTCTTTTCTTTGTTTTGTTTCTTAATTTCCACATATGAGTGAAATCACATGGAATTTGTCTTTCTCTGACTGACTTAGTTAGGATTATACCTTCTAGATCCATTCATGTTGTTTTAAATGAAAAGATTTCATTCTTTTTTACGACTGAGTAATATTATATTGTATAAATAACCACATCTTCTTTATCCACTCATCTATCATTGGACATTTGAGTTACTTCCATATTTTGGATATTGTAAATAATGCTGCAATAAACATAGGGGTGCATTTATCTTTTCAAATTAGTGTTTTGTATTCTTTGGGTGAATAGTAATGGAATTACTGGATCATAGGGGGTAGTTCTATTTTTAATTTTTTGAGGAAACTCCATACTGTTTTCCAGAGTGGCTGCACCACCTTGCATTCCTGCCAAGAGTGCACAAGCGTTCCTTTTTCTCCACATCCTCGACAACACTTTTTTTTTTTTAATGTTCTTGATTTTAGCCATTCTAACAGGTGTGAGGCGATAGCTCATTGTAGTTTTGATTTGCATTTCCCTGCTGATGAGTGACGTTGAGCATATTTTCATATGTCTGTTGGTCATCTGGATGTCTTCTTCGGAGAAGTGTTGGTTCATGTTTTCTGCCCATTTTTAATGGGATTATTTATTCTTTTTTGGTATTGAGTTGTGTAAGTTCTTTACATAATTTGGATACTGACCCCTAACCAGATATATCATTTGCAAATATCTTCTCCCATTTAATAGATTGTTTTAATTTCAACTCTTAGAATTGGACAGGGCTTAGAAAGAAATTTATGAGGAGAGATGTAAGAAGTAATACCCATTTAGCCAAAAAAGTATTTACTGAGCACTTATTTACCTTAGTTTTTATATGCTAAGACCACATCTATTAGCTTGGGATATGTAAGTAAAGAATAAAGAAAGAAGTTCTTGCTCTCATCTGCTCACATAGCTACCTTTTTTGTTGTTCTTGTTATGTGGTAAGAGCACCTGAATTTTACCCTGTTAGCAAATTTCCAGTGTACCATATAGAATTATTAACTATAGTCATCATGTTGTATATTATATCTCTAAATACTCAACCTATATAACTGCAACTTTGTACCCTTGAGTTAACATCTCCACATTTCTCCCACCTTTCTAAGCCTGGTAACCACTGGTCTACTCTCTATTTTCATGAATTTGACTTTTTTTTAGATTTCACATATAAGGGAGATCATGTAGTATTTTTCTTTCTGTATGTGAATTATTTCCTTAGTGTAATGTCTTCCAAGTTCATCTATGTTGTTGGAAATGGCAGGATATCCATCCTTTTTTAAGGCTGAGTAGTATTCCGTTGTATATACATACTATAACTTCTTTATAAATCTGTCAGAGGACACTCAGGTTGTTTTTCACATAGTGGATATTGCGAATAATACTGAGGTAAAGGTGGGAGCAAGGATATCTCCAAGGTACTGATTTCAGTTCTCTTGGATATATACCCAGAAGCGGGATTGCTGGATCATATTATAGTTCTAGTCTTCATTTTTTGAGAAACCTCCATACTATTTTCCATAATGATTATACCAATTGACATTCCTACCAATTGACATTCCTACCAACAGTGCATAAGGAATCCCTTTTCTCCACATCCTCATCAACATTCGTTATTTCTTTTTAAAAAATATTTTATTCACTTATTTAAGAGAGAGAAATGGAATGTGCACAAGTGTGGGGGTGAAGGGCAGAGGGAGGGGGGCAAGCAAATTCCCCACAGAGTGTGGAGCCCAACGTGGGGCTCAATTCCAGGACCCTGGGATCATGACCTGAGCTGAGGTCAGATGCTTAGCCAACTAATCCACCCAGGCACCCCTGTTATTTCTTTTTATTAATAGCCATATTAGCAGGTGTGAGGTTGATATCTCATTGTAGTTTTGATTAGCATTTTCCTGATGATTACTGATGTTTAGTATCTTTTCATCTACCTATGGCCATTTGTACATCTTCTTTGGAAAAATGCCTATTCGGGTACTTTGCTCATTTTTTCAAACTGGTTGTTTGCTTTCTTGCTATTGAGTTAGAGGAGTTCCTTAGATATCTTGTATATTAACCCCTTATTAGTTATATACTTTGCAAATATTTTCTCCCATTTCATAGGTTTCCTTTTCATTTTACCGATTGTTTCCTTTGCTGTATGGAGCTTTTTAGTTTGAGGTTGTTGCATTCATTTTGTTTTTGTTGCCGAAACTTTTGGTGTCACATTCAAAAAAATCATTGCTGATCAAGAGGATGGCAGAGTAGTTGATACTGGCCTTGGTCTCCTCATACCCACCACCACAACAATTAGAGAGCTATCCACAAACAAAAATAATCCTGGAAGAGCTCAAGAGCCCCGTTAAGAATGTACTGTAACACAGTGGGCTAGAAAATGAATAAGTACAGAGAAAAGATCACTGAGGAGGTTGTCTTAGTTGAGATGTTTGGAGGTAACTAGGAACAAAGAAGAGGAATGAAGGCTATCATGATCAGGTGCCACTTGCTGTCATCTCCCTAGTGGCCTGCTCTGCCGAGGACCACTTCTGCCTTTGCCACTGAGGACCTCACAGCCCGAGCAACAGCCGCAGATTCCCCATAGCTCTCATGGCACAGAACCCCATAATGTCACCAGCATGGACCCCAGCAGCCTTCTCCACCGAGTTTACTAACAGCTTTGGCCACTGACATACCAACAGCCATAGGTGCCATGGACCCCTCCAGAAGAAAGATGCTGCTGTGCGCCTTTCAGAACGAGCTGCTGTTGTGTTGCCCTGGAACTCGGACTTCCTGCCGCCCCTTCACTGGGCCCATGCTTGCCTGACTTCAGAGCCCCAGTTGCTCCATATGTAGCTGCATTTCAGACCCTGGCTCTGTGTGCACTCACACTTCCAGATCCTGGCTTAATGATTGCTATGTGTACACCCCGATCTCAGGTACCTTTATTTTTTTTTTCTCTCAGGTGCCTTGAAAGCCACTGTTAATGCAGGCAAACCAGCACCCCAGATCCTCAAGTGTGATCTCCCCATGCATATCTTTGCTTTAGAATCTGGCTCTGTGGCTACTTAGTGCTCCCCTGTGTCTCAGGCACCCAAGTCGTCATGTTGTGTGCTAGCCAGTACCTGGGATCTCAGAGACAGTGTTGCTCTGTGAAGGCCCGTACTCCGGACCTCAAGTCCACAGTTGCGCCACAGGCATCCACACCTGAGGCACTGGGGACACTGCCACTGCAGGCTAGCCAGTGCCCCAGTCCTCAGAGCTGTTGTCACTGTGAGCACCAGTGCTCCAGACTTAAGCTCAGTGGCTGCATCAGATACCAGTACTGCCACCCCATTAGGGCACCCATAAGCTTGACCCAGCACCAAGAGGAATCCTCTTGGCCATGACACACCTTAGAGGAGAAAAAGGGGTTAGGTGGTCCCTAGTGGCCTTCACCACTGAAGATTCCAGTAGCCTTTACTGATGTTACAGACACCTTGGTCTAAGCGTTGATTATTGAGGACCCCTACAGTCTTTGCCATCACTAACCAAAACTGAATTGCACAGAGACCATCCAGTAGGCATTCCCCAAATCTGAAACCACCACATCCACCCTAGCTCCCCCCTGCAGGTAAACCATTTGTACGTCTGAAAGAGGTCATTGCTCTAGCAAATATTCAGACATTAAGCAAAGCTACAAGAAACATGAAAAATTAAGGAAAAATGATACCACCAAAGGAACATAATTTTCCAGTAACCACCCCCAAAAGAGCTCTATGTATTGTCTGACAAAGAATTCAAAATAATTGTTTTAAGGAAGCCCAGCAAATTACAAGAGAACACAGACAACCCAGTGAAATCAGGAAAACAATATGTGAATAAAATGAAAAGTTCAACAGGGAGATAGCATTCATTAAAAAGAACAAATTCTAGAGCTAAACAATATAACAAATGAAATTAAGAAATGCCAAGAGAGAGCACTGACAGCAAACTTGAACAAGGAGAAAGTAAGAATCTGTTCTAAAAGTAGGTTAATTGAAATTATCAAGTTAGAGAAGAAAAAAGAAAAAATGAATGAGTGAAGCAAGCCTAAGTGAATTGTAGGGCACCACAAAGTAAAATAATATTTCCATTATGGAAATTTCAGAATTTCAGAAGAAGAAAAGAAAGAAAGGAGCAGAAAGATTATTAAGGAAATAATGGCTGAAAACCTCCTAAGTCTGAGGGGTGATATGAATGAACATCTAAGTACATAAAGCTCATAAGTCATCAAAGAGATTGAGGACTAAGAGTACTTCATTGAGACATGTTATGAGAAAACTGTCAAACATCAAAGAGAGCGTATTCATGAACAATTAGTAAGTCAAAGAAAAAATCAAGAGAAATAAAAAAAATATCTTGAGACAAATGAAAATGGAATTGTAACATACCAAAACTTAGGGGATGTAGTAAAAGCAGTTCTAAGAGGGAAGTTTATAGTAATAAATGTCTATAGTAAGAAAAAAGCAATCTCAAATAAACAACCTAACTTTGCACCTCAACAACATAAAAAAAGAACAAACTAAACTTAGTTAGCAGAAGGAAGGAACTAAAAAATATTTGAGCAGAAATCAATGAAATAGAGACTAGAAAGACAACTGAAAAGATCAACGTAAGAAAAGTGTTGGTTTTCTAAAAAGATAAAATTGTCAAACCTTTAGCCGCACTAAGAAAAAAAGGGGACTCAATTAAATAACATCAGAAATGAAAGAGGAGACATTATAATTGATACCACAGAAATATAATGGATCCAAAGAGATTACTATGAACAATTATATGCCAAAAATTGAGTAACCTAGAAGAAATGAATAAATTCCTAGCAACAGCTTACAAAGACTTAATCATGAAGAAATAGGAAGTCTGAACAGATCAATAACAAGTGAGAAGATTGAATCGGTAGTCAGAAATCTCCCAAAAGAGAAAAACTCGTGTTTTGTGTTATTCTCAACCTATCAATAGTGATGCTATGGGGCTAGATATAACTGGAAGCACTCACCTGGACTGGTACCTGGGCTGGTGAGTACTGACAGATATTTCCCTTGTCAGAACTATTGTTATACCTGCATTGGCCCTGGAGGTTCTTATTATGATTGAAAGATGCACCTCAGCAACAACTATCTGGGAACTTTGAAAAAAAGCAAGGTTTATTCCTAGTGCTGGAGGGCAGGCAGTGTGCCCCGGGGCCACACAGCAAAGTTGTGTGTAGAGAGAGATTGAGAGTGTGGACCTGGGTTTTGCATTTATTAGGGTTGAAGGAGGGGTACCTAAGGTTTCACAGGCTCAATTTTTATCGGTGAATTTAAAACATCAGAGCAGGAATTAAGTCACAAGAAGGGAAAAGCAGAGTCATTCAAATGGTTTATTATGTAGGTCACCCAAGACTTTCATGGGTAAGGCAGCCTGGCTCTTTGTGTGTGGAGCAATCTGTTTATTTGAGATGGATGTCTTTACAATGGATGACTTGGCAACCACAAGCTTAACGTCTGGCACTTATATTACAATAAAAAAAGCTAATCGTCAGGCATTTATACCGCATCCCAGGACCAGATGGCTTCAGTGATGAATTCCATCAAAAACTTAAAGAATTAACAGGATCCTTTTCCTACGCTTACAAAAAATTGACCAGGAAGGAATACTTCAACCTTATTTTATGAGACAATAATCACCCCGTTACTAAAGCCAGATAAGGACACTAAAGAGAAAAATACAGACCAATATCTCTGAGGAATATAGGTACAAAAATCCTTAACAAAATGCTAGCAGACAAAACTCAACAGCACATTAAAAAGATAATATACCATGATCAAGTGACATTCATCTCTGGGATGCAAAGATGGTCAATATATGCAAATCAATAAATGTGATACACTACATTAACAGAAAAAAGGATAAAGTTGATCATCTTAATGGATGTAGAAAAAGCATTTGACAAAATTTAGTTTTCTTTTATGATAGAAGCTCAATAAATTGGGTATAGAAGGAATGTACTTCAACTTAATAAAGAAATATATGACAAGCCCACAGCTAAGATCATACTCAATGGTGAAAGGTTGAGAGATTTTCCTCTAAGATCAGGCACAAGACAAAGGTGCTCATTCTCCCCACTTCTATTCAACATAGTACTGGATGTCCTAACCAGAAGCAATTAGGAAAAAAAAAAAGGGGGGAAATAAAAGACATCCAAATCAGACATGGCTTCTCTGCAGATGATGTGGTCCTATATTTGGAAAACCCTATGTAATCCACCCCAAATTGTTATAATAATAAATAAATTCAGTAAAGTTGCAGGATACAGAGTCAACATACAAAAATCAATTGCATTTTATACACAAACAACAAACTATTTGAAAAAGAAATTAGGACAGCAGTCACATTTACGACTGCACCAAAGAGAATAAAATACTTAAGAATAAATAAAACCACAGTGTTGAAATACTCTTGCACTAAAAATTATTAAGATATTGATGAAAGAAATTGAAGATGATGTGAAGGAATAGAAAGATATCACGTATTCTTGGATTGGAAGACCTCAGTCTATTTAACTAGTCTCCAACATACAGATGAACTGGTATTTCCAGTTTTTAGTTAGTATATACTCTTTAAGACTGATATTAAAGATGTTATTACATGGGCACTTATCATACAGATGAACACCACCAGAAGACCGTGCCAACATACAATGGTTGAATATCAGTTTTGATTACACTGTGTTTTGACAAATGTTGATAAATTCACTACTAGTGATGAGATTGCTACAGCCAAAGAGGCATTCATCTTAAATCTTAACAGATCTTGCCAAATAGCCCTTGAAATTGTGGCAGTAATTTAAATTCCCACCTGTGGTGTGATAGTGCCCACTTTCTCTTACATTTATCAGTACTGGTTTCATCAAATTTCAAAATTTTGATAAACCTGATAGAGTAAAAATGGTAACTTGTTTTTATTATAGTTCTTTAATTATGAATATTAGCACCTTTTTTGGGACGACTAATTGGATTTCTTTTTTGGTTTGTTCTGAAAACTGTCTATTTATTGCCTCTAAGTCAAATTTTCTACAGAGTTCATTATCTTTTTCTTACTGATATTAGGATCTCTTTGTAAATAAAGAATTATGTTATATGTGTAACTAATATTTTTGATAGTTTGACATTAGTTTTTAGAACTAGTTTTATATATATATATGAAATATAGAGAATTTGAAATTGGAAATTTTCCAATTTCCAATTTCAAAATTTTTCAATTTCAAAATATGAAATTTTCCAATATTATGTAGCCAATTGGCCATCATTTCCTTTATGGTATCTCCTTTTGTGTATTTTTTGTGTCTTTTCTCTTTTAAACAAAATACAGAATGGTGTTTGCAATGATCATTTCTTTTAACAGCGGCGGCTCCCCACGATCGATACCTCCCCAGGACTCTTCCAAGCTGGCAATGGGATGAGAATCTCCCAGCTGGAAAAATACCTGACAAAACAAAATCTGTCCCTTGAGTACTGATTTCCATTCTTACTGACTCTTTTTCTTACAACCGCTATTACATTGTCTGCTTGGTTTTCAACCTTTCCAACCCTATTCTACTCTACAGTCTGAAATGCTGAAAGCCCAGTTTCTCAGACTTCCTTGTAGCCAGGAAGGCTGTGGGACTCAGAAGTTCATAGGAGTCTGTTGGTGCTGCTTTTCAGCTTCCTTGTTCTTTTTGCCTACGATGTGGACATGTGCTTGCAGATGAAGACACTTTTGCTAATGATGGCAGAAAATTGGAAAAGGTTTGGAATCTTGTTATAGGCATCAGACCTACCAGTGTCTACTTCCTATCCTGGACTTCTTGTCATTTGATTATAAATTCCTTATTTTTATGAGCTATTATGTATCAGGCTTTTGGGAACTAGCAATCATTCAGGACCCTACTTGATACATAGGTATTCAAAACTCCTCCTTTAAATCTAGTTCAAGTACAGACAACTCCCTCATCTCCAATGCTTTAATCAAGATTCTTGGATTTAAGTGGCAGAAGTGAAACAGTAAGCTAAGACAATAAGAAGAATTCATTGGCTCATATAACCCTTTGAAGGAACAGATACAGATGAGTTTTTGGAACCAGAGACTCAAACAGTGACTAAGCGCCATATTTCTATCTTTAATTCTATTTCTTTCAGTCAGTAAGTCCGGTTTTTTATACCAGTTCTTTCCAGAAGTCTCGAGCCATCATCCCAATAGTTCCTTGGTCACATCTTCTCAGCTCAACCACCAGAAAATAAAGATACTCTTCTTGTTTTGTGATATTAGCACACTTGTCACAGAGCACTGGGAACTTCCTCATTCCCAGGTGCCCTTCAATTGTTGGGTGTCATCCAAACCTACCGCTAGGAAACCTTTTCTTTGACACCCTGACTCTGAGTGTTTGAAATTAGTCTCACTGCATACTACCTTGGTAGCCCCTTCTTGGTCCCAATTTCCTGTCAGAAAGTCTTCTCTTCAACTAATACATGTTAAAGGATAACTTTTATCTTGAAATATTGTCGGCAAATCTTAATAAAATACTAACATCATTGTGGGCTTTTCATATATGGCTTATATGATATTGAGATATGTTCTCTCTATCCCTACACTGTGGAGAGTTTCAATCAAGAAAGAATGCTATATTTTGCTGTATTTTCTTAAATGCTTTTTCTGCATCAATTGAGAGGATCATATGGTTCTTATCCTTTCTTTTATTAATGTAGTGTATCACATTGATTGATTTACGGATGTTGAACCACACTTGCAGCCCAGAAATAAATCCCATTTTGTCATGGTGAATAATCCTTTTAATGTACCACTGGCTAGTATTTTGGTGAAAATTTTTGCATCCATGTTCATCAAGTATATTGGTCTATAATTCTCTTTTTTGGTGGAGTCTTTTTCTGGCTTTGGGATCAAGGTAATACTGGCCTCATAGAATGAGTTTGGAAGTTTTCCTTCCATTTTGATTTTTTGAAACAGCTTCAGAAGAATATGTATTAGTGCTTCTTTAAATGTTTGGTAGAATTCATCTGGGAAGCCATCCAGCCCTGGACTCTTGTTTTTTGGGAGACTTTTGATTACTGCTTCAATTTCCTTGCTGGTTATGGGTTTATTCAGGTTTTCTATTCCTGTTTCAGTTTTGGTAATTTATAAATTTCTAGGAATGCATCCATTTCTTCCAGATTACCTAATTTGTTGGCATATAGTTGCTCATGATATGTTCTTATAATTGTATTTCTTCACTGTTGCTTGTGATCTCTCCTCTTTCATTCATGATTTTATTAATTTGGGTCCTTTCTCTTTTCTTTTTGATAAGTCAGGCTAGGGGCTTATCAATCTTATTAATTCTTTCAAAGAACCACCTCCTAGTTTTTTTTTTTATCTGTTCCACTGTTCTTTTGGTTTCTATTTCATTGCTTTCTGTTCTATTCTTTATTATTTCTCTTCTTTTGCTGGGTTTAGGCTTTATTTATTGTTCTTTTTCCAGCTCCATTAAGTGTAAGTTTAGTTTGTATGTTTGAGACGTTTCTTGTTTCTTGAGAAGGCCTTTATTGCTATATACTTCCCTCTTAGGACAGCCTTTGCTGCACCCCAAAAGTTCACAGCAAATATCGTTCTCAATGGGGAAAACTGAGAGCTTTCCCCCTAAGGTCAGAAACATGACAAGGATGTCCACTCTCAACACTGTTGTTGAACATAGTACTAGAAGTCCTAGACTCAACAATCAGACAACAAAAAGAAATAAAAGGCATCTGAATCAGCAAAGAAGTCAAACTCTCACCCTTTGCAGATGAGGTGATACTCTACATGGAAAACCCAAAAGACTCCACCCCAAAATTGCTAAAACTCATATAGGAATTCAGCTAAGTGCCAGGATATAAAATAAATGCACAAAAATCAGTTGCATTTCTATACACCAACAACAAGACAGAAGAAAGAAATTAAGGAGTCGGTCCCATTTACAACTGCACCAAAAACACAAGATACCTAGGAATAAACCTAACCAAAGAGGCAAAGGATCTGTACTCAGAAAACTACAGAACACTCATGAAAGAAATTGAGGAAGACACAAAGAAAATGGAAAAATGTTCTATGCTCATGGATTGGAAGAACAAATATTGTGAAACTGTCTGTGCTACCCAGTGCTATCAACACATTCCATGTAATCCCTATCAAAATACCATCAACTTTTTTCACAAATCTGGACAAATAACCCTAAAATTTGTATGTACCAAGAAAAGACCCTGAATAGCCAGAGGAATGTTAAAAAAGAAAACCAAAGCTGGTAGCATCACAATTCCAGACTTCAAGCTCTATTACAAAGCTGTAGTCAAGATAGTATGGTACTGGCACAAAAACAGACACATAGATCAATGGAACAGAATAGAGAGCCCAGGCATGGTCTCTCAAGTCTACGGCCATAATAATCTTTAACAAAGAAGGAAAGAATATCCAATGGAAAAAGTACAGTCTTTTCAACAAATTATGTTGGGAAAATTGGACAACTATAGGTAGAAGAATGAAACTGGGCTATTTTCTTATACCATACACAAATATAAACTCATACTGGATGAAAGAAATGTGAGACAAGAATCCATCAAAATCCTAGAGGAGAACACAGGCAGCAACCTCTTTGACTTCAGCCACAACTTCTAGCTAGACATGTCTCCAAAGGCAAGGGAAACAAAGGCAAAAATGAACTATTAGGACTTTGTCAAGATAAAATTTTTTGGACAGCAAAGGAAACAGTCAACAAAACCAAAAAACAACTGATGGATGGGAGAAGACATTTTACAAAGTCTTATTAGATAAAGGGCTAGTATGCAAGATCTACAAAGAACATATCAAACTCAACACCCAAAAAACAAACGACCCAGTCGAGAAATGATCAGAAGACATGAACAGACATTTCTGCAAAGAAGACATCCAAATGGCCAATAGGCACATAAAAATTGCTCAAGATCACTCAGCAGCAGGGAAATACAAATCAAAACCACAATGAGATACAATTTCACACCAGCCAGAGTGACTAAAATGAACAACAATGGAAACAACAAATGGTGGTAAGGATAGGGAAAAAAGGGAACCCTCCTATATGGTTGGTGGAAATATAGGCTAGTATAGCCACTCTGGTTCCCCAAAACTTAAAAATAGAGCTACTCTATGACCCAGCACTGGCACTACTACATATTTACTCAAAGGGTACAAATGTGATCCAAAGGGACACGTGCACCCCAATGTTTATAGTAGCGATGTCCACGATAGCCAAACTGTGGAAAGAGCCCAGATGTTCATGGACAGATGAATGGATAAAGAAGAGGTGGTATGTATACACAATGGAATATTACTTAGCCACCACAAAGGATGAAACCTTACCATTTACAATGACATGGATGGAACTGGAAGGCATTATGCTGATTGAAATAAGTCAATCGGAGAAAGACAATTATACGATTTCACTCATATGTGGAACTTAAGAAACAAAACCGTGGCTCATAGAGGAAGAGAGGGAAAGATAAAATAAGATGAAATCAGAGAGGGAGACAAACCATAGAGACTCTTAACTATAGGAAATATACTGAGAGTTGCTGGAGGGGAGGTGGGTAGGGGGATGGGGTAACTGGGTGATGGGCATTAAGAAGGCCACATGATGTAACAAACACTAAGTGTTATATACAACTGATAATTAACTGAACTCTACATCTGAAATTAATGTTACACCATATGTTAATTGAATTTAAATAATATAAAAATTTTAGTTGAAAAATGGTCATATATATAGACACATATATATATGTGTGTATATATATATACACATATAACATCCTATCATTGCAACTACAAACCTAGTAGGAGGAAAGGAGAAAAGCATGTTATTTTCTCATGTGACTTCTCCCACCCCGCTCCAAATTATGTGAGAATGTACTTTTCTAAGGAAAACAGTAAGACTTAAATCATTTGTTAAAAATTAAGGCCAAAGGGGACTAGGAAGAGTTATGTGAGTCACACTGTGGTTTTTGGATTCAGAATAATGAAAGAGTGGTTGGGTTTTAGGAATTTCTCCACCATTGACACATTCAGACTGAGGCCAAAATAGAAAAACAGAAATGCTTCACTACAGATTAATTGTAAATTGTGAAATTAGTAGATATATGCAAAAGGAGATGGTAGAAGACTTCCAGTTAGGATTAACAGAATCATTTATATATATATTTTTAAGATTTTATTTATTTATTTGACAGAAAGAGAGAGCACAAGCAGGGGGAGCAGCAAAGGGGGAAGAAGAAGCAGCCTCTCTACTGAGCAGGGAGCCCGATGTAGGGTTTGATCCCAGGACCCTGGGATCATGACCTAATCCAAAAGCAGACACTTAACCAATTGAGCCACCCAGGCACCTCTCACAGGATCATTTAAACCACTTTCTTTTCCTCTCTGAAACCACAGAAAACCACAGAGATTATACAAGACAAAAATCCCAAATCATCTGTAAACCAAAGCTGTCAATGCAGTGAAATCCAGATAATTCTATTAAATTATAACCTATTTATCTCCTACAACTCCTGATTCTCTCTTTCTGCTTTCTGCCTCCCTAGCATTTATCACTTTTATTGTATAATTTACACCAAGTACACCATGGATATTTTCTTGTCTGCTGCCCCTTCCCCCTTCACCTCAGTAATATAAATTTTACAGGGGCAGGGGTTTTTGCTTGTTTTGTTCAGTGATACATTTCAAAGGCTTCGAATAGTGCCTGGAAATCGTGACCACTCAGTAAATATTTGTTAAATGAATGAAAATGCTTCTGCAGATGCTAGAAGTACATAAAATTCTCCATGGGTAGGTGGTTTAATGAGATTACCAAGGCAATCCCTGATCTTAAAGTAGATGGTTTACCAGAGTTTCATTGAGCTCCATTTGATGTTAAACAGTAGGAAAACATTTCAGACTTACAGAGGAATAGCACACATGCTATCTCGTGAGAAGACACTGGAGTGGCGGTGGAAGGAGAAATGTTGAGGGGCAAGGTCTTTTGAAGAGAAGGAAGCACAAAATCACTACATGAAGAATCCGTGATATTGGTTTCACCAAGAGCCATGAATGGCTCCTGACAGCTGAGACAAAGAAGAGTGCCAGAGCAGAAATTTCGTGGGAAACTTTCAGGACAACAGATCTAACCCTAGTTCCCAGCTGGACCAACCCACCCAGTCTGAAGTCTGATACATAGAATATTCTTCAGCAAGTAGCTGACCAAGAAAGAATGTCTTCTGTGGAAAGATAAACAACAATAATAAAGAAACTAGCTGGGAATATAGAGGAAAATATTGAAAGATAAAAATGGAGAAACTCACTATTATAAGAATAACAAAATAATGATTTTACAAAGTAGAAGAAAATATTAAACAGTTGAAATCAAATCAATTAAAGAAGCTAAATTAAAGGAAATGTGGCCTTTTTAAGAAGATAGAGGAAAAAACTACTTAGAACAAATGGGCTGGAAGAGCTCAGTAAAAATAATCAAGGGAAGACTGAAGCCATTATATAATGGTGGGCCTATTAGAACAAGTAAAGAAGGGAGAACAAGCAGTACAAAAAATACAGTCAAGGATATAAAAGATAGGTTTCAGAAAACGAAGAAAAATAAAATATGAAAAAAATGAGTTTAAAAGGATTAGAGAGAAAATAATAGAAAATTTTTTACTTATAGTCAATTGATTTGGAGAACAATGTAATATGAAATATGCAAAGATATAAATCAAAATTTTTCTAAAACACACACGATTAAGAAATATTCATAACTATTCCAGTTGCTATGATTGAGTAATAAGTGATTCCAAAACCTAGTGGTGTAAAAACTGTTTATTATGCTCACGGATTCTGTGGATCATGAATTTGGATGGAGCACAGTGAGGATGGCTTGGCTTTGCTCCACAGTACAGGCTCAGGGAAAAGGGAAATTACTACTTGCCAGGAGTGGCAAGGTTCTGGAAGAGCATTTGAGATGGAAAGTATTGTGGCCAGTTTTGGAATACAATCTGTCACAAAAATAACATGAACTACGTAACTACAGATAAAAAAGAGGTATAAGGAACCTAAGAAAATACTAAAATGCAATGTCATTAAGTTGGAAAATTTAGATAAAGATAATTTTCTAGAATATAATTAAGTGAAATTAATTAAAAAGTAGGAAAAATAGAGTAAATCAGTAAGCATGAAATTAGTTGAAGCTGCAATCAAAAGTCTTTCCCTTCAAAAAACACCAAGTTGAAATCTTGTAGGTAAGTTTCATCAAACTTTCAAGGAATAGATAAATCCCTACTTTACTCAAACTAATTCCAAGGATATGAAAATAAATAAATAAACATTAGTTAACTATTTCATAAGGTGGATATAAATTTTATATCAAAGACAAAAACTATACAATAAAATTATTGCAAAAGTCTTAAAAAAACTTAGTAACAAATTGACTTTTGTTGCATATGAAAAGATATGGAATATTCAAATAGGATTTATTCCTGGAATCCAAGAATGATACCAATAAAATTCATCATGGTAAGTTATCAATAGCTTAAAAATTGTATGATCATCTCATAATTGCAGAAAAGCATTTGATAAAATGCAAAGCTCATAATTTTGAAGTTCTTAATTTCTTAACCCACGAAGAGAAACTACCAACAACCATAGAAATATTATATTTAGTGATGAAATTTTAGAAATATTTCTGTTAAGGCACAAAATGGTGATGCTCACTATCACTACCTCTTTTCACCATTTTACTAGAGATTCTCACCAATTAAACAAGACAAAAGAAATAATAGGGTATAAGAATTGGAAAGAAATGAACAAAACAGAAGATAAATGTTATAAACCTTGAAAATTATGTATTATGGATCAAAATTATATATTTATATTATATACCAAAACAGTGGTGGGGAAAATTGGAAGATCCCAATGTCCTCATCCTTCATGACAGAATGTCAATTGGAAATGTGTAAAATCTAAATTTGTAGTTAAAAAGACCCCATTATCCTTAACTTTGAAATTCTTTCTATAACTACATTTTTTTTAATTTAGGGGAATATATTAAGGGACACTTAACATTATATGTTAATAAAAAATAAAACTATCAAATGTTCAATAAAAAAAAGAGTCTGTTTCTTGGTTTGCTTCTCTCTTCCCCTCCATTACCATTTGTTTTGTTTCTTAAATTCCACATATAGTGACACTATATGGTATCTTTCTCCGACTGACTTACTTCTCTTAACGTTATACTTTCTAGCTTCATCCACATCATTGTAAATGCAAGATTTCATTCTCTTTTATGGCTGAGTAATATTCCAGACTATGTATCTCTCCTGTATCATCATCTTTTTAAAAAAGATTTTATTCATTCATTCATTCATGAGAGACAGAGAGAACAAGAAGGGAGAGCAGCAGGCAGAGGGAGAAGCAGGCTCCCCACTGAGCAGGGACCCCAATATTGGTCTCCATCCCAGTACTCTGGGATCACGACCTGAGCTGAAGGCAGTCACTTAACCAACTGAGCCACACAGGTGTCTTCTCCCACATCTCTTTATCCACCCATCAGTTGATGGACATTTGGGCTCTTTCCATGATTTGGCTATTGTTGACAATGCTGCTATAAATATCAGAGTGCTGTATCCCTTCAAATCAGTATTTTTGTATCCTTTGGGTAAATACCTAATAGTGCAATTGCTGGATCAGAGGGTTGTTCTAATTTTAACTTTTTTGGTGAGGCTTCATACTGTTTTCCAGAGTGGCTGCACCAGTTTGAAGCAATGATTTTCAAGCATTGAACAGTAGGCACTACACGGCTCTAATCCTCAAGAGAAGGGAAAACATGAGTTGAACTCTGCAGTTACTCCAGCTGTCTGCATTGGAGAGTTTTCTGACCGGTAGCACAGGGAAGTGGATCCGAGACAGGTGAGCTGATGGGGTGGCTGGAAAGCATGTGTCAGAGAAACAGAGAGAAGGAAACAGTGCAGAGGTGGATCTCTTAAGAGTTGGATCTGACCACTTGAGCCTTTGGCTGACACAGCCCATGAGGACAGATGCAGAATGGCTACTATGCGTTTGTGAGCTAAATGGAGTTTTCTGAAGTCACAAAGTGCTGGGGAATGCTGGAGTTCTAAGCAGCCAGGGTGGAGAGGGCTCACTGAACAGAGGGGGCATTCATTTTATTTTATTTTTTAAAAAAATATTTATTTTTTTTAAATGAAATTTAAAAATTTTATTTATTTGACAGAGAGAGAGAGAGATATCACAAGTAGGCAGAGAGGCAGGCAGAGAGGGGAAGCAGGCTCCCCGCCAAGCAGAGAGCCCAGTGTGGGGCTCGATCCCAGGACCCTGAGATCATGGCCTGAGCTGAAGGCAGCGGCTTAACCCACTGAGCCACCCAGGCGCCCTCAGAGGCGGCATTTAGCCGAGACCTCTGAAAGGCCATGGTTTAAGAGTAGATCTACACAAGCCCCAGAACAAGCTGCTCTAGACCTACCTGACCAGAGTCCATGGAGAAAAATCTGATCTGTCAGTAAATTAACTGCCTTATACAACAGAACTCAATGTTCATAAGTGAAAATGACCTATAGGTGTTTTGTTTCACCTCTTCTCTTCCCTTCTCTTGCCTTCACCTCTTCTTTCCATCCTCCTTCCCTACTTCATTTCTTTCAGTTTTCTGGGTTTTTTAAACCAGCATTTTCTGTTAGCATTGTTGAATCAATGAGATTCGTTGATTATGAATCAATAATCATAATTATTTGCCAAGACCTTGAGTAGTTGACATAATAAAGGAATTTTCCAACAATTGAATCAATCGTTTATTTTAGGTGTTTGTTTTAGGGGTATATCTTCAGGAGCTTATGTAGTTTATTGTAATATGATTGGTTTATTAAGGTTTTCTCCTACTTAAGATCATTTTGGTAATTGATATGTGACTGTATAATCACCCATTTTGGTTAATGTTAGTGTTTATTGAATGAAGTTATGCATGTCAAGAATCTCTAATTTCTAACCCCATTTCTAGGTGTAGTTTTGCTCTGTCAACTCAAAGTTTATCTCTCGGGTCTTCTGTTTTGTTATCAGAGTGGCAAAAATTTGTCAATTTTATTACTCTTTTTAAAGAGTCAGATTCTGGTTTTACTCACCAATCTCCCTCTTTAAAAAGTATTTTTTTGTTTTGATAATATTGTGTTTTCTTTTTTGAAAAGCATTCTTTCTTTTGTTTTGTGATCTACATTTTCTTTGTTTTGCTTTGAAAGTTTTCTTCATTAATTTGAATGTCTTGTCCGTTTTTGGTGCTTCACATGAGTATGTTCATGACTGTGACAGTCCTTAAACCTCATTTTTAAAAACTTCCCATTCATATGGTATTTATTAGCTTGATAAGTGAAATGGTGAACTTGAAAGTTGAAAAAATTGTGCACTTAGAAAATTTCCCTCTTACTATCTTCCAAATTGCTTCCAAACATTCATTTCCATTATTAACCTAAGGTTGTTTTAATAATATTGACATTCTGTTCTGCATCTTTATTTCCTATACTCACCTAGTCTTAATTTTCTATTTTAAAAATATCAATAGCCTCTATTTATCATTTGGCTCATGACATCTTTTTTAAAAAATTTTTTTATTAATATATAATGTGTTATTTGTTTCAGGGGTACAAATAGGGTATTTGTTTTAGGGTATTTGTTTCAGGATTCTGTTTTGTTATCTCTCATAGGTCTGTGATTCATCAGTCTTACACAATTCACAGAGCTCACCATAGCACACACCCTCCCCAATGTCCATCACCCAACCACCCCATCACTCTCATCCCTCTCCCCTTCAGCAACCCTCAGTTTGTTTCCTGAGATTAAGAGTCTCTTTTGGTTTGTGTCCCTCTCTGGTTTTGTCTTGTTTCATTTTTCCCTCCCTTCCCCTATGATCCCCTGTATTGTTTCTCAAATTCCTCATATCAATGAGATCATTTGATAATTGTCTTTCTCTGATTGATTTACTTATTTCCCTTAGCCTAATACCCTCTAGTTCCATCCATGTCATTGCAAATGGCAAGATTTCATTTTTTAATGGCTGCATAATATTCCATTGTATATGTATACACCATATATTCTTTTTTTAAATTTTTTTAATTTTTATTTTATTTTTATTTTTTTATTTTATTTTTTAATTTTTTTATTAACATATAATGTATTATTTACCCCAGGGTACAAGTCTGTGAATCATCAGGCTTACACATTTCACAGCATTTGCCATAGCACATACCCTCCCCAATGTCCATATCCCTACCCCCCCACCTCCCAGCAACCCTTAGTTTGCTTTGTGAGTTTAGGAGTCTCTTATGGTTTGTC
>CM052799.1:77263517-77282379 GCA_028533885.1 Nasua narica
CCCTCGTGGTCCAATAGTTGTTTGTCTCTCTTTTTCTCAGCTTCTTTATTCTTTGTCATTTGGTCTTCTATGTTGCTAATTCTTTCTTCTGTCTCATTTATTCTAGCATTAAGAGCCTCCATTTTTGTTTGAACCTCATTAATAGCTTTTTTGATTTCGTCTTGGTTAGATTTTATTTCTTTTATTTCTCCCGAAAGGGATTTTATTTCTCCAGAAAGGGATTCTTTGATCTCGTCCGTGTTTTTTTCGAGCCCAGCTAGCACCTTGATAAGTATCATTTTGAATTCTTGTTTCCGACATATTACTGATGTCTGTATTAACTAGGTCTCTAGCCATCGGTACTGTCTCTTGTTCTTTTTTTTTTGTAGTGAGTTTTTCTGCCTTATCATTTTATTGAGCTAAGGATATTATAGTGAGAGAGAAAAGTACTCTGGAGTTCCACAGTTTTCACTGATTGATGAACTTGGGTTTGGCTGCTTATTCTTACTGATCTTTTGGGGGCGGGGCCTTTTGACTTGGTTCTCAGATATCTTTGCCTGAGGCAGCATTGCCCTGCCCTTGCCTGGGGATGGGCCAAGCAATTTGCTCAGGTTCTCTCACAGGAGTCTTTGTTCCCTGAGTGCTTTCTGT
Source organism: Nasua narica (assembly GCA_028533885.1). Classification (NCBI taxonomy): domain Eukaryota; kingdom Metazoa; phylum Chordata; class Mammalia; order Carnivora; family Procyonidae; genus Nasua; species Nasua narica. The sequence goes on from CM052799.1 coordinate 77,264,148, forward strand.
ACTGCCCTGGAGGCCAGGAATGCAAATGGCGGCTCCCAGTCTCTGGCTGGAGGAGTTGAGCACTGGGGTCCCTGCTCCTCAGTGTGCCCTCAGAGGAAAGCAGTCAATCACTCCCGTCTCCCGGGTCGCCACCCAAGCTCTGAGCTCAGCCACCAGTGGTGGAGCATTTCTATCTCTGGCGCAAGGCCCCATCTGGAGTCTCTAAACACAGCAGATTCCTGCTGCACGCTCCTGCGCCACTCCTCCCTGAGGAGGACGGAGGGGATCTCTCCAGAATGCCTTCTGGGGTCCCCGCTTGATGGGCCGTGGCCATGGTCTAAGGTAAGGCCCAGTTGAAAACGCACCGTGCGGCTCTTTCTCTGTCGGCGGCTTCTCCTCCCCAATATCTGGGAGCTCTGCTGCACTCAGACACCCCCGGTCTCTGTGACCTCGTGAGTCCTGAAACCACACTGTTCCTGCGAGGGCTAAACCTCCGGGTTAGCCTTTGGAGCTATGTCCCTCAGTGGAGCAGACTCTAAAAGTTCCAATTTTGTGCTCCGCGGCTCCATGGCTGCAGGGAGCCGGACCCTCCCCCCTGCAGTCTCTATTCCCGTCGCTTTGGATTCACTCCAAATGTCCTACCTTTTGGAAAGTGGTCGATTTTCTGCTCCTAGAATTGCTCTTCTTCCTCTCTTCTCTCTCCTGTTGAGTATGCTGGCTTTTAGAATGATTTGATAACTATCTAGATGAACTTCTGGGATCCGACTCTATCTCAACCTCCTACTTCTCCGCCATCTTGCTCCTCCTCTCGGCTATGTTGTTTTCTTAAATCAAATGCTGTAATGTGTTTGTAATTTGTATTTAAGTATTATTATTAATATTGAATAATATCAAATCATGGTTTTCTTTTTTCCTTTGTATCTTTGTCAGGATTTGAGGAAAGAATTGACTTCTTAAAAAAGTAATTTGGGGAACGCCTGGGTGGCTCAGTTGGTTAAGCAGCTGCCTTGGGCTCAGATCATGATCCCAGTGTCCTGGGATCGAATCCCACATTGGGCAGCTTGTTCAGTGAGGAGTCTGCCTCTCCCTCTGCCTGCTATTCCATCTGCTTATGTCCTCTCTCTGTCTCTCTCTCTCTGACAAATAAATAAGATGATAAAAAAAATAATTTGGAAGCTTATTTTTTTTCTGGGACTGAAGCTATTTAAATAGTACCAAATTCTTTCTATTTATTTCTATTGAAAAATTGACTAAAATAATAGAATCTTTTGCTGTTTTGTTTCTTTGGTGACAGCGTAAAGAGAGGAGTCCTTTGGGAACTTCCATAACTTCCTTCATGATTTTAATTAATTTGCTTTTTCTATTTCTTCTTGAGACAGGTTTAATAACTGTTCAATATCAGATAATAATTCTTTTTAATCTAAGTAGGAGTGATATTCTAAATTACTATTTTTGTTTGTTTTCACCTTCTCTCAAATATAGTTGACACACAATGTTACATTAGTTTCATTAGTTAGCTTTGTGATTTGACAAGTTTATACATCATTCTGTGTTCATCACAAGTGTAGCTATGATCTGTCCCATTACATTGCTATTACAATATCATTGACTGTATTTCTTATGCTGTGCTTTTTATTCCTGTGACTTATTCGTTCCATATGGGAAGCCTCTATCTCACTCTTCTCTTCACTGATTTTGCCCATCATCCTAGGCTCCTCCCCTCTGACAATCATCCGTTTGTTCTCTGTATATACAAGTCTGATTCTGCTTTTTGTTTATTCTTTTTTTTTTTCTTTTTAGACTCTACTTAATGAGTGGAATCTTATGGTTTTTGTCTTTCTCAGTCTGGCTTATTTCACTTAGCATAATACCCTCTAGGTCCACCCATGTCATTTCAAATGACACAATCTCATTATTTTTTTTTTTTAGCTGCATAATATTCCTGTATGTGTGTGTGTGTGTGTGTGTGTGTACCACATCTTTCTTGTTCATTCTTCTCTTGATGGACACTTAGATTACTTCCGTATCTTGGCTATTGTACGTAATGCTGCAATGAACATAGGGGCACGTATATTTTTTTGAATCAGTGTTTTCATTTTCTTTGGCTGAATATCCAATAGTGGAATCATTGAATCATAGTTACTAGTATTGAAAGTAGAACTCTTTCATTGAGTTTTTAATTTCATTGATATCTAAATGTGTTTTTCAAATTTGCCTTATCATTTGTGATAGTGCCTTGTTCCTAGCTCATGCTATTGTTTTTCTTTCTCTTTACTAATAATTTATATCTATCTATCTATCTATCTGAGAAAGAGCACAAGGAGGGGGAGCAGCAGTCAGAGGGAGAAGTAGGCTCTCTGCTGAGCAGAGAGCCCAATGTGGGACTCGATCCCGGGATGCTAGGTTCATGACCTAAGCCAAAGTCAGATGCTTAACCAATTGAGCCACCCAGTCATCCCTTAACTGATAATTTCAAGTATATTAATATTTTGTTTATATATGATAATTGCATTATGTGAAGTTTTGAGACTCTCATTTTGATATATGTAGTTTCTGAAGACTTTTGTTTATAATGGATTGATTTTTCTTTTCTTGTTGCTTTTTTTTTTTTTTGCCATTTGCCTTATTTTATTTATTTATTTATTTTTTTCTCCCCAAATTTGTTTATTTTAATTTTTCAGTGTTACAAGATTGATTGTTCATGCACCACACCCAGTGCTCCATGCAGTACGTGCCCCTCTCGATACCCACCACCAGGCTCCCCTGCTCCTCTTGTTGCTTTTAAATTTAGTTTCTAATTTTGAGTTTGTGCTTATGTTGGACAGATTTTTATCTGTCAGAATCTTGTGAGCTCTGGGTCAAGCATGTTTCTCCTGAAGATGATTTATGTTGACTTTTGTCAGAAATCCCAGGGTTGTTTTTAATCTAAGACCACTTTTCATGATAATTTCTTAACTTGGAAGTCTAAGATCATGCATTGTACATTTGAACCCCTGTCCTGTATGAGAGCAGAGCTTTTCCCTATCAGCTCTCAAGTGAGACATTCCTTTTGCCCACACAGCGTCCAAGCCAAGACAGATAAGTTCCTTGGAATGTCCTTCTTTTCTGGAAAGAGCTCTTCTTTCCTAATACCCTCTTTTACCAAGACAGTAGCTCTTCCCAAGTCTCAGTTCATGTAGAGGTTTTATTCCAACCCTTCATATAGGCCCAACATCTTGTCTCCCTCTCTCTGAGGGTCATTACATTTTAAGCTCCTTGGTTTCTTTAATTGGCAAATGATGCCAGAGTGAAGGTACCTTCTGCTTTTCAGTTTCTTTTTGGTTTTGCCTGGGAGGTTCCTCTTTAAGCTCAGGCATTGAATTAAAAGATTAGTAGACTTCACCAACATTTCTGGTTGCTTTTTGATGAGAGGTCCCCTCCTCCAATATTCCTCACACATAATATTAATGGAATTGGAAATCTGCCACACAGTATTAATTTCTTCTGCTGCTTAAAATTTAACTTAATTTTTAACAAGATTCTATAGGTACGTAGATTAAAAAGCCAATTGGTTCTACCAACGTAGCTACAAATGACAGACTTCTCTTGCCCTTTACCTCCTCAATTCAAGCTCTCCAGGGACAAGACAATCACATTCACTTTTTCAAATAATTTTCTTACCATATCTTTCTTGGTATTTTATTTTTAGATACTCCCTATTGAATTTCTACTACAGGTTTTCTTAATCACATATCCATGTCCCTTCTCCTCATCCTCCAAATAATTTTATCTTTTTAAAGGAGATCAACATGCAGGGTTTATATTACTACAGTTATGTAAATATTATTCCTAGCAGAACCATGTCATATACATTTCATTACCTGATTGTTTTTTGGGGGAGTAGCAATCACTTCTGTTTTTCCTTTTATTTGATAGTCATTTATATATGTGCTCCTATTTTATTGCCAAATGCTGTGAGATGCGTAATGCTTCTCTCTGTATTTGAACACATGAGTTATTCTATTAGTATTCTCTTTCTACGTTTCTGGTTCCAGTCTAGTCGAGACTGCTTTCTCTTTGCTGCAGAGTGGTCACCTGAGAATTGCTGGGGAGAAATTGAAGGGTGATGATTGTTCCAGTGTGGGGATAGCGGTGGGTGTTTGAGTCACACAGGTAAATACACTTATTAGAGCTCACCAAAAGCGTCCTCAATTTGTGTATTTCACTGTATGCAAATTTTGTATATATCAAAAGGACAAAAGCATAAACAAATATTCAGCTTTAGTTAGTGGCACATTGGCTGAAGCATTTAATATTTAAGTGTACTGATGCCTGTAACTTTGAAATGTGTCCAGAAAATACAATGAAAAAGTGGATGGATGGGTAAAAGGATGGATAATTGTGTTGAAGAGAGTAAAATGTTAATGGTGAAATCTAGATGAGGGTATGGTGTAAAATTCACTGTAGAATTCCTTCAACTCTGCAGAATGTTTGAACATTTTTATAATAAAATATTTGGAGGAAAAAAGAGTGAAGACAGTAAAATGAATTAGTCTGTGTAGGGGTCTAAACAGGCTCTCAAGTAAATGTATCAGTTAAAGAGCGCTGGTAAGGAGCTAAGGAAGGATAAATGAAATGTAAACTTAGCTGCTTGCCCTTGGAGTCTAATTTTTTGGTGTTCTGTCTCAAATATATGTAAATGCAAAGGAACTGTAAGTTTGCCTGACTCTTTCCAGAGAGCGTCAGCAGAGCTATAGGGGAGAAAAGCAGGAATCCTAGAGGCAGGAGCTCTTCATGAATGCGTGTGCCCACAGCAAGCGCTTCTGCCCTTGAGTGTCCGCTGCTGTAGAGGATCAGAGCTCTTATCCAGCCTCAGGGTGGGATATTCTTTGACTTGGGAAAGTTGGCACACTGACACTGACAGCTTTATTTTTACCAGTGACATGGACTGTCATCGACATGATCATACTGAATAAGCAGGGTGTTCAGAAGGCAATTACAGAGGGCTCTGGGTTGCTATGGTGACAGACCAACCAGCCAGACCTGGTATTTCTCCTCCCAACTTCTTTTTAAAATAGCTTTAAAAAAAATAGAAAAAGATAAAAACTGGCAAGCACCCTGGAAAATGAAGATAGGAGGTGTCAGAGCTGGAGTGGAATTTCTTAGAATGCACCATTTGAGGATGATGAAGGAGCGCCATCTTAGATCCCTTACCCTCTTGTCCATTTATGCAGACAGGCAGTTCAGAGCCCCTCGGAGAACTGAGTAAGGCTTTAAGTGATGTCTTCCTAAATTTGGGACACAGGAGTTCACTGGAAAACAGTGACTCTTACTCCAAAACCCAGACTCCTGTTCCTTTCTTTCTATATTCACTGAGAGATTAATATTCCTAGCCACAAATATGACAGGAGTAGAAGATGGGCAGAGGTTCATTATGTCCTAGGATTCTTAGTCATTGAAGAAATTCACCCAACAGTTGCAGAGACAGATGGGGTTCTGGGGAGCAGCGCTCACATAGGATTTAATGCTCCATGTAATACAGCTCACCGGAACAAAAGCTGTGCACATCCGAATTAGCATTAGCCATCTCCAGCTGTTGGATCAATAGAATAGCCAGTCTCAGGACGGCAGACTCTTGCTAAATGAATACTGCTAGACTCTACTAATTACATCAGTGGCTGTCCAGGTTTACCCGACATTCTTATCTAGGTCTGAGCTCAGGAGGTGCCAGCACTGGAGAGGACAGTGAGAAGAACTAAGGACATCCCACATTGTTGCCAAATTCTCAGTAGAGGTCTCTATTTGAAGTAAGTGAACAGAAAAATTCTATGGATATTATACAAAGAATGTGACATAGGGGCAACAAAAGCTCTGTTGACGATTATGAGAAGAGCAAATATCTGAAAATGATTTTTTTCACAGAAAAAACCGTTTTATTATTTTATTTTATTTTATTTTTTAGATTTTATTTTCTTTATTTTTAAAGACTTATTTATTCATTTTAGAGGTGGGGGGAGGGCAGAGGGAGATGGAAATAGAGAAGCTCAGCAGATTCTCCACTGAGGGCGGAGTCCCATACTATCCTTGATCCCATGACCCTGAGATCATGACCTGAGCTGAAATCACGAGTGGGACATTGGGGTGCCTGGGTGGTGCAGTCAGTTCTATGTGTCTGCCTTTGGCTCAGGTCATGATTCTGGAGTCCTAGGTTCGAGCCCCATGTTAGGTTCCTTACTCAGTAGGGAGCCTGCTTCTCCCTCTCCCTCTGCCCCCTCCTGCTAGTTCTCTCTCTCTCAAAATCTTAAAAAAAAAAAAAAAAAAAGTAGGATGCTTAGGGGTGCCAGGGTGGCTTAGTCCATTAAACTTCTGACTCTTGGTTTTGGTTCAGGTCATGATCTTAGGGTCCTGGGATCCAGCCCTTTATTGACCTCCATGCTCAGCTGGGAGTCTGCTTCCCCTTCCTCCTTCTACCTCTGCCTACCACTTGTGCTCTCTCTATATACCTCTCCCCCATCCCACTTGTGTTCTCTCTCTCTCTCTCAAATAAACAAATAAATCTTTAAAAAAAGAAGAGTCAGACATTTAACCGACTCAGCCACCCAGGTACCACCCAAAAGAACATTTTAGCAATCAATTATTGATTTCTTTCCTAAAAAATTTTTAAAAAAAGATCTCTGCAACACAAAGGTTGAGGAACCCATTAAAGTGAGAGTAGAAGTGCAAAATGATCTGGCTTACATAAAGAAATAATGCATAAAAATCTGAAATATAGTATTTTTATAACAGTGACAGTCAAAGGCTAAAAACTGTCATATTGTAGAAAACAAACATAGAATGCTTTCAGAATACACAGGGGAAAACTAAAGAGAAGAAACTGATCAAGAAAATGATAGATTGTAAAGAAATAGTGGAGACTTTGTTTCAATAAATTAAATGAGAAAAACAAGGACATGACATTGGCTGACAGTGAGGAAAAACCATCCAGAGCTAAACAAAACCTTAAATTCAAAAATTGAAAAAACTGTTTTGTTCTTGGTAAAGTTAACAAAATATTCAATATGTAGGAATGTCCTGGCAAAAATTTTAGTATCAAAAGAGGAAGAAAAAAATTTTGTAAAAGAAACAAACAAACATTGTAAGTACTAGGTTGAAAAGGAGCCTTAAGTGTAAAAACAGAAACATTATGCAGGCTTCAGATTATTCCCCCATGAAATTTAATCACAGAAGATAATGGAATAATATCAACTATCTTTTAAGAAGAAAATAAAATGATGTAAAAATTCTATATTTTGTCAAATGTTTTGGGTGCTCAAAAATCAGATATCCTGAGATAGGCAAGAACTCTGAAAAGTAATAATTACTCTTCCTTTCTTAAGAAAATTTCTCAATTATGTATTCCTGTTAATTGAATAAACAAGGCTAAAGAAAGAGCTCTGGTTTTGCTCTGGTGCTATAAACCGCTTTCAGCCTATTCTCACAGGTTACAATGAAACAATTTGTACGAAATACAAAAACAACTCCTTGAAATCTGAAAGGTGAAGATAGGATGGAGGTTTTGGAGAGGAATTAAATCATGTAATGGTTACAGAGTGTTGTATCTGTATAGTTTACCTTTTTTTTTTTTTTTTTTTTTTGGTTCCTCTCTTAAAGCTTTGTTTTAAGGGCAGGCTCCAGTTCATGGAAATGCAAGATGGTCACATCAGCCCTGGAAGCTATATCTCTGTTGGAAACCTTGTCTTTCTGGCAAGAAACCAAAAAAAAATGTAGACCCTCTGGACCAGATAGTGTGGGGAGAATCTCAGAGCCAGACTCGGTCTGTTTCTTATAATCCCTTGAGTAGCTACTTAGAAAAAGAAATTCAGCCAAAGCAACTGATAAGTTAGAATGAAATGCTAAATATATACAAAGAATAAAAGAGAAGGCAAGAAAGTGGAAATGATACTAAAAAAAATAAAGAAGAAAAATTAAACCAAGAAAAACTGATAATACAATGGTCGCCCAAATCCAAACAAATTATTATATTAAATGTTAATATATAATCACTCCAATTATAAGACAGATATAAACAGAGTGGATAAAAACCTGTGTATTCTGAAAGCATTCTATATATTCTATATTCTTCCTGAAGAAGCACACTTTGAATACAAAGACACATAAAGATTAAAAGTCAATGGATGGGGAAAAGACATGCCATGCAAACTGTATGCACAAGAAGAATGAAATCATTATTTTAAATATTACATAGACTTCAAGACAAGAATGTTACTAGAAGCAAAGGGATATTTCATGACGATAAAAGGAACGGTTCAGGGCGCCTGGGTGGCTCAGTTGGTTGGGCAACTGCCTTCGGCTCAGGTCATGATCACGGAGTCCCGGGATCGAGTCCCATATCGGACTCCCGGCTCTGCAGGAAGTCTGCTTCTCCCTCTGACCTTCTCCCCTCTCATTCTCAGTCTCTCTCTCTAATAAAGAAATAAAATCTTTAAAAAAAAACATTTAAAAAAAAAATTAAAAAAAAGGAACAGTTCATCAGAAAGACACAACAATTATAAGTATATATGTCTTTAACAACACAATCTCAAAATACATGTAGCAAACATTGACCGAAAGAAAAGAAGAAATAGGTAATTCCACAACTACAGTATTTTATATATTTATATATAACACTCCTTTTCCAGGAATTAATAGAACAACTGGACAAAAACTATCCAGGAGAGCCACAGAATATCTGAGCAACACTGTTGACCCCCTTGATGTAATTGATGCTTATGGAACACTACATCCAACCACCGTAGACTATGCATTCTTTACAAATGCACGTGGTGTATTCATGATGATAAATCACATGCTGGGCCACGAAACAAGTTTCAATAAATTTAACAGGACTTAAATCATACAGAGTGTATTCTCTGACCACAACAGAATTAAACTGAAATTAATAATAAAAAGAGATCCAGAAAAACCATAAATACCTGGAAATGAAATAGCACATTTTTTTAAACATGTAATGTTTCATGAATGTTCATGTCATTCTTGTGCAGGGGCCAAGTTAATCTTCTCTGTGTTGTTCTAATTTTAGTATATGTGCTGCCTAAGTGAGCACATGAAATAGCATATTTCTAAATGATTCATGGGCCGAAAACAAAATCAAAAAAGGAAATTAGAAAAAATTTGAACTGAATGACAATGAGCACATGCCAAAGCTTGTAAGAGGCAGAGAAAACAGTCTTTAAATGTTTTTAAGATTTTATTTATTTATTTGACAGAGAGAGAGACAACAAAAGAGGGAACACAAACAGGGGGAGTGGGAGAGGGAGAAGCAGGCTTCCTGATGCAGGCTCAGTCTGAGGACTCTGGGATCATGACCTGAGCCGAAGGCAGCTGCTTAACAACTGAGCCACCCAGGTGCCCTGAGAAAACAGTCTTTAAAAGGAACCTATAGATTGATACACTTATATGAGGAAAGAAGAAAGATTTAGAATCAAGGACTAAGATCCCACATTAAGAAACTTGGAAAAGAAGAGCAGAGTAAGAATAAAGCAAGTAGAAGGAAGGAAAATTTTCTCCTATAAAGAGAAGAGAGTAAGTCACTGAAAGAGAACAGGCAATAGAGAAAAGTAACAAATTTAAAAGCTGGTCCTTTGAAGAGATACACAAAATTGACAAACTTTTAAGGAGACTGATGAAAAAAAGGGAGAGAACACAAATCACTAATGGCAGGGATAGGAGGGATTATCAGCTGAACATCCTTCAAAAATTAAAAGGATAATAAGAAAATACATTAAAAAAACTTAGACAAAATGGACAAATTTCTCAGAAAACACAACTTATCAAAAATGACAAAAGAAAAAACAGAAAATCTGAAGAGCTCTATCATATGTATTAAAGATCAAATTTATTATCAAAAACTATCTCACTGAGACAAATCTAGGTCCCATTGGTTTCAATGGTGAAGTCTATGAAAAATTTCATGAAGAAAAACTTACCTTAGACAAATTTTTTCAGAAAATGGAAGTGATCACTGCACAACTTATTCTAAAATGCTAGCATTACCTTTATATTGAAACATTCAAAGAGATTACAAGAAAGGAAAACTACAGATCAATATCTCTCCAACTTATAGATATAAAAATCATTAACAAAATATTAGCTAATGGGCAAAGGGGGTCAAAGAGTATAAACTTCCAGGAATAAAATAAATCAGTCATGGGGACATAATCTACAGCCTGGTGACTGTAGTTAATAATACCATCTTGCATATTGGAAGTTGCTATGAGAGGAGATCTTAAAAGTTCTCATCAAAAGAAAAATAAATTTTTACAACTGTCTATGTGCTTATTGTGGCTTATTGTATTGATCATTTTGTAATATATACAAATATTGAATCATTATATGGTATACCTGAAACTAATGTAATCTCCTATGTCAATTATACTTTAGTAAAAAATAAAAATCAAATAGAATCCAACAAGAAGGAAGATATAACTAATGAGAGTTTATCCTAGGAGTAGAAGGTTGATTTAACATTTGCGATGACTCAATGTAAATCACTATATTAACACACTAAAAAATCATCTGATCATTTTAACAGACGATGAAGAAGCATTTGACAAAATTCAACATCCCTTTTATTTTAAAAGATTTTATTTTTTTATTTATTTGACAGAGGGTGAGAGAGCACAAGCAAGGGGTGAGGCAAAGGGAGAGGGAGAAGCAGACTCCCCCCAGAGCGGGGAGCCTGGTGTGGGGTCCAAGGTGGGGACTGAACCCAGGACCCTGGGATCACGACCTGAGCTGAAGGCGGACGCTTAATCAAGTGAGCCACCCAGGTGCCCCAAAATTCAACGTCCTTTAGAGATATAAACTTTCAGTAAAGTAGAAATAGTAGGGCACTTCCTCACAGTGATAAAGGGCATCTACAAGAAAACGTTAGCTCATATGCTTAGTAAAGGACTGACTTGTTTCCTGCTGAGGTTGGGAATAAGGCAGGAATGTGTGCTTTTAGCACTTGCTGCCCTCCAGAGAGCTTGGCCTTCTGAGCTCAAAAGAACTGCATTTGTGGGTCGCCTCCGTGGCTCAGTTGGTTAAGCATCTGCCTTCCGCTCAGGTCATGATAACCAGGGTCCTGGGTTCGAGCCCTGGGATCGAGCCCAGCATCAGGCTACTGCTCAGTGGGGAGCCTGCTTCGCATCAGGCTTCTGCTCAGTGGGGAGCCTGCTTCTTCCTCTCCCTTTGCCTGCCACTCCTCCTGCTTGTGCTGTCTCTCTCTCTCTCTCTCTCTCAATCTCTCTCTCTGTCAAATAAATAAAATCTTAAAAAAAAAGTTAAAAAAGAAAAAAACTTCATTTGAATTTATACCTTGCACTTCAGATTACATAAACTTGAACAGTTTAAACTCTTCGAGGCTGTTTCTGGATCTGTGAAGCGAGTATAATAATGCTTGCTTTGGGAATTGGGTTAAGTGCCTAGCACAATGCCTAACAGCAAAGACGCTAATAAATCTAAGTATTACATTAGTACCTACCCAATAGTCTATACTCTCTGAATGCAGAAACTATATCTCTTTTTTTAAATTTCCATCTCTTCAGTGCTTAGCTGAGCACCTTGCCCAAAGTGGACATTATGTAAAAATTTGTTGACCAAATTATTGGGATTAAAACACTGATAAATGGGACCTTAAAGATTCTTATCTTTCTAAGTGAAATTCCAAGACTGGGCCATTCTTACTGAAAAAAATAATTTTCTTTGATTTCTTTGATGAAGTTTGTGTTGAGTCGTTTATCTCCATTTGATACTCGCTTGCTCTGGGAGAGCCCTGTTAATCCTGTATGCTTTGATTACAAGCTCTGAGACGAAACAGATGCTTTGGCATTGCATGCAGACCCTGCTCTTCTAAGTCTGTTTCTCAAGTGAGCAATCCTTCAGTTTAGCTAAGTTGATTTCTCCACCCTTCCTTGAACATGTTTGCGTTCTACCATTTTAGCCCTTGCTGGGTTCGTGCACTCTGCCTGAGATGCCCCCTTTCCTCTTCTCTCCGGTCAACAACCTACCCCATCTTCCAGGCCTCTCCCTCAGGAGACCTTCTCCCAGCTGACCGTTATCTTGTCAGAAATGTTATTTCCGTACCCTGAACTTTGGAGGAAATATAATCCAGAATAAAAAAAAAATCTCTTGCCAATGCAGAAATTCCTCTCTACTAAACATAGGGAAGAAAGAAAACTGGTGGTTGAACCAGACTGTGAGGGGGCATCACAGGCCGTCTGCTATCCAGTTGCAAAGACAAAGAAATCTCACCCTTTTGTACAGCCAAGCAGGTATAAACCACTGCACGCGTGTTCTAAAGATAAAGAACCAGTTCTCAAGAAAGACGGCTTGACAGCCATTTGTCACACATAGTTCATCCTGAATTCATCTGGTAATTGCGTGGCTCTCTGTATTTGCTAACCGTCTTAATCCAAAGGAAAAGTAACTTTTCACATCCTTACCAGGAGAGGTAGTTTTGCAACCTGGAGTCAGGTGCTCTGTCGAAGTTAGGATCCTACTAACATGGAAACTGGGAGATAAGGGTGATATCTTCTTCAATTACAGTTTTTTTTAAGACATTTTATTTATTTATTTGTCAGACAGAGAGAGAAAGAGAGAGCACAAACACGGGGGAGCAGCAGTCAGAAGGAGGAGCAGGCTCCTTACTGAGCAAGGAGCCCAACGTGGGACTCGATCACAGGACCCTGGGTCATGACCTGAGCCAAAGGCTGATGCTTAACGACTGAGCCACCCAGGTATCCCCTTCAACTGCATTTTAAAGAGACGGGTCCCAAATCCTTGAGAAAAACATTTCTGGGTTGTAAAACTGTCAAGAGGCTTATTTAGCTTTTTTAAAGATTTACATATGTCTCAAAGAGGCAGAAAAATAATTTAGAAATACAAATTTTCAAAAGTAAATGCTCTAAGAAAAGGGAAGTGGGAAGTCTCTTCCTTTATATATATAAATATATATATAATATATATTATTATATTAATTATATTATATATTATTTATATAATATATATTAATTTTTTCTTTCTTAGAAAATGCTTTCTTAGGGCATTTACTTTTGAAAATTTGTATATATATTTGTATATAAAATTTGTGTATATATATATATATATATATATATATATACACACATGCACATACTAGAAAGACCTGAAACAATTTTTTTGAATTTGCATTTGCCCTTACAAACTCATATAGCCTTTTCGGTTAGTGCCATTAAAATGCTGCTTCATTGTTGGAGGTATTTGTAGACTCCTCATCTCTTTTTCCTGCTGGATTGTGGTAGAAAAGGTGTCCTGGGCGTTTGCACTGTGGCACCTGATGTGTCCCCAGTACATTACTGGAGGTTAATTAAAATTGATTGGATAACTAGCATACCTGTGTGGTGTAACATCCAGAGTTTGGTTATATTTCAAAATCACTTTACTTTCAGTTATGGACCATCTATTCTGCTATTATGGTGTTAAGTTTGATAAATGCACTTTGGAGAAAAGAATTAAAAATCAATTTTGAGGGCAAGGTCTATGTATTGCTAAGTTCTGCTTAAAATTCCATAATGGCTTCTAAATGTCACAGTCAAAACGTTTGGTATAGAAAGGTGGCACTGAAATCAAGAGTCAGAACACTGACATAGATGGAAGAGAAACTGCACACAATTTAGTCTAGTTAGACCTTGGGCAACCAGAATTTTCCGAGGGAATTGTTCCCTAATGTCTTAAGGTGGTGGTTCTCCAAATGTGGTCCCCAGTGAGTAGCACAGTGATTCCTGGGAGCTGGTTAGAAATGCATGTTTTCTTCAGGCTCTACTCTATACCAGCCGGATCAGAAACTGAGGGTGGGCTCTGGCAGTCTGTGTTTTAACAAGCCCTTGGGGGGGTGATTGATACTCTCTAATGTTCAGGGCCTCTGACCTAACACATCCTTTGTATGCCATGAATTAACTTCTTTCCTTTGCATCTAGAATTGTACTAATTAGGTCCTATTCTTGGGAGACTTAGGGAACTAGTCACTCTAAATATTTTTGTCTTCTGTGGTTCAGGTGGAGAAAGGCTGGATGGTATTTTAGTTCTTTCATGTTCACGTCCATACTACAGTAAATGCTAATAATACACAGGACGAATGGGTGATACCTCTGGGACCTTGAGTCCTCCACATTCATTTGTGGGCCTGTTGTCTTTCTATATGGCCCATCTCTGGTTTTGATCATCAATGAATAGGCATCCCCAATCTCTTCTGGCCCTCATCCTTTGCATTGTTTTGGTCCTCTGTGGCTTGGCTTCAACTTACTGTCTTGGGAACTGCCTCCTCGAGGAGCCCAGGTAGGTGCACCACATACATTTAATGGAAACTTCCTGTTTTCTTGGTGCTGGTACTAGAGGAATCAGTATTTAAAAATAGTACCTATGGCTGCAAAGTTGGAAGGATGCCAAGTGTACTGAATTTGGCCAAGCCAAGCAAAACCTAAGAACTCTAATAGTGAATAAGATCGTGAGTGAAAAAGGATAAAGTCTTCCACTCTTTGAGGGCTTATTATTGAACAACTGTGGTAGGTTGTGGTTTCTTCAGAGAGAAAAGCCCAATAAAAGTTGGGAGGTATTGAGGTTTGGTGGGGGCACTAAGAAATGGAGTACCTTACAAGAGAAAGGCCAGGGAGAACTCCCTGGAGAGATGGTGAGGGAAGGGACTTAGGATAACATGTCTAATGAGAATCATTTATTAGTTTGCTCTGTGGTGTGTGATTAGGGCCTGTAATGAGTAAGGGCAGTATGGCAACTATATGCACAAAAATCTTCAACAAAATCTGCATTGCTCATTAATGCTTTTAATATGAGTGAATTCTCTTTAGGGAATGAAACCAGTGTTTGAGTTTGGGGTGGTCCAGCATCATAAAGAGCAAAAACAGAGACTCCATATGAGGACATCTGACCTCTGGATTCCGCTAGTCAAAAAACGTTACGAGTGTTAACTAAAAATTCTTTCCACAAAGGTGATGACTCATGACTGTTTTCCAGCTTTCTTAAGACCAAGATGGAGAGAGTGGTTTAATTAAAACATAATTCAGAGATGAAGTGGATTAAAGAAGAACTTCCCAAGAGTGGTATTGCTAAATATTGGTATGATTTCAATAAAAGGAATTCAAGAATCAAATGGGGGCGGAAAAGTTCTCTTATCTTTTTCTTAAGATGAAGGCTCCTTTTCAAGCTCCATTTGCATTCGACCAAGACGTCTTATGGCCTGGACTATTAAACTTGTGAACTGACCTCTTTGATGGCTCCTCGGCTTGCCAGGACACAGCTAGATTAGCTCACGCTCCACTAGCTAGGGGTATAACGAGGCAGTCTCTGGCTATTGTTCCCACAAAGGTTGAGGACCTCTCAATCTCACCCCCCTTCCCACTGTGCAGAGCTGTCGCCCCTCGATTTCTCACGTTTTCATGGAAAGCTGTTCCACTGGTTCCCAGCTGTCCTGATCTTGCATATTCACATCTGCTATTTAACATTGTTTTCCAAGTATGTGAAAACTTTTGTATTGAAGGTGATGATTTTGTTTGGTCTAAGAAGACACAAACATCTTCTAGTTAAAGCATCTGTTTTTCTCAGCTAGTAGGAGTATGATAAGAAAAACAACTATTTTTCTTACCCCACCCAACTCATTAAAAGCTGTCATCCACTCTGGAGCTCAAGCCAGAAACTTACACACCAGCTCTAAGACTTCTCTTCCCTTCATATCTCATGTCAGATCTATTGCCAAACCAAAGTAATTTTATTTCAAATTACAGCTGGACTCTGGCCACTTCCCTCCATTTACACAGGCTACTAGTCCATAAAATTACACATTTACTAGTCCGAAACACCATCCCTCTGATCCGGACCACTGCGGTAGTCTCCAGTAAACTTTCTGTGCATCCATTCTCTCCATTCAGTTATTCCAAAGCAGGGACAAGATTCTACTTAAAATGTAAATGGACTCGTGTCACTTTCCTGCCTAAAACCTTTCAGAGATTTCTCAATTTGTTTGATAAAATGCAAACCCCACAACATATCTACATGATGTTTCACCCTGCTTATCCCTCTAAGCGCATTTTAGGCTATTTTCCCCCAATGCTTTTGTTTACTAAACTGCTTACCTAGTTCCCTTGTATTGGGATGAATAGTATTCGCAGACTTACTGAAGCTTAGCTTATATCCTTAGCCTATGGGATTGTTCTGACAGCTCATACTTAACTATACACCACTGGCATTTCTAAGGTTCCTCACTAAAGTATTTAACCTTAGGTGAAGTTAAATAACGCACCATGAGTTTAGCTATTGCCAACATGTGTCTTTCCCAATTAAACTTGAAAGTGTTCACTACCTCTTCCAAAGTATCGACTGTCTTTAGATGTTCGAAGAGTCATACACATATTTCTTTCAGCATTTTAACTTTGGATCTACAACAGTATACAATGTATCACACAGGCAAAGTGTATATCATATTATCACACAAACTTATTTCTGCCTTGATCACCATGGAAGAGTGTTAGACATTGAAAAAACTTTTGATCTTCAGGATGCCTGAGTGCTTTGTAGGTTAAGTGCCTGACTCTTGATTTCAGTTCAGGTCATGATCTCAGGGTTGTGGGATCCAGCCCCATGTTGGGTTAATGCTCAGCATGAAGCCTGCTTGAGATTCTCTCTCCCTCTCCTTCTGCCCCTCCCCACTCACGCATACTCTCTGTCTCGCTCAAAAAAAAAAAAAAGTCCCAATCTTCTTCAATCTTAATCTTAAAATTTTCTAAGTGATTGCTCAATGTTATAGGTTTTTTTTTTTTTTAAGGGGAAAACAGTTGGGGAAAACTGCAAATCATAGTGAAGCCAAGAACTTTGGCGTGTTTCCTTTTAACCATCAGAGACCCCAGCAGATGGACAGTCAGCATGGGACTTGTGTCAAGGAAATGGTAAAAAGGACACATCTAATTAGACATATCAATCACCTATCACATTGGTGGTTTCCACTTTTCTTAGTCTTAGATGACAGACTCAAATTGGATAATTTGAAGAGTTTAATAAAAGGACTGTTCATAGGGGCGCCTGGGTGGCTCAGTCATTAAGCGTCTGCCTTTGGCTCGGGTCATGATCCCAGGGTACTGGGATCAAGCCCCGCATCGGGCTCCCTGCCCCACGGGAAGCCTGCTTCTCCCTCTCTCCCTCCTCCTGCTTGTGTACCCTCTCTCAATGTGTCTCTCTCTGTCAAGTAAATAAATAAAATCTTTAAAAAAAAAAAAGGACTGTTCATGGAGATATAGGTTGGGTTGAAGAATAGCAAGTGGGAGTGGTATGGTACCTGGGGACAACTGAACAATATTTATATTTCTGTGAGATTTGGGTCTACTCATTATAGCAGTTAGCCTATTCCACTATGTAAGTAATCTTTTAAAATTTATAATTTATTTCAAATATATTTGAAATATGTATTACCTATATATATTTCTAAATTAATTATTAAGGAGCTAGTAAATGTACATGGATCAAAAATCAAAAGGGATAAAAGATTTACAGTGGTAAGTCTGTCTCCCTCTATTCCTCACAGGCAACCATTCTTATTAGTGAATTTGTGAATCTTCTGCAGATACATTGTACATAAACGAGCAAATAAAAGTACTCTTTTTTTAAACATAAATCTTAGTGACATTGTATGTACTTACTCTATATCAGTTTTTGTTCTAAGAATTTTACATTTGGGGCATCTGGGTGGCTCAGTCAGTTGAGCCCTCTGACTCTTGGTTTAGCCTCAGGTCATGATCTCAAGGTCATGAGATTGAGCCCCAGATCAGGCTCTGTGCTCAGGGCGGAGTCTGCTTGAAGATTCTCTCCTTCTGCCCCTCAACCTCTTCATGCATGGATGCGTATTCTCTCTCTCTCAAATAAATAAATAGATCCTTAAAAAATAATTTCACATTTATTAACTCATTGAATCTTCTATGAAATATACACTGTTATAATTTCTAATTTACAGATGAGAAAGCTGAGGAACGGAAGATATGTGACTTTTTTGAGATCACATAGCTTGTAAGTACATGGGGTAGGATTTGAACTTAGGCTCTCTGATTCTAGAGTCCATCTTCTTAACCACTAAATTGTATGGAATCAGAGATAACCAGAATTAATATAATGAATATATTTTATTCTGCATATTTTATGAAGACTGTATTGTACTGTTCCTATGGTATAGTAATGCATTTTTTTTTATTTTTTTTTT
>CM052799.1:77282879-77325557 GCA_028533885.1 Nasua narica
CGTCAGGCAGGGATCTATCAAAACCCTAGAGGAGAACATAGGCAGTAACCTCTATGACATTAGCCACAGCAACTTCTTTCAGGACATGTCTCTAAAGGCAAAGGAAACACAAGCGAAAATGAACTTCTGGGACTTCATCAAGTAATGCATTTTTTTAGAAAATTCCATTTATTCCTTTCTACTAGGTAAGACATTGTGTACTCTCTCCTTTTTTTAAGTCATTACTCTTAAAAATATAACATGAATACACAACATAATAAAGTCTGCAATTACTATTTCTATTCTTATTCAAAATTCAGAAAGAATTCGCATTTGCTTTGGGTGGGTATCCCAGGGAACTACCAGCGTGGTAGCACTTTAACTTCTCGGTCTGGTAATCACTGAGGTGGAGGTAGTATAAACCTGAATCCCAGACCCACATTGGAGCAAGCCTACAGTGATCATTTCTCAGCAAGTCTGCTGTTGTTATTTTTATAACTTTATTCATGCAGAAAAGGAGCAGAAAGAGCTCTTTCCCATTTTGGCTCCCTTTGCAAGTTCCTAGACTTTTCTTCAAGGACCCTAAAAATGACTCCCAATAGGCTTCAGTCTAAAGGCTGCTCTACTGTTCCCTGAATTAGCCATATCCCCCAAATTCTAGGTTCCTGGAATTGTTTTTTTTTTTTCCTCAGAAGAACTATCTTTTTCTATCTTTGCTCATTTCTGTAATTTTAACTTATTCTTTATTTTTTCTGGCCTTTAGGGACCTTTTGTACTTCTGTATGAGCTTAGCAATGCATTAAAAAAAATCTGAGTTATAATTTATGTAGTGGCTCATTGTTTCATGACCAGGAAGAGGGGCTTTTCAGAATGCCCTGTCAGCTGTACTGCCCAAGGCAGAACTCATGGAGTCATCTTTTCAAAATGTAAGCTTTGTAAACTTACTTAGAATATTTTAATGGAGTCTCAATAATCTTAGAATAAAGACTAAACTACATCTTTGACATAGACTATAAAGACTTCCTTAATGTAGTTGTAATTTTGCATTTATTTGGGTTATCATTTTAATAATGTCCGGCAGCCAGTCTCCAAGATGCCCTGTGATTCCCACCTCCATGTATTTATGCTTGTGTAGTCCTTTCCTATATTGACTGAGGCTGGCCTATGGAACCTAGTATCCTGTGGAAATTACTGTGTGTGAGTTCTCAGATGAAAGCATGGAAGACATTTTTATTTCTGCCTTGCTTTCTTGGATCACTCATTCTTGGGAAAGCCAGCTGCCATATCATGAGGTTAGTTAGGCAACCTTGTCCCAATAGCTACGTGAGTGAGCCATTTTGGAAGCATATCTTCCATCTCCAGTTAAGCCTTCATCTGGCTAACATCTTGACTCTTGAGAAACCTTAGCCGGAACAATACAATTAGACAATTTCCAAATTCCTGACTCACAGAAATTGTCTGAGATAATAAATAATCACTGTGGTTTTAAGCCATTGGAACGAAAGTAATTTACTGTGTGGCAAGGGATAATGATAGATAATTAACACGATGCCGACCTCTTCTCCAACACCAAACACTTCACAACGCAGGGATTCTGTCAGGTTTTACTTTTTATTGTAGGACCTGTGCCTGGCATATAGTAGGGACTAAATAAATGTTTCCCGAATTGATAAATAAAGCAATGAATGTAAAGATCGCATGTCCTGTGCCACAGAAATGACCAGAAGAACACCATGGTGGTAAGATGCTAGAATTATCCTGACATTGTATAGTGGCTCGTATTTTCCTTATGGACTGAGAAATTTTGAAGCTGGAGTGTGCAAATGTGCAAGATGCTGCATTTATGGGGTTTCAAAATGTTTGGGCAGTGAAGCACAACAGCAGGGATCAGGCTATGTAGTTCTCATCATCAAGCCCTTAAAGGAAAACAAAACATTGCAAAGGATCCAAATGATTTTGGTTCTATTCCAAAGTAAGAATAAAAAGATAAAGTAATTTGAGTGTGTGGATGTCTTTGGGTATGTGTGTATGTGTTCACCACAGTGATAGTGATGGTGGTGATGGTGGCCCTGAGAATGGGGGTCGGAATTTTGTTGGTGATGGTTTTAGAAAAGGATGAAAATAAAACAGCAATGCAGTGTTGTATCAACCCATTGAAGAATCTGCTCTTTAGCTGATGGTTTCATCTCAGACTTTTTAAAAAGATTTATTTATTTACGAGAGAGAGAGAGAAAATGAGCAGGTGGGGGAGGGGCAGGGAGAAGGGGAAAGACAGTGTTAAGCAGACTCCTTGCTGAGTGTGGAGCCCAATGCAGGGCTTGATCTCATGACCCTGAGGTCAGGACCTGAGCCAAAATCAAGAGTCAGACGCTTAACTGACTGTGCCACCCAGGCACCCCTCATCTCATAGACTCTTTTGCCCTGTGATGATTTCACATCACAGGACTTTGGGACTTTCCCCAAATGCCTCACACCTTCCCTCTGCTTCTCCAGTCTTTACCCTTTCAACAAATGGCAATTCAAGTCCCACCTCCCTGATTTGTCCATCTCTCAGGGATAACTCTTCCCGAACTTTATATTACATTTATTGTCTGTGGCTCCTTCATTGGGTTCTTAGCTGGTATTACTTCATATCATGGTTAGTGTACTATGTGCTTGATTCTTTTCTATGAGACAGCATTCTTAGGCAGGAGCAAGACTCCCTCAGTTGGAGTTACTATTTAGAGCAGTAGGGAGCACAGATAGACTAAAATAGGGCTAACTGAGGAGGAATGGAGGGTTAGTCCCAAGTCCCTGAGGATGTTTCAGTTTCATACTTTAGTGAAAAGTGTAGAAAGAGACTTCAATGAAGCTAGAGTCAGGAATTGGCCAGGAAGTGGACCAGGAGGCGGGAAAAGACAAGCAGATTCTGGTGCAGGCATGCAAACACAGGATCAGGAACTCACTTTTCTTTTAATTGAAGTATAATTGACATACAATATCCTATTAAATGTTTCAGATGTACATCATAGAGATTCAATATTTTTAGACATTATAAAATGATCCCTACAATAAGTTTAGTTACTGTCACTCTACAGTTATTATAGTATTATTGACCATATTTCCTGTACGTTATATCTTCATGACTTACTTATTTTGTAACTGGAAGTTTGTACCTGTTAATCTCTTCTTCTTGGGTGCTTTCTACATGGTCCCCAGGAGAGAACACCCAGCTCTAAGTTGGAGATCCGGACTGATGCTCCTTCCCCAGATAGAGTATAAATTCCTCAAGGATTGGTATTTTCATGTATCTCTTTGTATCCTCAAGATTCCACACAGTGCTCTAAGCATGATAGCTGCCCAGTACCTTTTCTAAAATTTTAAATATTACTTAAACTTTGATTGTTTTACTGTATCTTCAAATTTTATTATATTTGTATTTTATCCTCATTGAGCTCTGTGAGGTAAGAATTATAATCTTCATAGGCAGACAAGAGGATTGAAACTTATATAGTTATAAGTGGTATATACATATGGTCCAAAGATGGACCATTTCGTGATGAATCCCTAAAATGAAAATGAAACAAAATTCTAACATTGAATGAACTAAGAACATACATACCCTAATAGAGTTTACTTAGACAAACTTTAATGAATAGATAAGAATCACTTGTAATCAAAAAATAAATTGTATACAAATAGGATTTGCTAAATAACATGATTTTTTTCCTAAAATGTTTTCTCCTTCATGACATGTCTAAATTATTATTATTAACTTGAATTAATAAGGTCCAAATTAATAAGATTAAATTGCTATGTGAAATGTTAAAATATTAATTTGTACTTCTTCTTCCTACACTTGTTCCTTCTACCATTTCAAGCAAGTATCCAGGCCATGGATAATTCCTGGGATTTAAATTTATTTTTTTATTTTTATGATTTTATTTTTATTTTTAGGCTAAAACCTAAAGCTGATTGAAATCAAAGGATCTTGACATCTTTGTAGAGCCTAAATTCGCTGAAGAGATTTTGCCATATTCCTTTGAGGAGCAGTTAGGGAAGAGAAGAATGGATACAAAGCAGAAGTCCCAACCCCATACACCAAGAAATGTCTTTGGGACACACAATGTCTTTGAAATGCATTAAATTGAATTTGGGGTGAATTCTACTCAATTTGATACCATCCCTTACTCCTCATGACATTTGATTGGGAATTCTGCTAGAAGGCAATAGTAGGGGAAAGAGAGAGGCTTTTTGACTGAAAAAGATAGCTTGAGGCTGTGAGGCAGGAGAAAGCAACTCTTAGCACAAGGTACATCTAGAAGGAGTTGAAGGTAGAGAGCACCTTTCACTGTCTGAAATCAAAACGGTGAATTTACTGCTTATTTTGTAGGGAGAGAGCTTCTGGGCAGGCAAGATCTCATTGAATAATGCAACCCACTGGTCTCATATGGAGTTTTGGTGTTTGTGCATTGTGTTGTTTTCAGAAGCAGGAGTGAATTGACCTCAGCATTAGAAGCAGGTTCACTGGGGGGAGTCCACCACCTATTAGCTGACTTTCAGAGGTATTTGCTCCTTGAATCCAGTAGCCATTAATCAAATAGGTTTAAAGCCCATTTTGTATGTTATATGTACTGTATATTGTATTCTTACAATAAAGTTAGAGAAAAGAAAAAATAAACCCATTCTGGTGTTTACTTGTTACCATGGCTATAAAACGACCAGTTTTTTCCTAGAAGAATGGGATTTTAATTTTTTATCTTGTTTAATTCTCAGAAAGATGGAATCCTGAGCTCACATTTGCTGTCTAGACAAAGAATTCCATACCCACATAGGGCTCTCAAATGGAGCTTCAGACCATGAGGGACCACTGGGTTCTGGACATGAGGATGTGAGGGGCAACTATAAGCACCTGGAGTTGAAAGGCTCTTCTCTTGTTTTCATCTGTCATGGAGATCACATGGCTTCTGCTTTCCTCTCCAAAAGGAATTAAACCAACAGCAACTAATAGTGAATAATCCAGCAATCCAAGGAGATGGGGACCCAGATTTAAAGAAAATAAATAAATGCAATAGTTCTTTCACAGCTTTGTATATAGGCTGATACCATTTCCCTCATTTTAATATGGAGAGATTTATACAAACATGTCACTAAAAGATGAGATTGGAGGTTTGTTTAAATTGGATGTAGAAGGTAAAGGACCAGGAGTCCATAGCCCACATATGCATGTATGCATGTTTTCTCTTTTCTTTTTCTCTTTCTTTCTTTCTTTCTTTCTTTCAGAGAGAGAGAACGCGTAGAGGGAGGGGCAGAAGGAGAGGGAGAGGGACAAGTAGACTCCCTGATGAGCACAGAGCCTGATGCAGGGATGGATCCCAGGACCCTGAGATCATGACCTGAATTGAAGTCAGACACCTAACTGACTGAGCCACCCAGGCATCCTGGAAAACTCTTATTTCTGAATGAAGAACTGGGCTAGATCCTTTCTAGGGTCAGTCACAATCTAACATATTTGTTCCATTAATGTTTCTTTTAATAGAACTATGATGGCAGGTTTCACACTTCAGAATATAAATGCATGATTGTTAAGAAGCCAAATCTATTCATTCATTAATAGCAGCAAAAAGTAAATAAGCCCTTGGTTATTTTACAAATAATGCTTTAGATTTGCAAAATAACTTCACGTCACTTATTTTATACTGAACAAAAGTCTATATATCTTTTGGAGTAGGAGGTAGTAGAAGTGTACAGAATTCCTGGGCGGCTTCTTCTTATCTCTAGTACTGCCATTGGCAAGAGTGGTGACAGGACCATAGAGCTCCTGGTGCTCTAGCAAGACCCTCATCACTAGCTGAAGGCCTCACCAGTCCCCTCTGTTTCAGAGTCTTTTGGACTTTTCTGTCATGTGCTATAGTCCTTTCCACATTAGGCACCATAGGAAGCATGATTTTCAGGTCTCCCAAGATTAGCTGGACTCTTACCCCCGTAAAGGCTCTGTATACCCTATAATCCCTTGTCCCTTCTTCCACCTATCTCCAAAACCCTTAAACCTCTCACTGCATCTTCTGGAACATGGTCATCAGCAAAATCTTCTATGCTGTCAGCATCTTCTTTTACTTTTCTTACCTAATTGCTGTGGTTAGGACTTCCAGTATCATGTTGAATAGGATGGTAATAGAGGGCACCCTTGTCTTGTTCTTAATGTTACAAATTTCAGCTTTTCACCATTAAGTATGATTAGCTGTGGGCTTGTCATATATGGCTTTTATTATGTTGAGGTATTTTCCCCACTCAACCTACTCTTTTGAGAGTTCTTTTATCATAAATGATGTTGAATTTTGTCAAATGCCTTTTTGGCATATATTAAGATGATCCTGTGATTTTTATATTTCATTTTATTAATGTGGTATATCACATTGATTGATTTGCAATTGTTGAAATATACCTGCATCCCAGGAATAAATGCCACTTGATCATGTATGATCCTTTTAAAGTACTGTTGAATGTGTTTTGCTAGCATTTTGTTGAGAATATTTGTGTCTGTATTCATCAGGGAACCTCTTCTTTTCTTTTCTTGTAGTGTTTTGCTTGGTTTTGTATGAGGGTAATTTTAGCCTTGTAAAATGAGTTTGGAAGTTTTCCCTTTTAGACCTTTGGGAAGAGTTTGAGAAGAATTTTTTATAATTTCTTTTTGAGGGGGGAGGATCATGGAGCCCAATGTAGGGCTTGAACTCATGATCCTGAAATCGAGACCTGAGCTGAGATCAAGACTCAGATGCTTAACCAACTGAGTCACCCAGCACCCCTGTCATTAATTCTTTAAATGTTTGGTAAAATTCACTCATGAAGCCATCTGGTCCTAAGCTTTTCTGAGTTGTCACGTTATTGATTCTATCTCTTTACTCATTATTGGTCTGTTCAAATT
This sequence comes from Nasua narica, assembly GCA_028533885.1. Taxonomy (NCBI): domain Eukaryota; kingdom Metazoa; phylum Chordata; class Mammalia; order Carnivora; family Procyonidae; genus Nasua; species Nasua narica. Next base: position 77,289,763 of record CM052799.1, read on the forward strand.
TTCTATTTCTTAATGATTCAGCCTTATCAAGTTGTATGTTTCTAGGAATTAATCTTTTTCATCTAGATTGTCTAATTCATTGATTTATAATTCATAATTCATAGTAGTTCTCTTATGATCTTTTGTATTTCTGTGGTAATGTCTCTTCTTTCATTTATAATTTTATGAATCCTTTTTTCTTAAAAAATCTAGCTAAAAGTTTGTTAATTTTGTTTATCTTTTTAAAAAAACAAAACTTAGTTTTGTTGATCTTTTCTATTTTTTCCAACTCTCTATTTATTTCTGTTCTAATCTTTGTTATATTCTTCCTTCTGCTAACTTTGGCCTTACTTCATTCTTCTTTTTCCTTAAAATATAACATTAAGGTTTTTTAAACATATATCTTTCTTTTTCCCTCTGTGGTATTTACTGCTATAAAATTCTCTTTTGGGGAGCCTGGGTGGTTCAGTAGATTAAGCATCTGCCTTTGGCTCAGGTCATGATTCCAGGGTCCTGGGACTGAGTCTCACATCGTGCTCCCTGCTCAGTGGGCAGTCTGCCTCTCCTTCTCCCTCTGCCTCTCCCCCACTCATGCCCTCTCTTTCTCCCTCTCTCAAATAAATAAATAAAATCTTTAAAAAATTTTCCTTTTAGAACTGCTTTTGCTGCATCTCAAAAGTTCTGGTATATTGTATTTCCTTTTTGATTGTTTCAAGATATTTTTTATTTCCCTTTTGATTTCTTCTTTAACCTGTTATTCATTCAGGAATATTTTAATTTCTGCATACTTATGAAGTTACCAGTTTTTTTCTGTTATTGATTTCTAGTTTCATACCTTTGTGGTAAGATAAGATACTTGGTATAATTTCAATCTTTTAAGATTTGCTAAGATTTGTTTTTGTTAAGAAATAACATATGTTCTATTCTGGCAAGTTTTTCATGTGTGCTTAAGAAGAATGTATATTCTAGGGTGCCTAGGTGTCTCAGTCAGTTAAGTGTCTGCCTTCAGCTCAGGTCATGATCTAGGGTCCTGGGATCCAGTGTGCACTGGGCTGCCTGCTCAGCGGGGTGCCTGCTTCTCCCTCTCCCTACCCCCACTCATTCTGTCTCTCTCACTCTCCCACATGTACTCTCTCTCTCTCTCTCTCAAATAAATAAATAATAAAATTAAAAAATATATTTAAAAAAGAAGAATGTGTATTCTGCTGCTGTTGGATGGAATGTTTTGTATACATGTTAGGTCCATTTGGTCTAATGTGTAGTGCAAGTCTTATGTTTCTTTCTTAGAGTCAGATGTGCTACTGTTGTGACACAATCAGTTGGTCTTATGTTTCCTTCTTGATTGTCTATATGATCTACTCATGACTGACTGTGGGGTATTGAAGTCCTCTACTAATATTGTATTATCTATTTTTCCTTTCAGATCTGTTGATATTTGCTTAATATATTTAGAGGCTCTAATGTTAGGTGCATATATATTTACAGTTGTTTTATCCTTTTGATTAACTCCTTTATTATTGAATATTACCTTCTTTGTCTCTTACTACACTTTTTGACTTACAGTCTATTTGACTGATATAGGTATAGTTAACCCTGCTCTCTTTTGATTCCCCTTTGTGCATAATATTTTTTTCTACCCTTTCATTTTGAACCAGTGAATTTGAGGTGAATTTTTTTCTACCCTTTCATTTTGAACCAATGTTTGTCCTTAAAGTTGAAGTGAATCTCCTACATGCAAGAGATAGTTTGGGCTTAGGTTTTTTTTTTTTTAAAAAAATGTTCACTCAGTTACATGTTGTCTACTAGCAAAAGAATTTAATCCATTCACATTTAAAGCAATTATAGATAGGTAAGAACTTACTAATACCATCTTACTGTTCTCTGGTTCTTTTATAGTTCTTTTGTTTCTTGCGTTCTTCCTTTGATGATTTTCTGTAGTGGCATGCTTTGAATCTCTTCTCCACATCTTTTATTTACTTTTTTGCTTTGTGGTTGTCATGAATCTTACATAAAATATCTTATAGATATCACAGTATATTTTATGCTGTAACAACTTTGATTGCATACAAAAATCCTTCCCTTTTGTTCACCCACCTCATTTTGTTTTTGATATCACAATTTACATTTTTATATAGTATATAACAAATTACTATAGCTATAGTTATTTTACAGATTTATTTAATTTATTTCTTTTAGAGAAAAAGAGAGAGAGTGAGCTCTAGTGGGGGAAGGGGCAAAGGGAGAGGGAGGGATAGAATCCTCAAGTAGACTCTCCACTGAGCATGGAGCCTGATGCAGGGCTCAATCCCAGGACCCCAAGATCCTGACCTGAGCTGAAATCAAGAGCTGTCCACTTAACTGACTGAGCCACCCAGGTGCCCCTATAGTTATTTTTACTACTTCTATCCTGTACCATTTATACTAGAGTTAAGTGTTTAACATCTCGCCATATCACAGTATTGGAGTATACCCTTAGCATATTAATTATAGTTATTTTAAATTCCTGGTCTGATAATTCCAACCCTCCTGACATGTGTGGTTCTAATGCTTGCTCTGACTCTTCGGATTGTGTTTTTTGCCTTTTGGTATGCCTGGTAATTTTTTCTTCATGGTCAGACATGATATCATGGGCAAATGGAGCTGCTATAGATAGGCCTTTTGTAATGTGGTGGTGAGGTGTGGGGAAAGGGAAAGCATTCTGTAGTCTTCTGATTAGGTCTCAATTTTTCAAGTGAACTTATGCCTCTGGACTGTGCTTCTCAGTTTTTTCTTCCCTCTTAGGTGGGTCAGGATTGTTAAAGTGGACTAGAATTGGGCATTTCCTTCCCTAAGATAAGTTAGGCTCTGATAACACCCCAGCAGGTTAGGTTCTGGTTAACTACTTTCTCCTGAGTTTAGGCTCTGTTAAGAAAAGCGGAGCGTTCTGCTATATTACAAGATGATTTCCTTCCCCCTCCACTTGCCAGAAGCTAAGGGGTTTTTCTTTGATATTTACTATGTTTCTGGAGGTAAATCTTGCACCATGGTGGGATGCACCTACAATGGATCCTTCTGGAGTTTTTAATTCTCAATAGTTGTTCACACCGAGATTCTAGCAATTCAACAATTGCAGATCAGGTTTTCCTACCCTAGAACCTGTTTTACCCTCATAAGTCTCTGCTTGGTAAGTCTTGACTCCATGTATTCACCTATCTGTCTCTCTAATCTTGGGGGCAGCAGTTTGCCCTGTGTCCTCATTTCTTGTATAAGCTCCTAAAAAAGAATGTTATTTTAGTATTTTAAGTTTTTTTACTTGTTAAGATAAAGTGGAGATTTCTAATATCCTTATATGCGCCAGAGAGGGAAGTCTCATAGTGGTCACTTTTTGCATTTTCAATGTCCTAGTTAACAATTTTTATATTAACTTCTCTGATAAGATAACGGGAAGCCCTGGCATCTAGTCTTAGGTGTTTACTTAAGAGAAATGAAAACATCTATCCATACAAAGACTTGTACATGGATGTTCATTATAGCTTTATTCAACACAACCCCAAACTGGGAACAACTCAAACATCCATCAACATAGAAATAAATAAATCAGTGTGGTATACATGGAATAGTATTCAGGTATAATGGAACAAAATACTTACATATTAATACAACAATGTTAATGCATTCCAAAAGCCAGTAAAATAAACCAGACACAGAAGGTTCATACTATCTGATTCCATTTACATGGTATTCTAGGAAGTATAATGATAGAAAAAAAATATCAGTGGTAGCCAGAAACCCGAGGTCAGCATAGGGGATTGAAAATGGACATGAAAGAACTTGCAGTGGTGATGGTAATATTCTATCTTATTGATGATTACACAGCTATTTATCTTTAAAACTAATTGAATTGTAATGTAAGCTTTGTGGATTTTTTATGTTAATTATACCTCAAATAACAAGTAGAAATTGAAGTTTAAAAAAATAAAATTTAGAGTAATTTCAAATATGTGAACTATTTAGACATAAATGTCACAAAAGACATGCAAGACCTGTATGCTGAGGGCTATAAAACATTGCTAAAAGAAATTAAAGATCTAAATAAATAATGAGATAGCTGTGTTCACAGATCAAAAGATCCAATTTTTTTAAGATGTCAATTCTCTCCAAATTGATCTATAGATTTAACAGGATTCCAGTAAAAACTCCAGTAATTTTTTTAAGTAAAATTTACAATCTGATTCTAAAATTTACGCAGAAATGCAAAGAATCTAGAATAACCAAAATAAGTCTGTAAAGAACAAAATGGAAGGACTTACACTATCTGGCTTCAGAGTTATTATAAAACTACAACAATCAACACAGTGTGGTATTGGCTAAAGATGACAAATAAATCAATGGAACAGAATAAAAAATCCAGGAATAGACAACATATTTATAATCAACTGATTCTAACAAAGGTGAAAAGTAATTCATATCAGAAGGAACAACTTTTCAACAACTTGTGCTGGAATATTTGGATATTCATATGCAAAAGTAAATATTAATCCATACATTATATTATATACAGTAATTAATGCAAAGTTGATGTTAGACTTAAGTGTGAAACCTAAAACTATAAAACTTCTAGAAGAAAATAGAAAATCTTAGTGGCCTTAAGTTAGGCAAAGATTTCTTAGACAGAATACCATAGACACAATCCATAAAATAATTGATCAATTAATTTTATCAAAAGGAAGAACTTCTGTTCTTTTAAATATGCTGTTAGAGCATGCAAAGACAAAAAATAGCCTGAGAGAAAATATTCACAAATCACTTATGTGTTCATGTTGTGGAAGAAGACATTCTTGTATTTTTTTTTTAACAAAGTCTAATTTTTCATCGTTTAAGGGGAGGTTTGTTATTTTCTCTTGATAAGTTGTTATGCTTAGTACATTTACTCATATTCTAATTTTAATTAGAGATTTTTATCAAAAACAGTGATGGATTTTATAAAATCATTTAAAAAAAATTTTAAAGCATGTGTTGATGAAGCTTTTACTTATCCATTTCTGCATCCTCTCTGCCCCCCTTCCATTATTTACCCTACTACTAGCCTGTGTTACTACAGTAGAGAGTAGTGGGGGGAGGAGAAAGAGAAAGGCTCATAAATTACATTTTGTCAGTTTTACATTACATAAATAGTTTAATTCTACAAAAATGTAAGTTGTTTAAATCTGTAGCTTTTCTGTTGATGGAAGGCAGAGGCCATGAGAACAAATTCTTCTGCGTGCTGCAAATCTTAAAGAAAATGGTTCTTGGTCCCACTGCAAAATGTAAAACTTTTTATATTGAGAATTTTCTTAGCTGAGAGAGATTGTTTTTTGGTGCCCACTTGAGTTAATACTCTGTGGCTTGTGCCATTAGTACTTTGAACTAAAACACCTATTCCAGAAAGAAGTCTAAGTCTTCTTGACTGGTTGAAGTGAACGCTGAAAATAATTGTATTTCCCCAAGTGAAGCAATGCTAGAGTCTTCTTATGGAGAATTACTGTGCTCTATGGGATCTACCACTAGCAAGATAATTGTCAATAATGTGGTAGCGTTAAACAGTTACCGAGGGGAATGCAAATTAGTGCAGCCACTCTGGAGAACAGTATGAAGGTTCCTCAAAAAGTTAAAAATAGAACTACTCTATGATCCAGCTATTGCACTACTAGGTATTTACATAAAGGATATAAAAACACAGATTCGAAGGGACACATGCACACTGATGTTTATGGCAACATTATCAACAATAGCCAAACTATGGAGAGAGATCAAATGTCCATTGACTGATGAATGGATAACACAATGGAATATTGTTCGGTCATCAAAAAAAAAAAAAAAAGGAAATCTTGTCATTTGCAATGACATGAATGGAGCTAGAGTATATTATGCTAAGTGAAATAAGTCGGTCGGAGAAGGGCAAATACCATATGATCTCACTCATATGTGGAATTTAAGAAAGAAAACAGACAAACATTTGGTAAGGTGGAAAAGAGTGCTCGCTTCGGCAGCACGTATACTAAAATTGGAACGGTAAGGTGGAAAAGAAAAAAAAGGAGAGAGGAAAACAAGCCATAAAAGACCCAACAATAGAGAACAAACTGAGGGTTGATGGAGGGTAGGTGGGTGGGGTGATGGGTCATTGGGTGATTGGTATTAAGGAGGATACTTGTTATGATGGGCACCAAGTGTTGTATGTAAGTGACAAATCACTGAATTCTATCCGGAAACCAATATTGCACTGTAGGTTAACTACCTAAGATTTAAATTAAAAAAAAAATTCCCAGAAATTATGGGGTACCATGGGCAGTACATATCTTTCTCTGATTATATAATTTGAAGATTCTTCCATTTGGGAAATTCTTTCTCCAGTTTATGGAAAGAAAAGGTGTTCATGAAATGTTTGCTCAAAAATGAGTGAACTCAACTTCCTTATCCCATAAAATGTGTGTTTTATGAAATGGAAGCAAAAACATCCACCCATTCTGTTGGTGGATGAGAAGGATAATAAAAGATTGGAAATATTAAAATCTCACTTTCTATGCTAGGCATGTCACTCAGTGTAACTCCTAGAGGTCTTCCCACTCATCCGGGAGCAGAATTCTGCCCTTTTCTTCCCATGATTGAACACACAAGTATTAAGCAATTTCAGTGAACAAGGCTCTTTGCTAGTTCCTATCAGGCATGCCTTGTGGGCAGAGCTGGAGATCTAAAACCTATGGATGAATGGACCTCACTTTCTCTTCAAAAGAGTAGAGTGAGGCATAACAGAGACTAAAGTCTCCCCATGACAGAGATTATAGAAAGAATGGTGAACTTGCTAACAGAGAATTCCTTCCCCTAGGGGCTCCAGGGGAACTCTAAACTGGTAAAACAAACTCATTTACTTAAAAACGTTGTAAATTCATTATACTTTTGATGGTCTTTCTTGGTTGTATAGAAATTGAGAAACTAGATCGAATGGTTTTTACCCTTTTTAGCAAATTGGCAAAAGCTTCCAAGTTGAAAAGACATATAGAACATGGATTTTGGATCTAGATAGTTCTGCATTTGAATCCTTTTTCTTTCATTAAACACCTGTGTAGTTTGGGGAAAGTTATTTAATGTTTTAAACCACATCAGTTTATGGGAATACTCACACCTACTTCTTACATTTTTTGGAAAAATTAGGTGATATAAAATATTTAAGTTATCTACTGTGCTTCACCCAAAAAATATACTTGACAAATATTAGTTATTATTACAAACACCAAGAGATGCTAAAAATAAGGACATTTTCTGAATTTAAAACTGGTAATAAAGACAATCAGTGTTCTAGGGATTCAAAAAAGGAGTTTACTCAAGATATCATTTAGATTATTCTCTGTAATAGTGTCACATAACAAGGAGCCCCCACAATCTCAGTGGCTCAAAATAGCAAATGGTTAGTTTTGTTTATGAATTTTAACTCAAACTGTGGTCCAGTAGATCTTGGCTAGACTTAACTGGATTGGGCTGGATTTCAAGATAGCATTTATAGTCCTATCTGCTCAATGGCTTTTCATTTGGCTACCTGAATTATGCTCATCTAATAGAAAAGATCTGAATCTCCAAGAAGGCTGGCTAAAACTCCATACCTCTTAAAAGTTTCACTTAGTACAAGCACTTTCACGTTTGTTATTATTCCATTGGCCAATATATGTCATGAGGTGAAGTCCAAAATAAATGGAGTGGGAAAATATATTTCGTTCACAGTGAAGTTGGAAAAGTTGTGGGAGGAAGATAAAATCGTGAACAAATATTGTACTCTGTCACTCCAAAGAAGGTCTTCTTAGAGAGACAGATTCTGAATTCTACATTACTGAAAAAATATTCATGAAAAAGCAGAATAGAACAGAATTCATAAAAAAGCAGAACTCATAAAAAAGGTTTTCAGGTAGTGAAAACAGTTTAAGTAAAGTTACAGTTATCAAATTCTTTATAGCAAGTTCAGGGAAGAAATGAAACGATAAGGCTAACTGAACAAGATGATTCACATTTATAAAAAGTAGAAGAAGTTTTAAAGTAGTATGGGCTACATTGTCAAAGACCTTGCATAGCTACTTATGGAAAGCAACAGTAAACACTGAGTTGTATTGAATCACATAGACAATAGGGATCAATGGAAGGTTATTGAGGAAAAAGATGGCATATGCAAAGCAATATTTTACAAAGTTAACTTTGAATTGGATCATAGAACATATTGAGCAGAAAATAAATTGTTAAGTTAAGAACAAACTACTGTAGAGGTGTAGGGGATGAGACTCCAGAGTAAATGTTTAGAGGATAGAAATAAAGTAACCAATATTTCAAAGAAAAGATTGAGATCTTCTACAAAGTGTGTTTTTTTAAATTATGGATAACTAAAACGCAGTTTGGACTAACTGAATGATAAGAGAGATTTCATTGTTAGAATTTAGAGATATCTTGTAGATTCCAAGGTCAGGACTGGAGCTAGGTCTCAGAAACAACTCTGATCAAATTTTGTACTCTATCACATATTTTATCCATTTCTTATTTCTGTTCCTCTCTCTGTTTGCTCATTCTCATTGTTCCTTTCTCTCTTTAGTAAGGATTCTTCAACTTCTCCCACCCATGAAAATCTGGTCATTGACAGCTCCCAAATTTCAAACTAAGCACCTAGAAAGGGAGTGATCCAAGTTCCCATTTCATGGATGAACGATGATTGGGACCAAATGGGTTAGTTTCCATTTCTGGACCACTAAACAATAGATAGAAGGAAGATCTTCTTGAATAAATATTGTAGCACTAGAAACTATGTGGTGGGGACAGGAGGGCAGTCAAAATGGAATGACAGATGGACAGTCTGAGTGAGCTCTTCATGCTTGATGGCTGCCTGTCTTTATAGTGATCATTCAAAAATGACTAAGTTTGAATGTGGAAGAATTCTGGTAGCTCCTGGTGGCATTGCTGAGCTTTGGAAAAAGAATGTAAGCTTGCTTATGGATACATCAATATCGAAATGGTTGAGGACCATCCAGACAGGACTGTCCAGTGGATAGTGGGAGATATAGGACTAAAATTGAGCAAAGTCCTGGCTTGTGGTATTATTGTTCTCATGCTCACAGTTGAGCGATGAAGCCATGAGAATAGAAGAGCATGCAGGGAAAACAGAGTAGAAGGTCAGAGATTAAACTTTGGTATGGCCACAGATAGGAGGCTAAAGGAGGACATAGAGTTAAAGAAGAAATGTCAAAAAATGTGGGAGGAACACCTAGCTGATATGGTCTCCCAAAGACAAAGGAGGAAACTTTCAGTGGTGAAGTCAATAGAACCAAGTACCACATAGCAATTCAGGAGATTGCAACATAAGGTTTAACATTTTAGGTAAAAAAAAAAAAAAAGGCAAAATAATTGTTTCAGTTAGGATATTCTCAGCAGCAAGTCACAGAAAACTCTGACCTAGTTGGCTGACTCAAAAAAGATATTTATTCTCTCAGATAACAAGAAGTTCTGGGAAGCGAAGCCACAAGCCCTAAGCTACAGCTGCCCAATAACATCATCAAAATCCTATGTTCTTTCTATTACTCTGTTCTTTCATCTTCAAGCTAGTCACAGGATGGCTGCTATAGTACCAGGCATCTCATTTGAATATGATAATGTCCAGAGAAGGAAAGAGGGTGTATCTTTTTAAGAGAGAGAGAACATTTAGGCCTTTCCTTGTGTGTTATTGGCTAGAAGGTCACATGTCCACTGGCAAGAAGAATAGGATCACATGATTGGCTCAGACTGTTCTGGGAATAGGATCAATTTCCCTGAGTATAATGCCACACAGAAAGGGTAGACACTTGGGCAAAACTTGTTCACTGCTGATGAAGAATAGCAGAATGGATTTCAAGTAGGAAACCATTATCATCCACTACTACTGTCTACTGGGAAAATTGATAGCCTAAGAGCATATGGGGGTTAAGAGACTGGTATGGAAAATGTGAAGTAGATTTGTGGTAAATTCAGTAGAATCCAAATGGAATAAATAAAATCCTTGTCACATGGCAGTGAAGGCAGTGAAGTTAGATAACAAAGTTAGATAACATTTGCTCAGAGGACCTGATCAGCAAAGTTTTAAGATATTGAATAAGATCCAAGCCATTCATATTTTTAGGATTATAATCACTGAAATTTCTGACACTAGTTTAGGGAAAATTCAGAGGCAAGGGAGCTTTTCTGAGTATGTATAAAATATCCTGTTTATTCAGTTAGGAGAGTTTAGATACAACCCTGATTTGTCTTGATTCATGAATTAACTTACTCTATTATATCTTACTGTTTAGAAATCAGAGGATTCCTGAAAACTACAAGCACAGTGTGGCAATAAAGCAAATAAGTTACCTCATTATTGAACCTCCCATGTGACCAGAACACCATCCACTTGTATACATGTCCTTTTCTAATTATTTCTTGCCTCGATCAGTTATGTTGTTTTCTTTTTAGGGAACTAATGCAGCACAGCTCAGAAATTTCAGATGTATGCAGCTGGGATAATTGTAGTGAGCATGACCTCAGGATACTCTGCCCATGTATGACTTGGTGATTGAATACATACAGTGGAATTAACATGAGGATTTGAAACTTCTCATTATTCTTCAGAGACATGTTTATAGAATTATCATGCTGTGCTTGGCATGCTTATGCTTGGTGGTTCAGCAATAATTAAGAATTAAGATATGTAAACATAGATCCAAGTTACTCAATCAGAAAGGGAATAAGTTTACCAAGTAAATGAGCAGAAAAGGACAAAAAGGTAAAATGACCAGAAAAGGACCCAGAGGATTTGGCATTTCTTGTAAGCCTTATACTTGATTTCCCTTAGGTCTATATTGGTTCCTTTAGATTCTTGCCATCCAGACCAGGGTTTATTTGTGAGGTAGCAAGAAGAATAAAAACTTAGGATATTTTGAAGGGTGTAGGAATCAGTTACAGGATTCATATAATGGAAGCCATTTCAAGACGGAGAGATGAGCTTGGGCCACATCAACTTTTATGCAAAAGGCCTAGAAATGATAGAATAGTAGGTAAATAAACCAATCAGTAAATGCATATACTTGCAAGTAGAAATGGAAACTCTTGAAAGACCAGAAGCTGTGAGAAATTTCCTAAGGATGGAAATTAGGTATTCTTAGGTTAAGGAGGAAAAGCACAGCTCATTCCATTTGTGGGAAAACATTACCTTGAAAGACAGAGGAAGATCAAGAATGACCATGCTGAGTGATAAAGGGTAGAAGCTGTAAGCAGCAAGAGGCTCAGGGACAAATGACAGGGTAATTAGTTGGGTATTTTAGAGCTAAATGCCTAGAGTTTTTCTCTCTCTTGGGCCAGGCAGCAACAATGGAGAATCATATTGCTCTAGGTAGCAGCAGTGAGCATAGGAGGGAGCTTATCTTTCAGAAACAGGGTCCTGAGTGGTGGATGATACTCTGAAAGAATACTAGGAAAGCCAGCCTCAGAAGCCTGACTCAGAGGAATGTTCCATTCCTCACCATTCTTATGGCTTATTTTTAAAGAAGAAACTACTCCAAGAGGAGTAAGAGATAGTTTCAGTAATAAATGCAACCAATGTTTACGTGGATGAATAGTCATTACATTAGCCTATTCTTTTATTGTGTGAAACACAACTAATTTTTTTAGGCCAAGAAGAGCTATTTCCTGGCCAATATGGATGTCTTGTGGGGAGGATAGTCTTACAGATGACTAGAGCCTGGAGCTCTAATAGCCCAGGACGTTCTCCCTCCTCCTCTGTAGACCATGTCTAATCCTTAAACAGTCTTCTTTCACCACAACTGAAATGTGGCTTCCATCAGCCTTGGACTCACATTTATCTGCTGAGGAATGAAAGTCAACCTTTCCAAACCCGAGATCCCCAGACTAAGAACTCTGGCTAGGGAGGTGGGGCCCTAAAGCAACAGCAGCTCTCTGAATCATATAGGTAGAATAAATGTTTCCCAGGAGAGGAGAGGGGAATATTCTTCTAAGAATTCAAAACGATAGCTGTTCAGTACAGACATGAAAGTTAATAGCTCTAACTACTATACTGCGATTTGTGTGTTGGTGTGTATTCATATCTAGATCTGTCTATATGTATTGTTGCCGAGACAGGAACAACTGACACTGAGTAGAGATGATTACGGGGACAGGACTTCATAGAGAAGGTAACATCTGAGTAAGTCTTCAAGGATCCTTAAAAGTTTGCTAAGCAGACAAATGGGAATTGCACTGGCAGAAGTATGAAGCTATGGAATGGCATGGTTGTGGGCAACAGCAAGATAGCCTAGATTTTGGTTTAAGTTAGAAAAGTGGACTGCGTCTAGATTGTTTAAGAAATTTTATACTTTGCTCTAAGTTTAACTTCATCCTGTAAGTACTGGGAAGTCCTATGGGTTTCTGGGCCCAATTCCAACATGTGCATTGGGTGTTGGGGGCTTCCCACACAACACCATGCAATTCTCAGACAACAGTAGGGTGTAAGTGTAAGTTTTTACCTATCCTTCTGACCAAACAACTACAAATTAGAAGTTCCCATGACCCCTCCTCAGGTTCAGTTAATTTGCTAGAGTAGCTCACAGAACTCAAAGGAACATTTTACTTACGAGATGACTGGTTTATTATATAGGAACAGTCAGATGGATGAGATGCACAGGGCGAGGTAAGGGGCACAGAGCTTCCATGCCCTATTCCGGCATGCCACTCTCTCCAACTCCCACATGTTCACCAGACTGGGAACAGCTCTTTGAACCTTGTCCTTTGGGTTATTATGGAGGCTTCATTACATAGGGATATTTGATTAAATCAAACCATTGATTAAATTGGTGATTGCCGCTATCTCCAGCCCCTTTCCCTTCCCTGGAAATTAGAGTGGGATTGGGGACTGAAAGTTCCAATCCTCTAATCACCTGGTTGCTGCCCATGGCAACGAGTCCTCTGCCACACTCAGATACCCCAGTCTTTCTGTGACCCCGTGGGTCCTGAGGCCACACTGCCCCTGTGAAGGCTCCACTACCCTCTTAGTCTCTAGAGCGACGTCCCTCAGCAGAGCAGACTTCTAAAAGTTCCAATTTTGTGCTCTGCTGCTCTATGGCTGCCGGGAGCCTGCTCCTCCTCCCTGTGGTCTATCTTCCCAAATATTGCCTTGGATTCCCTTCTCCACATGTCCTACCTTCCAGAAAGTGGTTGATTTTCTGTTCCTAGAACTCCTGCTCTTCTCTCTCCTGTTGAGTTTATAGCTGTTCAGAATGGTTTGATAACTATCTAGCTGAACTCCTGGGACCTGATGATATTTAGGTTCCTACTCCTCCACCATCTTGCTCCTCTCCAGTCTGTGAAAGTCTTAAAGCAAAAATTCTCCTTCTTGCCCATATTGAATCAGGAGCAGAAACCCATAATCATAAGGCTATATGTTCTATGTTTCAATCCTCCCCTTGCTTTTACTATTATTATTCCTGGGAAAAAAGCATATACACATAAAACATATATATATATGTGTGTATATATATATATACACATATATGTATATATATATATATATATATATATATAGTGTGTGTGTGTGTGTGTGTGTGTGTCTAAAAAGCAAACATTGCTTTCTTCTCCATTGTAGCCAAAGTGGGCACAGTCTCCAGTGAGTGACAGGGGTTGCATGCCACCCAGTGTTTGCATTACAAGCAAGGAGAAATCATCTACAGTGTAGATGTAGGTGTATCCTTTCTTATTTGGGGTCAGCTGCAACTCCACTGAGCTTGCGGTGTGTGGGCTTTCCCTTCTTGCTATGTCCTCTCTGTCCTTAATCCTTGAAGCTTCTCTTTCAATAACACCACATCCTGCACACTCTAGGCAAAGGCAAGGAAAATTTCAGTCCAGATTTCTGCTATATCTAAAATATTCACAGTCTCTCCCATAGAGGAATGCTTTGCTATAAAGACTTCTGCTATTGAGTGTGAAATTATTAATTATTGTGCTCTGATGTGTGCTGTGAAAAGTGCCATTTCCACCAAATGGGGAAAAATGTGGTACAAAATTACTTTTGGGACAAGACTTCAGATAAGCACAGTGAAAGAAGGTAGTATTTATTGGGCATCTACTATATGCTGTCCACTGTCATATTAGACATAAGTGACAGATCCAGACTTCACAACAATCTGTAGTGTAGCTATTATCCATGTTTACTAGATGCAGAATCTGACAGAAAGAGATGAAGTCACCTGTTCCAAATCACACAGTCAATAAAAAACAGCTGGGTTTCAAACGGAAGTTGATTTCGTTCCAAGGATTAAGCAGTTAGCCACCATGTTAAGACACACAAATACAGTTTTTATTAAATTCTTATCACACTGTTGTGTGGCAAACACGATTATCTCCATCATTTTTACATCATGTCACTATCAAAATTCATACTATAATTCAGATGGTGTTGCATTAACAGGGGTAGTACATGTTCCCCACAATAGCTCGGGAATACATAATAAAATTGTTATTCTTCTTCAACAGGATTTTTAAAAAGATATTTTACCATATTTTCATTACCTTTAAAATCAAGGAGGAGAAACAAAATTGAAATTGGCTTTGGGTTCTTTAAAAAGGTTCATAGCTATCATTCTTGCTGGCTACGTCAAGGGAACTTGGACTTTGAGATTTTAGGCTTCTTCTCACTGTAGGAGCTGAGGGCAGGCTGCCCCTACAGTTGCCACAATGGCATGTTGACATTTTGAATTGAAGCCACTTGGGAAACAGTCAATGCAAGGACACTCAGGAAAGTATGTTGGCTTAGTTATCAATATTGCATTTTATTTATTAATTTTTCTACCTACTGGTATACAGGCATGACAGAGTGACATTGAGGCACTTGGTGAGAGAAATGGGTTCTTTTCCCCCCATCTTTTAATAATTCTGATTGTATCAAGGAGAAAGGCAATCATGTTCATTTAGATCACCTCCCATCCAAAATCATCTTGCATATTTCTGATAGCATGGGTTTCACATTTTTGGAAATGCCACCAGTATTTTCAGTGGGAATTAAAGAATGAAGGCTAGAATACAATTTAATATGTTATCTTGCTATTTAAAACAGTTGCAAAAATCCCAGAGTGTGGAGGTTGGGTTAATAAACAGCAAATATAACTAGTGGTGAATTCTCTGGAAAACATTTAATATTCTTTCTACAATTTGGAAATTCTGGATTCTTTTTTTTTTTTAAGATTTTATTTATTTATTTGACACAGAAAGAGAGATCACAAGTAGGCAGAGAAGCAAGCAGAGGGAGGGGGAAGCAGGCTCCCTACTGAGCAGAGAGCCCGATGCAGGGCTTGATCCCAGGACCCTGAGATCACGACCTGAGCCAAAGGCAGAGGCTTTAACCCACTGAGCTACCCAGGCACCCCGGGATTCCTTTTCTTTTATTCAATAACTTTTCCTTTTCTAGAAAAGATGGCTATTTTCTAAAGAAAATGAAGCCAAGGTCAGATACATGTAATATAAGTCCAATTAGGCTATTTCCTGTATTGGTAAATTGAAAACTTGGTGATTTTAGTGTCTGAATTCCTTCAAATATTCAGCTTAAAACTCCTACTTTCTGAAACAAATTAATGAGATTAATGCATCCTTAGGAGGATAAATGTAATTTTCAATAGAAAGCAAACTGGGCATTATAATTTATCTAGGGAGAAAGTTTGTTTAAATTTTATGAGCAAACGAAAAGAAAAGGAATGTTGAATTCTGTGGAAAAGGTTGTAGATTCCCAAAGCCACTTTTGTGTCATATTGTGGTCGTGAAAAATACACTGGAATTGTATTGTAAGTAAAAACATTCCTACAATAATACTTTCCAGAAAAGTTACTCAAAGAAGCCAACTTCCTTTGACGCCAACGCTATTTGAATACTACTTCACTAATTATGAAGAAAGGATCCCACCCTTCTCCTGAAGTGCAACTGCCTTCCTTTCCTCCCTCTCGATTTTACTCTGGGTTGAGGAAGAAGGTTCAATTTATAAATCTTTGCACACTGCAGGTGTATGGACACAGCACGAGCAAGACTTCTGCTGGGGTGAGGCGTGAATGTGAACTGGAAGTGTAATTTGTCCCCAAGACTCCAGCCTTTGGAGCTTCCAGCCTTCAGTGTTGCTCACTGTGTTTCACTCTGATGGCCAAGCGCACGTTCTCCGTTAGAGTCTGAACAGAATCTGAGACTCAGTGACATTGAAGGATGGGTTTTGGTGTTGGTGGGAGTACATCTCAACCAGGGAAACTATTCTATGGAAACTTGAGGGTTTTGTCTGATTATGTTCTAGAAACAATGCTGTGGGGCATTTTATAAAGAGCACGGCCTCCCATCTCCCCCAGCCATTCTGCTTTTATTGGGTTATGATGGTTCTCATTCCATCACTTGGAGGATTGTTGAGGCAGGTCATGTTTGATACAACAGGCCTGGTGGGTAGGACCAAGGATGGTGAATATTCACAGCACACCTCCCTACTCCCCACCCCCCAACACACCCACACACACGCTTGCCCCTTAGTAGGGAGAGGAACCAAGTAAGCAGGTTGTGGGGCTTTGCCCTCTGTGGTCCAGGCTGAGACCTCCTCCCAAAATTGAACAGAACTGTGTTCAAATCCAGGATTTCAGGATGTTCTGTGCGGAATGTCCCATAATCCTGCCTGTACTAAGTGGATTCCAGAAGTTCAGGACACCTTTGCCTTAGAGCAAATACATCATCTTCTGAGAAAAACCGTTTCCCGCCCTTGTTAATAAAACAACAACAACAACAACAACAACAACAACAACAACAACAACAAAAAACCCCAAAAGTTATTAGATCTGTTTGTGTTCTCTTTGTTTAAAACTGAGAATAAAGGGGGAAAGTCCTGAGAGCCTTCATTCATCTTCCTTTTCTCCATCCTTCCGACCCCATCCCTTCTGAGAAATACTTGGAATCTTTCTACCTTACCTCAGAAGCAGCCTAGTGCCTCAGAGGTCCATGCTGAGTGAGGGGGAGCTCCTACCTCTCATGTTTCCTCTTGGCTTCTTTTTTTTTTTTCCTTTCTCGATCTTCTTTTTAAATTTAATTTAATTTTTATTTTTTTATTAACATATAATGTATTGTTTGACCCAGGGTACGTGTCTGTGAATCATCAGGCTTACACATTTCACAGCACTTACCTGGTTAGTACTTGGATGGGAGTCCTCTTGGCTTCTTAATAAAGTTTCATCAGTGGGAGTGATTTCAGCAATAGCCCGCCGGACAGATAGAATTCAAGGGCACCAGCTGGGAACTCGTGTACATATAAAATCTCAGTTGTGAGCACATGCCCACGAAAAAACAAGCAAACAAATAAGCCCTTCATCTAAGAATAGGCAATGCTTTCCAAGTTCTTCATTGTGATCTATGTACTAAATCACATCTTCATTTTTGTTGCCTGCTCTACTTTCCAACTTTGCTATTCCTGGGAGCTCCTGGAAGGAACTGCGCCCCTTAGCATAGGTGTTGTCTACTGGCCCCCTGGCCCCCAGCTTCTCCTCTTTGGGAGTTTTCTCTGCTTCTCTGCAGGAGGGCTCTGTAGATACCAGTGAGTGAATCCTTGGAGCTAAACAGTGGGGCCGCAGCCCAAACAGCAGCAGTGACCTCAGCTCAGCGGCCGGCAGATAAAGGCTGCCCTCGGTTTCTGAGAAACTTCTCAAGTTCTTTTTGGCAACCCCCGGCTTCTCCGGAATCACTGCTAAGCCAACAGGCAGCTGGAGCGTCTCTGGACACTCACAGGAAAACCCGTGAGCAGTTAAAAGCCCCAGCCAGTAGGGTAGGCTGGCCAAGGTCAAGGGTCAGCAGCGGCTATAAAAGGCCGCAGCTGGGTACCACCTGCGGCTGCGCAGCGCGAACCCTGGGTTCCTGCACGCACTCCCTCTGGTCCTCCCTGGGCACCCTCCAGACCTCTGCGGAGCCGGGGGTTGGTCCCTGGGATTCTGAGCGGCTCCAGACCCGGGGAGAGTTCGGTGAGTGAGAGGTGCGGTGGCTTGAGGCCCAAGGTGGGCGGGAGGAGAGCGCCGAGGGCAGATATGCCGGTGACATTGAGGTTGTTTCCGTCTGGTGATTTTGCACCCGTGGATGCGCTAAACTCCCGGACTCTAAGGAATCTTGCAAATGGTTGAGACTAGGTTCTTAAAGGCTAGACTTAGGATCAGAGAGGACATTAGAGCAGTGCTATTTGAAGTGTGGTGCAAGAACCTCCAGCATCCCCATCCCCTGGGGCCTTGTTAGAAATGCAAATTCTTGGCCCCAAGCTAGAGCTGCTGAACCAGAATCTCTGGGTCTGGGGCCCAGGAATGTGTTTTCACAAGACCTCCAGGAGAGTGTGCTGCAGCTAACGTTTGCTTACCCCAGACCTTGAGGTCATTTAGTTTAAGACTTGCACCCCTCACTCCATACAGGAGTTCCCAAGCGAGCGGGAAGGCCTGCATAGACAATAAGCCATGAGGCATTAGATACGGGGATAGATTCAGCTATAACAGGAACTTTGAAACGCTCATGGTGTGCGGGAATTGCTATTCAGTGTCAGACTGTGAACTGTGATCTTTGGTTTCCTCAAAACAGCACTCAGGGCTTTAAGGAATTTTACTGTGTCTCTACTATGTGCAAGGCTCCAAGCAAGGTTCTTTCAGAGTGAAGGAGGGAGTTGTGTACTTTTAAAATCTCCACACTGGTGGAGTAGTTTTCCTTTAACCGGGATCTTTGTAATTTGGTGTAGTGCTTCCTACCCTCACATTTATTTTGGGTTTTTGGTATTTAAGGGCTCCTTCTGAGGTTAATTTTTGTTATTGTTTTAGACCCAGAATGCCAGATTAGCTATTTCAAAAGAGATTTACTTTATGAGTTCTGAACAAAAATCCTTAAGAAAAACTCTAAAAATCTTTAAGATGTATTTTTGGTGTTTGTATTGAAGTCTATTTGATACATTTTACCTGTAGAATGTATAGGGATCCTGAGATTTCTTATGAATCAAAGTGAGAAAGACAACTTGTCATCTTCCTCGGTGAATCCAGTACCAGAGCTAGCTACCTCATACAAACTGAGAAGAACTCAGTTGCTATGGAAAAGCCCCTTGGAAATGATTATGGATGCCATAGGGACCCCAATTGTGCTGTTCCCTGATCTCCAAGGTTTTGAACCATTCCTGCAGACTCCTTCATCACTGCTGAGAACTTCACTCAAGACATATTTGATGATGAAGGTTGCATGAATGGTTTGCTGTTAGCTGTGTTTTTTGTTTTCTTTTGGAGGCTTAACTTAAATATTAAGTCTAAATCTACTACTGAGTCATTCTGAGACTCTGGATCAAATCTCTGTGGATATTTCTCAGTTTTCCCCTCTTGTCAGTGGGTGGCTGCGGGATGTATGCTTTCGATGTGGCACTTGCCAGCAGTATTCCAAAGTACCTCCCTGGAGTTTCCTACCTGCTGTCTGGTTACAACATTGAATCTTTAATAATATGTTAAGTAGACAAAATACTTAATGCAATGATCATTGTTAGTTATGTATGCATGTTTTAAGTTAAAACATCTGAGAGGCTTGCTCACAGATTTCAAAGGCTATCTTCTGTTTTGAAAACAACTTTGGAAATGCCAGTTAAAATTACAAGTTATTGCTAAGAATGGCATGTGCCTGTGAAAATAAAGCATGCCACTGTAAATATTCCTCATCCTGAATCATAGCTGCACACAGAGCTTGCTTATAAGAATTCAAAGAGCATATATTCTCAGCATCCTTTTATAATGGAATATAAGGTTTGCAACATAGGTCTTATTTTTGTCATATATTTTTTAAAGATTTTATTTATTTATTTGACACAGAGAGGAGAGAGATCACAAGTAGGCAGAAAGGCAGGCAGGGAGAGAGGGGGAAGCAGGCTCCCCACCGAGCAGAGAGCCCGATGCGGGGCTCGATCCCAGGACCCTGAGATCATGACCTGAGCCGAAGGCAGATGCTTAACCCACTGAGCCACCGAGGTGGCCCATTATTTTTTTCATATTTTATGTTGTTATTTCCCTCCTTCAAGTTCAAATCACCTTCCAAAAGAGAAGAATTTTTAACCCTGGAACATTTATCCAGAACCCTCTAGCTCTGACAGTGGAGGACAGGAATTTACCTGAGATGTGTATTTTTCATGGCGTTGGAGTTTGCTTTGAGGATGCCTCTGTCAATCTCCTAGAATCTCAGATCCAGGTCCTCTCTGAGCAGGTACAGCAGAGGAGGTGACGGGCACTGGGAAAAGCTGGGATCTAGGATACAAAGGAGATTCATGCCTACCTTATGATGAAGGACTAGCCACTGAGGCATTGGCAGTTGTGCTATGGTCCTGCCTTGGATTCTTCTGACCTGCTCGAATTATGATCCTTGAAGCCATGTTTAGAGTCATACTGTAATTCAAGACTTGGTCTCTGAAAAGCCACTCTAACATTCTACTTTGTTTGATGGACTAAAGTGACACTTTGAGACTTCTCCCTGAGCATGATTAAAAGATAATAAAGGACATGAAGATACCAGAATAGTGGGATGAGAATTTTATAAGGATAGTGTACGGCAGTGGAAGGAATATCATCTTTGCAGTCAGAGAGATGGAAGGTTTGAGGGCAAGCTGCACTACCTCTCTGAACCTGTTTCTTTATCAGTAGTAAGGGTATAATCATCATCCAAAAAGATATGCTCTTCTTCTGGTTCATCCACCTTCAGTGTTTATTTCATTGGCTGCAAAGGAGGTTTGGAAATGTGTTTTAATAGATGATCACATTGCCCTATCCATCAGTATAGGGGTTTTATCAACAAAGAGGGAATATTGGGTAATGAATAGGCAACTAGGAGTTTCTGAAAAATGAATGCAGGACAAGAATGGTTCTTAGGAGATTATAGTGTGACAGTGGTTGTGGTGTGTACATGTGTGTGCATTGAAGAATAGAAGGTGGTAGAGAAAATGTGATAATAACAAGTTTCTAGGCAACTGGTTGGCTTGAGGATGTTCAGGTTAAGCAGATAGGCCCCTGAACTAGAAGTGCTCTGGGTGTGAAATTGTGCTAATAGTGATATCTCTATTGAGGTCTTGAAGCAGTTAACATAAATGGTTCTATTTAAATCTCACAGTAATCCTGAGAGGTCAAAAATTAGATATGTTTATTACCACTTCATTGATAGGAAAGTTGAGGCTTAGAATTACTAAACCCTTGTGTATGAGCACATGCTCAGTTAGCACTGAGCTACTGTAGACCTTAGCTTTTCTGGCACCCAGTTAATCTCCTTAATCAGGGGTGATCATGTTGTACAAGAAATGAGAAGAGGAAGATAACTTTGCATACTTCATTTTACCATTGCAATAAGGTAAGAAAAAGTTTGGAAGGAGGGAGATAACATAATACATTTTTTAATTTACTTATTAAAGATGATTTAACGATCTAAGAGCCCATATACCTGGGTTCAAATCAGCATTTAATCACTTACTAGCTGTGTAAACTTGGGTAAGACACTTAACACCACTACGTTCTTCTGTCTTATGGAGGCAATAGTAGTCCTCACCTCATAGGGATGCTGTAAAGATAAAGAACAAAAAATAGTGATGGGTACATAATAAGAAATAAATGCATGCTGTATATGCTTGCTGTTTCAGATAGACCATAACTAAGAGAAAAATTGGAAATTAGTTGAGTTATTTGATATAGCTGACTATAAGATAAATTTAGGAAAGAATCCAATAGTTTTTCTATAAAGTAGTAACAAGCAGCTAAGAGTATAACGAGAGGAAAATGTCTATTCTCAATAACAATAAACTACAGAATAGCTGAGAACTACGAATGTAAAATGTGTAGGACCAACTCCTATTGGATTCTTGCTTCCTAAACTTTACCTTCCACCCTTGCCCAAATGCACATTCAAAGAAATGCACAGAAAACCTAAAGCATCAGTATGGGTTTTATGTAAAAATACTTTCAAGAAAAAAAGGAAGCATTTGTTATATGCAAAATAAGAATTGTTCCAGGAAATGGAAGAAAATTACTCCAAACTCTAGGCATTAGAGAACACAGGTTTTCTAAAGCAAGGGCTCAGCGAAATGCAAGAGGTAATGAAAGACAAAGCTAAGGAAAGCACAGAAAGGACCTAAAACCAAAACCCAAATTAGAAAGCATAAGTCAACCTGGTAGAAAATTAGGTTTTGACTTGGAGGAAAACTTTGGGGAAAAAAATCTCATAGATTGCAGAAGACAAGGACAAAGAGAGAAAAATGGTTAGGATAATAGTGATGGAAAACGAGAGAAACGTGGATTTTCTGACCAAAAAAAAAAAAAAAAAAGAGAGAGAGAGAGGATAAAAGGAACTGAAAATAAATATAAAACATACTGTATTTCTGTGATCTCAAACTATCATTAATGTCGATATGTACCTTTGATTTAAAAATAGTCTTTGGTCAAATAAAAAGGAACAATAAAACTGTGTATTAAATGAATGTGTCACAAGACATTTCTCATTTGAGAAAGATTAAAATGTAAAAAAAATATTTTTTAATTGAGAAAATATAGAATTAGATGAAAACTTTTCCAAAGTAAAGGAACATTTGCATTGGCAGGTCAGAAGTCTCATCATATTCTGAGAAAACAAAACAAACAAACAAAAACCCAAACCCAAATAAGATTAGCATGGTGTTATTTAAGGAAAAAGAATAAAATATTCCAGCAGAAAAATAAAAAAATAAGTTAGACTGGCCGTATAAATGATCTCAGCAACATCAGAAGACAATGACTCAGTGATGAGAGCTTAGAGGGAAAATGACAGGGATGAGACTAGGGAATTCCATAGCCACATTCAGTAGATGGCTTGTGCTATATTTTCATTAGACAGCACTGATTTAGATTGCTGTAGATGGCAGGTGGGAAGGTATCAGAAAGACATTCTTCAAGTTATGCCAGATGTCAGGAAATATAGCCTAATCCTTGCTACTCAGTTGTTTTCTGAGGACCTGCATCCTCTAGGAGCTTGTTAAAAGTCCAAAATCTCAGGCCCCACTCCAGAGCTACTGAATCAGAGACTGCATTTTAATAAGACACCCAGGTAATTCTTGTGCACACTAAAGCTTGAGAAACACTGACTTCCTTAGCCACTTCCTTGAAGTCATCTAGCTCAGAGCTTTGTAACTGGTCTGTGTTGTAAGGATTGTGGATCTGCTGAAACATTGATCTCCTTAGCTTATGGGATGGAAGACCTTGGGCTGAGAACCTAAAAAAAAATATTATTCCATTGTGTATCATGATCTTTGGCTTTGCTCTCCGGTATGGTAAACAGTCATTATGTGACTACTGGGTGCTTGAAATGTGAATAGTCTGAGTTGAGTTGTGCTACAGGAGTAAAAGACATACCAGATTTGGAAGATTTAATATGAAAAGAATGTAAAATGTTGTGTTAATAATTATATTGATCACAAATTGAAATTATAGTATTTTGGATATATTGGGTTAAGTAAAATACATTATTTAATTTCATGTATTTCTTTGCTAATGCAGCTGCTAAAATATTTAAAGTCGTATATGTGGCATGCATTCTGTTTCTGTTGGACAGTGCTGACCTGGTTGCTTTAAGTGGAAAAAAGAAAAATCAAAATAAAGAACCCAAGAGTGATATGGACTTTACCTAAGGTTTATTCCCTAACCAAAGAGGTAAAGGATCTACACTCTAAAAACTACAGAACACTTAGGAACGAAATTTAGGAAGACACCAAGGAATAGAAAAATGTTCCATGCTCGTGGATTGGAAGAACAAATATTGTTAAAATGTCTAGGCTACCCAGAGCAATCTATGCATTCAAAGCAATTCTGTCAAAATACATAGACATTTTTCACAGAGCTGGAACAGATAATCCTAAAATATGCATGGAACCAGAAAAGACCCCAAATAGCCAGAGGAATGTTGAAAAAGAAAATCAAAGCTCATGGCGTCACAATACCAGACTTCAAGCTCTATTACAAAGATGTAATCATGAAGACAGTATGGGACCAGCACAAAAACAGACACATAGATCAAAGGAATAGAATAAAGAGCCCAGAAATGGACCCTCAATTCTATGGTCAGGTGATCTTCAACAAAGCAGGAAAGAATATCCAATGGGAAAAAACACTCTTTTCAACAAATAGTGTTGGGAAAATTGGACAGTCACATGCAAAAGAATGAAGCTGGACCATTTCCTTCCATCACACACAAAAATACACTCAAAATGGATGAAAGACCTCAATGTGAGACAGGAATCCATTAATCCTAGAAAAGAACCCAGGCATCAACCTCTGTGACCTTGGCTGCAGCAACTTCTTGCTAGGCACATCTCCAAAGGTAAGGTAAACAAAGGCAAAAATGAACTACTGGGACTTCATCAAGATAGAAACTTTTCTACAGCCAAGGAAATAGTCAACAAAACTAGAAAGCAACTGACAGAATGGGAGAAGATATTTGCAAATGACATGTCAGATAAAGGTCTAGTATCCAAAATCTATAAAGAACTTATCAAACTCAATACCCAAAAAACAAATAATCCAATCAATGAATGGGCAGAAGACATGAATAGACATTTCTCCAAAGAAGACATCCAAATGGCCAACAGACACATGAAAAAGTGCTTGACATCACTTGGCATCAGGGAAATACAAATCAAAACCCCAATGAGATACCATCTCACATCAGTCAGAATGGCTAAAATTAACAAGTGAGGAAACAACAGATGTTGGTCAGGATGTGGTGAAAGGGAACCCTCTTACATTGTTGGTAGGAATGCAAACTGCTGTAGCCACTCTGGAAACCAGTATGGAGGTTCCTCAGAAAGTTAAAAATATAGCTACCCTACAACCCAGCAATTACAGTACTAGGTATTTACTGCAAAAATACAAATGTACTGATCCTAAGGGGCATGTGCACCCCAATGTTTATAACAGCAATGTCCACAATAGTCAAACTGGAAAGAGCCCAGATGTCCATGGACAGATGAATGGATAAAGAAGATGTGGTATATATATATTCAATGGAATATTACTCAGCCATCAGAAAGAATGAAATCTTACCACTTATATCAACGTGGGTGGAACTGAAGGGCATTATGAAGGTTGAAATAAGCCATTCAGAGAAAGACAATTATATGGTTATATAAGTTATATGGTTATATATGGTTATATATTTCATGTATGAAATATAAGAAATAGTGCAGAGGATCACAGGGCAAGGAAGGGAAAACTGAATGGGAAGAAATCAGAGGGAGACAAACCATGAGAGAACTACAGGAAACAAACTGAGGGTTGCTGGAGGGCAGGTGGGTGGGGGAATGGGGTAATTGGGTGATGGGCATTAAGGAGGGCACAACGTGCGATGAGCATTGGGTGTTATATGCCACTGATGAATAAATGATGAATAAATGAACACTACATTTGAAACTAATGATATTCTATAAAGTTGGCTAATTAGATTAAAAAAAAAAGAATGGATATGGACTTACAGGGCACATTAATCCTCTTTAAACTCAGAAATAAAATTGACACAGTTGTGGCATTGTGATCACAGAGCAAGAATTATGTTCTTGAAAATAAAAAACTGCAGTATAAAAACCCTACATTTTAAAAAAGAATTTCATGATAACAGATTGGAAGACTTCTTTTGCCCATATAAAATTCAGTCAAAAAATGATGGAAGAGGGGCATCTAGGTGGCTGAGTTGGTTAAGCCTCCAACTCTTGATTTTAACGGGGGTCATGATCCCAGGATCATGAGATAGAACCCTCTGTGGGGCTTTGTGCTCAGCACAGAGTCTGCTTGGAATTCTTTCTCCTTCTGCCCCTCCTCATGCTCACAAGCTCTCTAAACAAACAAACAAACAAACAAAATCTTTAAGAAAATGAAAGAAGCAAGTAATGTAAACAGACTAACTTTTTTATCTTCTGTAGATGAGGGTCATAAATTTCATTTCTAAAGTTGATAAATTTAGATATGTTAAAACATTTTATTTACAAATGATTTTACTGAGCTTGTTCTAAGTAAAAATCTGATACATTTTCTTCCAAAATGATCAATAGAGGGGAAATAAAAAATAAAAAGAAACAATAAGGAAAAAGAAGTAACCCACTTACATTGTTGAGTAAGAAAACAAAAGAAATATTAGGGAAAATAAATTATCTCTATTATGAATTAGAGATGATGCAAGCCCATTTTATAATATAGAAAGAGTTTAAATCCCCCATTAAAGAAAAAGATTTCCATATTGGATCAGAAAGCTTTGTCCAGCCAAATGCTCTCTACGAGAGATACATCTAAAAATAAAAAGATTTGATAATTGACACTAATGATATGTTATCCAATAGAAAGCAAGGATTATGCTGGTATATAATGTTAAGATCAATAAAAAATGAGGCATAATGCATGCTTTTTTTTAACCTCATTCCTTCCTTTTTTCTCTTTTTAAACCAATATTTATTGAGTGCTAACTATTGACCAGGCTCCAGTAAATACCACGGATATAACAGTGGTGAAAGCAGATGTCTTTCTCTGATGAAGTTTACCATCTAGTGGTGGCACACATTATAATGAAAGGTCACATAATATTAGTAAATGACAAACATGATCTGCAATGAAGATAGAGCTGTCACAAACCTGATGAAATAGCTGACATGGTATAGAAATATATAAAGCCTAAACTGCAAGAAATGAAAAAAAAAAAAACAGGAAAGAAGAAATGTTGATCCACTTATGTTAGCCCTTAAGAGATTAGATAGAAAAAAATAAGTAAGGACGACCTAATAGATTAACAATGAATTCTATATCATCAGGAGAAAGTATTTTTTTCCCTAGCATCCATTAAACATTTTAAAAAGTGAGTTCATATCAGGTCCCAAGGGAAACCTCAATCTGTTCCAAAAAAGAAATATTATAGACCACATTCTCTGAATGCAATGCATTAAAATCAAAAGTAGTAAAAGCAAGTCACTAAAAAATAAAACTTTAATAAAACAAACAAATTAAAAATTTCTACCCACTAGAAAAATTTAAAGATTTATTTAGTTATTTTAGAGAGAGAGCGAGAGCAAGTACACAAGTGGGAGGGGCAGATGGAGAGAGAGAGAGAATCTCAAGCACACTCTGCTGAGCTTGAAGCCTGAGCTGGGGCTCCATCCCACAACCCTGAGATAACAACCTGAGCTGAAACCAAGAGTTGGATGCTCTGTTGACAGTGTCACCCAGGTGCTCCTCTCCCCACTAGAAACATTTAAAACCACAATTGAAGACTATGTGGCTGATAATAAGGATGAAAATGCTTGCCTATCAAAGTCTATATAGGGTTAGGAAAATGCATTGCCTCAGAAAACGTTCATTTTTAAATAAGAATAGAAATAAATGGATTAATCATTCAATTCAAGAAGTTAGAAGACATAAAATGAACTTAATAAAGACAGAAAATTGAAAACTAAGACAGAAAAACAACAAAATTGATTAATAAATGCAAAAGGGCTTTTGGAGAGAAAAACCACAGTAAAAAGAATAATCTACTAGTTACCATGTTCCAGAAAAAAAAGAAAGAAAACAAAATGCATAATATTAGGAATGAGAAATTAGACATAACCCTTAGAGGGTAGAAAAAACTGAGAGGATAATCTATCTGGTTCTATCACAGACATTATGAAACCAGGGTGAAGTGGAAAACTGTAGAAGGAAGCATGAATGAAAATTAACAAAATCTAATGTAGCAACAGAAAACCTAAGTGGCTTGTAACACCAGAAGGAATTCAATCTGCTGAAAGCTAGCATTCTGGTCCTGCTAGTGTCATGTGTAAATCCTTGAGAAACTTGCAATAAGTAATTCCTCTGTCACTTGAACTATTTAGAAACAAAGAGAAAGGGGCAAAGTTGTCAAGTCATTTTTATGAGCCAGCGTGGCTGATACAAAACCAAAGATAGCCTACAGAAAGACAAAAAATGTGCATTCCTCACTTGTGAACAATGATGAAAAATTCCAGAATTAACTGTTAGCACATGAAAGAAAATATAGGATGACTAAGTGGAGTTTGTTCTAGAAAAGCAAAAATAGTTAAGTATTAAGAGCTGTAATAAATTATTCACTAATATTTTGTTAATAAGTTCAACAGATAATTTGTAGTAGATGCTAAAAATGTCTTTGGTAAAATTTAGCAGCCATTCTTGATCTTCTTAAATCTTAGTTTAAAATTAAAAAAAAGGGATGTTTTCTTATTTCTATGATTAGAAATATATATTAAAAATAACTGCCAGCATATTACACTTAATGGTAAAAAACTTGAAATATTACCATTGAGTTAGGAACATTAACAACACTATTATTTAATATTGTTGTCAAAGTTCCGATAAATGTAATAGTTTAAGAGATTAATATAAGATATATACATTTAAAAAGAAGGGGCCAACATATCATTATTTGTATTTAAAATAAGAGTATACTAGGGTAGGGGCGCCTGAGTGGCTCAGTGGGTTAAAACCTCTGCTTTCGGCTCAGGTCATGATCTCAGGGTCCTGAGATCGAGCCCCACATTGGGCTCTCTACTCGGCAGGGAGCCTGCTTCCTCCTGC
The DNA here is from genome assembly GCA_028533885.1 of Nasua narica. Taxonomy (NCBI): domain Eukaryota; kingdom Metazoa; phylum Chordata; class Mammalia; order Carnivora; family Procyonidae; genus Nasua; species Nasua narica. The sequence continues at coordinate 77,318,355 of CM052799.1, forward strand.
CTCTCTGCCTACTTGTGATTTCTCTCTGTCAAATAAATAAAATAAAATCTTTAAAAAAAAAAAAGAGTATACTAGGGTAATCTGAGTTAGCAGAAAAGTTCAGTAAAGTAGCTGGTACAAGTAATAATTTAGTGAGGTGAGTAAAAGAAAAGATTCTATCGATAAAGCAATAAAAGATTAAAAAAATCCAGCACTGTGTATATTCATAAATATTAAGAGTGGATCCAGATCTATGCAAGACAAACATTCATGAGGGGAAATAGGCAAAGATCTTAAGTATATTTCTCTTAAGTATAAGAGAAATATAACTAACAGTATCACTAATAATCTTGCAAATTCAAAGAGCCATATGGTAAAACAGAATTTCTTGCTTCTAATCAGGATTCCAAAACTTAAAAAGTGTGTGGCAAGAATGTGGAGAAATAGACTCCTATATGTTCCTGTGGGAAAACATGATTTGACATAACATTTTTTGAAAGGAAGGAGCCATCCAAAAGAGCTCCCAGGGGCAAAGCTAGAACAATTTCAGCAATAAAAGTAATTATGATATAAATTTGTATGTCAAAGAACAAAATATATATTGGGTCCATGCCAAGAAGTGAATAAAATGGAGGAAAGGGAGAACTCTTCCTTCCTGATGAATTTTGAATAATAAATATAGAAGAAATGAGGGGAAAAGAAAATCACTACTAAGACACCACAAAACTGTATGTTTTCTATACTGAAATTAAAATAAAACCTTAATAAAAAAAGACCCCACAGAATAATTGCTGTGAGCAAGTCCTAATGAATGTAAAAATTAGTGGATGGCACTTTAAGGAGAAATAAGATAATTGCATAGCTTCAAAGATCTCCCCCAAATATTTATATATTACTATGATGACTCTAACACATATCTAAAAAAAAAAGATTATTTATTTATTTATTTGACAGGGAGGAGAAGGATCACAAGCAGACAGAGAGGCAGGCAGAGAGAGGGGGGGAGCAGGCTCCTCACCGAGCAGAGAGCCCGATGCGAGGCTCTATCCCAGGACTCTGAGATCATGAACTGAGTTGAAGGCAGAGGCTTTAACCCACTGAGCCACTCAGGCGCCCCTTGGTGTAACATTTTTGTTACAGTTGTCCAATATTGATTATAATTTTAGATATGCATTTCCTTTGACCCATAATGTCCACTCCTAATAAGTGATCCTGTAGAAATACTTCCTTCACAGTGCAATGCTGTTTATTGTGACATTGTTTGGAATGTGAAAAAATTGAAAACAATCTATACAGAATTGGTTAAATAAATTAGGCTGTATCAATATAGTGGTGTACTGTGCAACTCTTAGGAAGAATAAAGTTAAAACTGATATTAACAGGGCGCCTGGGTGGCTCAGTTGGTTGAGCAACTGCCTTTGGCTCAGGTCATGATCCCGGAGTCCGGGGATCGAGTCCCATATCGGACTCCCGGCTCTGCGGGAAGTCTGCTTCTCCCTCTGACTTTCTCCCCTCTCATTCTCAGTCTCTCGCTCTCTAATAAAACAAAAAACAAAAAACAAAAAACCTGATATTAACAATAATTAATGACTAGGCCTTGACCAATCAGAATAGGTATTGGTTTTAACAAGTATGACCATGCTGGTCTGTGACAATTGTTGAGGATTTTCAATAGTTAAATAAATAAGGAAATAGATTAACAGATCATATGCGTATTAATAAATTAGGTAGGTACAGGGGGCGCCTGGGTGGCTCAGTGGGTTAAAGCCTCTGCCTTTGGCTTAGGTCATTCTCAGATTCCTGGGATGGATCCCGCATTGAGCTCTCTGCTCAGCAGGGAGCCTGCTTCCCTCTCTCTGTCTGCCTGCCTCTCTGCCTGCTTGTGATCCCTCTCTCTTTGTCAAATAAATAAATAAAATCTTTAAAAAAATAAAATAAAATAAATTAGGTAGGTACACTTAGGAGGAATATTTGAGCCAACAATTGTTTTTAAAATTTAAAAAAATTACATATATATGTATATATACATATATATATATACACACATACATACACCAGGCAGAATAATAGAGATTATATCATAATACTAAACTTGTATAATTGTTTAGTGTAGAGTCAGCAACCCACCACCAAATAAAGTTTTATTGAAACACAACCACACAGGGCCAACTTATCTACTAGGCACAGAAGGCATCTTGTCCGAGCCCCCAGTACTTTTAGGGTCTCATGAAATGCTTTAATTTCTTTAACAATCAGAAGGAAAAAAATTAAACTTTTAGGGTCAAAATATTTAAATTTTTTCTTCACATAAGGGCCCACAAAAGTCTGTTGAGTTTTGCCTATGACAGAAAAAAGAACATTGTTCAGTATCAAAAGTTATATCAAAAATAATTTTTAATTAATTTTATTCTGATGGGAAGCTCATAAGGCAAAGGTTCATGGGACCCGCAGCTGTCCTAACACAGCTCTCCCGCCATGCTCAATTGTTTACATGATTGTCTGTGGCGGCTTTCGCGAGGGCGGAATTGAGTATTTGTACTGGAGTCAAAGCCCAAAATATTTACTATCTGGCTCTTTACAGGGCAAGTTTGCTGGCTCTTGGCGTAGTGTATTAGCACTCATGATATAAAACCAAATTATCTTTATGACCTGGATTTTATTCCTCCTTATTACTCCCACCTACACCATCAATCTTACAAGACAAAAAATTCTGTGTTTGAATTCCCCACATTCAAAGATTGGGTGGGGGGATGCCCTTTATGTCAGCTCAAAATTTTAAGAGAAGGAAAATAGCCAAGTAGTCCATATTTATGTTAAATTATCTTTATCCCATACATCATAAAGAATATAAGAAGAATGGAGAAAAGGGCAGTGTTAAGGAAAAAGATGTATCTCCACGTAACATGCTCTTTGTCATCTGTACACGAATATCTGCTTCGTATGCCATGAATGCAACACGGTGGCCTCAGGAATAATCCAGAAGATGACTGTGCTAAGAATATTGTTCCTGAACTGTAGTGCCAATGGCTTAAGTTCTGCTTTTAAAGTTTTAAGAAAATTATTATAGCTTACAAGTTTGGCATAAAATTTCAGATTTTTGGATCCTTCAGGTTTATACTATGATATGGCCTCAGGTTTGACTATATATTAATGTTAAGAGTCAAGTTTGCTTTTAGTTAGTGTGCATTGTGATTCATTTACATATAGGAAAGCTTCTGCAAGAATAATATACAAACTGGTGTGAGTTTTGTCTGTAGGGAATGGGAATATGTATCAGTCGGTACACCAATGTGGAGGTGTCTTAGAAGTAGTCCGTGCAACTAGGAACTAGAAGATTGTTACAGTGATTAGAATTTGCCGCTCATTGGGTTAATATAAAGCAGATCAAGTTGGTTTTATTACTGTTTTATTCAACCAGAGTCTATAGTTTACATTACGGTTCACTCTATTTATAAGGACTTTTATCCACCATTCTAGTATCGTGCCATAGTTTAACTGCCCTAAAAATCCTCTGTGCTTTGCCTGTTCATATCTCCTTCTCCCACCTCTCGGCAACCACTGGTCTTTTGACTGTCTCCATAGTTTTGCCTTTTCCAGATGCTTCTACATAGGGGTCATAGGGTATATAGCCTTTCAGACTGGCTTCATTCACTTAGCAATATGCATCGAAGATTCCTCTGTGTCTTTTCATGGCTCAATAGCTCATTTCTTTTGAGCTCTGAATAATATCATAGTGTACAGATATCCCACAGTGTATTTATCCATTCCACTTGGTGAAGGATATCTTGGTTGCCTCCAAATCCACTTTCAGATAAAACTGTGTCTCCCCATGGGTACAGCAAATACTTTATAGTAACCAAGTGTCCCTCCTTCATCCCTTCCGTCCCTTGTATCATTGTTATCATTCATTTTATTTATAGGTAAACATTAATAATCAAATACATTATTGTTACTACTTTGAACAAACTTATTTCTTAGGTTGTTGAAAAATAAGAATAAAGTTTGTATTTAGCTTTACTTATTCCTTCTCTAATGCTCTTATATTAACTATATTTTCCTAATTTCTGTATTCTTGAGGCTCTGGCATCTGGAGTGTTGCTGACTAGGGAGGAACTGCCTCACCCCATGGCTGACTAATTCCTAGAGATAGGAAAGAATTTGCCCGCAAGCCCTTCTTTGTTGCGTAAACCAACCAAACCTAAGCCCATACTGGCACCTGACCCCTCTAATTGGGCTCTTGAACTCTGGGGCATTATCCCCTTTTCTTAGTCATCCCAGGATTGTTCTAGACAACCAGAGACCACCCTGACAGCGCAGAACCCCCTGAGATTCTTCAAACTATCCAATTCTAAATCCACCTCACTCATTCCTTCCGAGGAAAACCACAATGAAAGCTCTCACCACAGTTTCTCTCTTTCTCTGCCTGCTCCTCTTGTCTTAGTTCTTCCCTAGATGGCCCTTTGTTCTGTGCTTTGCCTCCTGTTTCTAGGGGGCTGCAAGTAAAAAAAACCACTTCTTCCTTAATGACAATCATTTTTGTGTCTGTGTGTCTTACCATACCTGACTAAAATAAATCCTGGGTACCATTAAAACTTGAATCTTTATGTAGCTTCAAGTATCTGATCTCTATTATTTTCTCTCCCTGAAGAACTTCTTTTAACGAGACAGGTCTACTGGCGATAAATTCTATCCATTTTTGTTTGCAAAAATGTGTGTTTTTCCTTCACTCTTGGGGGGATAATATCACATGATGCAGAATTCCAAGTTGGTGGTTTTTTCTCTTAATGCATTGAATATTCCACTCCACTCTTCTTGCATGCCTGGTTGCCGAGAAGTCAGGTGTAATATTTATCTTTGCTCCTCTATAGATAAGGTGGGTTTTTTTTCTTCTGACTTCTTTCAAGACTTTTACTTTATCTCTGATTTTCTGTAGTTGGAATATGATATGCCTGGATATAATTTTTGTTGGTGGTGTTTGTTTTTGTTTTATTTTGGCATTTATCCTGCTTGTTATCCTCCGTGCTTCCTGGATCTGTGCTCTGGTGTCTACATTAATTTGGGGGAAATTCCAGTCATTATTGTTTCAAATATTTCTTCTATTCCTTTCTCTCTCTCTCTTCCCCTTCTTATATTCCCACTATAAGTATGCTCTACTTTTTGTACTTGTCCCACAGTTCTGCATATTCTATTCCATTTTTTTGCAGACTTTTTCTTTGCTTTTCAGTCTTTGAAGTTTCTATTGACATCTTCTCAAGCTCAGAGATTCTTTCCTCAGCTGAATCCAGTCTACTAAGAAGCCCACTAAAGGCATTTTTCATTTTAAAAGTGTTTTAGACCTCTTGCGTTTCTTCTTGATTCTCGATTTTCCCATGTCCTGCTTATGTTTCCCATCTGTTCTTGCATGCTGTCTACTCTTTCCATCAGAGCCCTTTGCACATTAATCAGGTATTTTAAATTCCTGGTCTGATAATGCCAATATCCCTGCTGTGTCTAAGTCTGGTTACGCTGCTTGATCTGTCTTTAAACTGTGTTTCTACCCTTTAGCTTGCCTTACAATTTCGTGTTGAAAATTGGATATGGTGGAGTCTGCAGGAGGGACTGTGATAAGTACGTGTTTACTGATGTGGTGCTGAAGTGTGGATGGAGGGGAAGCGTTCCATCTTCTGATGATTGGGTCTCGGTCTTTTAGTGAGTCTGTGTTCCTGGCCTGTGAACTTCACAGATGTTTCTCAGTTTTTTCACCCCCTCTGATGGGACAGGATGGCTACAGGGGACTGGAGTTGGGTATTTCCCTTCTCCCAGGTTAATAAGGTTCTGGTAAAACCCCAGTAGGTTAGACTTGAGTAAGATAGTGTCTCCTGAGGGCAGGTCTTGTTAAGATGAACAGAACTCTGGAATATTTCAAAATGGTTACTCTCCCCCACCCCTCCTGCTGGAAGCACAGGGGTTTTTCTCAGGTCCTCATTGGGAGAATATGGTAGAGCTCCTGGAGGTAAAACTTACAAAAGTGTGGGCCTTCTCCTGGAATTTTTAACGCTCATATTTGTCCACATCAAGCCTCCAACAATTTGTCAATTATGGTTTAGGTTCCGGTAGTTCCCACAGAGGTATCCAGAGAGAGGTCTGCACATAGGTTTCTAGTCTAATGAGTTGAGATTCTCTGTCTCCACTTGTCTCTGCCTCTAATGGAGCTGTGGCTTATCCTCTGACTTCACTTCTCTGATGGATCTAAGAAGAGTTGTTGATTTCAGATGGTTTATCTTTTTACTTGTGTTAGGACACAGTAATGACTTTCAAGTTCCTTACATGCCAAACTGGAAACTGGAAGTTCTGGGATGCTTTTAAGAGAGAAACAGGGGACGCCTGGGTGGCTCAGTTGGTTGAGCAGCTGCCTTTGGCTCAGGTCATGATCCCAGCGTCTTGGGATCGAGTCCCACATCGGGCTCCTTGCTCCGCAGGGAGCCTGCTCCTCTCTCTGCCTCTGCCTGCCTCTCTGCCCGCTTGTGTTCTCTCTCTGTTAAATGAAAAAATAAAATCTTTAAAAAAAAAGAGAGAAACAGGATGTTATTTGTTTTTTTTTCTTAATATATATATTTTAAATATTTTATTTATTTATTTGACAGAAAGAGAGAGATCACAAGTAGGCAGAGAGGCAGGCAGAAGGAGGCAGAGGGAGGGGGAAGCAGGCTCCCTGCTGAGCAGAGAGCCCGATGTGGGGCTCAATCCCAGGACCTTAGATCATGACCTGAGCTGAAGGCAGAGGCTTAACCCACTGAGCCACCCAGGCGCCCCAGAAACAGGATGTTTTGTTTTCTTTTTTAATTTTTTATTGACATATAATGTATTATTTGCCCCAGGGTACATGTCTGTGAATCATCAGGCTTACACATTTCACAGCATTTGCCATAGCACATACCCTCCCCAATGTCCATATCCCTACCTACCCCACTACCTCCCAGCAACCCTTAGTTTGTTTCGTGAGTTTAGGAGTCTCTTATGGTTTGTCTCCTTCCCCATCCCATCTTGTTTCATTACTCTTCCCCACCCTCCCTTAACCCCCTGCCCTGCCTCTCAAATTCTTCATATCAGAGCGATCATGTGATAATTGTGTTTCTCTGACTGACTTATTTCGCTTAGCATAATACCCTCTAGTTCCATCCACGTCATTGCAAATGGCAAGATTTCGTTTCTCTTGATGGTTGCATAGTATTCCATTGAATATAT
>CM052799.1:77326057-77347880 GCA_028533885.1 Nasua narica
TCCAATATACCTTCCACCCCTTTCTCTCTTTCTTCTTCTTCTGGAATCCCAATTATTCTAATATTGTTACGTCTTATGGTATCACTTATCTCTCAAAGTCTTCCCTCGTGGTCCAATAGTTGTTTGTCTCTCTTTTTCTCAGCTTCTTTATTCTTTGTCATTTGGTCTTCTATGTTGCTAATTCTTTCTTCTGTCTTATTTATTCTAGCATTAAGAGCCTCCATTTTTGTTTGAATCTCATTAATAGCTTTTTTGATTTCATCTTGGTTAGATTTTAATTATTTTATTTCTCCTGAAAGGGATTATATTTCTCCCCCAAGGGATTCTTTGATCTCTTCCATGCTTTTATCAAGCCCAGCTAGCACCTTGATAACTGTCATTTTGAACTCTATTTCTGACATATTACTGATGTCTGTATTAACTAGGTCTCTAGCCGTCGGTACTGTCTCTTGTTCTTTTTTTGTGGTGAGTTTTTCCGCCTTGTCATTTTATCGAGCTAAGAATAGATTAGTGAGAGAGAAAAGTACTCTGGAGTTCTTCGGTTCTCACTGACTGATGAACTTGGTCTTGGCTGGATATTCTCACTGATCTTCTGGGGAGGGGCCTTTACAATTTGATTCTCAGATGTCTTTGCCTGAGGCGGAATTGGCCCACCCTTGCCCAGGGAGGGGCCAAGCAATATGCTCAAATTCGCTCACGGGAGTCTTTGTTCCCTTAGCGCTTTCCGTACCGCCCTGGAGGCCGGGAATGCAAATGGCGGCTCCCAGTCTCCAGCCGGAGGAGCTGAGCGCTGAAATCCCTGCTCCTCAGCGTGCCATCAGAGGAAAGCAGTCAATCACTCCCATCTCCCGGTCCGCACAAGCTCCGAGCTCAGCCACCGGTGGCGGCGCGCCTCTATCTCTGGTGTGCGGCCCTGTCTGGAGTCTCCAAACCCAGCAGATTCCCGCTGTGCGCTGCCGCGCCGCTTCTCCCCGAGGAGGAAGGAGGGGGTCTCTCCGGAATGCCTTATGTGGTCCCCGCTCGAAGGGCCGCGGCCACAGTCTAGGGTAAGCCCCAGCTGAAAACGCACTGCGCGGCTCTTTGACGCCGGCTTCTCTGCCCCAATACCTGGGAGCTCTGCCGCACTCAGACACCCCAGGTCTCTTTGTGATCTCGCAGGTCCTGAGACTACTCTGTTCCTGCGAGGGCTAAACCTCCCGCTTAGTCTCTGGGGGGATGTCCCTCAGCGGAGCAGACTCTCAAAGTTCGGTTTTTGTGCTCCGCGGCTCTGCGGCTGCAGGGAGCCGGCCCCTCTCCCCACGGTCTCTCTTCCCGTCGCTTTGGAATCACTTTTCCAAACGTCCTACCTTTCGGAAAGTGGTCGATTTTCTGCTCCTAGAATTGCTCTTCTTCCTCTCTTCTCTCTCCCATTGAGTATGCTGGCTTTTAGAATGATTTGATAACTATCTAGATGAACTTCTGGGATCCGACTCTATCTCAACCTCCTAATTCTCCGCCATCTTGCTCCTCACAGGATGTTTTTAATCACTGTACTGGAACAACAGTCTTTTACTGGTACTGTTCTAGAAAACTGCATCACATATCGTGGATTTTTTCACTCAATTTTTATGTTTGCTTTACTTAGGAAAAAAAGTTTAATTTACGAATCAGCTAAAAGTGTTCTCAATCCCACATCCTAAAAATAAATATATTTGACAATTAAAAAAAATTGGGATCACACTCCACACACTCAACTTTGCATTTATCCCCAACCTACTATATGTTTTTAAATTTAGCAAGCATTTACTTGCTTTGCATTGTATTTGGAGAACCCAAAAGTAGACTAAAATAGGATCCCTTCCCTCAAAACTTACACTAAAGATGGATCAACCAAACATGTACACAGAAAGAAATGATACAGATAATAAAATACACACACACACACACACACACACACACACAGACACACGAGCCATTAAAAACTAATGGTGTAGGCTGAGTGTGTGGGGCAAATGGGAACGTGGAAGGTAGATGTGGTGACAGTAGTCAGGGGATAGGCCAAGCAGGTCTCGAAGTACAGTTGTGATTTGAAGTTGTGTGTAAGACAAGGGCCATTCCGGCTTGGGACAGAGGAAGAACAATGTGGGTACCATGGCATTTGGTCAGCTCCAAGGGGATTGGGAATTTGAGAGCTCTGTAGAGGCTCTGTTTCTGCAAGGTGCAGCAGGAAGGAACCATCCTAGAGGCCGCGATCCTGAATTTCCCAGCGGGTCTGGTATCCAAGCATATACAAAGGTTGCCAAATGCATGATGGTTGAGATTCTTTTGTTTGTGAACTATCAAACTACCTCAAGCACAAAATGGGATTTATTGGCTAAAATACCTAAGGGTGTCCCAAGGACGTGTCAGGCTGATCAAAGTGTTCAGCTGATGTCATCACAAACATGTCTCTCTTGATCTTGGGGTTCTCCTTCATGGTGGCAAGATGATGCCAGCAACTGTAGGCTTACATTCCACCAATTTACCATTCTTGCAGCAAGAGAGCATCTTTCTCCCAATAGATCTAGCAAAAGCCCACGTATTGGCTAATGCTTATCATCTCTAAAGGTCTAGGTCAGGTGCTTGTCCTTGGATCAATCACAGCGATTAGAGTAGTGCTGGCTTAAGTTGGTTGTTTTTTCCTGGAGTAAGGGCAAGATCATGATTCCAGCAACTGCATGGATTGAAAATAGGGAAAGTGATTTCTCCAAAGCAGTTGTGAATGTTGTGTTCACCAAATAGACAGATGTCTACTACAAGATGCTGTATATATATGAGCTCATATAAAAATCTCAACAACACATTGCTACGACCATTATTGGTCACAACGTACAGATAAGGTCATTGAAGGTCAGATGTTTTTCTCTTTGCGACTGTACCCCTGTACTCTGTACAGAGAGCTTGCTTAGGCCCTTTAGGATGGCCGAACCCAGTGGTACTCAGCCTTGGCTGCACATCAGAATCACCTGGTGATCTGGGAGTCAGAAAGTCTGGGAGTGGGACCAGGCATCAAAATTTTTCAGTGGTTATATATCAGCCATGGCTGAAAACCACAAGCCCAGAGGTTGTTTTCTTTTCAGAAAGTTGTAATGAGAGTGAAGAGATGAGCATTCAAAACAGCATTCCGTATTATCAGCGGCAGCACCGATAATGAGGCACAGACTCAAGGAAATCAAACTACCACAGGATAGCAAACTACCACCCCAGTGGAAATCAGGCATTGAGAATATAGACGGAGATGTTACTAATTTGGGAGTTTTAGGATTTCAAGGGCATCTGTGGTTCAATGTCATTTATTCCTATGTGGATATAACAAGCCTTCTGAAGTTTTAGCAGATGGAAGTCTTAGAAACATAAGCAAGACATTGTTCTCTCTGGGGACGTGTATTTAAAAAAATCTGGCCTATAAGGTTTTGGATGAGATGGTTGAAAGGTAATTAATAATATTTGAAAAACAACAATCCCTGATGCCTGGGGCCTCTAGTGTAGGAACCTTCTGGATGTACTCATGTGTTTTCTGCTCATGTTCTGGCAAGAAGTTTAACTGCCTTGTCTGAGTGGTCTAGACCTTGCAAGTATAGTTCTGCTTGTTTTATGTCTTCAGTAGAAGAACCGGGTTCGGATTCACAAAAGGAAGGCATTTTATTGCTGAAGCTCAACCCTCTTGTTGTGCATATTAGGGAACCAAGTCTCAGGAGATCACAATTTGAATTATGAATTCCAATGACGAATTTTTTGACCCAAACTTGTAGAAGTCGTTAGAATTTCTACCAAGTGTTTCTGTATGCTTTTGTTGATATTTTTCATAAAATAAAGTTTTGTTTTTTTAAAGTTCATTCTTCATTCTTTATAAGTTATTCTGAAATATCATGTTCATTTATTCTTTCCAGTAAATATTTACTCTGCACCTAGTGTGTGCCAGGCACTGGAGTAGGTGCCATAAATCATTGTATGCTGGCATTTGGAGTGACATTTTAGAAACTAACAAGTTCCAACCCTTACTATACTTTGGAGTTTAGCATTTGGTGCTTTTTATATTTTACCTTTTCATACAACTATTCTGGCTTCCAACGTAGGCTATATATTCTCAGAGGGACTATTCTGTGTCTTTTACTCTTTGTGTCCAAGAGCCTATTAACAGTTCCATTAATTATCTATAAATGGTAGTATTGGATGACTGGGCAAGTGACAGCTGGTAGATTTGTTAATTAAGCTGCAGCCCATGTTTCTTAGGTTCCTTACTTGTCTTGGTTTTAGTAGATAGTGGCATAAACACTTCTGCCTTCAGTCCTAATCTAATTTCCTCCGATGGGGATGTCCTTAGGATGGGATACAAGTCTTTCCTCAAATAAGAAAAAGCTGAGAAACTGTTTCCTTGTACTGATGCTCTGTGCCACCTAGCCGTGGACTTCTCTGTATCTTAGGTCCTTGATCTCTTTCTCCAAAAGGCAAGCCCTTTGGGCATAAGGTCACCCCTTGGTTAGGAAAGTACAGTGAAGGGCTCTCTAGTCGAAGTGCTGCTGATGCAAATCTCAGCGCTTCCATAGTCTCCCCCGGGGATTCTCCTTGCCTCCTCTTCCTTCAACCGAGAACCATCATCAGCTCATAACTGCCAACAGAATAAAGTCACTCCTATAACACTCCTTAGAGCATTTAGAGCCCCCTGCTATCTTGTCATCTCAAACCTTCTTGAGTCATGTCCTCCACCGCCCCTCATTGCACACCCTGCCCCACAGCCAAAGCAGAAGCTGGCAGCCTCCCGGACACACTGGCTGCTTGCTGCTATCCCTGGTCTTTGCTCTTCCAGCACCATGGACACCAGAGCTGTCTCCGCCCTTTATTTCTGCCTTTTGATAGTCCAGGCATCCATCAAGTGGAATCCAAATGCTACCTCTCCCTTGAATATTTCCTTAATTCTCCTGTTTCCCTGCATTTTGTTCAGGCCTTTGTTTGAGAGGACACATCATTTTGCCTTGTTTTAGAAGTGTTTGCATCAGTGTTTCCCTTGAGACCTTCCTTCCCTTCCTTCTCTCCCTTCTTCCTGAGCACTCAGTCTGTGCCGAACACTAGGGATGTAAAGATGCAGCAAACATGCTGTGGTTTCTGCTCCAAAGAAGTTTACAGTCCGGAGGGGGAGGCAGACATGTGAGCAACCAGAATGCAGATTTCAGGAGAGCCAAGATTTTTGTCTCTTTTAGCCACTGCTGAATCCAGACTGCCAGCAACAGTGCAGAGAACAGAGCTATTCTCAAGAAATGTTTGTTGAGTGAATAATCAGAAGTGTGGATGTAGATGCACATGTGGGTACATATATGTACATATGCATGCATGTGTGTGTATGTAAATATATAGAAAGGATAAAATAAAGTCCAATGAGTGCAGAGGAAGGAAGAATTTGCTGAGTCTTTCTTTCTTTCTTTCTTTCTTTCTTTCTTTCTTTCTTTCTTTCTTTCTTTCTTTCTTTCTTTCTGGTTTTATTTGTTTATTTGACAGAGAGTAAGAGAAAGCACAAGCAGGGGGAGCAGCAGAGGGGAGAGTGAGAAGCAAACTCCCCACTCAGCAGGGAGCTCGATGTGGGACTTGATCCCAGGACCCTGGGATCATGATCTGAGCTGAAGGCAGATGATTAACCAACTGAGCCACCCAGGTGCCCCACTGAGTCAGTTTCTAAGACATGAGTTGGAATTTGCCTGGCAAAAATTCTACTCTTGTTTTAGGCAAGGACTGGGTCTTAACCTTTGTTTTCCCATGTTTCCTACCCTGAGCTTCATGCATCATGGTAACTCAGTAAATATTGATGACACTGAACTGAAGCTGTTTCTAGTTAATCTGGAACACAGGACCCTCACTTCTCCCCTGTTTTGCCTGACATATTAAAGGACATACTGGTCCTAGTACTGATGCCAGATCTCTTCCCTCCCCTACCATCTGCTTTCTCGATGAGCTGACCCTGGGGATTTGGAAGGTCTTTGCTTTTTATAAAAGTGGAACTAGGACTGTCCACCCAGTATGGCCTCTGCAGGCTCCCAGGGACTTGTCTAGAATGATCCAATATAGTTTTGCCACACTGTTGCTCAGACTGGTGGAATTTGCTTCCCACTCGCAGGGTGTTACTTTATCAATCTCAGGATACTCCAAACATGAACTTTTGCTTCTAGAAAAGCCTGGAATTGCTGCTGTGAGGTTTGTTGAGTAGAAATGGTTGGATTGATGGAGCTTCTAGCACCTTCTACGTAATTAACTCAATTCAACAACTATTTTTTTTTTCAAAAAGAATGTGTTTTATTGTGTAACATAGTGTCAGTGGGGCCAATGCCCTTTACATATATGATTAACGTCATAATCCCCCTAATTTAATAACCTGCGTTTATCCATCAACAGCTATTTCTTGAGCACTCACTATAGAGCAGGCACTGGCCTAGGTCAGTAGGACATTCAGTAGTGAGGGATGCAAGGCCAAATCCTACCTTCGGCAAGCTTACAGGTGTTTGCGGTGTGTGTGAGTGTGAGTGTGTGTGTGTGTGTGTGTGTGTGTGTGTGTGTGTGGAGAAGTAGGGGATTAGGAAAAGTAGGGCAGTAACTATAGAACAAGACAAAATGTGACAAGTGCCAAACAATAGGATGGTCTCGGAAGTCTGAGCAGCTAATTCAATCTGAGTGCATTGATAGGTTTGGGGATATAGTTGAGAGGGGACATCCTCTCTGTGGAGTGGTGCCATGAGAGGAACAAGAGAAGCATGAAAACCAAGGGAAAGAGAGCCATGAGGCATCCATGAGGTGGGCATCCAGCACAGGAAAATGACTGGGTAATTATCTGGCCTGTCTGTCCCTTCTGAGAGAAAAACCTGTGTGCCTCCCTGATAGTCCCATAAATGGACCAAAGCACCAGGGAGGCTGAGGCCAGAGTACCAGGGCTTTGAGCCTTAGATCTTCCATGGACCCTCTGTGTGACCTTGGCCGTGCTCTACAACCTCACAAGCCTCTGATCCTCAGCAGGCACTGAGTAGGGGTCTGGGGGCAGTTGTAGCCAGCTGGAGGCTGTGGTTCCTAAATTGCATCCTTCTTCTGCTGGAGCTCCATATCCTGCTCAGAGCCTGTTCTTGGCCTGTCTGGGGTGCAGATACCCTGAGTTAGGAGTGAATAACTGGGGACGGTGGAGGGCGGCCACCGGAGAGAGGGGAACCAGGTTGGAGCACAGAGGGTGAGATGGCCTGAGTTTGCTTTCTTACCATCATTCAGTCAGTCTTGCTCCTTTGGCTGCAAAGAGAGAGAGAAAAATGAAGCTTGGTAGTTGTAGAATGCTGTTGGTATCGTGTTTGATTTAGGATTTAGCAGTATAAACCTCCAATGAACTATTTACATACTTATTTCCAACCCAGTGGGCTCAAGATTGACACCAGCACCTTAGATGTGTTCCTATAACTTACTATGTAATTGCTTTTTTCTTTCAGTGTCTGAACCTGTCAGGAAGTTGGAAACTTGCATTGCACCATCGCATTTCACTAAATTAAGCTTCTTTGTTTTCTTGCTTCACCAAATCACGTTGAGACCTCATGCCTTCTGTTTTAAAGCAGATCACCCCATAGAAAGTACAGTTTACCATTCAGAATGGGTGAGATTTGTGGAATGTATTCAAGAGAAGGGAGATGATTATTCCTTATTCCACTATTACTATCCTACTTTGTCTCCTGGCAACGGGCAGAGGAGTTTCGTTCCCCGTCTCTCTGTGGCTGGCTGACATGTGCTGACCATCCCTATGGGAAATAGCGAGGCCACCTTGTTGCTGTCTGGTACCCGTGTGGGACCTTCTCTTCCGATGTGCAATTTGGCTAACAGTGCCCCCTGAAGTGGGCTGGGTATGCCCCCCTCAGAGTCTGTGCTGGCTCAAATTCCTGATCAGCCTCTGAGAGTTTCACCATTTGAAAGTGGGAGAATGTACAAGTTGGTTCACGTGGCAGGTGTTTTGAGCTTGGAGTTTCTTTGTTCCCAAGTCTGGTTTGGGGTACAAACCCTCCAGCATGGCTGATTGGCTTCCTCAGGGTATCACTTGTTCTACTGCTCTCGGCTTTAGGACCTTCCATCATAACATCACCGGATCAGAGATACTTAGAGTTAAGAAGATCCGTGGAGGTTTGAGTCAACCCTCTCCTAGGTGCTGAGATTCCCACTCTGATGTCTTGGGTTCTCTTTATCCTTATCTTTCCTTACTTTTTCTCTGCTAGTTTGGACAGATTAGCAATTTACTAGTGGCTGCTGTCTTCTTCTACCCAATCCAAACAGGAGAGATTGGGGAGTTGAGCCATGGAAGAACCAAGAGCCATTGATAAGAAATAATTAATAAAGGGTAGCTGCTCAGGAATAAGCACAGGGCCTGGGGTAGAAGTGCATGGGGAAGAGCTGGGGCTGGGAGGGGATTTAGGAGTGGAGGGCCTAGGTTACAGCACTGCAGATTTTCTGCTCTGAGAGGCTGTTCTCTTCCACCCCACCCCACCCCATGCAGAAGGACACCAGCTTTCACTCTTCCTCAGGAACATATTACGAGCTCAGGGAATGAAAAATGAGCATACACAGGCCAATTGGATTTCTCTTAAGAGCATAAGCAGTATGAAAGACAAATCAGAAGAGCTTATACTAAAGGAAGCAGAAGTAATAGACAAAGCAAATAAAAAGGAAAAGTGAAAAACATCAGCTAGATGCCCAAATAAGAAACCCCTCACTCATATCCCCTAGTCCCCAACAACCATAATTTGAGATTCATCTCTGAACAAAAGTGTCTTTTCGTGAGCACCCTGGGATCCGGGTAGGAGACTGTAAAACCCGAGATAGTGCAAGACCAAGGAGGGCCATTTGGAGAAAGCAGGCCCCCACCCAGGTACCTCACTTGCTAACTGTGGTCTCTGCCACAGATCCAGAAACACCTCTGTATCCCCGAGAGCTCAGTTATAGCCTCCCTGGCTTTGGTCCTGTCACCAGCACCATACACAAGGGACCTGGCCAGAGTCGCCCTCACCTGTGGGCCCTGAAGTGGCCTGTGAATCAGCTCAAGCCCGTCTTGGCCATTGTCCAAGAGCCCCTGGAGGTGAGGCCATCAAGATAGAGACATGGGTTTTCCCAACTTCAGTCCCCTTCTCAAAAAGACCAGCTAGCAGCTACCCACAGGCAAGACACCATTGTGAAAACCATGCCCAGAATCACGCCCCCAGCAACGGAGATTGAGAAAGAGGGCTTTAGAAGGTAGGAGGAGCAGTTTCACTTTGATCATGTTGCCACTCCCCTAGATGGGCACAGGGATCACTGGGGGGAATCTGCTGGACTCGACCACCAAGGATCAGGCAGAGATGAAGGGGAACGTGGCTTAGCACAACCAGCGCTCAGATCTTGTTGAATCACATGTCTGTGTGCACTAGCATCTGGGTGAAAGCACAGCCAGCAGCTCTGCCTGTCCACTAAGTCAAGCCCATGGACCTTTCTGGCCAGGGAGTGATTTGAATCCCTACCCAGTGGGCCAAATAGGCCATGGAGCCCATTCTATAGCCTCACCCAAGCGGGGAAGCAAATTCTCAGCCCCATGCAACTGCCAAGCATAGTGTTCAGCCCTGCCTGACAAGAAGCGTGGTCAGAGAACCTTGGCAGCTGTGGAAACTTCTCACAGCCCTGGTCAGGTGGGGGAACCAAGCCAGCAGCCTTACCCATTTGTTGAGCATGGCCTCTGGCCTCACATGACCTGGAAGACTGAAGAGGGACCCTGGGCAGGAAGCCCAGCCAGTGACTCTGCCCAATTGGTGTGCAGAGACTGTGGCTTCAATCTACCAAGGTTCCCAGACAGTGACCCCACCCAACCTCAAAACACAGTCTCCAGCCTCATCCAACTACAGGATCCAGCGGGAGGCCCTGCCCAGGTAGCGAGCCTGGGCCGCAGCATCTCCCAATAGCAGAGCACAGCCCGTGGGCTACCTGATTGTGGAGCTCAGCCTGCAGCCCCACACATCTGAGGGACAGCCCATGCCCCTGCCTGACTGTAGAACAGAGCTTTGTCCCACGGTGAAGCTGTCAACGGTTTAACATAGCCAAAGTAAAACCAATGACTCGCTGAGGTAGTAATTGGTAAAAATTATTGTGCACAGTTTGCAAGCCAGGAGCACTCAGACCAGAACATGAATGAGTCTCAGCTTTATTGTTTAAGGCAGCTTAGAGAGTGAGAAAGCAGTGACCCTTTATTCTTCACGGGAATTGGTTATATTATAATTTTCAGTGGTTACATCATACCAATTTTAAACAGTTCAAATTTGCTTATCATTTCTAGAGGCACAAGCAAGAAATGATGCAGGTCAAGGTAGCCTTGTAAAAAAAAAAAGCTAAATGAAACTGCCTTCGGGACTAACCAGTTCTGTCTGCTCAAGGAATCTTCAAGACTCATCTCTGTTCATCCTTGATTTTAATGATTCCCTCTGTTCAGGCTTTCTCTCCACAAGCTGAGAGTGTGTCCAAACCATGATAGCATTATTCTCGGTTACCATTGTTGATGTAGTCATGCTGAAGAACCACACATTCACTGTTTCCACTTGTCGGGTCGGGTCATCAGGCCAGAGGGCCATGTAATCACTTCTTCATCATTCATGTGGTTATTGGTAATTTCATCCAGTTGTCTGGTCCTGATGGATACCATTTGGCATATAGAGTGGCTGCTGACAAGTATTTAAAACCTTTGAGAATATATGGCTCACTTGAGACGTTAATATGAGAATAGCCAAGGCTTGAGAAACTCTCCAGAGCACTGATTCCCAGGAGCCAAGATTTAACCAATTAAATAAACCAAAGGGGTTATAATCAGATTCAGGCCTTACCTTTCTAAGCCCCTGTACAATTTTTTCACAAGTTATTTACATAAGCACAACATGATGTATTAGCAAACACATCTTCCTGATTGGGTACGGACAGGTGAACTTGAGGATGTCAGATTTCAGGAGGCCGTGTTGCAGGTGGGCTTTCTTCTCAATTAGGCCTCTCTATGATGTGAGCAAGCAGGCATTTTAATGAGAGATGTTTCTGTGGAAACAAAAGAAAGACAAAGGTTAATAGTTTGAGCAAATTATAAATTCAGTTTTCTGAGTTTGGAGAGAGGCCAGTTGAGAAGCTCTCTAGAGATTCGGTTCTAAGCATCCTTATATGGAGGAAGACAAGCCATGGTAATCAGACAGATTTTCCTAGTTTGCAATGTGACTGGGTCTGGTGAACTTTCTGAGTGGCCATAGTGGGAAAGGCAAGAGGGTTGTTCACATATTGAGTTGTGCTAAATCTCTGAAGTTTATATCAATTTGTCCAACTTTAGCTTGCATGGCTTTGGGAAAAGGACAGCTCTTAGTTTCATAGTGGTTCCAAGTCAAATTAGTGGAAGAAAATTGAAAATGTCAGTTTGGAGAGTTTTAGGCACCTATTGGAGGAGGAGCTAAGAACAACTTAACTCTTTTAGTAGAGAAAATTCAGTTTTCTTAGGACGTTCAAGGACTTGATAAAGACAAAACATAGAATCTTTGTTTTTTATACAGAATACACTATGGTAAAGAAAAATCTTGGTTTACAGACCAGAATCTAAGAAAACTGTGTCCTTTTAACAGAAGGAAAACCAAATTCTAATTTTGTACCAGTATAGTTTTGATATTACAATTTTTCCTTTTTTTTTCTTTTTAACTTAACTAAATCCATTTTAATCTTAGCTTGACCACACATAAAATTCCTTTCTCAAGGTGTCTGGGTGACTCAGTTTGTTAAGCATCTGCCTTTGGCTCAGATCATGATCTCAGGGTCCTGGGATCGAGTCCCACATTGGGATCCCTGCTCAGCAGAAGTCTGCTTCTCCCTCTGACCCTCCCCCGACTTGTGCTCTCTCTCAAACAAATGAGTTTTTTTAAAGAATTCCTTTCTCAAGATTGATTTTCTACAAACCTACCACAGCTTTCTATATCCATATAGGTTTTGTTCTTTTTCCTTCTTATTCTGCAACAATCATTTTACTTTAAGATAAAATTATCTTCTTTTATTCCCCTTACCAAACATGCATCTCTATTCTTCATACCTTCTGCTATTGAAAACACACTTTCTACTTTTCCTGTATAGTCATTTTTTTAATCCTTATTAGTTCAAGTAGTTACACAAAAGCAAAAATGAACACAAAAAACCAACAAAAAAACTTCCCCAAGCCTCTTTTGCTATTAAATTCAACCTTATTATTCAAATATTATTTTCTCGATTTCAAAACTTACAAAGCTTATCTAGACAAGAATACAAGGCAATTGTTACAGAGTAATTACAGATTTACTCTTATAGGATAACATAATTGCCTATGTACTATGTTAAATGAATGTAAACTCCTATGTGATATAGTTTAAATAAACCATATCCCTTTTGGGAATTACAATATGGGATTCATTCGTGCCTATAGGCTCATCCTGACACTGCTCTTTTAGACTGGGAATGATAGAACAGGTAAGGGCAACAAGAGCCCCACGTCATTACTAACGAAGGCTGCTCTATGTTGAGTAGGGAGAATAAAGATTTGAAAAATGGGTCAACAACTTCTAAATTGATGGCAGCACTGTAAATATCTGGGAAGCCACCAGCAGAATTCCCAACCTTGTAAGCAGTTCTGAGAAATGGGGAAAGTTCTTTTAAACAAAGATTGCTATCTGGTTACAAAAAGAGAAGGTAACTAAGTATGAACCTCTCACAGAGTGATCATGAGCCTGGTCTGGGCGGGGGTGGGGGGGTCACCACTGTGTGTAGAGGACAGAAATGGTGATTATTCTTGTATTTGTCTTTTCAGCTGATTGCACAGACCTTTTTGTTACTCAGTTTTTTGTTTTATAAGAGCAGTGGCTTTAAAACACGGATCATTCCACAGCAAGAAATATAGCATATATTGTGGCACAGCACAGACTTACATATATAAAACCATATACGTAACTGAAATAAAAGTTTAATAAGTGGGCACATATTTTCTATTTTCAGTATACACCATGTATGTAACTCTATTTTGCACTCTATGAAGTTATTCTCTTTTATTTATATGTAGAATTTAAATCTAGAATAAATCAATCTATACATTATAGATAAAATGAAGACATATATTAGCCATTTATCTGTGTGGGTCAATATAGATAAGTATATTTTCTATTTAAATAAATATTAATCACCATTCACCAATGGTCTATGACCACAGGTGGAAAAACGAGAAGTTACAGTAAAGTCTTCTGCCGTAGGAGAAAGTGCTCGTGGGTGTTCCCGTGTTTCTCGCCTTCCAAAGGGATACTTGCTGCATTGCCCGCATTCTCTTAGCACCAACGCACACAGTTTGCAGAATTCGTTTATGCTTATTGCTCTAAATGTTCTAACAGTTTCTCTTTGGTTCATTTTGTATTCCCAGCTCTTCTTCCAACTTTTTCAGTGATTTGACACTTCAAGTTGCCCTCCAGTGAAAACAAGAGAGCGCACAATATGAACTGTCATAGATTAGCATTCTATAGTAGATTAGCCAGTTTATAAGAACATTTCAAAATTGTTAGAACCATATTGTTTCTCATAATAAATTTTTTGTGGCATAAAACATGTTTATTAATAGACGCAAATGTGGTTTTTTTGGATCTCTGAATAAAAATTAAAAAGCTGAAAGTAGATAAACTTATGTTTAACATTCAATGTTTGTCTTATTTGAAAATGATTTAGATTCAATGAATATCCATTATTCAGTTTAACTTAGTACAAACTTTGATCTTATTTATATTTACTTAAATTACTTGTTTTTAACAATTATGCTTGGATTAGATCTCAAAATAATTTTCCATCATCTTAAATTCTTTTGCTTTTCGACAAATTTTGAAGAAATGCCTGCTTTTATTAAGTCAACAAATTGAAATTAGCTTTTGTTTATCAAAAATTATCCCAGATATTATGAACTTGAAAAAACTTTAGTTTCTGTGTTTCTGAAAGTATACTTGATTTATATAAATGCTTCATTTTCTTTGAGACAATTAAATAGAGCTCTTTACAAATTAATTTTGGCAATACCATCTGGAGGTAGAAAAATATCCCATATCCACAATATGCACACACACACACATGTAACATAGATAGACACAGAGATCTTATAACTTTTCTTTTAAAACTTTTAGCCATGTCTCAGGTACAAAACTGAAAAAAATAATTGAATTCAAATTGTGTTTCTGACAGATGGACTAAGTAAGTTAAGTAAGGTTACCTGTTCAGATGCCCAAAGTTTTTTACTATAGATTTTTTATTTGTATGCTTCAGGGATCCTTTCAGAACTATATTTGAAGTCATTTTGTCTTTTAGAAGCTTCTGCATACCAACCAAAGAATGAATTCCATTATCTCCAAGAGGTTTGGGATCCTTTCTTTCAAGGGTGCCACTTAAGATGAACCTATCTAAAACAAAGATTCCGCAGAATGGCCATTGTGATTCTACATTATTAAAAACTTCACCCATTTTGCCAGAAAGGCACAAGATAATGGTCCAAGCGCCATGTAAAATCTATCTTGCCTTTGGATATCCTAAAATATCTTAACTATGAGGGGCTCTGTTTTCCAATAGCTGTTCTAAAACATCTAGAATCACCTGTTTTCCCTGAAATTTGAACAGGATGGGTGACTCACACATCAGCAAACAAAAGCAGAAACCGGAAAGGAAAACAGAAACCGAAGACAAGTGTGCACAGTACAGTTGGAGAGCTCAGAATGCAGAGAGCAGAGCTCAGATCCAAGAAAGACTTACCGCAAGCCCCAGGGTCAGGGAGGAAGCTGTGAGCTCAGTGGGCTCTGTGGGTACCAGCACTTGGTTGCTCACTGGCATTGGAGTTGTTGGATCCCACTTCTAGCTCCATGAAATGTCAAAAGTTCAAAAGAGCCAACATAAAACCAATGAATCACTGGAGTGGTAATTAGCAAAATTCTACACCATAAAGAGACAATTTGCAAAAAGACAATTTGCAATACAGGAGCACTCAAACCAGAACAGGGAATGAGTCTCAGGGGTGTATTGTTACAAGGCAGCTTATATAGTGAGAAAGCAGTGACTGTTTATTCTTCATGGTGATTGATTACAATATTACGATTTTCAGTGGTTGCTTCATATCAATTTTAAGAAACAGTTCAAGTTCGGTTATGATTTCTAGAGACATAAGCAAGAACTGATCCAGGTCAAGTTAGCCTCCTAAAATAAGCTAAATTAAGCTTTGCCTGTATTACTGACTGATTCTGTTTGCTCAGAGAACCTGTGAGGCTAGGCTCTATCTGTCCTTGATTTTAACAAAACCCAGATGGTGGCCCCACCTAAACACAGAGTCCAGCCAGAGGCACCCTCCAGTCACAGAGCCCAGCCTGAGATTCTGCCAGACCCAGATCAATTGCAGGGCCTGTCCCATGGCACTGTGCAGTCGCAGAGTCCAAATGTGGACACCTTCCTGCCAGGGAACACAGCCTGTGAGTTTGCTGGACCAGAGATGATTACAGAGCCCAGCCACTAGCTCTACAAAAGTGGAAACAGCATTCTCAAACTTCTGGGATGTAGCAAAAGCATTTCTAAGGGGGAAAGTTTACCACTATCAATGCATACATTAAGAGAAAAAGAAAGATCCCAATTAAATAACTTAACTTTACATCTCAGGAACTAGAAAAAGAAAAACCTAACCCCAAGTTAGCAGAAGGAAGAAAATAATAAAGATTAGAACAGAAAGAAATGCAATAGAGAATAGGGAAACAAAGTAGAAAAAATTGACAAAAATAGGAGTGGATTCTTTGAAGAGAGAAACAAAAGTGACAAAACTTTAGCTAGAGTCACCAAGAAGAAAAGAGAGAGGACTCAAATAATGCAATTATAAGTAAAATTATAAATGAAAGAAGAGATATTACAACTAATACCACTGAAATATAGAGGATCACAAGAAATTACTATGAATAACTATGCCAACAATTGGATAATCTAGAAGAGATGGATAAATTCCTAGAAACAAAAATCTACCAAGACTTAATCAGGGAGGGGTGCCTGGGTGGCTCAGTCTTCGGCTCATGATCCCCGGGTCCTGGGATTGAGCCCTGCATCAGGTTCCCTGCTCAGCGGGAGTCTGCTTCTCCCTCTCCCACTCCCCTTGCTTGTGTTCCCTTTCTCGCTGTCTCTCTCTGTCAAATAGATGAATAAAATCTTAAAAAAAAGAGACTTAATCAAGGAGAAATAGAAAATACAGAGAATGGACCAATGGGTAAGGTTACAGAATCAATAATCAAAACCTTCCAACACAGAAAAGTGTAGGACCGGATGGCTTCACTGGTGAATTGTACCAGACACTTCAAGAAGAATTCTCAGACTTTTCTGAGAAATTTAAAAATAGGGAATACTCCCTAACTCATTTTACAAGGCTGGCATTAACCTGAGGTAAAGACACTATAAGAAAACTATAGTCGCCACTATATCTAATGAATATATATATATATATATATATATATGTATATATGTATGTATATATATATATGTGTGCAAAATTCTTTACTTTTTAAAAGTTTATTTAAATGTCAGTTACTTAATGTACAGTGTAGTATTAGTTTCTGATGAACAATTTAGTGATTCAACACTTACATATACAATACCCAGTGCTCTTCACAACAGGTGCAAAATTCTTAATAAAATACTAGCAAACTGAATTCAACTGCCCATTAAAAGGAGCATATGCCATGATCAAGTGCGATTCATCCATAGGATGCAAGGATGATTCAACATATGCAAATCAATAAATGTGATACCTCACATTAGTAGAATGGAGACAAAATGAGAGACAAATCTTATGATTATTTCAATAGGTACAGAAAAGGCACTTGACAAAATTCTACATCCTTTACTGATCAAAACAAACCTCTCAACAAATTGAGTAGAAGGAACATACCTCAACATAATCAAGGCCATATATGACGAAGGCTGAAGGTTTTTCCTCCAAGATCAGGGACAAGACAAGGGGGCCCACAATTACCATCCTATTCAACATTGTTGGAGTAAGTAATCAAGAGGACATGACTGCTAGTTGAGTCTCAAGCTGGGCCCAGGCATTGAGAAGCCCCTCATCTCTACCCTGTCCTTGGTATATATGCTTTATCTACAATTCCCATATTAAGAATTTGTCTTTTGCATAATAGCCATTCTAATAAACATGAGGTGTAGTTTTGATTTGCATTTCCCTGATGATTAGTGATGTTGAGCACCTATTCATGGACCAAGGACATCACCTCAAGAGAATAAGGTGTGGTTGAGACCATCTAGACAATATATGTGACTAAACCCAGTTAAGGCGTCTACATAAACTTTTGAGATCCTGGTGGGTGAGTGTGGAGATTTACTTATCTTGCAGCCACCCAAGAAAAGCCTCATGAGTCATTTCCCTTGCTTATTAAACCTGCCACCTACCAATCAAGAGTGGTCTGCCTCTTTCTTTACTTTCTCCCTGCCCTCTGTGTAGAGAGGTCAGTTTGTGAATCAACAGACATAGTACTAAAAGTCCTACTGCCAGAGCAATCAGACAAGAAAAGAAACATAGTCATCCAAATTAGAAAAGAAGTTAAATTGTCCTCGTTTGTATATGATATGATCTTATATATGGAAAATCCTAAAGACTACCAAAAAACTCTTAGAACTAATGAAAAAGTTCAGCGAAGTGCAGGATATAAAATAAACATACAAAAAATCAGTTGCATTTGTATATACTAACAGTAAACTCTCAGGAAAAGAAAGAAAACCAATCATATTTGAATAGCATCAAAAGATATAAAATATTTAGAATAAATGTAACCAGAGAAGTGAAAGATCTTTACACTGAAAACTATAAGACATTGATGAAAGAAATTGAAGAAGACATAAATAAATGGAAAGATATCTGTGTTCATAGATTGGAAGTATTAATATTATTAAAAGATCCATACTACCCAAAGCCACCTACAGATTTAATGCAATCTCTAACAAGAGTCCAGTGGCATTTTTCACAGAAATAGTAAAAAACG
Source organism: Nasua narica (assembly GCA_028533885.1). Classification (NCBI taxonomy): domain Eukaryota; kingdom Metazoa; phylum Chordata; class Mammalia; order Carnivora; family Procyonidae; genus Nasua; species Nasua narica. Next base: position 77,344,126 of record CM052799.1, read on the forward strand.
ATACGATATATGGAACAACAAAAGACCCCAAATAAAGCAATCCTGAGAAAGAAGAAAAAAGCTGAAGGTATTATATTTCCTGATTTCAAACTACATGAGAAAGCTATAGTTATCAAAACAGACTGGTCCTGACATAAAAACAGATACCTAGACCAATGTAGCAGAATAGAGATTTTGGAAATAAACTCATTCGTATATGGTTAATTAATTTATAACAAAGGAACCAAGAATATTCAATGGTAAAAAAGATAGTCTTCCCAACAAATGGTATTGGGAAAATAGAACAGCCATGTACAAAGGCATAAAACTGGACTCCTGTCTCACACCACTGACAGAAATTAACTCCAACTGTATTAAAGACTTAAAACATAAGACCCCAAATCATAAAACTTCTAGAAGAGAGCAAAGGGGAAAAACCTCCTTGATACTGCTCTTGGCAACAATTTTTTGTATATTACACCAAAAGCTCAGGCAATGAAAGCAAAAATAAACAAGCAGGGCTACAGCAAACTAAAAAGCTTTTCTGCAGAGCAAAAGAAATGATCAACAAAATGAAAAGGCAATCTATGGAATGGGAGAAATTATTTGCAAGCCTACCTGATAAGGAATTAATATCTAAAATATACAAGGTGCTTATACAACCCAATAACTCCCCCCAACAAAACAAACTTGCAAATAATCCAGTTTAAAAATGGACAAAGGATCTGAATAGGCATTCTTCTGAAGGAGGTATACAAATGGCCAACAGATCCATGAATAGGTGCTCAACATCACTAATCATCAGGGAAATGCAAATCAAAACTACACGTCACGTTTATTAGAATGACTATTACACAAAAGACAAATGATAACAAATGTTTTTAAGAATGTGGAGAAAAAAGAACTGTTATACACTGTTGGTGGGAATGTAAATTGATGCAGCTATCTTCCATGGTGGAAGGTGGAAGGTGGAAGGTTCCTCAAAAAATTAAAAATAGAACTACCATATGATCCATCAATTCCACTCTAGGTACATATCCAAAGGAAATAAAATCACCATTTTGAAAAAAAAAATCACCATTTTGAAGAGGTATCTCCTTCTTTATGTTCATTGCACCATTGTTTACAGTATCCAAGACATGGAAACAACCTGTCACTGACAGATAAATGGATAAAGAAATGTGATACACACACACACACACCCATAAAAGAAGGAAATCCTGATATTTACAACAACATGGATGAATCTTGAGGGCATTATGATCAATGAAATAAGTCAGATGGAGAATGCAAATGTTGAACAATCTCATTTATGTGTAGAATCTAAAATAACCAAACTCATAAAAGCAGAGTAGAGTACTAGTTTTCAGGGGAGTTGGGGGAGGAATGTGTGAAGGTAGTCAAAGGATACATACTTCCAGTTATAAGATGAATAAATTTGGGGGACAATTATATCTATAGCTACATTAACTATAGTAGGGTATGGTTACTATAGTTAACAATACCGTATTGTATACTTTAGAGTTGCCAAGAACATGGATCTTAAAAGTTCTCAGCATTCCCACACATATACACATACACATCAGTAACTATGTGAGGTGATGTATTTGTCAACTACCCTATTGTGGTAATCATTTTGTGATATATACATATATCAGATAACCAGCAGTACACCTTAATGTAATTTTTCAGTTATATCTCAGCAAGTTGGAAAAAAAGACAATGATTTGAAAATTACGGAACACGCTTTTTGCGGGGACAGGTATTGGAATATTATTTGATATAACCCAATGGCTAGTAGTTTGGCAATACTCATAAAATCTTAAATATACCTTTGACCTAGGAATTCCACCTTTACACAATTAAGCTATAGATATATATACATATTCCTGAAATGGTGTGTATGCAAAGTTACAATATTTATTTATAGTGTTTATTAAGTGCCTACTATGTGCCAGAAGCTGGCGATATAATGATAAACAAGACAGACAAATCCCCAATCCTGTAGAGCTTGATTCCAAGCTCTAGAGACAGAAAGACAATAAAAATAAATGAATAAGACATGTCTGCCTGCCTCACTTGCTGCTGATCCACCATTTTGGTGCCAGGACCTGCAGAGTGGGGACCTGAGCTGAAGAGGGAACCAGAGTGGAGCCAAGCCAAGGGTTGCAGGCTAGGGTGGAGCTGCACATGGATGGCCATGTAGGATATCTTCTTTGAGGTTCTAGTACCCACAGGTGAATAGGGCAACTAAGTTAAGCCTGAGCTGGGTACAGCCCAATCTCACTTTCCAAAATATACATCCAACCAGAGGAAGGATATATAACAGCTCTGAATATTTATTGACTCCTAAATCAGCATGGCTTTTTAGAGAGGACTTCCTCTTATCCCTGACTTCTAATAATTTCCTCTTCTTGAAAAACATCACAGAAATATGAAGCAAGGAATTAAAATAAATTCTCTCTTCCATAGACAATCTATATTAATTGGTTAAAAGATTTTAACATCATTAAAATAGCAAAACTGGGGGCACCTGGGTGGCTCAGTCAGTTAAGCATCCAACTTCATTTGGGCTCAGATTATGATCTTAGGGTTGTGAATTTGACCCCCACATTGGGTTCTGCACTCAGCAAGGAGTCTGCTGGAGATTCTCTCTCTTCCTCTCCCTCTGCCCTGCAGCCCACTGCTCATGCTCTCTCATGCTCTATTTCTCTCTTTCTCAAATTAATAAATAAATCTTTTTTTTCTCCCCAAATATGTTTATTTTAATTTTTCAGTGTTACAAGATTGATTGTTCATGCACCACACCCAGTGCTCCATGCAATACGTGCCATTCTCAATACCCACCACCAGGCTCACCCCCCCCAACCCCTCCCCTCCAAAACTCTCAGTTTGTTGCTCAGAGTCCACATCTCGTGGTTCATCACCTCCTCCGATTTCCCCCCATTCACTTCTCACGATGCCCTCCATGATTTTCTTTATACTCCACACGTAAGTGAGACCATAAGATAATTGACTCTCTCCGCTTGACTTATTTCACTCTGCATAATCTCCTCTAGTCCTGTCCATGTTGATACAAAAGTTGGATATTCATCCTTTCTGATGGAGGCATAATATTCCATTGTATAGATGTACCACATCTTCCTTATCCATTCATCTGTTGAAGGGCATTTTGGTTCTTTCCACAGTTTGGGTATTGTAGCCATTGTGTCTATGAACATTGGGGTATATGTGGCCCTTCTTTGTACTGCATCTGCTTCTTTAGGGTAAACACCGAGTAGTGCAATTGCAGGGTCATAGGGTAGCTGTATGGCCATGTAGGATATCTTCTTTGAGGTTCTAGTACCCACAGGTGAATAGGGCAATGGAGATTTCCTGAGGAATCTCCATACTGTTTTCCAAAGTGGCTGCACCAACTTGCATCCCCACCAACCCCTCCATCCCCAGTGGAGGAGGGTTCCCCTTTTTCCACATCCTCTCCAGCATTTGTTGTTTACTGTCTTGTTGATTTTGGCCATTCTAACTGGTGTAAGGTGGTATCTCAGTGTGGTTTTGATTTGAATCTCTCTGATGGCTAAAGATGATGAACATTTTTTCATGTGTCTGTTAGCGATTTGTATGTCTTCTTTGGAGAAGTGTCTGTTCATGCCTTCTGCCCATTTTTTGATGTGATTATCTGTTTTGTGAATGTTGAGTTTGAGGAGTTCTTTATAGATCTTAGATATCAGACCTTTGTCTGTAGTGTCATTTGCGAATATCTTCTCCCATTCTGTGGG
>CM052799.1:77348380-77449465 GCA_028533885.1 Nasua narica
AATCTCTATCTTTTGGTATCGGTTGAGACCTGATTTGTGGCCCAATATGTGGTCTATTCTGGAGAAAGTTCCATGTGCGCTTGAGAAGAATGAGTATTCTGTTGTTTTAGGGTGGAATGTTCTGTCTATATCTATGAGGTCCATGTGGTCCAATATGTCTTTCAAAGCTCTTGTTTCTTTATTGATTTTCTGTTTAGATGATCTGTCAGTTACTGAGAGTGGCGTGTTAAGATCTCCTAGTATTAAGGTATTCATGCCAATATGACTCTTTATTTTGATTAACAGTTGGTTTATGTAGTTGGCTGCTCCAATGTTGGGGGCATAAATGTTTACAATTGTTAGATCTTCTTGGAGGATAGACCCTTTAAGAATGATGTAGCGTCCTTCTGTATCTCTGACTACAATCTTTAGCTTAAAATCTAATTTATCTGATATGAGAATTGCTATCCCAGCTTTCTTTTGAGGTTCATTGGCATGAAACATGGCTCTCCATCCTTTCACTTTCAGTCTGGATGTATCTTTTGTTTCCAAATGTGTCTCTTGTAGACAGTATATGGACGGGTCCTGTCGTTTTATCCATTCTACAACACCCCAGCTGCCTTTCTGCGGCTCCGCAAAAGGGGCGCCCGGGAGGTTAGGCCACTTGCCTGCATTCTCTCCGCGGCCGGCGGGATCGCTCATGCTCTGCGGCGGGCTGTGAAGGGCGCGGTCGCGGGCGCACACAGAGAAAAGCTGTGGCTCGTGGACCACCGCAGACTCTCTAAAGGTGCTTGCAGGCCAGCCCGGCCCACAGGTTGTTGCAAAGAGCGGAAAGCTGCAGGTTCAGGAATCGCGGACTGGATCCCCCCACCAGTCTCACTTTGGGGCGCTCCTTTCCAGGAGTGTGGGTCCAAGCTGGTGCTCGCGACCACCCCCTTCCACTACTTACTCCTAAGAACTTTTTGCCCTTTTTAAGTATTTTTAACGGACTCTACGTTAATGCTGGTCCCCTGCCACCGGGCACTTTCCTTTGGGGTATTACTGTCCTTGGTTAGCTTCTGGTGGCTCCCTCCCCCTTTTGTTTATCCTCCGATATCAGTTCTAGTGTTCCCACTTTGCTTTTACCTCTCCAATGCTGTCTTCTGCTCTCGGAGAGATCCCAGAGTGAGAAATCTTTCTCCTCAGGGTGATTTCATGGGTGTTCAGCATGTTCTGGTAGATTTCCAGCTCACTTTTGGGGACCAGTTGCTGCAGGACCTGTTACTTCTCCTCCATCTTGCCCCCCTCCCCCATAAATAAATCTTTAAAAAAATAAATAGTAATACTTCACAAGTTTATATGTTGGAAGCAATCTCTATAAAATGTCCATCTGTCTTCTTTGCATAAATTGACAAGACGATCCCAAAAGTCATTTAGAAATATATGGGGCCCAGAACAACCAAAACAACCTTGAAAGAGAACAAAGTTACAGGACTCACATTTCCTGATTTCAAAACAAGGGTGGAGTAGTCAAGACTGTGTGGTACTGGCATAAGAATAGACATATAGATAAAAATGAAATAGAATTGGGAGCCCAAAAATAAATTCATATACTTACAGTAAATTTGTTTTGATATGCATACAAAGAAAACTCAATGGTAAAAGAAAAGTCCTTTCAACAAATGGTGCTAGGACAACTGAATATCTACGTAAAGAAGAGTAGAATTCTATTCCTACCTCATACCACCTACCAAAATAACTCAAAATGGACTGAAGACTGAAATGTAAATGCTAAAACTATAAAACTCTTAGACGAAAACATCAGAGTAAATCATGACTGTGGAGTAGGTAACAGTGATTTAGCGATGACACCAAAAGCCCTCGCAACAAAAGAAAAATTAGATAAATTGGAGTTAATAAAATTGAAAGTTAGTTGTGCCTTAAAGATAGTCTTAAGAAGTGAAGATACAACCCACAGAGTAGGAGGAGCATACTTGCAATTATATATCTGATAACCATCTAGCATCTAGTATGTATAATGAGCTCTTACTACAAAATAAAAAAAGGTAAATAACCCAGTTAAAAATAGGTCAAGTGTTTGAATAAGTATTTCTCTAAGGAAGGTATACAAATGACCAATAAGTAAATGAAAAGATGCTCAATGTCATTCATTATTAGGGAAATGAAAATCAAAACCACAGTGAGATACCCATTTTTGCCCATTAAGTAAAAGAAGACAGAAAATAACAAGTGTTGGTGAGAATGTAAAGAAGTTGGAACTTTTATTCATTGCTGGTGGGAATGCAAAATGTGCAACCACTTAGGAAAACAAGTTGGCAGTTTCTCAAAATGTTAAACATAATGTTAAACATAAAGTTACCATAAGACCAAAAATTCCACTCCTAGGAATCTACTCAAAGTATTTCCTTAAGAAATGAAAACATGTATCCACACAAAAATTTGTACACAAATGTTCATAGCAGCAATATTCATAATAGTAGAAACAAGTGTCCATCAATAGAAGAACAGATTTTTTAAAATATATATCCATACAACAGAATTTTAGCCATAAAAAAGGAAGAGGCACTAATACATGTCAAAATATAGATAAATCTTGAAAACATGATGTTAATGAACAATTCCAAACACAAAAGGCCATATGTTATAGGATTTCATTTATAGTGATGTTCAGAACAGGCAAATCTATAGAGAAGAAAGTAGATCAGTGTTCATCAGGGTCAGTGGTAAGAGGAGGCTGGGGAGTAACCACTAATTGGTATGGGGTTTCTTTTGGGGGGGTCATGAAAATGTTCTAGAATTAGTGATAATGGATACAAATTCCGTGATATACTAAAACATGCTGAACACTTTAAAGGGGATAAATCTTAGAGTATGCAAATTATATCTCAATACTAAAATTAATGAATAAGTAAGATATGTAGTCTGTTAGAATATGACAAATATAGATTTAAAAGACATTGTTGACATGATTCAGCCACTAACTACTGGGGAGCCTTGTTAGTGGCCATCTTTAGCAAAATAAGGTTTTAGTCTAAATGATCTTTTGGGTCCCTTCCAAATCTAGATTCCAATGATTCTCTCAACCTTCATTAATAATCAACAATTTCAAAAGAAGTGCTGGAAAAGTCAATTCTAGAAAAAAAAACCCAACTGCTTATATTTTTGGTATCTTACTTAAAGCAGCTCTATTTCTTTTTCTCTTTCTAAAATAAACCAAATAAATGGGGAAAAAAAATATGTGGCCAGCTTAAACCGAGATGTGCTATCAGTGTAAAATACAGAGTGGATCTCAATAACTTACTTTGAAAAAGAAATGTAAAATATTTCATTAATGATCCTTATTTAAGGTAGAAAAATTATGTTTTGATATATTTTATTAATGAAAGTCACTGTTAAATTTCATCTTTTTTACTCATTTAATGAGGCTACTATAGTAATTGAAATTACATATATGATCCACATTATTGTCTCACATTTATTTATTTATTTATTTGTTTGTTTATTTATTTATTTTTATATAATGTATTATTTGCCCCAGGGGTACAGGTCTGTGAATTATCAGGCTTACACACTTCATAGCACTCACCACAGCACATACACTCCCCAATGTCCATAACCCAGCCACCCTATCCCTACCCCCCTACCCCCAGCATTTTATTTCATTTTTCTTGTTTCATTTTTCATTTGTTTCATTTTTCCCCCACTACCCCTCACAACCCTCCACCCTGCCTCTCAAATTATTCATATCAGAGAGATCATGTGATAATTATCTTTCTCTGATTGACTTATTTCACTTAGCATAATACCCTCTAGTTCCATCCACGTCATTGCAAATGGCAAGATTTTGTTTCTCTTGACAGCTGCATAATATTCCATTGTGTGTGTGTGTGTGTGTGTGTGTGTGTGTGTGTGTGTGTGTACCACATCTTATTTATCCATTCATCTATTGATGGACATCTAGGTTCTTTCCATAGTTTGGCTATTGTGGACTTTGCTGCTATAAACATTTGTATCTTAAGGGTAAATACCCAGTAGTGCGATTGCTGGGGCGTAGGGTAGCTCTATTTTCAACTTTTTGAGGAACGTCCTTACTCTTTTCCAGAGTGGCTGCACCAGATTGCATTCCCACAAATAGTATAGGAGGGTTCCCCTTTCTCTGCATCCTCGCCAACGTCTGTCATTACCTGACTCGTTAATTTTAGCCATTCCGTCTGGTGTGAGGTGGTATCTCACTGTGGTTTTGATTTGTATTTCCCTGATGGTGAGCATTATTGAGCACTTTTTCATGTGTCTGTTGGCCATTTGGAGGTCTTCTTTGCAAAAATGTCTGTTCATGTCTTTTGCCCATTTTGTGATTGGATTATTTGTTCTTCGGGTGTTGAGTTTGAGAAGTTCTTTATAGATTTTGGATACTAGCACTTTATCTGATATGTCATTTGCAAATATCTTCTCCCATTCTGTCAGTTGTCTTTTGGTTTTGTTGACTGTTTCCTTTGATTTGCAAAAGCTTTTGATCTTGATGAAGTCCCAATAGTTCATTTTTGCCTTTACTTCCCTTGCCTTTGGTGATGTTTCTAGGAAGAAGTTGCTGTGTTTGAGGTTGAAGAGGTTGCTGCCTGTGTTCTCCTCAAGGATTTTGATGGATTCGTGTCTCACGAGGAGGTCTTTCATCCACTTTGAGTCTATTTTTGTGCATGGTGGAAGAAAATGGTCCAGTTTCATTCTTCTGCATGTGGCTGTCCAATTTTCCCAACACCATTTGTTGAAGAGACTGTCTTTTTTCCATTGTACATTCTTTCCTTTTTTGCCAAAGATTAGTTGACCATAGTGTTGAGGGGCCATTTCTGGGCTCTCTATTCTGTTCCATTGATCTATGTGTCTGTTTTTGTGCCAGTACCATACTGTCTTGATGATTACAGCTTTGTAATAGAGCTTGAAGTCTGGAATTGTGATGCCGCCAACTTTGGTTTTCTTTTTCAACATTCCTCTGGATATTCAGGGTCTTTTCTGGTTCCATATAAATTTTAGGATTATTTGTTCCATTTCTTTGAAAAAAAAATTGGTGGCATTTTGATAGGAATTGCATTAAACGTGTAGTTTGCTTTAGGTAGCATAGACATTTTCTCAATATCTCTTCTAATCCACAAGCATGGAACATTTTTCCATTTCTTTGTGTCTTCCTCAATTTCTTTCATGAGTATAGTTTTCTGAGTAAAGATTCTTTGCCTCTTTGGTTAGATTTATTCCTAGGTATCTTACGATTTTGGGTGCAATTGTGAATGGAATCAACTCCTTAGTTTCTCTTTCTTCTGTTTTGCTGTTGGTGTATAGAAATGCAACTGATTTCTGAAAGCACCTCTATTTTTGCATATTGGTCATTTGATCTCTTTTCCTCTTTATAAAGAACAACTCTGAATCGATGGAATATCTAAAGACTGTAATGTCCCCTGAAGATTCCTGATTGATTGTGAACTTCATGGAGAGAAATGCTGAACTTAAATAATTTGTAAAACTGAGTATCTCTGTAAATGCAAGAACAGATTTCACAAGCATTTCATGAAGAAAGAGACATAGGTAGCTTTGGCTTTTTTGAGCCAAGGTGTGAACATACACAATAGTCATTATTGATGTAAAAATAGAAGGTTAAGGGGGCACCTAGTGGCTCAATCAGTGAAGCCTGACTCTTAGTTTCAACCCAGGGCATGATCTCATGGGTCATAGGATTGATCTCCACATTGGGCTCCATGCTCAGTGGGGTATCTGTTTGAAGATTCTCTCCCTCTGCCCCTCCCCTCCCTACTCTCATTCTCTCTAAAATAAATAGATAAATCTAAAAAATCTAAAAAAAATAGTAAAGAATATGTGATTTATGAGGACACAGACTTTGTAGGAGGCATATATGTATGGTGGTGAAGAGCTTGGGCTCTGCAGTCCCCTTGTCTGGGTTGGGATCTTGGATCTACCACTTACCAAGCCGCTCTGTGCTATTTCCTCGGATGCCACATAGCCATAGTATTTGTAAGAGAGTCGTCCCTCTCTTACAGGGAGGGACTTCACAACTAATACAGTTATGAAAATTAAGTTAGATGATACCCATAAAGCACTGAGAAAAGTAAACTATGGCGAGGACTCAGCAAATGTTAGCATTCTCTGTTTGTAGTAAATACTCCTCCAAACATTACTTGACAGGTACTTGTTTACTGAATTGCATTCTAACCCAGATCCTCCAGTAGTTATTTCTTGTTATACAATGAGATTTTTCATACTGTAACTAACATCTTTTACAGAATACAAGCAAGAAGTCTTCATTAACAAAATGAAGATCCTGCTAATTATATTCATCTTAATCCTTTGGACTGAAACATTGGCAGATCAGAGTCCAGGTACTTGTATATTTTATGTTTATTATCGCTTAAGAAAATAAACATTTTAATGCCTTACCTGACTTTCATTTTAATACACAGAAACAAAGGATTTATTTATTTACTAAAAAAATCAAAGCAGACAGCATTGAATTATAGCTGGAGGCAATCTATATCAAGCAAACAATTTCACAAAGATGACAGAGACCAAGGGCAAAAGCATGAATTATGCTACACCTGGGTAGAAGAACTTTAATTCTTCATTGATTTGCTTAGGTCCCAATGTTCCGTGTCTCTGTGAATAAAGTCAATGCATTTGTTTTGGAGGTCAGTCTGCATCCTAAGATTCCCTGACAAACTTCTGAGTTACTTGGAAAGAGAAAGCAATCGTTAGGCATTTACTAGCACATCCCTGATTTCCAGTGTAGAGGTGGCTGACTGCCAAAGTAGATCCTGGTGGTGTCTCCCTTGTGCCCAGACTCTCTTTATCAGGCTGGTACCCCACTTCCGCCCCTACCTTGGGCCCAGCTGCTGTGAATGTTGCCCGTAACAGCTCACAGATTTGGCCCACTTTCTCAGGAGAATTGCTCTTGGTTCCCTGAGAGTCAGCTAATGCAGAAGATTGTGCCCATAGCCCTCTGCTCCTTCCCTGCAGTTCCTGGGGATGGTCTGCAGCCAGAGCCTGACTGAGAGAAGAGTGTAACAAACCCTCCCTCTTGCCTCAGAGAGCAAGGGCCTTTGCTCGGGAATCCTCTCAGATTAAGCAAATATGATGCTTTGCTCCTCTCCTACTTCCTTTCTCCTGCTTCCCCTCAGTGAAGCCCTTGCCCCTCCCAAGTTCCTGACTCAGATCTGCTTCTAAACTCTCCAACCCAAGACACCTGATTATGGTTTCTAAAAGTTACTTTTAATCCACAGACCACTTTGGGGCTTTCTTGTTTATTCTTTAGTATATTATCAGAGTTTGGATTTCCCCAGCCAAAAAAAGGAAAAAAAAAAAAACTATCTCTGGAATAGAGTTGAGAAAGAAAAAAATTATTCCTTCACTTTACACAAGTCCTCTTATTTAATATTTTCACAAAAACCAGTATCGTTTCTTGTTGGACCTCCAGAAGACACTTCTCTTGGAATTTCGAGTTACTCTTAACCTAGCATATAGTCTCAAATGAGTACTATGGTCTCAAAAGTAAAGATTGAACAATCAGTCACCTTCTTTAGATTTGTTGTCATTTTATTCTGATAGGGCCAGGCCCTGAGTACGCAGACGTGGTGTTTCTGGTGGACAGCTCGGATCACCTGGGAATTAAGTCCTTCCCCTTTGTGAAAACGTTCCTTAACAAAATGGTCAGCAGTCTGCCCATAGAGGCCCACAAGTACCGCGTGGCCCTGGCCCAGTACAGCGACCAGTTCCACAGCGAGTTCCAGCTGAGCACCTTCAAGAGCAGGAACCCCATGCTGAACCACCTCAAGAAGAACTTCGGCTTCATGGGCGGCTCGCTGCGGCTTGGCCACGCGCTCCGGGAGGCGCACAGGACCTACTTCTCTGCGCCGGCCGGCGGGAGGGACAAGAAGCAGTTTCCCCCGATTCTGGTGGTCCTGGCTTCCGCGGAGTCCAAGGATGACGTGGAGGAGGCCTCCAAGGCCCTGCGGGACGACGGGGTGAGAATCGTCTCCGTGGGGCTGCAGGGCGCTTCCGAGGAGCAGCTGAAGGCCATGGCCACGGCTCAGTTTCATTTCAACCTCCGGTCCGTCAGGGACCTTGGCGCATTTTCCCAAAACATGACGCAGATCATCAAGGAAGCCACCCAGTACCGGGATGGAGCAGCAGATATTCAAGGTAAGGAAGGCCTGGGTCCCACACAGGTGGCTCTGCGCCTTCTGCCCTCATCTCCTGCAGCTCGAGTTCTGGTTTCGGTGATTGGTCACACTGAAGTCCTGGATGTTTCCACACATCCCTGTCAACTCCAACTGCCCTTTCTGCTTGTGCCTTTTCTCTGACGGGCATCCCCTCACACCCCTTTGTCTTCTTATAGCTTGGATGACTCCTGACATCATTTAAATCTCAGCCCTATAGTCCTATCCTGCTGGAAGGCTTTCCTTTCACATTTCTTTTTTGTGTCTCACAGTTTCCTGTGCGTGCTTGATGACAGAAGCACCTGCCAGAGTGAAGGATTACTCATTTCTGTGTCAGTCCCCTCCACCAATGAGCTGGTGGCCCGTTGAGGCAGAAGTGGGCACTTACGGGTATCTCTGTATTCTTCAGGTCTACACAGTGCCTGACGATGAGCTACCATTCTATTTCTTAATGAGCAAATAAATGGAAGCCTTGCAGATGAAGAAAGCAGACCTGGATCTGTTCTATGCCCTCACAGTCCTGGCATGGTGTGAGGCCCTTGGTGAATGCTCAGTAAATGCCTGTCAGCTAACACAGAGTGCCACTTAACGAGAAGGGTGACTTTCAAATGAGACCAGGCAGAGAAGAGCATACCCTCGGTTGTACACTAGAGCTCACAGCAGGCTGCCCTCCATCGGCTGTGTTGGCTTAGCCCCTCTGTTCCTGTTTCTTCCTCCTTACAGGTAGAATCTCTCTAATGAGTGTCAGGACCTACTAAAGCCAGGAGTTTGACTCATTCCACCGCTCAGTTATGCAATCATTTTGTGCTTATATTTTCCACATCTAAGACACACTTTTCCCCCCACATTTTAACATTTTTGATATTAAGATGCGTCTTGGCAGTAATGCTATTTTTTTCCTTAATTTCTAAGAGCTGCCATTAAATAATAGTATACCTGACAGTAGACTGGATCTTTGAATTGAAGAAATATTGGAACTATTTCTGACAAGCTTATGGGTGTGAGGGGGACCCACGAATAGCTCAGATTGAACTGACTCAGCTCCCTTTCTGGTATAACTTAGCTCCTTAGCTCTCACATCCCCCCAACATAAAATTTCCCCCAACTTCTTTTCTGGAGCCCCGAAGAGTTTCTCATGTGGCAGCACAGGCCCCTCCTCTCAGGTTCCATCATCCGTGTCGATGCCTGTTGTGTGCACAGCTGCTTGAGAGCAATGCCTTACCTCAGTCACTGCAGCTGGTTTCCTGTGGGGGATGCTGTTTCTCAGCGTTATCTCTAAGCAGCCACACATCAGAGCCACCAGGTGCTACACCTGTCTTCCCATCAGCCCCTGGAAATCCCTGCACTTCGCACAGAAATGCAAAAGACTTCATCATCTGCGTTCACTCTTGATCCCCTCAGCCAAACTTGCAATGTCTCATGTGAAAAAATGCTTTATTTGTGTTCTGAGAGTGCTCCATGAAGACCTTAAAACAGAAGACTCTCGAGTACAAATAGTTTACTTGGCAGATGATCACAGACAGCATTAGGAAAGAATGGGTAAACTGAGCTGGGATGCCACCCATGTGGTGTTGATGGGCAGACAGAAGAGGCCAGGGCACAGCCCCAGGGAGGCACTCAGCAAGGGTCCCAGACTCAGGAGAGGCTCCCACCATTTTCTCCCGGGTAAGGTAGAAAGAGTTCCTGGAAAAATGGATTTTGCTGGCTGCCCCTGCACTCATTTGGTGATGATGGGCCATTCTGAGCAGGTACTGTCTAGTTTTAAGACTCAAGGAAGCCACCTGGTGTGGTACAAAGTACTCTGAACACAAGGTCAGACACTGCCACTAGCTGGCTATGTGAACTTGGAGGAAGTGATGTCATCTTTCTGAACCTTGCATCAGCATCCTCATTTGTAAGTCACAGGAGCTAGGATGACCTTGAGACTTCCTTTCTGCCTGACGTTTACCGATTCCATGACTATAGCTATGGCCTGATTCTGTAGTAGGACCAGTTCAGGCCTTAATAACAAATAGATTCCCTGAATAATAGCAAGTTTATTTCCTTGTAACATTCTAGGGCCAGTGATCAAAATGACCAGCTGTGTCTCCTCTAGTCAGATACTTGGGTTGGTGGTGGCTCTTCTATCTTCAACATATGACTTTCGAGATGCCCTGGGGATTGCTATACAGCTGATGGGTGGGAAAAAAGTTGAAAGATCCCTCATGGGAGAGTATTATGGGATAAGCTTGGAAGAGACACACATTATTTTTTCTCACTTCATTATACAGATCTTAGTCCCATGGCCACCCCTAACTGCAAGTGAGGAGGGGAAGTCAGGTCTAGCTCTATACCCAAGAAGCAGAAATGGATTTCAGTGAGTATTTATGAGGTTCTACCACAGTTAGTGTTGCTCTTGGGACAGCAAGGAATCCCTTTCCTTCCAGTCTCCTGATCTCTCACTCCTGCTGTCTTGGAGAAATAGCAAGTTTTTATGATTTATGTTCTTCTTCTTTCAGAGAAGACACCCTCTTGTAACCATTCACTCTGGGGACCTGGGAGATCTTCCGACTGTATAGGAGGCTGGTAGTCTGTGCTCTGTAGGACAGTAGGGTTTTACCACCTTCTTAGAGGGTTCTGTGCATTGATTGTGCTTCTCTCCTAATTTATTTCATAGCAATATAGTACAACAAGGTTTTCCTAGATGGGATACTATCCTCACCTTAGGTTAAGAGTAAGAACTTCAGAGTCTGTGAGATCTAGATCCAGACTCTGACTTGGCTGTTAATGGCCTTAAATAAGTTACTTAACCTCTGAGCTTCAGTTTCCTTACCTGTAACGTGAGGATAATAGCCTTACCTTGATATGGGTAAGATGGCTTGTATGGCATTTGACACACAGTTTACTATTATTCATAGTAATAGCTATTTGCAAATAAATACTAACCCAATTAGGTCATGCTGAGAGTTTGTTTTAGCTAACTGCATGGGGTACAGAGTGCATTGGTAGATTTATGAGAATTATCCTTAAATTGAGTTCTCACTAGGCACCAGGTACTGAAGGGATAGCGATAAATAAGACGTATCTTCTGGTTTCTAGAGCTCACAGTCCTAATGGGTAGTTGTTGGCAAGAATGAGCTTATCTCTTGGCTGTGCTTTCCACAGATATAGTTCCTCCACCTGTGCCTGGAATAGGCTTTTTCTATGCATATGGTGTTCTGTTTCCTGGATTCCAGATTTTACATCTTCAGTAACATCATCCCAAACTTAACGTGACTGAAATGGAACTCTTGAATCCCCCTTGTAACTTGTTTTTTCTACTGTCTTCCCTGTCTTGGAAAAAAAAAGATACCACCAGTATCCACTCAGTTGTTCATGCCAAAAACCTAGTGTTCACCACTTCCTCTTTGTCTTCTAACACTAGCATCCAATATATCATCAAGCCCCTCTCTGTTCTACCTTTAATTCATATATCAAAACTCTTAACCGCTATTATCCTTGTCTAAGAAACATGATCTCTTTCCTGGACCAGGGAAATTGTTTCTTAATGGGTATCCCTGAATTTGTTAACTCTCTTCAACAACTGGGATGATGTTTTAAAGATTTAAGTAAGGGCCCCTGGGTGGCGCAGTTGGTCGAGTGACTGCCTTCGGCTCAGGTCATGATCCCGGAGTCTCGGGATCGAGTCCCACATTGGGCTCCCAGCTCCACGGGGAGTCCGCTTCTCACTCTGACCTGCTCTCTCTCACTCTCTCTCTTTCCTAATAAATAAATAAATAAATAAAATCTTTAAAAAAAAAAAAAGATTTAAATAAGATCATGTGATTCCCATATGACTAAGATGCTGCTTCTCTCTGGCCTTATCCATCATTGTTTCCCTCACTCACTGTCACCAGCCACTCTGGTCTTTTTGCTTGTTCCCACCTCCTCCTGTTCCTTCTGCCAGAATTCCTCTTTCTTCAGAACATGTAGCTGAATCCTTCTCTTTGTACCTCAGCCCCAATGTGATCCTCTTAAAGAGGCCTTCCGTGACTTCTTTTTATCTCAATTAAGTTAGTCCTCATCCCACATCCCCAGATTAGTAATTCAGTTGACTTATTTGTTTCAGTTCCTTGTGAGCACTGAAATAATATAATTTAGGTATCTGTCCTCCCCATAGAATGTGAGCTTCCTGAGGTCAGAGATATTTCTGTTAATTCATCCCTGCCTAGAACTTGAGAGTGGGGTAGAGATGGCCGTTGTGGTGATGATGGTGGAGATGGCAGTCTTGGTGGTGGTGTTAGAGGCGGCGGTCGTGGTGGTGGTGGTGGAGGCGGCGCTCGTGGTGGTGGTGGTTGGTGGTAGTGATGGTGGTAGGTAATTGTTGTTGGTAGTAGTAGAGGTAGAGAGATGGTGGTGGTGGCGGTGGAGGTGGTGGTTGGCTATTGTTGATGATTAGGGTGATAGTAGAAGTGGATGTGGGGGCACTGGTGGGTGGTGATGGTGGTGGAGGTGATAGTGGTAGCACTTAGTGGTGTTTGGCGGTGGGTGGCCATCCTGGTGGTCATGAAGATCATGATGGCACTGGTGGTGGGGAGTGACAGAAAAGTTGTAAGAAGCATTTGTCAGAGAGAAGGACCATTATTGCAAAGACTCTGAAGTCAGTGACCTGGTAAGTCTTGTTCAGAATTTTTATCTGTTGTTTATTAAAAGAAAACAATGCTAACTACATCTGTCATGACCTCTTCTGTTTTCACTAATGCCTTTTGACAGTCTGTAAAGTGGCTTTCTCACTCTGGACCCATGGTTTATACTAATCTTTGTACTTTTTTCTCTCTCCATAGTTCCCTTCCCAGTGGCCTGTCAGAAAGATTCACTAGCTGACCTCATGTTCCTAGTGGATGAATCGGTTGGCACCAGACAAAATTTAAGGAACCTGCAGAATTTCCTGACGAACATTGCTGCCTCCATGGATGTGAGGTACAACTGCACACGCCTTGGACTTATGAGTTACAGTGATAGAGCCAAGACTATTTCCCTTCTAAATTCAAGCAAAACCCAGTATGAGTTTCAGGAACAAATCCAAAAGCTTTCTGTCCAGACTGGGAAGTCCAATGCTGGGGCTGCCATTGAGAAGATGAGGCTAGAAGCCTTCTCAGAGTCAAGTGGCAGCAGAAGGGCACAGGGAGTGCCTCAGATCGCAGTCTTTGTCACTCACAGACCATCGACTGATGAGGTGCGCAATGTCTCAATACAACTTCGGCTGCAGGATGTGACCGTGTTTGGCATGAATATTCAAGGCGCTAACGATACCCAGTTAGAAGAAATAGTGTCTTACCCTCCGAGCCAAATGGTTTCCAGGCTCAAGTCCTATGCAGACTTGGAAACTTACAGTAAAAACTTCCAGAAAAAGCTCCATAATGAAATTTGGTCCCAAATTTCTACTCGTGCTGAGCGAATGGACCTTGACAGAACTGGTATGTTTTTTTAAAAAAATACTTTTCTTATTGTAAAAGTAATATGAGTAGTGGCCTAGAATAGGGGTAGGAGTGAGGACTGACTATTAATTGCCTGAGAGAACTTCAGTAGTTAGGGAAATAGTCTATGACTAGATTTTGGTTCTGGTTGCAGAACTTTATCAATTTACTAAAAATCATCAAATGATTACAAAGGGTGAATTTTTCAGTGTGTAAATTGTACCTCAATAAAATATAAAAAGGTAATATATGTTAGTTATAAAATAGTTTAATAATATTGGTGAACATGAAGAAAAGAAAATAATTTATAATCCTATCTTTCAGATAAAATCATTTTTAACATTTATTTCTTATGTCTTTCGGTTTCTTCTTTCTTCCTATTACTTATGTACATACACATGTGCACACACACATCTTTAAATTTTTATTTATTTATTTATTTATTTATTTAGGAGGGGGAGGGGCAGAGGGAGATGGCAAAAGAGAATCTTAAGTAGGCTCCACATCCAGTGTGGAGCCTGATGTGGGGTTCAGTCTCAGAACCTTGAGATCATGACCTGAGCTAAAATCAAGAGTCAGAAGCTTAACCGACTGAGCCACCCAGGTGCCCACATACACAGTTTTTAAAGATGGTATAACATTGTGCGTACTAGTGCTATCCAACAGAACTTTCTGTGATTATGGAAATGTTCACCATCTGCACTGTCCAGTAAGGTAGTCACTAGCCACATGTGGCTATTGAGCACTTGAAATATGGGTGGTGTAACTGGAGATCTGAATTTTATTTAATTTCTCTGAATTTTAAATTTAATTTTAATTCAATTTAGTGTTGATAGTCACATGTAGCTGGTGGCTATTATATCATACAATGCAGGAATATACAGTTGGGTAATTTGTATCAGTTACAATTACATTTGTGTGTGACCAACAGAAATAAAAACAGCATTTAACCGTGAGGATGAAACTATTTTTTATGTTTCACAAATAAGTCCTAAAGTAGGTAGACAGACCTGGTGTGGTATACCACAGCGTATATAGAGAACCCCAAGAGAACCCTGTCTCTTTCTACTTTTTTTTTGCCATTTGTGGTTTTTATTCCCAGGATTATAGTCCAAGATAAGTTCTCCAAGCATCACATTCATACCCAGCAAGCAAGAATGATAAAAAAAGAAGGAAGTGGACAGGCTTCCACCTTCTTTTCTTCAAAGATATTCCCCAAAATTACATTTTTATTTCTGTTTACACCCCAGTGGCCAGAACTTAGTCACATGTCATACCTAGTTGTAAAAATGGGAACTGGAAAATGTAGTCTTTATTTTTTTTTTAAAGATTTTTATTTATTCATTTAACAGAGAGAGAACACAAGCAGGCAGAGAGGCAGGCAGAGGCAGAGAGAGGAGCAGGCTCCCTGCGGAGCAAGGAGCCCAATGCAGGACTCGATACCAGGACGCTGGGATCATGACCCGAGCCAAAGGCAGCTGCTTAACCAACTGAGCCACCCAGGCGTCCCGGAAAATGTAGTCTTTATTTAGGGCAGCCAAGTACCTTGGTAAAAACTAGGGGTTCGATTAGTATAGAAGGTGACAATAATATTGGGGATAACCAGTACTATCTTCCTTTTCTGTCAACTTTATATCATAAGCTTTCATCCATTTCCTTAAATATTATTTTGCAACATTCTTTTTAGGTTGGCAATAAAATTCCATGGTATGAATGGAATATAATTTGTTTAACATATCCTAAACTGTTAGATATATAGATCATTACACATATTTTCCCTTCAAAAAGTCTTGGATAATATCATCCTCTCACCTGTATCTTTACACACAACCATGAGTATGTTTGCACTTTTTGACCTTTTCTATTATGTTTGTCTTCCATCATTCTAGTGAAGCTATCCTAGTTAAGATGCACTGTGAATCTGCTATACTTTTACTAAGCTCTTTGCAAAGGTACATGCTAAGAGATACTTGATGTGACTTTGTGTTTACCTAATTCTGAGGTACCTGCTATCTTCACACATTTCCTTTGCAGATAAAATGCTTCGGAACGATTGGAACTGGAATTTGGTAGAACTTACATGGAAAAGACTTGTAATCTTCCAGTGATATTAAAGGCCAATTTTAACCTCAGACCAGTCAATTGAAGGTTTAAGAATTCATCCTGGGCCAGCCCTGGATTTCCTGTGGCATGTATACACTACATACAGGAGCAAGAAACAAGTCCAGTGTTCCCTACCAAGCGACCAGTGGGGGAATTTCCCCAGCAGTAGCCACTTTGGTCTAGTACCAACTGTGAGGGCGTAAGAGGAGTATATAGTGTTGTCTCTCTTGGAGAGTTTGCAATGACGTGACCAAAAAATTATTATTTTCAATATAGAAATTCTAAAGGGGAAGGTACAGGACCAAGGCTAGAGGCAAGGGGCATGCAAGGGGGATAGCTCTTCTTCATAAGGCCTCAGTAGGTGGCTTCTTATTAATTTAGTGGCTCTCAAAAAATGGTACCTGACTCAGGTTGGTTTCCTCAGAAGTAGATGCCAAAGAAAGCTTTGTGTGAAATTGATATATTGGAAAATATATCCAGGGAAAACTGGAGATTGGTAGGAAAGTGAGGAATGGGGCCAGGAAGGGAAGGATGATAAGCCAAGTCCCATGGAGGTTCAATTCTATAGGGCCATTCTAGAGACAGTGTAGTTTAAATCTTAGAATTGTCCCAGTCAGGGGGCAGTGTAGCCAGAGAATTTATATTCCAGCACATTCCAGAGAGAATGTACATTTCCAGACACTTTTTCAAGACCCAGGCAAAGAGGGTTCCAGTACACTGAGTGTAATCTACCCACAAACAGACACAGGTGCGAGCCCTTAGAGTGAAAGTGTTAGGCGACAGTGGGCAGAGAAATGGTAGTTTGTGGGGATATAGGCTCATCACCAACAGTATCTGCTATAAACTTATCAGAGTTTCCTGGGGAGTTTATTACTAATTCATTGGTCCAAGCCCTCCCTGAAACCTAATGAATCAGTCTCATGTTAGGGCCTGGGCACTTGCATTTTAGTAAGCTCCCTTATAAACTCTTGTTAGCAATGTTTGAGAACCTTGACCTTAGTGGATATAACATGGTCTAGAGTGTGGTGGCCAGCTTTGTAGTTTCAGAATGGTCCAACACAGAGAACCAGTCTATACTGACTTAATCATTGTATCCATCACATCTGTCACTGAGTAGGTACCCAGTTTTTTAAGTCAAGTTTTATTAAATCAAGGAGAGACTCACATTAATCAAACCAAGAGACCGATGTATAGAAAAAGAGTGACAATTATATTTATGATGAGGACTATCAGTGCCCAGGGGCCTGGACATTCATGTTCTCTGAGAAGTACATTCTCTCCCTGCAGGCATGCATACCGAGAAGCTAAATTGAACTCAAGAGATTGCTAGAGGTTGCAGAATCATAGGAATGGAATTAGTTTTATGATTGAAATGTCTAGTATTATTCAGTTGGGTAGATGATTTTATTTTAAAGTCAAAATATAGATCTCTCTGTATCTCTGTATAATTCTACAGGTGAGACCTTTGGGCCAGGGTACACATTCTTCTACAACATTGTCCAATTGAACATTTTGTGATGATGGCAATGTTCTATATTTATACTGTTGGATATGATAGTCACTAGCCACATGGGGATGTTAATCACTTGAAATGCAGCTAGTGCAACTAAAGAGCTGATTTTTGAATTTTACTTAATTTTAAGTAGTTTAAATTTACCTTTCAATAGCAACATGTGACTAGTGGCTAGTGTACCAGACAGCACAGCTCCAGGTGGGCTAGGTGGGCATTGCCTTGGTTACCCACTGTGACTCACATTTTTTTCTGTCCTTTGTTGCTGACCACCACTGTATTTATTCTGAAAAACCCCTGATTCTTCTTCATTAGGTACATAAATCAATCCATTCTAGTTGCTATTTAGTTTCCCTGGCCCGAGATTAATCCTACCTTTTGCAGATAACTGCTTATCTTTGCCCTAATATTTTATAGATTGATTCATAGTTTAATTCTCAGGTCTCAACTTATTGCCAGTATTTTTGATTTCTCAAGGACCAACTCCCCATAGCCTGAAGTAGTGTCAATAGCTACGAGTTGCCAAAAAGCTTTCATGAAAGATAATATTGTGAAATGACTAAATTATCTTGTATTCTAAGGATCTTTTCACACACCCAACCAGATAATTGCACAAATAACCACAATTTGAAAGTATGCTCTTTCTCCTATGCAATTTCAATGAGCAATTGATAGAGTTGTAAACAGACAATTGGTAAAGTTAAAACATCTTTTCATAGAATTGACTCAACAAAGGAAGGAACATTGAGATCTCTTTTATTTAAAAAAAATTTTTTTTTGAAATCTTGTGGTATACCAGATGTACTAGGTAGAAAGAGAGAAGGGGGCAGTTTTTGCCCTCGTGGGGTTGACACTCTGTGGCAGGCAGCAGGCTGTGCTCATGAACAAATGAATAAGATAACTTCAAAAAGTATGGATATCATAGTGAAAATAAGGTATTAGCATAGGCAATGGTTGATGTGTTTTAGCTAGAGAGGAAGAGAGGGTCTTTTTGAAGAGCTGGCATTTGAACTGGCAAATGAAGAGATAAGAAGGAACCAGCTATGTGGATATTTAGGGGGAAGAATATTCCAAGAAGAGAGAAGGGCAAGTGCAAAAGCCCTGGGGCACTTTTGAAGTACAGAAAGCAGCCCAGAGTGGTTGGAGCACAGTGAGTAAGATGAAGAATTGCTGGAAATAGGGTCCAAGAGAAAAACGGAGAAAGTTCAAGCCAATTTTTTATTTTTAAATTCTAAATGCAGTGAGGCGCCTGGGTGGTTCAGTGGGTTAAAGCCTCTGCCTTCGGCTCAGGTCATGATCTCAGGGTCCTGGGATGGAGCCCTGCATTGGGCTCTCTGCTCAGCAGGGAGCCTGCTTCCCCCTCTCTCTCTGCCTGCCTCTCTGCCTGTTATCTCTCTCTCTCTCTGTGTCAAATAAATAAATAAAATCTTTTTATAAATAGATAAATAAATAAATTCTTAATGCAGTGATAAACTACTTGAGTAGGAGAGTAATATGATGTGGTTCTAGTTTTAAATGTAGTGTTCTAGTTGCTCCAGGAAGAAGAGGTTATCGGGGAAGTAAGAGCAGTAGGTCATCTCCTCCATTCCATTTCTCAAGAAATGATAAGGCATAAACTGTCCAAAGAGTCATGTGTTAATACTAGAAAAACAATTTAACTTGCAGCCTGGAGACTTGGGAATCTGGTCCTTCCTTTTAATTAACTGGGTAGGTGACCTGAAACAAAGCACTGGGGGTCACTTTGTTTCAATTTCCATCATGTGGTTGTGAATTTCAAAGGAGAAAATGGGCATGAACAGGTTTGATGAAGCAGACAGATTCTGTACAAATGATGAAGAATTTTCATTCTCTAGAACCTTCATGGCCTCCTGTTCCTCTACAAACCCTCTTGCAATGTTGTTCCCAGATCTCCGTAATTAACAAAGAATGCATTTCCCACTTCCCTTTTTTTTTTTTTGCAGGTTGTATGGATACAAAAGAGGCTGATATCTATTTCCTCATTGATGGCTCAACCAGCATACAGGAAAAACACTTCGAGCAAATCAAGGAATTTATGTTGGCTGTGACAGGAATGTTCAGCATTGGCCCAGACAAAGTGCAAGTTGGAGCTGTGCAGTATTCACATAAGATGAAAGTGGAGTTTTATATCAATGACAATTCTAATAATATGAACTTAAGAAATGCAATTTTGAACATGGAGCAACTCCAAGGCTACACGCATACTGGGGAGGCCCTGGATTTCATGCTGTCGATAATAAAGGAGGATAGGAAGCATAGGACAAGCCAGGTTCCCTGTTACCTCATTGTGCTGACTGATGGGAGGTCCAAAGATGAAGTCCTGGAGCCTGCAGAGAGAGTAAGGGCTGAGCAAGTCACCATTCATGCAGTTGGCATTGGGGAGGCTAACAAAGTACAACTCCAACAAATTGCTGGGCAAGAAGAAAGGGTTAGCTTTGGGCAGAACTTTGATTCTTTAAGAGCCATAAAAAATGAAGTTGTTCACGGAATCTGCACTGAAAAAGGTAAGCAAAACAAAACAGACTTCATTCTCCATACTTCATTAGGTTCCTCAGGCAGACTGATAGCCGGGCTGAGGCAAGAAGTGACCTGACCAGTTGTCTGGTTAACATTTTGCTCACTTCCTTTATCACCAGGGAGGGATTTAGCCCCTTTTAACCAATTGCCAATATTAGAAAATCGCTAGATAGACAGATGCCCTGAGGCCATCTCGAAAGTCTTTAAGTAGGAAGGTTGCTAAGAATATTGTGGCCTTGACAAAGCCCACTGGTGTGGTGTGTAACTCTATTCTGTGTGTGTGTGTGTGCATGTGTGTATATATGTGTTTGTGTGTGCACATGCGTGTGTGTGTGTGTGTATGTGTGTGCACTAATTAAAGCAGATGAGCACAGTGGAAAGAAAATGGGTTCTGGCTTTAGGATCCAATTCACTTTCCAACTTGACCATCAAACTTCCTCATCTACTAAGCAAGGGTAACACCTAAATCATAGAAACCTTATCGGTTTAGCATAACACACACCAGCAATCATTTCTCTATTATCCATGCATATCTAGTACACATATAATAATTTTTATTTGTAACAGAAGCACATATTTGCATTTTCATTCTAACTAAAAATCGTGTAACAAAAGTTAGGAAGAACAATTTGCAAATTCCTGTACCTGATTATGATTTCTCTTATTAGTAATAGCCACTTACTAACTGAAGATGGTATGTGCTTATTGCTAGTGTTAGCACATGAAAATTTTGTGTGCTGAGAGGCATGTTAACTTATTGGTTAAGATAAAGGATGGTGGAGTCAATGAGTCAGAGTTCAAACCCCAACCTTATTAGCTGTGGTCCTTGAATGGGTTGCATACTGTCTACCTGCCTTCATCCCTATGTGCAGGACTATAGTGAAGTTTGAAAATGATAATGCATGTGGAACACTTAAAATAATGCATGTGGGCACATAGTAACTGCTATGGTTATGCTAAAAAGGGGCTATTGTTGAAGTTGGCTAAGGTATTCACTGATGAGGGGTGGCCTGGGTGGCTCAGTGGGTTAAGGTATTCACTGATGAGAAAACAAAAAAAAAATTTCACTTATTTGAACTTAGAAAAGTGAAAAAGTTTGGGGATTTTCTGATCACTGAAATAAAAAGAATAGATAAACAATGCAAATAATCAATCATAGAACATTACATCAAAAACCTATGTTGTACTATATGCTGGCTAACTGAACATAATTTAAAAAAGCAAAAAACAAAACACACACACACAAACACACAAAGATAAGTAAATAAGTGGGGCTCACAGCAAAATCCTAAATCCCAATATTGTTCATTGTTCTCCCCGTTACAGATAGTAGTTGGTCTTCAGGATGTTCTAGAAAGAGTACAAGAGTAAAAGTTCCCCAACGTTTCCTGGGATTGATGCAAAGGAAAGGGTTCGAGGAAACAGAAAGTTAGACTGTATCTCAGTCCTTTCAAGGGAGACAGGCCTGGGCCAGTGTGAGGAGGGCCAGTACATCTCCTGTGGGTCAGGTTGTTGCTGTGCAGGTACCTGAACACTGGCACACCTGAAAGAGGAGACGAGCTATGGACAAGGAAATGAGCTGTAAGATGATGAACAGAGGCAGGGAAACTAAGAAACCAAAGCCTGAGGACCTAGAAAAACACTGACTAGTCTCAGAGCAGATGCAGAAGGAGCATAACACAGTGTATTTATTGCTGAGGGGGCAAGAAAAGGGGCTGTAACAAAAAGACCCCAAACTACACAATGCAGAGTATTCTTTCCCTTTTGTATAATGGTCCAGGGTGAGTAGTGCAGGTCGGGCTGAGAAACCAGTCCATGCTCAACACAGAGCTCCCCTCTTTAGGTCAAAAGTGAACCTCTAGTTTTCTTCACCTTGCATTTGTAGAAAGGGAGAAAGGGCCATATGAGCCCACAACACTCGATTGTTTTAATGTTAAGATCCAGACATGGGCAAGTCACTTCTGCTCATATCTATTGACCAAAACTTAGTAACAGGACCACATGTAGCTTCAAGGAAGACTAGGAAATAATAGTCTTTTCCTGGGCAATCATCTGTCTAGTTGAAACTATATTGACATAGAAGGATGGGAGATCAGATATTAGAGGACGGGAAGCAGTCTTGTCACAAACAGATATAAGGAGGTAGACCCTGTGAATACTAAACCACATGTAAAAGTCTACTCCTTTTACATAAGTTTCATAGAAGAGACGCTTCCACATTTCACAGCAGTGGGGCCTTGCCAAGGCCACAAATATGTTTAGTGACCTCGCTATTGATGACTTTCAAGGTGGTCCCAGGCAGCTTGGGTCTTAAATGGTGGCTTTAATGTTCCCTGGTGGGCCTTGCATAAATTATTAAAAAAATAAGAAGCATTTTTTTATTCTTCTTTGACTAATGCTAATTGTTTCTTTTCAAATAGTATGGGATAGACTCTGTGAGTGCTGAGGGAAAGACTGCTAAGAAAATGGCAGTGACAGCAGGTAGACCAAAAGGATAAGACTAAGGAGATACATGCTAACAACAATATATTTACATACTATATGTAGAGAGATAGATAGATGTACTCACACATACCTATACAACAAATTAGTAACACTTTTTTTTTCCTGTGGTTGTAGAAATTGGTCTTCAATGTGTGCATCCATATACACACATATATATGTATACAAAAATGTGTCCATTTCCAGTTAGTAGCTTTCTTCAAATTTTACATATAAATAAACAGTCCATGCCGAATGGATATGTGCTTACTACCACATTTATTATCTTTAGTAAGTTTCTCACCCTAATTTTTAATATTGATTTATAACGTTTATCAAATCACTTTCAATCATCCAAGAAAATAATGC
This sequence comes from Nasua narica, assembly GCA_028533885.1. Taxonomy (NCBI): domain Eukaryota; kingdom Metazoa; phylum Chordata; class Mammalia; order Carnivora; family Procyonidae; genus Nasua; species Nasua narica. Next base: position 77,371,009 of record CM052799.1, read on the forward strand.
TATATAAAGATTGCTTAGAATTTTGTGTTTTGATATTACACATAAAACCCTGAAATAGTAGTCCTATGAATTGATTGCTTTTTCTCTGATTCCTTTTTTTGATCATCATTGCATCCTTTAATACATAACCTGATACTTGACATTTCATGCATCTCAAGAATTATGAATAAATGAATTATGGATAAATGAATATATGCTTTGGAAGTTGCATTTTTCTCTTTAAGACTTTGTGGATAATAATTCAGTGGATTTCTGATTCAGGGTTCTAGTCAGCAGGCCTCTACTACAGCCAGCAGATTAAATTTTCAAATGTGGTAACAGGTGCTTGAGTTTATTTTTGATGTTTTCTGACAATGCATTTATTTCTGTCTTACTGTTTCTCTATATTCTGAAAATCCTGTCAACCTGGCTCATTTCTGGTCTTTTGGACAACGTGCAGGATGTGAAGACATGAAGGCCGACATCATGTTTCTGGTGGACAGTTCTGGCAGTATAGGACATGAAAATTTTGGAAAGATGAAAACCTTCATGAAAAACCTGTTAGCTAAGATTCAGATTGGTCCAGACAGAACTCAGATTGGTGTCATTCAGTTCAGTGATAAAACTCAGGAAGAATTCCAGCTTAATAAATACTTTACACAAAAAGAAATCTCTGATTCAATAGACAGAATGTCTCTCATCAACAAAAACACCTTGACCGGAAACGCACTGACTTCTGTAGATCAATACTTCACCCCTGCCAAGGGGGCCCGTGTTATGGTCAAAAAGTTTCTTATCCTCATCACGGATGGAGAAGCACAAGACCCTGTGAGAGACCCTGCTAAAGCTCTTCGGGACAAAGGTGTGGTCATCTTCTCTGTGGGGGTGTATGGCGCCAATAGGACACAGCTGGAGGAGATCAGTGGGGACGGCAACTTGGTCTTCCAGGTTGAGAACTTTGATGATCTAAAGACAATAGAAAGCAAACTCATTTTTCGTGTCTGTGCTCTCCATGGTAAGTGATGCTGTTTTCTTTCAGTACTCTGGGATGTGAGCTGTTGACCTCTTAAGGTGAACAGTGGGTTGTACCATGGGCTTGGACTCCATCTGGACTTCGGTGTTAAGTTTTGGTCTTATTTATGTTGTATGAAGACACCTCTGACCTCCAGAGATATTCCAGTTTAACATTCTTGTCAGCCACTTTGGCAACAAAGTAATCTGGCTGTGGAGACTTCAAATCTATTCCCAAAAGTTCTCAGAATTTTCCATTGAACGTCCAACTCTTTACTCCCTGAATACCTAGATTTTCCAGAGGAATTTTTTTTCAGAGGAATTTTTTTAATCCCAAATGATTCCCCAGAATTGTTTCTTGCCTACCTGTAATCACTGTTAAGTAGTAAATAATTAGAAATGCAAATTCTTCCTTTTCTTGGTTAGACTAAATCCAATATCCTAAGCATACCCTCCCGAAAAAAGTCCTATTTTAAAGATACAGTGTGTATTTTCTTTACTTCACCTATTTTTCTCCACTTCTGTCAGTGAGGTATTTTATGTTTGCCTGTTAATGTATCCATCTCTTTGGAAATTTTTAATTTGTTACTTTTTAAAAGTGATCGTTCAGTATCATCATTTTTATCTCTCACAAACTGTAATGCTTTTCAAATTGCGTCAAGCAAATCTTCAGTTTGAGTCCATCAACTTCAATGGTTCTTGGATGAGAACTTGGCTACAAATCCACACATGAGGCTAAAAACACCTTTGCTTTTAAATCTACCATGTGCCGTTATCTGTGTTTTGGATACAACAAAGACAACACACCGAAGTTTTGGTACATTTGTTGTATGTTGTTCCCCTGGCAGCATAGAGACCTCCCTTGCACTCTAATATTCAGAATTCCGTGTGAGAAGTTTTCACAAGTCAACAAAATGTTTTAGTGTAAACTCTGAGTTTTAGGCAGGGACACTGCAATTTCTCTCATCCCAGCTTAATTAAAATGGTAATGATTCTCAAACTCTTGGTAATGTTGAGACATTCTAAGACAGGTTAGCCTTAAGGCCACATCCCCACCTTTGAAATCCATGGAGATCTTCCTGGTATTTCTTCATTTTGATAAACATAATGTTTGTGAAGGCCCTGTATGTAACATAAGGTGAAATTTCAGCTGACTCACACATCAGATCGACTCATAAACATCAAATCATGTCATTGCCGCAGGTTCCTACAGATATATTCTGGGCTCACCCATAGCATCTTAGACTTGAGAATTTGAGACCATTGCCAGAAATAAGGATTGAAGTTACCATACACAGGTAGAAAGTGGAGAAAGTGAAATTGTGGAAGGCATGTGCTTAAGTTCCTGAGGGAAGAGAAAGGGGAGAGAAGCCCCATACTTTGGAGACCTATCCTGAGTGCTCATTTGACTTCCAATGTGGAGGAGAGCTTGGGGCTGAGGGGAGGTGACAGGGCCTTAGCTCTCCCCCTACTTGGGGCCTTCCTGGGTTCTAATCCAGGAGGCAAGGGGGAAGGAGTGCAAATGAATACAGAGAGGCCTGGTGCGCCTGGGACAGCTTGCCTAGCAGAAGCTGAAAAGACAGCTGGAGCCAGAGGGGGTAGGATAAAAATCCCAGGTAATACAGAGAGCCTCTCAGCTCCTTAAAACAGCAGGCCAGTTTGCCCAACACCAGTCCTCTCTCACCCTTATATTGATACTGAACTACCTTCTGACGTTCCCTTTCAGTTGAAAGCCTGCCTAGGAAAACGCATCACTTGTTCTAATGAGATACAGCAGAACAGAGTGGTGTGGCTTAAGAACCACCCATTGCAGTGTCATTGTCAGGTACAGTGTCAGCGGAATCAGGATCTGGGCAAGTTGCACATCACTGAGCTCAGTTTCTCACTCTGTAAAATGGCAACAGCCCCCTCCAACAAGGGAGATGTGGTATCTGGCACATAGTCGGTTCATGGCAAATGTGAGTTTGCTCTCTCTTCTCAGCTGTCTGTGTAGGATACACTGCAGAAAGATTGTGATGCCTGCTTTCTTTCTCTTTCAGATTGCAAAAATATTAAAGTGTTGGACATTGTGTTTGTGCTGGATCATTCAGGCAGCATAAATGCACAAGAGCAAGAAAGCATGATGAATTTAACTATCCATTTGGTGAAGAAAGCAGATGTTGGCAGTGACCGAGTTCGGATTGGAGCTCTCAAATACTCAGACTCTCCCGAGGTTCTTTTCCACCTTGGGAAGTACTCAAACAGATCCGCAGTCATTGAGCACCTGAGGAGGCGCAGGGACACCGGAGGGAATACCTATACTGCCAAGGCCCTTGATCACACAAACATAATGTTCACTAAGGAACATGGCAGCCGCATCCAGCAAAACGTGAAGCAGATGCTGATCATCATCACCGACGGGGAGTCCCATGACCGAAATCTGCTCAATGAGACAGCATTGAAATTGAGAAACAAAGGCATTGATATCTACGCAGTGGGCGTAGGACAGGCCAACCAACTTGAACTTGAGGCTATGGCAGGGAATAAAAGCAATACGTTCCACGTAGAAAATTTCAACAAACTGAAAGATATTTACCTGCCTCTGCAAGAAAGAATGTGTACCAATGCCCAGGAGTGTAAGTTGTGATTTTTAAAGTTTCTGTGGGGGTAGCAATAGAAGGTTAAGCAAAAAATAAATTAAATCTTGGCTTCCCATTACCGGGATGTCCTGGGCTGAACATTTCTCTGTTCAGGCTCTTTTCTTATTTCTAAAAGAAATGCACTGATTGAGCAAGATCTGAAAGTTGCCTTCCCAGTATAGTATGCATTGAAGAGCTTATGGAAGAAGGTTTCAGAAACATTCTTTGAGGTCTTGCCACCCTGTTGCCTTTTTCTTGGCAGAAAGGAACTCTACCTAGGATCATACTGACCTTACCCCATTTCAGGGCCTCTTGTGCTATTCCATTAATGGTCTCAGTGCAACCACTGAACACCAGTTGCAGATAGACTTTTGTCTTCAAAGATCCAGGATGGCCTAAATGGGATTATAGACATTCTTTAGGGCCATAAGAAGTTGAAGTAGTCTAATGTGTTTTTCTAGATAAGGGCCACTAATACAGAAAGAAGGATAGGGGAATTCAATATGGAATACTGGAGCCTGGTGGGTAGGAATAGGGAGGGAAGGGACACAAGTTGATTCCATGAGATACCAGTGGGTTAGAGAAGGCTGCAGGCATCACACTTGAGGAAAGTGTAAGATTGGCCACCTGGGCTCAAAGTGAGCAATGAATTCATTTCCTTGGTTTCAGATACTGAATGATGGTATTATCTTTAATAAAAAGTGTGACTTTTCCCAAAGCAGCAGGACCTTCTCAATTCTGCCTGTTCTAGCCTGTCCCTGGACTCCCACCCTGAAATTTGGTCTCCTTGCCCTTCGTCTTGCCACTTTCTAATCCATTCTGAACACTGAGTGATCTTCCTAACACACTAGACTATGTCACTGCTTTGCTTACAGTTTATAGTTTCTGAATTCCTGAGTTCTGTCTTTTCAGCCTTCGTTTACCAATTTTCTCACCCCATACCTGACAGTGATCCCAGTGGCTTTCCCCGATTTTGCACCTTCTATTTCTCCTGGTGGTAGCACTGAATACATATTTGCTATTTTTTTTTATCTGTATCTGTCAAAAGACTGTGATTTCCTTGGGCAGGCGTGGCCTCCTGTCTATCACTGGGTCCCCACCAAATCTACTACATCACCAGGGCTGCAGTCTTTTCCCACAAAGATGGAGTCTGCTTTATTCTCCTCTCCCCTGCCTACCTTTGGGAGGGAGATACTGAGGCAGAGTCTAGGATGCATAGTGTTTATTAGGGATCCACACTCTGTGAAGGAAAGTGGGAAAGTAAGATGGGCAGAGGAAGTTGCACAGTGATGGATGCTCGACAAAGCTCCAAACCTGGCAAAGGGCTCTGGACTGTATATTGCCCATCAGTGTTGTCCAGCATCAGACTAAGATGACTGGGTGGTTATGTCCCCTTCCCACTTAGTCTCCAGATGTGGGCTGCCCTAAAAGGGCATGGTCTTTTGCAAGACCTCTCTCTGCAGTGAGGCTAACCCTGAGGGAGCTAACAGCCTGAGGCCCTCTGTTGACCGCACTCCCACAACTGGGCAGCAAATCCTTCCTCGAAGGTCTATCTGGGAAGTTCATCTTTGTGTCTACCAGACAACCCTTCGAAAGAATTGTGTGACAGCGGGCATTCTTTTGTCTCAATTGCCTTTACTAATCACCATGGTGCTGCCCCTGTCCCAGCCATTGCATTTGATTAGAACTGAGGGTAGAATATTATCCCTGGGTTATGGGATATTTCACCTTGGATTGCAAGGAGATGACCTTTTGCCCTCTTTATTAACTATTAGCACTTGTCCCATTACATTTTAATATTTGGGTTATGATATTATAAAAAAACTGCAGTAGAAAAAAATACTGGATTTAAAGGTAAAACAAATGAGGCGGTCCTGGTACCCACTCCGCTGCATAGCAATCATGTATCCTTAGGTTAGTTACTTAACCTCTGATTTCCATTTCTGTATCTATAAAATTAGATTAATTCCTTATAACATGGTCATGAATATGACGTTTCTATATGCCAAAAACATTTTTTAAATGGTTATTCTCAACACCACTGTAAAGTGGTAGGATTAATAGTAACAGGAATACTAACCATAATACAGGGGTACCTTTACCTTGACTTGGGTGAACCTTCCAATTTGGGTATGTTGAAGGGATTTCTAGATTCATATTCAATCTATTCAAACTTCTTTCTCTAAGCAACTTTCAGTGTCTTTTCAAATGAATCACATAAATATTAAAATTTGAAGCAAAGTCTATTATCTTTCTCCTTCCCATTATTTTTCCTTCTTAAGGGCCAGTTGGTGATTCTCTCCTCTGTTAACTTATCTCAACTTGCTACTAAATGCAGGGATTTAGCAAAGCAATTGAAGAATTTGAGGAAAGGGAAAATTTAGAATAATTCGTGAGGAAAATAATTGTTTTGTTTTTCCCAATTGCAGGGTGTGACATTCCAGAAGCCGATGTGGTTTTCTTTTTTGATGGCTCTGACTTGGTCTCCCATGCAGAGTTTGTTACTATGACAACTTTTGTGTCAGACTTAATTGATACTTTTAACCTTCAGGACCAGAGAATAAAAATTGGGTTGGCTCAATTTGGGAGTGGCTTCCAAAAAATTATTGAGTTGAAAAACTCTCTGACAACACCGAAGTTGAAGACTCAAATTCAAACCATCACCAAGAGCAACGGGTTTCCGCGAATTGACCTGGCCCTTAAAAAAGTGAAAGTCATGTTCGATCCGTCTTCTGGTGGGAGGAGAAGTGCCGGTGTACCTCAAACTTTGGTGATTATCACATCCAGGGATCCCTACTATGATGTAACCAATGAAGTGAAAATCCTGAGAAACCTCGGCATTTGTGTCCTGGTTTGGGGCATAGGGGATGTTCATAAGGAGCAACTTCTGCCAATGACAGGCGATTCTAGAAAAATAATCACCTTCCAAGACTTCAGTGAATTAATGGATGTGAATGTGAAAAAAAGAACAGTTCGTGAAATCTGCCAGAGCTGCGGGACCACCAGTAAGTGCTCCCCTTGCTCTTTGTTTTTGATTTAATTGCCACCTTCCCGGGGCTTTGTTTCCCCCAGGCTGTCCCAGGGCTAGCTCTAGCTGAAGTATTTTTTGAAGAGTGCTCAGTGAGAATAGACCTCCCCTCTGTTTCCAGAAAGCTTGGGATCAGCCAGCCTCCCTCAGAGAAGAGGAAAAGGGTGCAGAGACTGGAGGAGGTCCTGGGTTGTGTCCTCTGGTCAGCCCTGTCCCCTCACTGCAAGCCAGGTATTGTGCCTGTCTTACCACTGAAAGTCAGTCTCCTATTTCTGCCCCCTCCACTTGTGGCAGGCCTAGAATCATGCCCTGTGTCTGGTGGGAAGTAAATAAAACAGACATTGGCTGGTTGGCAGCTTCACTCTTTTAACTCGGTCAAACCATCTTGTAAAGGACTCTGTGTTCTGTGTGTGTCTCTCTTGTGTGTCTGTTTGAGCCTATGTGTGTGCTTATTTTCTTCTTCTTTTAATGATGGCATTTGTATAATCATAACATAGTAAAGATTTGAATTTGTCCTTAGTGATTATTTGATTCCCAGAAATCACAAAACCAATGGCTGCCAAGGCCAGGAGGGTAATGTAAGTGAGTGAGACAAGAGGGCAGGGAGGGAAGGAAATGAAGGGACAGCAGTGAGCCATCTGATGGAGAGGTCACTATTCGCTTCAGGTGAGAGTCGCCGTGTAGGACTCAGGTTCTGTACATTTGGGCTGGGAGTTGGGAGGACTCGGGATATGTATCTCAGGATATAACATTTTGTGTAATTTGTACAACATGCAAAAATTCCTCGGCTTGCTTCTGTTTCTGGAGTCATGACTGAAGGCACTTCTTTCACAGAATGGGTTGGTCTTTCCAAGCTCTCCAGATGGTCTATGCCCCACCGGGGAGCTCAGCTAGAAGCGGATCACGGTGGTGGAAAGGGCCCCGGCACTGGAATCCAAAAGCCAGGGTTATTGCGGTAGCCACCACCGCCAAGCGTCGTAATTTCCTTAGCTATAGAATGAGCAAGTGGGCAGGGTCAGAAGTGACCAAATGGTGACGTGCACCATTGGTCCTATCCAGTGTTGGCAACTTGTTAAATAGTTGACGGCTTTTACAAACTGAAAGTTTCACATGAAAAATGGAGATTTCAGGCTATCCTTGGAAAAAACAGGCAGTCCGATTACACTGGGTCCCTCTCCCACATGGCCACTCTCAGCAGGAGTTGAGCAGTGAACAGATGGGGCTGTCGTTCTCCGTTCTCTTTCCTCCCTGCCCATCTAACTCCTTTACATTATCCACCTGGCCTTCGTGGCCATTTATGTTTGTTACCTCTGGATTAAATAATCCCTAAGGATATTTCAAATATTTAAAATGTTATGATTACATGAATCATAATATGTCATCATTAAACAAAAGAATATGCTTGTGGACGCATGCACACACACATACACATGGCCACTGAAAATGGAGGCTAAACCATGATTGGAACTTGAAATATTTGAAAGAGGAAAGAGGAAATTCCTGTGTTGATCAAGCAGCCAATATCTTCCTTTTTGAACACTGGGTACTAGGGACCCTCCAGTTCTGAGCGATGCCATGACTGCCTTCCTTTTTTCTGCCTGGTCTGCTCTTCCTTACTCTTGTCTACTCATTAATCCGGCTTCATTTCTCTTGGTCTCCAGATTGCTTTATGGACATAGTGGTCGGGTTTGACATTTCCACTCACTTGCTGGGGCACCCGTTGTTCCATGGCCACCCCCAGCTGGAATCCAACCTCCCAGGCATCTTAGAGGACATCACCTCCATTGGGAGGGTCAGCTGCGGGGCAGGCACAGAGGTGCAGGTGAACGTGGCTTTCCAGGTGAACACTGACCAAGAATTCCCTGCCAAGTTCCAAATCTACCAGAGAACGATATTTGACAGACTACTGCAAGTCACTGTCAAGGGGCCAACTCATCTGAATGCACAGTTCCTGCAGTCACTGTGGGAGAACCTTAAGGATAGACGTAAATCCCAAGGACAGGTACTCGTGTCACATTTAGTCTCCCTTCTCTGCATCCGTTCATTTGTTTCTTCCTCCCCAATTTTATATTTCATTTTCACATCATCCCATCCTCTGCTTTTCTCTTCTTCTAGGTGCTCCTCATCTTTTCAGATGGTCTTGGGGGTGAAAGCGAGATAACGCTTGAAGATCAATCAGACAGGCTCAGAGCAGCAGGTACTGAGTTGCAAATTTAAGGGGTGCAACACAGAATGTGCTGATGAGTCCCTTGTTACTCAGGTGTGGTAGATCTTGGGATCTGTCTGGCCATTGGAAGCAGATGCTGTTGGTGCCTTCCCAACCACCCTTGACCAGCCTTTACATTCATCCCCCAAATGCTGCAAATGCCACAGCCAAGTACATATACCTGTGACCTTCTACAGCCATGTGTCCTTGACCGACCTGAACGGTTACCTTGGAGTGGGGATGGGTTTATACAATGTCCCACCTGGAAATGGAAGGGGGACCATTGATATAGGGATAAAAAACCTAGCACCCTTCCTCAAGTGGGTCAAACTCTGATACAGTTTACACCCCAGAGTCCTTCATGAATCATATCAAGGTGAAGACTTTACTGAGACACATTTTTGCTTACAACTTCCCCCTCCCTTTCCTCTACCTCTTTCTCCCTCAATAAACCATGTACACACAAATTCCTCTCTTAGACTATGTGTCCAGGGCTCCTGACCTAGGATACTCCCTACTGTTTCTGATTATCCATGTGAAAGACAATCACATAGATCTTGAGAAGCACTTCTTAGTATATGTCCCCTATTCCTAGCCATAGTTTCCGACCAAGCTGGAAGCTAAATGCGGGAGTTGAGAGTCTTATGCAGTGACATGAGGCTCCAGTGATTGTCAGATGGGATGCATTGTTTGAGACTTTCTGGGTGTAGACCCACACTGGCTTCTGGGATTTAGTGTCCATGGGCAACCTCCCTAGAGGCCACAAAATTTCCTGCTTGATTGCTGGGTTGTTTCATCCTCTTTTCCCACTGTTCTGGGCACATCACGTTCCTTAGTACAACCTCTGGTTCTTTACAGGATCTGGTTGCGCTCTCCACTCTGACCTTTCCTCATTCCCCACACGCGGCGTCTCAGGCACTCAGAGCCATCCCCCTCTTCCTGCAGCACACCTCCCGCCTCAGTCCCCCAGGCCCCCATTCCTGGCATACGATTTTCTTCTACCTAGAACTCTCCCATCTCAGCTCCTCCCCAGTCCTTCCCCACCTTCTGTCTCTGGTTCTCTGCCTTGACCAGCTTCCATCCATCCTTCGGGATCAGTGCAGACATCAGTCCTTCCCTGAAACCTTCCATGACTTTCTAAGGCCAAGTTGGGAGTTTCTCCTTTGGGCCTTCAAAGCACCCTGCCATTCCCTCTCAGGACACTCACCTCTTCTCAGAGCAGCCAGCTGATTCCTGTTCACCTTTTCCATTGGCCTGGACTTCTGTGAAGGGACAGAGTGTGCCTGTCCTACTCATCTTGTATCCCTGGTACAATGATTAATACACAATAGGCTTCTAATAAGCAAAGATTTGTTTAATGAAAGGGTAGGTAGAATAACTGGACTAGTGACCGAATTAATGAGTCAGTGAACGAATAAATAAATGGAGTCCTGGCTATGGCCAGGAGTTCACCCTGGGCTTTCCTCAGGCTCACAGGGCCTGGGCCCCCATGGGTGTTTGGCCATGGAGATGACTTTGAGAATTATTATTAATTTACATTCAGAAAAATTCAGAAAACCTCTGAAGATGAACAACGCCCTTTCTTAAAAATTATTTTCAAATACCCAAGAATTGCATTCATCAAAACTTGGTGGTGAGGCATTAAACACATCTTCTGCTAGTGTTTTTCTGTTGGGTTTGAAGCATGAACAAGCAGGCAAGGTTGTTGGGTTCTTCATATGTCAAGAGTCCTTCTTCTTATGTTTCCTTTTCCCTTTTCTGATGGAACACCACTCACCAAGTAGAAATACAATAGGCTTTTCTTCTCTTTCACGTGCAACCCCTTTGGTTTCAAATCTCTTACATTTACTGGCTAGGACTTGATGCTCTGCTGGTGGTGTCCCTAAACACAACTGCCCATGATGAGTTTTCCAGCTTTGAATTTGGAAAGGGATTTGACTACAGGACTCCCCTGACCATTGGCGTGAGAGAGCTGGGCAAGATGCTGTCACAGTACCTGGTGAGTTGTGGAGTAGAAATGCAGTTATTCAAAAGGCCATCGGAATGAAATTGGAATTTTGATGAGTATTTCCAGAGACTGCCTTGCTTGCCCCACTAACTGAAGTGCATGGTCCTTAGTAGATGAAAAGTACGAAAGACCAGAGCAGCATATTTTTGTTTTTGTGTGTCCTTCCCTCCTTTATCATCTCACCAAATGAATGCACAGGGTGTAACCCCCTAGTCACAGAGAAAAGCTCCCAGCAGTTTCTGCCGCAGAGTCTGTCAAGGACAAGGCAAACAGTCTTGTGCAAATGTGGCCTGTGGCCATCTGTGGGGCAGGTGCCCCTTTCTATAGAGAGGTCATTTCCTGGGAAAGGGAATGCCGCATGGCAGTTGCTAGCTCGGGGCCCTGTCTTCAGCATTAAGGCAAAGAGCCCCTCTGATCTTCTGCAGTGCCTCCCCCGAAAAGAGAGGATAGCTGTGTAGGCGGTGCCTTAGGATCCCTTTGAATACAATTCTTATGCCTCGGGAGTTCCTGACCGTTGGTGCTCACTCAAGTTTGCTTTTTCCAGGGAAACATTGCAGAGAAGACTTGCTGCTGCACGTTTTGCAAGTGTTCAGGGGCGCCAGGTCCTCAAGGGTTCCGAGGTCTGCAAGCCACAAAGGTGCCGTTCAGTCGCGAAACTATTTTACTCAGTGTGCCTTGATTTGGTGGGTGGGATGGAGGCCAGCCTGAAGGAGGCGGCCCTCACTCAGTGCTGATGTAATTGCCTCGGATGTTTATTTCATAAGACTTCTGTGGTGTACGAGGCCAGTTTAGAAAGGGCTCGCTTTTGATACTCCTGGTAAGGATAACTCCCGTTTTTCTTCCATATCCTTCATGACGTTGCTCCTTGGTTTTGCAATTTGTACTTTTGCACCTGCTTTAAACAGTTTGAGGAATGCAAGAGGTGTTAGAAACCGTGGGGAAAGCTGTAGTTCATCAGCAACGAGTGAAATTGAACCACCAAAAGAGCAGGGCATTGCCGATGAACAGCCCTTTAAAAATGAATTCTAGAAGATCCATTACACAATAATAGCATAAATAAATCTGTCATGGTGTCTTCATTAATGGAGTGCTCTGAGGCGATGAGGATGAATGAGCTACAGGTACATACAGCAACATGAAAAAGTTTTACAAACACAGTAATGGCCAAAAAAAAGCAAAATACAGAAGAATACATATAGTGTGATTCCATTTACGAAGAGTTTGAAAGCAGGCAAAACTAACTTATCATGTCTAGGGATGAATAATTCAGTATTGAAGTACAAAAAAGGCAAGAAAGTATTGTCATAAAAGCCAGGAGTGTGCTCCCCGGGGTGGGGGTGGGAGAGCTTGGCATTGGCTGGGGGGCGGGGCGGGGCGGCTGCGTCTGGAGGCCAGTGATGCCCTATTTCTTCGTCACAGTGGTGGCTACATGGACATTCACTTTATAATAATTAAACCCTGCCTTTAGATTTTATTTATCTTATGCACTTTTTCAAATGCATTTTAGATATTATAAGTAAAGGAGGTCTTTTTTTTTTTTTTTTAAGAGAGCAAATAAAATACTTGCTCATGAATTGTGCACTGTCCCTCCTTATGGGGACATGATCTTGGCCTTTTTACCAAGTTATGATGCTTTGTTCAGCACAGTTTCCACTCTCCTCCCTTTGCTCTGGTCAGTCTTAGAGCTGCAGTCCAAGAGCCCAGCCCCCAGGTGCAAAATCGGCTCCGCAGGTCAGCCTCCAGCAGGAGCCTGGGGTTGTCAGACTCTCCCCTAGACTCAAAGCCACCCCTGCAGGCACTGTGACCAAGTCTAAAGGAGGGACTTAGCTAATGATTTCACAAGTTCGGATTGGAGGAAGCTGGCTGAAACCTATTTTCCTTTTTCTTCCCAGGGTTTGCCAGGTCTGAAAGGCAGCAGAGGACACAGGGGAGACGATGGAGACCCTGTAAGTTTTTCTGACCCTCCCCCCCAACACAAGCAATGATTTTCTTTTTCTTGGACAGCTTTATGTTCCTACAGAAAGGGTTTGTTTATATGGGTTCTTTTTGGTGGATTCGGAAGTAAATGAGTTTCTCCCTCACCCTTTTTTTTGGCCTGGATCATGAGCACTCACCAAATCCATTTTGGGGGGAAAGGAGGGAGCAGGCTTGCCTACATGTTGCCTGGCCTGTTTTTATCAGTGGCAGGGAGGGGGGCATGGTCCTATCTCCCCTGTGCAGGGTGCAGTAGGGCTGGCTACTAGTGACGGGCTGTCTTCGGACCTAGAGCTCAGTGCTTAGTACATGGAAAGGCACGGCTTCATGGGTCCATGCAACACAGAGCTTTTCTAATCTCAGTCTTTGACCCTTAAACCAGAACTCTCACGTGATTCATCAGTCAAATTATGACGATAGATTGGAAGGAACTGAAACCCTTGAGTGGCTCTGTTTGGGGTGGGGAAAGTTCAGGAAGCATCCAGATTGCATCTCCGTCCCCTAAAATCGAGCTAGCTCTCCATCTGGCCAATAATATTTAAAATAAAATTAAATCGTTCCTGGACAGGTATAATTAAAAGCATAGGCTCACTTAGACAGCCAAGGGCTGACCTAGACAAGAAACCCCTAGCAAGACACTTAACTTCTTGACTCTCAGTCTCCTGACCTGTAAACAGATAACATTCCTCAAAGACTCTAGTGCTGACCTCGTTTACAAAATGACCCAAGGGGAGTGCTCTGACCCACCTACCATGTACCTGCAGAAGGGTCTTAGAGCCCACCCAGGCAGCATGGAGGACCTTGAGTGTTGGGGTCTGGCCACGAGCCCACATCTGGCTGACAGTCCCATCAATAGGAAGTCACAATGTTGCAGTATCTCAGCGTCGTGTGGCCACGAGTGAGGCCTCCTGCTTTCCTGGGAATAATCTCCTGAATTAAGAAAGTAAAGCAGGAAGAAGGAAAATCCCTTCTCCCCTCAGCTACCAGGGAAGAAATAACCAAGCTCATTGCTAAACAACTATTTATCCAAATAGCAAACCCTAAGCACCCACTCTGCACCCAGATCGGACTGAGCCAGGCACAAGGGACATAATTGGGTAGAGAGACAGTGGGGGGTTCCTGCCCTCAAGGAGCACCACATTCCTTTTACGCTAGCATTTTCCCATGTTTAAATATTTCCTGGGAGAAACAGGATGGATGGGAGGCGCACGTACCATTGACCTTGAGCACTCTTCCCCCAGTGGCCGGTCTGACTTTGGGACTCTTTCACCCGGTGGTCCTTTCTGTGAGCACTAGCACTTCCCATCTTTGAGTTCTCAGCGTAGTTGCCTGTCTCGTCAATGGCTTCTACTCAGCTCCAGTCCCTCGGGAGCAGCCGGCTTCAGTCCCATCAGCTGTGCTGACTTCTCCAGGACAGCTCTGGGACCTTGGCTTCCATGCTGGGGCCAGCATGTATTATTGCAGTTTTTGAAAGGGGGCTGGGACGTGAAGTGACTTCCAAACGTTTGGCTGTGCTGTCTGCCGAGGACAGTGAAGCAGCTGGGCTCCTCCTGTACCTCTGTGTGATCTTGGGTCTGTAAGGAAGCCCTGAAGGTGGACGGGAAAGACGCGTTGAATGGAGAGGAGAGCCAGAGTTAAATGAATGCATTTGCGGAAGGGAGACCTTCACTCTTAAAAAGCAAACCGCTGGCAACTTCTGGCAAAAGAGTGACTGTGGTTACCTGTTTGGCTGCCTTTTCTTAGGGAAGACGAGGAGAATATGGACCCCCTGGAGATCAAGGGATTTCAGGATGTCCAGGGGAGCAAGGCCAAAAGGTGAGGCTCTGCTGGAAGTGTGATTTTGAATTCCCTACAACATGCTCTGCTGTCTCTCCTCCTTCCCTCCTTCCCTTTCTCCCTTCCATTTACATGTCAGCGTCCTCACCTGCAGACTAATTCTACTTAGAAATCTCAGTGAGTTCAAAGCCTTCATTCCATCCATCTATCATCCGTTTGTACTTAGAAAGCCAGGAGCAATTAAAGAAACACACAATCACCTTCTTTAGGGAGGCAGCCGCTGCCTGCTCCAACAGTCTGTGAGTCTAACTGCTGTCTGTCTTTGATGTGTCAGTGAGAGAGATTTCATCTTTTACAGGGAGTCAAAGGATTTTCTGGAAGTAAGGTACCGTAGTGTCTTCTCAGTCCAATTCGATTTCCCAACGGGATTAGTTTCCCAATAAGCACGTGGCCAAGCCCTCCTCTGACCTGACTGCACTCCCTGTTGTCCCTCAGGGAGAACAAGGAGAGGATGGGATTGATGGACTGGATGGGGAAGAGGTAAGCCATCCTTCAGGTACCATAACGTGGTCAGGAGATTGATGTATTTCTCTTTAAATGGGAATTTTGTTTTCCTTGACTTCTTTTAGGGCTTTCATGGATTTCCTGGGGAAAAGGGTGAAAAAGGTGATCCAGGATCTCAGGTAACACTTTGAATACATCAAAGAAGGAGAATTTGATAACAGAGACAATCTTAACTGCTGTTTGCCCGTGCTCAGTAGGGAGAGAGTGGACAGCTGACTTGACCACGCAATGAAGTCCTGTTACTACTGAGTAGATGCTACATTCCCTTGTGGGAATTTTCAAAAATTCCAGCAAGAGCGAGTCAAGGCATGCAAGGTTCTTCTGTGGGCATGTTCCTCAGAAGTCTGAAAACGAATGTTTTTGCCTGTCAGTGGCTTCCATGTTCTCTTTATTGCATCAGGGGAAAAAAAAATAAATAAAAAGCAAGAGAAAAATACAGAATTATTTTGATGACCTTGCTGTAGCAAATCATAGTGAAGCATTTTTTTTATCTCAAATTCAATTCAATACTTATTAATATGTGCCTACTTGGTTCTAAGCAGCTCTGTTTTTATGTTCTGATCTATTTATTTATCCAATAGTTTTGGATACCTGCCATATGCCAAGCACTGGATTATGTGCTGAAGATTCAGAGATGAACCCCACTGTCCTTGTCCTCAAGGATCCTGGGACATTGAAAGATAGACATATTAATAGCTAATGATGGTGCAGAATGTGATTGAGGCCGTGTTGGCCCAAAGAAGGGCACCTAACCCAGCATGGTAGGGAGGAAGTTTAAAAAGTCTTCCTAGGGGAAATGGTCACTGAGCTGAAGATGAGACGCATTAGCAAGACATGGAGGAAAGGCATTCCAGACCAAGGGAACAGCATAAGCAAAGACATGGAGGCTTGGGGGCACTGCAAGGTGAGCATCAGAGTACAGGTAGAAGGAGGTGAGGTTCTAGAGGTGGTGGGAAGAGATTGGGAAGGCACTGGTAGGCCATGTGGAGGAGTTGGGCTTTTAACATTAGGCATTCAGGAGTCTTTGAAAGATTTTAAGTACAGGGGCCACAGCTGAATTTGCATGTTAGAAATATTACTTGGCGGTGGTATGGAGGATGTGTCAGAGATGACATAGATACAAGGCATAGATGAGAGGATCTGGAATTATCAAGGTGAGAAGTGATGAAGCCTTCAAGTAAAGCAACACCAATGAGAACACACACAAGACATACTAAGGACACAGCAGGGCCTGGGCTGGAACGAGCAGCCAGAGTGCAGATTTAAGAAAGTACTTCTTCTCAGAGGTGGACAAAGTGTGAGTGTCTCCTTAAATTTTGCACCCTCGGTGACTTGCTTCTCTCACCCCAGTTCTGGCTCCGGGACATAAGATCTGTAGACCTAGGTGACCAGAGAAGCAGGAAATGAGGAATCAGTCAAAATGCCTTCAAGGACCCTGGTTTGGACAAGCTGAGTTGAGAACACTTGAGTTTGAGGTGACAGGTGAAATATTCCTGTGAAGGTTTCCAGTGGGCAATTTAATTTGTAAACATCAGAAGTTTCTAGACTAGCTGTGATGTCCAATGTAATATTCACTACCAATATATGACAATTTAAATTCAAATTAGTGAATGTGACAAATTCTGCTCTTCGGTTGTCCTAGCCACATTTCATGTGCTCAGTAGCCACAATGGTAGGGGCTACCATATTAGATAATGCAAACACAGAGCATTTCTATTACTGCAGAAAGTTCTGTCAGGTGGCGCTATGCTAGATCATGAGAGATTTCCCATTGCTCAGTCTTGCTATAGATAATCTTGACCATAGGCTTAAAACTGCACTGAGTACTGCTTGAAAAATCTGAGGAAACTGGCTGAGAGAGAGAATCATGAATCATTTTGTCTGATTGATTTTCTTGCCTCCAAAACACATGCTTGAGATTTTAACATCATTATAAAACCCTCATACAAGTTAACTCAGAAGCTCATATTCTTTTTTTTCTTTTTCAGGGTAGCCCAGGTTCCAGAGGTCCTCCCGGGGGATATGGCGAAAAGGGCTTCCCAGGAGATCGTGTAAGTTCTTGGGTCTAGTTGGCCCTGAATTGTGTAGTTGCTCCAAATTCCTGTCTCCTTTCCCTATATCTCCCGCTAACCTGTAGGTGAAACCTTGTCTTGGGAGTTGGGGTAGTAGGTGTTGACTGAGACTTAACTGCTAGGGAAAAAAAATCTGTGTGCATCTGATCTTGGCTGATTATATTGGAAATTTGGAGATGGGAACTAAGGTTCCATCCTAATTATCCTTAATGTTATATTGAGACTTTTCAAGTTCCTTTTGGGGAGAAATTTTAATAATTTTGCTTACTGGGCTTCTAATCTTACAGATTCCCTATTTGCAGACTTGATCAAAAAGAATCTTATTGCGTCTCTAAGGGAGTAGCATAAGCATGTTTGGACTAGTGCATCAGTGAAACTGCCAATACAGAGAAGACAAAATCATCATGGTTTCATCAGGCAGTTGTTAGCAAGCATCCTTATCACTTCATTTGTCACCAAACCTTCTTCAAACTTGGGAAAATATTATCTTCATTTTTTCAAAAATCTGTGAATTTCAAATATGGAGAATTTTCTCTCACCTTTCCTCACTTAACCCAAATTAACACCAGATTGAAACCAGAGAGGGAGAGAAACCATAAGAGACTCTTAATCTCAGGAAACAAACTGAGGGTTGCTAGAGGGGAGGGGGGAGCGGAAGGGATAGGGTGGCTGGGTGATGGACATTGGGGAGGGTATGTGCTATGGGGAGTGCTATGAATTGTGTAAGACTGATGATTCACAGACCTGCACCCCTGAAGCAAATAATACACTATATGTTAATAATTTTAAAAAAATTAGCTTACTACTTGAATATTATACCATGGTATTTGGGAGGAAAAAAAGCTAATATTTCTTGGTCTAAAATCCCTTTTAAATCTTCCTCCAGGGTAATCCAGGACAAAACAGTAACATCAAGGGACAAAAGGGCTCCAAAGGAGAACAAGGAAGACAAGTAATTGGATCCATTTTACAGACATAGCATCTATAGATCTATTTATATATGTATGAATGACTAATTCTGTATCTGAGCTGAGACTTCCATAAAGCCTAAATTAATTACTTAGGAAAGTATGTAACCCTTCTATAATTGAATAACATCACTAAGTTCGCATTTCAAAGAGCCTTATTTCCTGAAAACAAGACACATCTGTAGTGGGTTACACTTCCATGGGTAAAATTATTAAGTTTCTGGCAGGTGATATTATATGGGGAAACTAATAGTTAGCAGTACACATTGCTATACCATATTCCTCTTTAATAGATACAGATCCAATAGTGTTAATGTGCAGAAAGATTCTAGCATGACACATTTGTTCTGCTGTTTTAATAGTGCATGAGGTTTTTATGCTGATGTAGTTATTCAGTATCTTGCACCTTATGATCTTGGGGAAACAATTGTATTTCTAGGGTAGAACTGGACAGAAAGGGACACCGGGAAGTCCTAATTCTGAAGGAAGTAGGGTAAGTATTTCCGTGAACATTTATTTTCCCTCCTTATCACCCGAAGATGCCACAGAGGCATTCACGATAGTTACTAATGCAGAGTTGGCTGGCCCAGGGCTGATACATGGGTACTATTGTCATTTGGAGCCAGATAATGTCGTGCGGGGCTATCATGGGCTTTTATAGGATGTTTTGGAGCAAACTTGTTCTCCACCCACTAGATGTCAGTAGCTCACTACCCCCAAGTTGTGATACACAAAAATGTCTGCAGATTTTGCCAAATGTCTGCAATGAGGGTAGTCGGGAGTGAGGGGTAGGGGGTAAAATCACTCCTTGTTGAGAACCTCTGTGACAGTCTGCCTTCCTCTTTCCACCTTCCAGAAGCTTCTGAATGTCTTTGGAGAGAGTCAGTGCCTCTAACGCAAAAGCCCTCCTCCAGTAGCTTAGCATCTTTGAGCTTCTCTAAGAATATGAATTGGGTAAACATACTCTCTTTCTCTTTAAATGTTGCCAATGGGAAAGAAGAGTCATGGATAAATTCTTCCTGAATGAACCAAATACCAGGGACAAGGGCCAAGCCTGTGGCAACCTCCAGACTCTAGGACAACTTTATAGCATCTCATGTGATATCAAGCCTAAAACAGGGATATTGGATTTCCTCTTCTTTTTAAGGAACAACTAAGAAATCACTTTTCTTTTTGTGGACTACTGAAGTGAGAGGTGACATTTCCAAAGTGTTAGAAACCCTTTTATTGGGCGCCTGGGTGGCTCAGTCAGTTCAGCATCTGCCTTCAGCTCAGGTGGTGATCCCAGGGTCGTGGGATCCAGCCAGGGGTCTGGCTCCGGCTCTGTGGAGAGCCCTCCTCTCCCTCTGCCTCTGCAACACTCCCGGCCCTCTGTCTCTCATGAATAAATAAATAAAATCGTCAAAGAAAGAAACCCTTTTATCATGCACTCAGAATGGAGATTATAAAAAGACAATAATGTACAGCACTCTAGATTTACTAGGCCCTAAGCTTTCTTCAAGAGGGAACTGAAAATAGTTGACTTCTTTTACTATTACAGACTTGGAGTCTTATCATTCTGAAGGCTGTGGCTGATTGCCTTTCTCTCTCGAATAGATTGTGGTGAAAAGTGTTTTAATTCCTCTTGCCTTCGTTTATCT
This sequence comes from Nasua narica, assembly GCA_028533885.1. Lineage (NCBI taxonomy): Eukaryota > Metazoa > Chordata > Mammalia > Carnivora > Procyonidae > Nasua > Nasua narica. The sequence continues at coordinate 77,390,853 of CM052799.1, forward strand.
TGAATCATAGTTCTTAGGGATAAGATCTAGTCAGATGGCTTAGGCTTCCCGGTGCTTCTGGTAAAAATTCTCTGGGACTCTGCCCTCTTCTTCATACAAGAGAATTAAAATGAACCGGAGGAAGCAGTAGAGCAACAAGATGCACTCCGTGCAATAAATTTTAAAGATAGATAGTTATTTTTGTTGCTTTAGGAGAAAATACTCTTGGTTTGAGAGAGCTTTGTAACTGTCACCATCAATCAAGCACGTTTTGAAAAGAGATGCTCGGGGTGGGGCTGGGGATTACTACTTGGACAAAGCAGCCAATGACTTAAAGTCACTCCAGAGACCAGAGGCTCTCAGCCTCCCTCGCCCATCTTCACCCACTCCCCCGACGAGCTCCTACCTTTGTAACTGCTTTTCTCCTGAATTGAACAAGGGAATATAAAACAACATCAAGCTTTTCCACCTCTTCCTTCTCCAGCGAAGGCCAAAATTCTCTGTGAGGGTCAGAGGATCTTAAGTAGAGAGACAAATTCTGAGAACACAAGCCAACGTGTAAGACACGGCCTCCTCTGTGACAGAATTCCAGCCAATGCAGGCTAATTGTGCCAAAACAGTGGACTGATGTACAGAGAACCAGACGACTTGAAACGACGACATTCCAGACCCCCTCTTTTTGGCCTGCCACACACAAATGCTTGTAAATAATAGCACTTACACTTCCATAGCATTTATTCTGCGCCAGGTCCTGATCAGATTACTTTCAAATATTAAATCCTCATAACAAACCTACTAGATAGATACTGTTATTATACCCATTTTACAGATGAGAATAATCAAGGACCCTTGGGCAACTTGCTCAAGATCAGGGTAGGTAGCAAGGGGTGGAACTGGGATTTGAACCGAGACTGTCTCACTCCAGAGTCCGGGGTCCTAACCTCCTGGCTAAGGCTTATTGCACAATTGCTCTGTGCCAAACAGGCTTTAAAGGGTAGTGTCGAGCTCAAGAGTGCCTGACTTCTAAAGACACATCCCTAACCATTGTGCAATATAGTCTGTATGTAGAATAAATGCTCTTTTACCCTTTTTAATGGAATTATGACATCATGGAGGAACAGTGGCCTCAACTTCTGTTTGCTAGTTTTTCTCTGCTTTCCTATGTCAAGAACTCTATGAGACGCATCAAGGTACAAAGAGCTGATGAGGTACAATGGGTAACTTCTCCCAAAGGGCATCTGCATTTTGAAAGGAGAGTCTCTGAATGGGGGGAGTAGAACCCCAGTGGAGGAATTCCAATCATCACCCAACCTGGTAGAGATGATACTTGGTTAGGTAGTTCATTCGAAGAAACTCCAGAAGGTAGGCAGTTGAAAGACAACTGATTCTCAAATAATTTCCGTGGCTCCCTTTTCAAATGCATGAATAGGATTTTTAAATTTTATTCTATTATTATTATTATTGATGTTTTATTTTTTTAATTTAAATTCAATTAGCCAACATAACATCATTAGTTTCAGGTGATGTGTTTGATAGTTCTTAGAATTTTTTTTAAAGTCTTTAGGAGGCACGTGATGTGATGAGTACTGGGTATTATATGAGACTGATGAATCACTGACCTCTATCTCCGAAACTAATAATACATTATATGTTAATTAGTTGAATTTAAATAAAAATTTTTTAAAAACGAAGTCTTTGTCTTGTACCTGAAGTAGTCATAGTTGTTTATCACAATGCAAAGTAAATTGATGGTTGAGATATTCCACAGCTTGCCCAAAGGGGCAGGGGCAAGGGGGCCATGAGGGTACAGAGTTTATGGTTGCTGTTTAGGGAGAAAGATGTTAGGATCTGGGGTCCGAATCATCTGCAGGTCCAAATCATCATGCACTGGAAAGGACAGGCTGTGGCGAAGAAGCCACTAGGGGGCGAGCCTGAGCTGGCAGCATGGCGATCGCTTCTGGTTAAGTGCAGACAGATTTTCAGCTTCAGACATCAGCCCCTTCCTCAGATGAGCGTGGCAGTGCCATTGGACCTCCACAGAGCTGAGCAGACCCCATCAGCCCTTCTTGCAGAATTCCGCGAAAACAAACCTCAGTGGGCCCATGTGAAGCATGAATCTCACAATTTTTACTCTCCCCTAAGATACATTCAGGGCCTCGGACAGAGAGATGGACAAGACACAGCCTGTTCTCACGTAGGAAGCCTCTGATTAGCAGATGGTACTTTGTGGGATTTGTTGAAGACGGGAAGATAGAAGACAGATTCTTCAGAATGATTTGATTCTCCAAACAGCCTCCCGAATAATTGTCAGAGGCTGTTAGACTAGCGCTGGGTCTGTAATGACTTTCAGATTGGCTTTCAATCAATCCCCCAAATGTTAGTCTATAATGAAGTGCCCAGTGTGAAAACTTGTCTTTGCAAAGTGCCTCGGGGAAGCCATTTCTGGGAGCTACTCATTACTTAAGTCTATCAGGGAACGAAATAGGCTGCTCTGCCTCTAAATTTCGCTCCATCTGGATACATACACCACACTGACACTTTGCCTTTTCTGTTCCAGGGAAGGGAAGGCCGAAGGGGGCCCCCAGGTGCCTCGGTAAGTACCCTTTACTTCCTGCCCTCCATGGTAGACGGTCCCAAGGAGATTGCTCATATGCAGATGGCCCTGGGAATGAATGAGCATTTGACAAGGACATTGTAGGAAGTGCAGAGCATTCGACATGGCCTCACCGATGGAGGGAAACATAGTTCAGCTGCCAGAAACTGGACAGGCCTGACCTAAGGGAGAACCCCCTTCACAGACACCCCCTAGACAAGAGGTCCGTTCGACTGCTTTTCACTTTTCCAGGGAATTGACTGCACAAGAGTGCGATTCTTTACTAGAGTCAGAAATGATCTTGTGTTTATTTTCTAGTATGGGAAAGAATAAAATCCTAGGCCAAGTAAGGGGTGATCCAAGATTCAGTCAAAATAGTACCCATGCAGTGTATACTACAGTACTAGATAATATAAAGAGAGGTTCTATATGGAAATTGTGTGGAAAAAACTGTTAACACTGAAAATTCGTTCATCAGGGGGAGCCGGGAAATCGTGGACCTCAAGGTGTCCAGGGAGCTGATGGATTACAAGGCCCACAGGTGTGTTGAAGAATTTCCTAAATATTGATAAATAATGCTGAGTTATCCTGAGTGGAAGAGGGTTGGTAGTTCTGTATAAAAATAAATAACTGAGAAATGTTTAATCTGCTCCTGCCTTCCTGCATGGACCATGTTTCTGGAATTCTACATTCCCCAACATGGGAGAGTGATTTTGTTCCATCAAACCTGCTCCTATTTTAAATAGAGGAAATGGATGCTCTTGTGTTCACCACTATTGTATCAACTTGTTAGTCATAATGAATTATTAAGACCTTAATATTCTATTAGTAATGAATATCAGGAACAACAAATTGGTTTTCCTTAACTGAAGCCCTGCACACAGATCCCATGAAGGAAAGTTGGGAATTGGAATCTGTTATTTAACTCATCTAAAGCTGATTCACACAGGGTGAACGTCCTTTTAGAATGTTACCGATGGGGCTTTACATGAGCCCTTTTTTCTTGGTCATATCATTACTGTTAGGAGCATTGGAGTCAGGACATCTCTGTCTCCCTTTCATGTTGGAAAGCTGCTGAGGTCATCCCTAGATAATTGCCTTGTAACACACGAGTATTTAGTTACCTTATGGGGCCCACTTTAAGCCAGAACTTGCCTGGAAGGTGTGCGTAGACTGGCGGCCTTCCCGAGAGTTCATTTTTCTTTTAGGGAGCTTTTTCAGATGATTCACACTAAGGCAGAATTCAGTATTCTCTTGAGGGTTCCAGGGTCCCTAAACCAAGCCACCAGCTAGAAAATCCTTTAGGTTAGGTAACCATGAGATCTGTCTAGATCTATCCTCAGGCCTTATAGGGAGATAGGTGACATTACCTCAGCTATCCAGGGGCCCTCTGATACTTAGGGAGTGAACCAAATCTAGCCCAGTGGGTGCCACCACCATTTGCACTGGGCAGCTGGGGCCATTTTATAGCTGGTGCTTTGGTGGGGGGAGAGTTTACCAGCACCCCTGGTTTTTCTCCTGTGTGAGAGATCTATACGTGTATTATAAATATAGTATGTACACATGTATTTGATAGTAAACATAGTAGAAGATATGCTTTTGTCCCTCTGCTAAATGTCCTTTTGTGGGAACTTGGAACAACTTTGTTCTCTATTTTACACATTGATGGTGAGCACTTGGGCCCAGGTAAACTGCCCCAACAAAGGGATCCATCTGACGATTGTTTACATCTTACTTCCTTCTTCTAAGGGTTTTATTTTTCCCTTTGATTTCCTTTTCATTTCTCCTGTCAGAGCGGGATGACAGTCTTAGACCCAGGCAGTGATTCCTTGATAAGATTTGTACCACTGAGTCTGGGCCTCCCCCCTACCCCCCACCCGTTCCTATCATAAGATATGCTTAACCTCAGAGTTAAAAGGCTTCTTGAAGGTGAAGGATTGGAGCAGTGTTTTTCTGTGGACGTGTTTCAAAAGTACATTTCCTCTGCTTCATTGTACTATGTTTCTTTTGTTACCACCAAAGGGATTAAGTGGAATTCCTGGCAGAAAAGGAGAGAAGGGAAGCGAGGGGCATAAAGGAGCTCAGGTGAGTGACCCACGAACCTTAGTCATTGGTCTCCAGCAAAACCATTTCTTCTTACTTCAAAAACATCGTCCTATGTAGTTTATTTGATATTATCTACATATGGGGTATTTTATTTTTCAATTAACTTGGAATAGACTTGGGACAAAAAATTGGGAACAAATTTTTAGCACAACTCCAATTCCTTGCAGGTCTCTTAAGCCCTCTCCTCTCTCCTTCGCTGGGGTCTTACTGGGAAGGTACAGACCCACTGCATCAGCTTGAAGAAAGCATTTGCAAGACTACGAATTCTGTTGACTTGTGGACATTTTGAAACCCAATACACTATTCTGGTTTCTCTGACTTTTAAAAACCTATCTGTGCCACACATTTCTCCGCTGGTTGTAGATACTTGAAATTGACTCTACAAAGATCCCTCGCTACCCAAATTGATTTGGTTCCTCAGTTCAGCTTTGAATTCACCCTGTGAGTCTATTTGGCCCCAAGTTTCTGACAGTGAGTACTAAGAGTTGGGACGGTGAGGGATTCCTATGAAAACTGTTTTGAAACTGTTCAGTTCTTCAGCTCCGATAGCAGGAGCTCAGAAGGCAAGGAATACGTGAGTTTGCCCGGTTACCGTCCTAGCACGTTTGTGGAAGACGCTTTTGCCCATTTGCAGATTGGGACTGAAAGACATTCTGCTTTGGACGTGTGCATGGCACAGTGCCCGCAAATGACAATATCTCATTCTCACAAAATCAGTACATCACAACAAATCTGCTGCACTTAGAACTAACATTTGTCACATCAAGGGCACCTTTTCTGTTTCTCACTAAGGCCCCATACGGACCAGGGGTTTCCCTGCAGAGGAAGACTTGTGGTCCCCTACACAGTACTCCACCCTGAGTCACCTGCTTTGTGGGCAGAGGTCTCTCTCCGCTGGGTGGCTGGGTCTCTTGTTAAGGAGGCATCAAGGAGCTTCTGGAAATGACACGAAGAAAAGCAAAACTAATCTAATGGGTTTTCTGAGAATTGCTACAGGGCCAACATATGTGTCTCACAATTTCATTCAGGGCTCTTCCGGGCCAGTGGGAGCTAAAGGGAACATTGGAAGTCCTGGGCCTTCAGGGAAAAAGGTAAGTGTTATTGCTTTAAGATGTCAAATACCGAGAACAAAGTATCTTCCTTCTTTTCTTGATTTCCATGTTAATTCCTCACATGATCCAGGTACCATCAACCACCCACCGGCTTTCTGCTGATACATTCTTTTCCTTTCATTGAGCAAAGAATTTCTAACTGCTTATCTCTTCCCTGAAACGGCCCCATTTCACTAGAGAGACACAGTGATCTCATACATCATAAAACAACTCTGAAAAATCTCTTCACCTCCCCAGAGTCCTGAATGTACAAGTGTGCGTGATGACAGAGTCCAGCAGGGGCTGAGGGGTGTCCAGCCTCAAATCTGTTTGTGCATACGGTTCTCTAATTCACCCATCTGTCTCTGATGTGGCTCCGTTGGAGACTGTCAGACCACAGACTCTTGGCCCATTTAGAATCCCACTCCCCTGCTTCAGACCTCTCAGGGGGCGCTCCCTGCTCCCAGGCCAACTTCGTGGACCTGGCACCTGTGTGGTCACACTGGGGGCCGAGCTCAGAAGGGCCCCAGGCTTGGTTTAGTACCCTTCTGTCACCATCTTGGAAGTCTTTGTATTTGAGGATGGGGCCTATGGTTTTGTTGTGCACTGAGCCCCATAAATTAAGCAGCCGGTCTTAACTTCCCTGTGGCTCTTCGGAGAATCTCCAGACTCTAACGTGGTTTAGAAGGCACTCTGACGCTGTTTAGCTCTGAGGTTTCAGAGTTCTTCTCCCTCCTGCTTGCCTGCCCCAGGCTTCTCACCAATGCCTTCCCTCTACCCAGACCATCCTCACTCCTCCCGAGATCCTTCTCCTGGCTTACTTAACTCAGCCTTCAAGCCTCAGAGCCCCTGCTCTTTCCCTTCAGGCAGCTCGCCTCCCTAGCCCCACCAAATCCAACTCAGAGTCCCCTCTCCTTCCATAAGCCCTTGAGTTTATAACGGCATGTCTAATCGTCTCTCTTTCCAACCAGACTATTTTTGGCGAGGTCAGGATCACATCTATCTTATTCGACCGTTTATTTTCCAGTACAGTAAATACTTGTTGGATGGGCAAACACATCAGCCAATGAATCAACTTGCCCTGGAGTAGATTTTCCACTCTTTGCCTTCTCCTTCAGTCCTTCCATCACACGGGGAAAGCAGTGCTTGAACCCAGCCTTGGGCTGTGCTGCTGTTTTCCGCTCTCCTTTGGACAGATCATTACCGGTTTCCTACACCCTGTCTCTTTGCTGAGCATTGAACCCTCACTAAAAGGCTTGAGTCTCCCCATCACAACTTCCTGTGGTGGGAGCCAGGTTTTGAGTTTACTGATGTGAAGCTCTTTTTGTCTCACTCACTAGGGAGAACCTGGAATTCTTGGAGATCCAGGACCAATGGGGCAAGTCGGACAGAGAGGAAGACAGGTATGACGTTTTAGGACCCTTCCCTTTCTCCTGCTCCAAGTGCTCCATTCTATGGCAAAGAGAAGGGGACTGATGCCATCGGCCTAAGCGGCCTAAGCAGCCTAAGCGCCTGGGGTATTGAAAGGTATTTTAGGACCTCCTAGGAAGATGCGGGATGTACTCCCACCCCCTGCAGCTCTCATTCTATAGCTAGTCTGTCTCTTAAAGCAAGGGGAACCAGCCGGAGGGAAAGGGGGCATGCAGAGAGGATAATGGATAAGTCACAGCAGCACATTTCAGTATTTTCAGAATTCGTGTGGCCATATAGATGGATGGCAAGACTCTCCCTGTCTTGCAAAATTCTAGGGCAGCAACAAGAAGAGGGGAGTAGAGCCAAGAAATGAGCCAGCTGTTGTAGCGGCTCCTGCCGTTCCAGCGTCTGTCCATGGAACAGCAATATAGGAAATATTTTTTCATTTCTTTTCAAAGATAATGTTTATTATAAATGTTATGTGTAGAAATTGTAGAAAATTTACCAAGCATAAAATATAGGAAATAGGGAAGAAAAATTACCCGTCATTTCACTATTTTGAAATACATATTATTAACATCCTGGAGATACCAAAAAAATTGCTCCATTTTCCCCTCTTACCAGTGTATCACGAGCATATTCCATGTCATTGCATTTTCCCCTAAACATTACTTTTAATAGCTCCAAAATACTCTACTGACTGTATATCCCTTAGTTCATTTGACCCAACTCTTGCTATTAAATACCTGACTTGTTTTTAGTTTTTACTGTCATAAACAGCACAGCAGTGAACATTCTTGTATCTAACTAAATTTTTGGACCAATGCATAATTTCTATGTAGAAATTTCTAGAAGTGATGTAACTGGTCCAAAGAATATAGGCCTATTTAAGTGAGGCTTTGAGCTCTTTTGCCAAGTGGCCTCAGGAATATTCAAATGATAAATGCCCCCCATGTGTTACATAGGGGAATGTACCTTCAGGGCACTCACACCCATGGTGTGTTTTCTCACTTTCTTTTTTTGATCTTTACCGATTTTATTAACAAAAAATAGCCTCTCATTACTGTTTCAGATTGCATTTCTTTGGTTACTAGTATGGAAGACATTTTTCCTTATGTCTGTCAGCTGTTAGCAGTTCTTTGGGGAAATTCCTCAGCCATGTCCTTTGAGTCAGCTCCTAATATTCCAGGCAAGTAACTGCCGCTGACTCCCTTGGTCCTGACTGGCCATCCCTCTGCTTCCTGCAGTGTTTGCTGAGCATAGCAGAAAGCGAGGAAAACCCAGCAATGCGCGTGTCCCCAGAGTTCAAAGTCACTGATAAAGCCCCCTCCACCTGGAAGTCCTCAGTGCTTCTCTCCTGCTACCAGTATAGATTGCAATTAAATGTCACTTTTGAGACATTAAAATGAACTGGTATGTTCACAGGGAGATTACGGCATCCCAGGCTATGGTCAAATGGGACGAAAAGGAGTAAAGGTAAATATGGAAAGCAATTATTTCTTTAATTGATGAAACAAACCTAAATAATGTAAGAAGAAACAATCATACTGCAGAAGTGGTCTGTTGATTTTTTTATGCTCTCTGCTGCAAATTGTAGGGCCCAAGAGGATTCCCTGGAGATATGGGTCAAAAGGTACTGTGCACAAGACCTTGTTTTGAAATTACCTTGATCTTAACTTTCTACTTGAGAATTAAGGTCAAAGCAAAAAAAAAAAAGCAGGACAATTGTTTTGCCAGGGCTTCATGAATAAAGGAGGATACTTAACTACTATGGATCTTTAAATTGGAAAAGACTGTCCTGTCCTTTGTTGCCTGATGTCTCTGGTCTTGAAACTCTTCCTCTAGGCATCCTCTCAAGTCTGGTCCTTCTGTCCTCTTGATTTCTCTGCGTGGAGAACCTCATTTCAAACTCCTGGCTTCCGCTATTGCTGTTTGTTCTTTATCATTGTGGCCTTCACTTCTCCTTGCCTGGAAGGTGACAATATTCTTCTCGTGGTCTCCATTTCCACCTTCTCCCTGCTTTGGTTAGTCCCAAACACTGCTCTCACTTGAGAGAGAGGTCACAATGTGACCTACTCGTGTTCCTTTCCTGAAAAAAAAACAGTTTCCAGAATTCCTCATTGCCTCCCAGATTGAAATCCACCTCTGTGTTCTACCACCAGGCATACCTTCCATTTTGGTCTGAGCAGCTCCTGTTTTGTCGTTCTTATACACTGGAATTCTGGGATGAGATTTCCTTTTTTTTTTTTTTTTAAGTGTCCTTTCCAGAAGAGTGTCTTCCAATAGTTGGTGCTCAAGTTAAAATAGAAAATAGGGATTACAAAAAATTAAAGTCCAAGCAAATCAAATCAACTCCAAGAAAACAGCCAATTTTTGAATCCTCTTAAAAGTGCTTTTAATGGGAAAAAAAAAAAAAAGTGCTTTTAATGGATGAACTACCAGAAGAAATTCTTTCCTTAGCTAGAGACGGGTGTAAGAGGGAACTATATAAATAACTGTTACGACAAGAGTTCTCATTATAGAAGACCAATTTTCTAATTTACTGATAAAGGGAGAAAATTAGCATATTTCAGTTTAGGGATAAACATGAAATTCATTTTTTGATTATGAGGTGCTAAAATTCATTTCCCACCAAGGTCAGAGTAAATTTTTTTTGATCTTCAGCTTTTTCAGAAATGATTCATGAAGTAATTAATTATGTAGTATTTTCTACAGTTAATACTCCACATGTTTTCCCCTGATTTTCAAGCATTTTTTTCCTTTAGATATTTTTGATAACTGATTGGGTAGCCATTGCCTCGATATTTATACATAAATATTTGTATTCTTAGAAAATTAAAAATAGTTTGGGGAATATATAAGTGTATCAATGACTTAGCTCCAAGCAACAGGAGAAAGTGACGTTTAATGTTTAATATGTAGTGTAGTTATAAGATAAATTAGGTTTTAGATTAGAGAGAATCACTTTTATTCTTTCATAGCAAATATTTTAATATATTGATTTTATATATCTGAATCTGTAGGGTGCTGTTGGTGATCCTGGAATTCCTGGGGGTCCTGGACCCAAAGGATTTAGGGGATTAACAGTAAGTGGCTTATAATTCCAGAAATAAGAAATGTTTCTTTGGAAGACTCTGGTTTTTACGTTGTATTAATAAATGTGGATTATTGAGCTAACCCAGGGGCATCTGAAATGCCACTCCCAGGCTTTGTGACCTTTACCACACCTTTTCAGGGTCTCTATTTCTATAACATGAGACTTGAACTTGACACCAAAGATCATTCTCAGCTCTAAAATTCTATGGTTCCCTGAATCTGAACTATTTAAAGATTTATAGATTGATAACTGGCTGTTCGAAGAAATGTCAGTGCCCTCCAGTGTTTTCTGAGGCATATATTAAAGTCCCGAATATGAACCCTGAGCGGAAATGCAGCTGACATCTTCCCACTGTGTCCCTGAGGGTTTTCTGACAACTCCACTACCCGTAACCAAGGGCATCTCAGGCATTCACTTTAAAGAAGGTTGTTGAGATCTTCTAATTAGCCAAGTGTAGAATAAAATGTTACAGTTTTTGGTTTAAAAAACAAGACGCTGAGACAAGCATCTTTTTACTTTGAAGTGTGAGTGTACTATCAGTGGTCATTATCAGCATCAAAAGAGATGCAGTTCAACAGATATTTTCTCTCTGGCTGGATAAATTTCATCAGCATCCATATCCATCACCTTGAAGTATGGGAGTGACACAGCCCACTGTGTCCTCTTATGTATGTGGAGAATTATTTTTTGTATTTGATCCTTTGCAGATAGGAGGTTTTTAAATAGATCTCCATGTGCTCTAGTATATTTGCTTTTTTTTTTTTTTTTTAGCACCAATCCTAGTTTATGACTAATTTAGATTCAAATGCACAACCAGTGCCAGAGCAAAATATGTCACTAAATGGAGAGGCTAAGAGGAAAATGGAGGTTTTCCAATGGTTATGAATGGCTATTTACATTATAAGTGGGGAATTTACTTGAGTTGAATTAATAGTAGCTTTCTTTAAAAAGTTTTTTTTTTTTTTTTTAAGGGACACTTGGGCAGCTCAGTAGGTTAAGTGTCTGATTCTTGATTTCAGCTCAGGTCATAATCTCAAGTTGTGGATTCAAGCCCCATATCGGGCTTATGCTCAGCCCAGAGTGAGCTTGAGATTTTCCCTCTTCCTCTCCCTCTGCCCCTCCCCCAGCTCATATGCTCTCTAAATAAATAAATAAATAAAATCTTTAAAAAAGTATTTTTGAAGTATAAAGTCTCATTAAAACTGAGGTAGTTTCCATGGATAAATAGCATGGAATCTAAAGCATGTTCTTATCTGCAGCTCACTGTAGGCCTGAAAGGTGAACAGGGACCTCCAGGACTCCCAGGCCCTCCTGGACGGAGAGTAAGTATACCATTAGAACTAAGTAGCCTGTACTAGTTTCTAGGATGTTCCCCGGAGGGGACACAGATTTTAAAGTCAGAGCATTGGGTTCAAGTCCAAATTTCGCTTCTCACTGGCTGTGTGCCCTTGAGCTGGTCACCTGCTCTCTCAGCTTACTTCTAAAATGGGGACAACATATCCTGTCCTACCATCTAAAGGGTAGCGGTGAGGACCAGATTCTCAAATGTGAGCACTCTTTGTGAATGATAAAGTTCAGTACAAATATAAGCTGCTACTGTTATTTTTTTTTTACTAAAGTTTAAAAATAGATGTGGGAATATGTAAGCTTCATGAAGGTGTCCCCGCAAAGTTCCAGATGCAAGACAAGTTGATAGTTTCCCAAATCACTTCCCATCTTCAAATGTAGACTCCAGAGAGATTTGGAAATATAACCACAGCTTCCCAGTATGCTTCCACTGCAAGAGAACTGTCACCTCTGGAAGCATTCCCAGGCAGAGTAAGGCACATCTCCCAGTGACGAAACATCCATATCTCTATTTTAGTGCCTCTTCTGTTATCACAATGATTTATTTACACGTCTCTGTCCCCTGATGAGCGTAGTCAGGTAAGAACTAAAAGTTGCCAGTTGCTGGGTTTGTGTAGCAGCACAGGAAGTGTTGTGTACAGAGTTGAAAGACAGTTTATCTTGTTCTGTGCACTCTGAGTGCTTTGTGACTGCCTGGAACTCTTCGACTTGGGACCTTAGGGAGAAAACAAAAGCACAGATGTTTTGTGGATGACCATAGAATAAGAGTCAACTGGCTGTAATGGGTACTTGAATACATCTTTTTTTTTCTTTCATGTTAAGGAACTGGTGAATATGTAGTCCCCTGGGTGATACTTAATCTCTGAGTCATAGTGATCTGGTCTGGATTTATCTCCTCTCCAGATTCTGGAGCTCCCATGTGGGGGTCCCGCATCTTCCCAGCCTTGTGCTTGGCCCTGCTGGTCCACTAGTGCATGGTTTCACTGTCCCAGGCTTGCTGGTCTACCAGAATATGGTTTTTCTATCTCGTGCCTGCTGGTCTGCTAGAATCAGATCAGCTTCTTTGTCTTGGGCTCTCAATCCTCAGCCTCTGCTGAAGAACTTGCTCGAAGTTCTTTTCTAACTCGGTCCTTCAGGAGAGATGCTCTGGAGCTCGGATCCTCTGTAAGATGTGGGCTGCCTACTCTATTTATTAGCCAGAAACTGTTCCTCTCTCTGTTTAAATGGCATTCTTTTCTGTCTTCTGCCATAACCTACGAAAGGAAGGATGAGACTCTGCCTCTCTCAGTCAGATATGTAATTTCCTGTTTCTGGCAGGAAGAATCTGTGCTCCCAGTGGGTAGAATTATGGATGCCACAGCATTTCTGGATAACACCAGCAGCACACAATGGGCCACCTCAGCATTCAGCAGACATTTAACTGTTTATTGAGTGGATGGATGGATGGATGAATGGATGGATGGATAGACAGGCAGATGACCCAGTTGCCATTTAGAACAGGGGTCTTACACAGACATCCCTGGTTGAGCTTCTGAAGCCAGTGGGAGCCTGTAATAGGATTTTCTGGAGCCAGCATACTAGCATTCACCAGTTGCCCAAAGAGACCTATGTGCATTGGACATGTTAAGAACCGCTGCAAAGAGGAAGCCTGATCCTGATAAAAGGAAGTAATAAGGGGAAAAGAAAAAAGTTCAAGCTGTGAAAAAAAGCATTGCCTTTTTTTTTTAGGAAGCTTCCTTGATTCATTTCAGCCAATTACGTATACTCCTTTGTTTATAACCTCTCAGCATTTATGAGCTTACTCTTTTATGTAACGCTCTTCTTTTGTATAATGCCCATTTTGCTACGTAATTATTTCTGGTTCTTTAACATATGTGGAGGTTGTATGCTACCACCTGCATTTTAAATTCCTTGGTTCATAATATATCTGTACCTCTGAATTCTCAACAAATTCCTCTCCTTGTGGCATGCTTTGAGAAGCTTGCTGTTTACATTTCAAATTTTCTCATGAGATGTACCTTCTAAGTGTTATATCCTTAGTATAAACATCTTTAAGAAATGCTTTTGTTTCTTTACTTCTCACCTAGAAAAGTAATTCAGTTCACTCTGGGCAGACATTAGCTTAAGGGATCCAACACTGAAACAAAGAAATCTGCACCCTTGATTTAAGTGGGGGGAAATAGCATTGTAATCTACCAGTTCTGGAATACTTTAACTGCTCTCTGCCAGCTGTGTTTTTTTTTAAGAATGAGGTATTTTTTCTTTACTTTTGTTTTGCCACTAAAGACTCCAGTTCACATCCCAATAACCTGCTCTGTTTTGTTTTCCTAGGGCGTGAAAGGCCCAGCAGGGAAGCCTGTATATTCCGTATGTATCTCCTTATTCACAAATGAAAACCTAACCCATCCACTGGCAAATAAATATGGCCACTCAGAGGTCACCGTGCTCACGTTTCTGTTCTCTTTCTCTTTTTTTTTTTATTTACAGCAATGTGATCTGATCCAGTTCTTGCGGGACCACAGTCGTGAGTATCTGTGCATCATGGGACAAGGGGGTCTGTGGAGTGGTGAGGGCACTGAGGATGAGTGTGGTGTGGGTGTGGTATGCAGAATCAGGAAGCTGAATCCACAGGCGCCGCGTGTCCCCTGCAACAGGTTTGTCCTGAGTACTTACTGTGGGAGCAGCTCACATCAAAGGGGGAAGGGAGAGGGGTATAAGTAAAAGACTCAAGAAGTGTGATTCCTATAGGAGAGAAAATGCACTTATGGGAAACAAATCCAACTCAAAAGGTATGTGAATTGGCTCACATGATTTTGGACAAAGGTCTGCAAGGGCCTGGTGTTAAAGGGATGAGCATGGAGATCTGGGTTTAGTCGGTTAGTTACTTGGTAATGAAGTCTCCTCGGGTGGGGCACTTGAATCCAGTTATGGAGAAGTGATGGGGGAGCGGCAGGAGAATAAGTTTCAGCAGAGGAATAAAGCAGGAGTGAACAAATAGATTGTCTTTGGTTAGGATGAAGGGGAAATAAGGTAGAAGAAGTCCAATGATTTCATTTCTAAAAATTTATCCCAAGGAAATAAAAGAAAGAAAAAATTATGGGCAAATATGCTTGTTGAAATATTATACATTAGAGCAAGATAAATATACCTTTAGACTATTCACACTTAGAAAATAATTGGGTTATGGTGCATATCTTCTGATCAGATACTAAGCAGATACTGGTTTTTTTTGAAGTCTCAATCAGAATATGAAAAATATTGTCATTGAACAGGAGAAAATTAAATGGGATCCTCATTATTTTTACATATAGGTAAATATTTACACAGAAACAAGTTCTAGAAGCATAAGTAGAAAAATGTAACCATTTACTTTGTTAGAGTGGTAGAATTTTAAGTGATCTATCTTTTTTCATGCTTCCATTGTGACTTATAATGATGCTTATACCATCATAGTCAGAAGAATGTAAGATGGGAGAATTGGAGAGACTTTACTGCAAGAGACTGGATAAAGATGTAGTCATTGCAAGTGTGGGGTAAAGAAAGAATAAAAAGAAAAACAAATTGGAAATAAGGATAAGGCCAGAGTGGGAGAGGCTTAGTACCACTGTGGATGAGAAGGCAGGAGGAACTGTGAAGGGAAATTGCTTGGTGGGAAAATAGGATGACTTTAAACATTTTAGAGGTGAGGAGATGTTGTGTGGGCCTTAAATTAAATGATCTACAGGCAGCTAAATAAATAGACTGTCATAAAGGGGCAAATCAAGTGAGGAGACTGCGATGTCGAAGTCACTCACACACTTGTGGTCCTTGAGGCCACAGGGATAGAGATGGGTGAGGTTCTAAGGATGTGAAACTACAGAGAAAGAAACAGCAAAAAGAGCAGGGCCAAAGGACAGCAAATGGCATTGCAGAGATGGGGAAGTTCCGCAAATGTGGGTAGCTTGAAAAGAAGAAAAGGCCAAGGGAGAGAATACTCAAAGGGAGTCTTTGAGTGGAAGACATTTCTTTGTTCCACAAAGTCATTCCACAAGTCTTTGGTGGAAGACATTACTTGAGAAGTAGAAAGGCTCTCCAGTACCCAGGGGAAGTGAGAACCAGGGCCTGGGACCCCAGGAGGAGAACAGAGGGAGGGGAGGGGAGTTCTTCTCAGGAAATCAACAGCTATCTTCCCAAGGAAGAACAAAGGGGAAGGAAGCAGTGAGGGAGGTAAATACCAGTCTGTGGAAGGTTAGGGATTTGAAGACAGTTTTCCAACACTGAATGAAAGAAGTTAGCCAGGAAATTAGGGGATCAGAGGATTGTGGGTTCTGTAACCAAACAGAGTGCTGATCAGGGAGCATGGAACTCTAGAATGCAGAACCGAGATGGGATTTGGGTGACAGGTGTTTAGAGCTAATTCAGAAGGCCTTGCTTTATAGGTGACATCGAGGAGGCCCTGAGGGTCTGGACTCCTGGTCTATCACATTTGCTCTTCAGTCCTGTTGCACCCCAGTCCTGCAACACTCCCAGATCCTGAGGTGGTGACTGGGACCCCAGCCAAAATAGGGGGCTAAGGGGAATGCGGAATGCAGGTGGTTGCGTTAGGAGTTATTTGGACAGTTAGGTAGTCAGGGCCAGTGTCCCCAACGAGAAAACAGGGAGCTGGGACAGCTAAGACAAAACCATCCCAGCATCCTATTTTGTAGCTTAGACAGGACCACAGTAGCATCTTGTCTAACAGGCTCTGAAGAAGTGACCTTTGTGAGACAGCCTGCAACAAAACAATTAACCATTAAACATCGGTCACTATCGCAAGTTGAGACAGTTGGTCTCCAAATGTCAGCCCCAAAGACCATCAACACGCGAGCCATAACCCGAATAGGTAGACAGGTGCATGACCAAAGCCCTGACTGGCCCACCGTAGTAGCCAGTCCACCAGCGGCAAATAAAATAGGAGGCCCCACATGATTAGAATTAGGGGCATAAGTAAGAAGACTTTTAGGAAAAATAAACACACTAAAAGAGATCAGGTAGTTTCCCTGAAGTCAAACCGCTTTGTCCCACTCAAAACCAGACAGGTGCGTCCAGTTCCAGATCCTGTGTTTCTAGCCTCCCAGCGAGGTGGAGGGAAACAAATAGAGGTTCTCAGTCAGAGCAAAAGGGATCCGTGGCAGGCGTTGAGATTCACAGGAGGCTGTGCGTTCTGAGTCCTGTCTGCTGGAGGTTGGCATTTCAGCAGTCACAGGATTAAGACAGTGTTAACAGGGGTGACATGAGAGGGCATGAACTGTGGGACGGCAGGGTGGAGGCTAGGTTGTTGCCAGTGCCAATAAAATCTTTTATTATATCGGAGTGACTCATTTGAGTTTTAAGAATTCAGAAACATGAGCAAGGAAATTCAGGCCAGCGCTTTCTAAAGATTTACCAACATCTCCCTCTGATTGGTCCCCTGCTTATAGAGTAAATCACTTGGAAAAACCAGATGCTGTTGTGCTCAGGAGAAACCCTTGGGAGCTTTCCCAATTCTCCCTCGATACAGAGATCACTCAAACGCAGCAGCTGTATTTTTTAACAAAGACCAAGTTTATTTGGAAATCCCCACATTTCTGCAGGAAAAGACAGGCTCCCAAGGTGTTCATCTGGGAGGAAAATAGGCCCTCATATTTTAGCCTTGCCATCCTGAATGACTCTCAAGGCTATCGGGAGAGAGACAAAACAAATTGAATTTGAGCTATCTTGCCTTTTAATCAGAGGCTTATATTCTGCTTCTAAGACAAGTGATCAGTGTTTCAGATTTCAACCGAGATGGTGCTGAAGTCTGCTGGCCATGGCTCACAAGGAGAAAAGGTCAGGAAGGTTCACCCATTAGTAAAATTCTGTGTATGTGTTCCTTAGGCCTCCAACCTTGGCTTCCTACAATTTAGGAATTAGCTTCATTTGTAAGTAGAGTCAAACAAAATACTAAGGTTTGCTGAAATTTTATTCTGGGGGATTATTTTTAGCCTGTGTGCCAAAAATGTAACAGACTCTTTTCTTTCTCGCTTTCTTTTTTATAGCTTGTTGGAAAGGTGAGTATTCTTACTGTACTGTGCTTCCTGCTGAAGTAATTAACTGCATTCTGACAAGACCCATTTGAAAGAAACTCTCAGCCCCATGGGAAAAAGGACTTCTTCCTTCTATGCAGACACTTCTATCTTGTGATGATGGCTGTCGTTGTCAATGTCATGTTTCTACCTGATTGTAAAATGGTGACACTCAACCCCAATCGCCTTCACACTATTATGCTTTCTAGGTCCTCTCTCGGTTCACAGTTCAGTTTCTTCACAGAGTAGGCCCGCCTTACTGGGGAACTCAGGGATGGGGCTCTGAATGACCACATTCTCTTGCTCTGTTGCTGACCCTGTAGACACTGGCTTCTTGGACCAGTGATGTTTCCTTTCCTGTCTCTGACCCACACACACATCTTTCATTTCACCAAGTGCCCACCTCTTGTACACCTGACCTTGCTGTGGATGGTCTTTCCTGGGGCCTGGACCACAGTGAGTATCCCATGGCGCCTTAGATCCCTTGGACCCCACTGCTGCTGAAGCAGTTTTGTCAACATCGAGAGCTCCTGGACTTCCAGAAGCCTGCTGAAGTTGACCCATAGGGACTTATCCCAAAATTTGGCATCATTAACTTTAATTCTGAAAAATAAACAAAAAACCCAAAAAATTTATACATGTAAGTACCCAATAAAACTTCATGGATTTGAATTAAATTTATCAGCTACCCTGCTGGGCACTAGGAAAAGAAGAAAATAAAAGTAAATAGAAACTGGTTCCGCTTTCTGGGAGAATCTGTGATAATAGGTCAGTCTTGAAGATGCTTGCCTATCGCTTTAATAATTTTTAGTATTAGGGCTAGGAAGGGAAGAATACTTAATTTTTCATATTTTATTGTTCATTATTGACTTTGATATTTTTTTCTTCATTGAAAATTCCTTGATTCAAAATATCTCTAAATCAACCTTTCCTCTCTTTTTCTATTACTGAGAATGGTGAGTTGAGGTGTGGGATATTTAGAGTCGAATATATTTGGGGATTTAGCCAGATTGAGGATAGTAGAGCAGCCTATGTAGATAAGGCTGTGGGCTATTTATTTATTTATTTATTTAATTTATTTATTTGAGACAGAGAGAGAGAGAGAGAGAGAGAGAGTGCATGCGTACAAGTGGGAGGGAGCAGCAGGCAGAGGAAGAAGCAGGTTCTCCACTGAGCAGGGAGCCCGACATGGGGCTCGATCCCAGGACTCCAGGATCATGACCTGAGCTGAAGGCAGATGCTTAACTGACTGAGCCACTCAGGTGACCCGAGGGTGTTGGTTTTTTTTAAATAAACCTTTTTTCTCTTCCTGTGTTGAGATTTTAACAACACTCTGAACAGTCAGGTTTGATACATAGGGCAGATTCCCTATGAGATTCCTAAAGCTCAATCATCAGAAAATGATTAGCATTGAGTTGGAAATTGCAGACAGCCCTATTTTTATAACAGCTCATTGCAAGCCTGCTGGGGTCCTCCTGCTCTCTTCCTCCAGCCACCCTTGCTTTCATTTAAAAGCTGGCTTCCCTGAGGGCCCTGAGGGGCCCTCTCTTGGGAAACAGCCTCTTTGTCCTCCAAATATTCATGAAGAATAATAGTCCTCTGTACTTTTCTGTGGGGCAACCCTCTCCAGGATATATTCCTTGAGGGCAGTCTTGAATTTGGGTCATCTTTGCATGTATCGCAGGGTATCTCACCCTGTATGTTGCCCAGCATGCTACTGAATGAATATTTATTGCATAAGTGGATAAAAATCTTCCAACTGACTATAGTTATTAGTAGATCATGTCTGGAGATTTTTGAAGATAGTAAACTTTCAAAACCCTCAAAGGTCTCGTTTCCTTTTACTCATGTTTTAAAAAATTTACTTATAGTAAAATTCATTTCTTTGTGCGAGTTCCCTTTCAACGCATGCACAGATGCATGTAACCACCGCCATGATCAGGATTCAGAACTGTTCTTTCAGCCCAGATACTCCCATCAATTTCTTTTTAAATAGCAGGCCGACTGCGGGCTGTGAAGTCTGAGCATTCATACCACCGCATATGAATGCTCTAGACTCATGTGACACCTTCCCGGGAACAAAGAGTTACTTGTGCATCCCTCGTCCCTCATCCCTCTAGTTCTGGAGCTGGAGGCAACCCCTGCAGCTCCCTCGCCCACTGTGTGAACCAGCCTCAGCCCTGGAGGGAGAGGAATGGGAAGGGCCTCTGACCAGAGAAATGACTTCATACTTCTGCTTTTCATGTTTGCAGAAACGTGCCCAGTGTACCCAACAGAGCTGGTGTTTGCCCTGGACCAGTCCTACGACATCTCCGAACGGAGATTTGATGAAATGAGGGAAATCATCATGTCCATCGTCAATGGCCTTAACATCAGGGAAAGTAACTGCCCTGTGGGAGCCAGAGTTGTTGTAGTTTCCTACGACTCGGGCACCAGCTACCTCATCCGTGGGTCAGACTACCGTAACAAGAAGCAGCTCCTCCAGCTTCTTTCCCAAATGAAATATCAAACCCCCACAGAAGCCCAAGACATTGGTAATGCAATGAGGTTTGTGGCCCGGAACGTTTTCAAGAGGACGTATGCAGAAGCCAACTTGAGGAAGGTCGCTGTGTTTTTCAGCAATGGACAAGCGGCCAGTCGGTCGTCCATCATCACGGCCACCATGGAGTTCAGTGCCCTAGGTATCAGTCCAGCAGTCTTTGCTTTTAATGAAAGGATTTTCCTTGACGCTTTTGAGGTAAGAACTTCCCTTGGCAACTTCCGCCTGTGTAATGTGGTGAGATGGGGATAGTGAGGAGTAGGGTAGGGGGTGGGGTACAGGGTCTCTCTTTTTCTGCAATTTCCCCAGCTGTATTGTTGCCAGGGTCCATGAAATCCAGTGTCTGATATAGCAGTAGTCAGGGGGCACCTGGGTGGTTCAGTGGATTAAAGCCTCTGCCTTCGGCTGAGGTCATGATCCCAGGGTCCTGGGATCGAGCCCCACGTTGGGCTCTCTGCTCAGCGGGGAGCCTACTTCCTCCTCTCTCTCTGCCTGCCTCTCTGCCTACTTGTGATCTCTCTCAGTCAAATAAGTAAATAAAATCTTTAAAAACAAAACAAAACAGTAGTCAGTAATGACAGTGGCCACATTTGCTCAGTCCCAGCTGTGCACTGGGTACTGTCCCTAGAATTTTACATACATGCCTACAGCCCTCTGAAGTGAATGTTGTTGCTATCTCCATTTAAAAATGAGGAAACTGAGGTCCAGATAGTTTGAGGGACTTCTCCAATTTCGTACAGCTAATAAATGGTTAAATCAAAATTCCAACTATGGTGTGTCTGACAGAAGAGGCCACAAGTCTGGGACTCTACCAGCCCCCTGCAGATCAGGTGTTTCTCACATTTGTCATCTGCTTGCTGTATCTCGTGGACTAGCTGGTCTTGACTTATGATGGATGAAGTTTAGGGGCTTTCTGAACCCTAATGTTGTGTAAAACATTTAATGTAAATGAACATACGAACCCAAGAGAGGTTTGGATCGACAGATTCTTATGAAAATCTATGTTTCTGCCTCTCCCCCTGAAACTGAGGAATTTCTCATCTACTGTTCTACTGTTTTTAAATATATTCAGATTGTCCATGAACTACATGCTTCTGGAGCTGGGTGAAGCCATAATGTCATCCAAGAGGTTTTAAATGTCTAGATATATAATATTTCTACTTTAAAAAGAAAAAGAAGCCCTCTTTAACACAAGGAGAAGCAATCTGTTCATGACCACATCCTAGTAGTTTTGGGATAGGAGCCACGGAGAGAGTCACAATAGAAACTGACAAAAAGTTTGTAGGAAGTCAAGGTTTTCTCTATTAAAAATGATTATTTCCCAGCATACTAGAATATTTACTTATTTGTGATTTTATGGTATATGTCCCCTGTAAGGTAGAGATTTTTTCTGCTTTGTTCGTTTCTGTATCCCCAGTACCTAGAATACTACCTATAACATTATAGGCATTCAATAGATATTTATTGGATGAATGAATGAATGAACAAATGAGTGAATGAAGAGCATATGGTTTATTCCTATGAAAAGACTTCCTTGATTTCTAAGGCAGCCTTTAGTATTTCCATGGGGGACAAACAAGGTCAAGTACAAAATAATACCCAAAGCATCCAATTTTTACAAAAAAAAGTAGTAAGGAACGTGGAAAATATTTTCTGAGTATAAGAGTGGAATAATTTTAAGTATTTTCAAATGCTCACCCAACACTTTGTAGTAAAGCAGGGTGCTGCTTTTCTAACCCTTTACTTTCCCAATGAAGGAGAAAAAACACGAGTCTTCTGGTGATTTAGAGATACATCATCACCACCTGGGAATTATAGGTTTCTTTCATTGTAATGAAAGTATCTGCCTTCCATGGTGCCTCAAACAGAGTAAATGCCCAATAGATAGCTATTGACTCACAGAATGAATGAGTGAATTGGAGAATGAATGAATGCTTTATAGTACCTATTTTAGTAAATATTAAAGCAAGAAAAGCAATCAAGAAACAGATGAAATCAGGCCATGTACTACCAAGAATTTTGAATAGACTTAGTGTTTTTTGTCTACTATCTTCAGAAGTTCGGAAAACTTTTAAATTAGAATTTGTGATTGAGGAAGTCGACTTGACATCTGAAAGATGTGCTTTCTTCTAAATAGTGTTATTGGGGATGGAAATAGTTGGGATCACTACTTAAAGAGGCCAAGGGAAACTTGTATGTAGATAAAATTTCTGCAGGGTCCAACTTCAGAAGCTGATGTTTGGTACATAATCAGAAGTATATAGGGGCTCCTCGCTGGTATAGTCAGTAGAAGATGAGACTCTTGATCCTGGGGTTGTAAGTTCGAGCCCCACATGGGGTGCTTAAAAAAATAACAACAACAACAAAGAAACATGTAAAATACAGTGAAGAATTTCAGAATTGGAAATAAGTGTAAGATCTTAATGCTTGCCCTGGTGGATGAATCTGATGGTTATCATGTGATATTTTTTTATCATAAAATAAAGATGCTAATACCTGCCTTACATACTTCTTTGTGTTGTTTAGAATAAGAGGGGGATGGTGTGTGTGTGTGTGTGGGGGGGGAGAGAGAGAGAGAGAGAGAGCGAGAGAGAGAAAGATGTATTGAATAGAGCAAAGGGCTATAATGCAAGATAATGGTGATTAGTTAGGGGTTTTTCAAACTAATCCTTAAAGTGAGCACACAATGGCTTCCTGATAATGGTTAAAGAAAATGATCAAATAAGCATATACTTGTTTTTCATTACAGTTTGACAACACTGGAACATTCCAGGTGATTCCAGTTTCTCCAAATGGGGAGTATGAGCCATTAGAAAAATTTCAACGTTGTACACTTTGCTATGGTAAGACCCATGAAAATATATTGTGCAGAAAGAAATGCCTTCTGGGTAGGTTTTTTAAATCTGACTTTATCCCATAGTTTTGAATATAGATTCTATTCTAAGTTTCTCAGTGTTCCAACACCATACATCAGGGTTCCAATCTTTGTAATACTTAGAGCTTCCAGAATGTGAAAATTGGTTTAGAATACTATCCCAATTGTTGTGGCTTTTCTTTGGGGAAGTTTGGTAGTATATCAAAAGCCTCTAAAATATTGAAAATATTTTCTAAATGAGTTTAGGCATGACTTCAGACTTCAAGCATACATGTGACCTATATCTATAAAAACCTTCCCAAATTACCTTCTAGTGGCCACAGAAATATTAGGACATTGAAAATTCTTCATTAACTTAAATAATGTGAGATTAAAGAGGTACTGATCAGATTAATTCTTGGTAATCAATCACTGAATCACTTGAAAAAAATCTCAAACAAGAGTGTCTTGTTGGGCAGACATTGAACCAATCATGAGTCTCTCTGTGTTTTCAGATAAATGTTTTCCAAACGTTTGCATCAAAGAGATTTTTTTACCTGAAAATTCATACATGGATGTAGCCTTCCTCTTAGACAATCCTCGGACTATAGCGAATGACGAGTTTCAGGCTGTGAAAACCTTGGTGAGCTCTATGCTTGACAACTTCAACATTGCATCAGACCCTAGAACCTCAGACTTTGGTGATAGGATTGCCCTATTGAGCTATTCTCCTTGGGATAACTCTAGGAGAAAGAAGGATGTGGTAAAAATAGAGTTTGGATTTACAGCTTACAACAGCGGAATCCTAATGAAGAGGCACATCCAGTCTTCCCTCCAACAGCTAAAAGGAGAAGCCACCATTGGCCATACCCTACTGTGGGCTGTGGAGAACCTCTTCCCACAAACACCAAACTTGAGAAAATACAAGGTCATTTTTGTGATCTCAGCTGGAGAATATCATGAGAGAAAAGAATTCTTAAAGAAGGTGGCCCTGAGGGCCAAGTGCCAAGGCTATGTCATATTTGTGATTTCCCTGGGCTCTGCATATAAGGAGGACGTGGAGGAGTTAGCCAGCCACCCACTTGATCACCATCTGATACAGCTTGGGAGAATTCATAAACCAGATCTGGATTATATTACGAAGTTTATAAAGCCATTTGTTTATTCAATCAGACGTAAGTCATTATTTTGTTTCTCTTCTTTGTTTTAATGAATTAGTGTTTGTTAATAGTATTCATAGCCTAACACATCTTTGAATCTATAGCTAAGTCAAATATACAAATTAAATGGTGAGACAGGACAGGGGTGGGACACATCCTGCTTATACTTTGTTTTTACCTTGGTCATAATGGGATGAGACCTTTTTCATAATAGAATGTCTATTACACAGAATCTCAGCACTTAAAGTACAGAGTGACTGGAGGTCTCTGGAGCCACACCTGTTGAACCTAAAGAAGTTTTAGCAGTCCTTTGAAGAGCGTTTACAAAAAAGTTTGCCCTACTCTACCCAGTTTATTTTCAACCGTGGCACACCCTGGAGACCTGTATGAAGGCTTAAAGATGGCACAGTCCTGTGCTGTTTCTGAAGAGCATAAGCGCACAAATCACATAGGAATCTTGTTAAAACACAGTTCCTGGGTCAGTATGTATAGGGTTCTGCATTTCTAATAGTCTCCCCAGCAATGTCAATGCTTCTGGTCCAATACTGACATTAAATAGGAAGGCCCAAGGCCAATGCAAACAAAATGTCACCCACTGGATAGGTAATATCCCCAAACTGATCTTCAAGAGAGAAATACAGAAATTGAGAATAAGCATCTGGAAATTTTTAAAGCAATTTGACATTGCCACAGCATACAAGTGCATAAACAGTGTACTCGGTCTCATGTAACAAGATAGAAATCACAAGTGTCCATCTCCAAAGGATTAGGAATAAAAATCCTTCCCCAGACATGGTTTGAGAAACTCTCTAGAGCAGTGGTTCTTGACTGGGGATGATTTTGTCCCCCCAAACATTTGGAAATGTCTGAAGATACTTTTTTTTTTCCTTTGGTCACAACTGAGGAAGAGGATGCTAATATCTCGTATGTAGCAACCAGGGATACTGTTAAACATCCTACAATGCACAGGATACCCCCAAAGCAAAAAAAAAAAAAAAAAAAAGGATACAGCCCAGATTGTCAATAGTACTGAAATTGAGAAACCCTGCCTCTAGGGCATCCCACAGAATCAGGGCCTAACCCATTCTTTCTGGGACTCTACCAGGTTTAGACTCTACTTCTAGAGTCTACCCCTAGACTCTACCTCTACTAGGTTCCGTTGGAACCAATCCCACCACCCTTTAAATTCCAAAGTTGCCCTGATATTCAAGGAATCTCCAATAGCACCATCATAACAAAATCTTGAGCATTCACTCTCCGGTGCAGAGAAAGATCCGTCTTTTTGCTGTAATTCTTATTTGATTGCAGAATCCAGTAACTTCCCCCTTGGGAATATCATGTTATTTCTTCAAATGCCTTCAATTGTAAGATACACCATCATATTATGTAAAAAGAAAGAAAAAGTGCTTCCAATTAAGTGTTGATACCAACTTGCCTATTAGAGTTTTGTATTTTTTTTTAAAGATTTTATTTATTTTATTTTAACAGAGAGAACACAAGCAGGCAGAGAGGCAGGCAGAGGCAGAGAGAGAGGAGCAGGCTCCCCGCTGAGCAAGGAGCCCGATGTGGGACTCGATCCCAGGACGCCAGGACCATGACCTGAGCCAAAGGCAGCTGCTCAACCAACTGAGCCACCCAGGCGTCCCTAGAGTTTTGTATTTTATAGTAATTGAAAGAGTTCTTTTAGACAGATTGGCAGATGTCACTCTTGTGCATGCATGAACAGGAGATATGTGTGAAACTGACTGATGGGGGCATTCCCAACACTTCCTCACATTCAAAACTGGACTCCTGGGAGCTGTTTCTTGACTCCAATTCACTGTGAGATCTATATTGTTCAATGCAGTATTGTCCTTTATGTCATCAAGATTGATGGTGACACAACACATTTAAAAGACTATGAAACAATTCCAAGGTGGCCTTGCTGGGCTCTCAAGTTAGGCTTTGCAATGATTAGAGCTATCTTACTTTTGATGGCCACCTGAACAATGTTGGTAAATACATCCAGTTCAGTGCCTACCCATAACCACTTGGTTCGCTAATACTTCCAGGAATTGTTCCTGAACTACTGACCCTTATTCTACGAGTTTTGGTGCCAGCATGTTTGCGGTTCCCTCATGCACAGGGGACGCCACCTGTGTCACAGTTCCCACCTCAGTAACGGCAGCCGGCAGATGCAGTTGATTAGAAGACAGTCTCATTTCGGAGTAATAGGGGAAAAAAATGCTCATGTTAAAACTAGAGAAGTATAATTGTTAGAAAACCATAAACATTCTTTGAGCTATTTTCATGGAATTGTGGATCATTCTGTGGCCAAAAGCCTCCTTTAACTAAAAACTATTTTCCTGAATGAGGAAAAATAATGATATACTTTTTAATACAGAACAACAGTGGGAAGGAAATAATGGGGCATATTATTTAGGTCAGTAAGCTAAAACCTTTCCTTTGATTATTTTCCTCCTGTTATTGGTGTTAATGGGTACAACAGCACAGAAATAGCAGGATGTAATAAAATGCTATCCTTTCTATGTTTGATCCATTAGCATAAATCCAAGTGAAAAACTTGACAGATTCAGGATAAAATTTCCCTTAGATTCTGTTAGCCTGAGCATGTGGAAATCATGTGTTTCTGCATCACAATTAACCTTTAAATGAACAATTTGAGGAGGTTTGTTTTCCATGAGGCTAGTAATTCTTTGGCTGCAAAACCCTCTAAAATCAAGTTTTGAGTCCTGTTTCTAGTTGCTACTATTTTCTGTTTCCATCCCAACCAAGTTTAGCTGAAATATTTTAGTGACATTGATTGCTTCGAGAAGATTCCTTTGGGGATTCTTTTTCTTTAGCAAACATAATTTCTGATTTAAAAACCTAACTCTAACTCTGCTCTCTCTGTAGGAGGATTCAATGAGTACCCCCCACCAGAGCTTGAGAATGCCTGCAGACTCATCTCAAGAGGAGAGGCTTATCAAAATAATGATCTCCTGTGAGTAGGAAATCTCTTCCATTTACAAGCGACTGTTAATTGACTGATGGGTATATAACTGTTGATGGCAGGTTATTAGGTTGAGGAAGCTAATAAGGTCTCTGAAGTAAAGGCTTCCCATGTATTCCGTTTTCTGTAGCAGAAGCCACACAGCAAGGATGCTTTCTGGATTGATGTTTCTGTAACATCCTCATGAGCTGTATTACAGTTTTGGCTTTCCGTTCATGGTTTCCTGAGAAAGTCCCATGTTGAAATCTACCCCCGAATAAAACCCACAATATAGCCTTAGCCACTGCAACCTCACTTCTCATCTCTCCCCAGCATCAGCACTGAGTTCTGGCCACACTGGACTCTTGTCTGCTTTGCGTGAATGGTGGCTTCACCTTCCTGGGTCTTGGGTCACACTGCTTGGAACCCTGCCCTTTCAGTGAAAGCTTACTCATTGTCCATGGCTCCTTTAAAGCCCATTTTTACTTTCAAAATCCTTACTTTGTTGTACCTTCCTATGCTACTGGGGAGGCAGTTACTACAGTTTACCCCAATGTCTTGTCTCACTGAAGTCTGAAGTTACATACAATTCATTGTTTCATCCCCCCCAAAAGATGGCATAAAAGAACTCACCATGTAATTGCACATATAAGTATTTTTTCTTAAAATTGTATCCTAAGTAACAATATAAATAATTAATCTGAATAAATCTTGAACTTCAAACAGAATGAGTGGCGCATTTGGTTTCTCTCTGCTTCTCTGTCTTTCCTCAAACTCGGATCCCTAACTGTAGCTTTGAGAAAGCCCAGATTTAAGCCCATAATTACTTCTTCCTCTCAGATTGCAATTAAGCAAAGAGTGTCTCAGAACCGATAAGGTCTCTTACACACATCCAGAAGCACAATGGCAAGATGAAGCATGCTCAGAATTCATGCAAGTACATATTCCTGTAATGCCAGATTCCATTCACTTGGTAGTTTAGCAAGGAAGTATCCAGCAACCAACACCTGAAGAACAATATTGCACTGATGTCATGAGAAGCAATATTTCCCAGCATTGGATAAGTCCTATATTCATTTAAAGGCAAATCAATTCTTTCAGAGCTGCAGACAAAATATTATAATGTTATTCAGACATGTACAAACATAAATCTAGCTGTAAATACTATGTTTATAGTTCTTTTGCAACTATCAGACTAAAATAAATGTGAGTCAAATCCAAGCAAACTCAGTAAGACACAAATTTAAAATGCTAATTTGACATAATGGATGATTCTGCTTTGCCAAAATAGAATTCCTGAAAACTGGAAAAAATGTGGTACATATTGGTTAAAAAATGTAAAATATGATGCATGTTGCAGGGGTACCTGCTTTCAGCTTGCCTACTCTGTTTCATGAAGCCTTAATTCCTCACCACTGTCTTCACCTGTACTGTTGGAGAATTGTCATTCATATTGTGTGTCATCATATCACTGGGCTTTAACTTGGTGTGAGTGTATTATTCATGTGTTATGTCTGACTTTTTTCCCTTTCCTCATTAACTCCCAATAGTCAAAGTAATACTGCTGGGTACCAAACCCTAGTATCAAATACAAATGTGACATGGACGTTGAAATTGCGTAAAGGTGAATAAATAGAATAAAAATTAAGAATCAACTTAATATATATGAATATGTTTTCTATCATCATCTAAATAAAAATACATTCTCAAATTATCAGAGAATTAGAGTTAATACTCCTAAAAATATAAATGTAGACACCATTTTAAGAGATCTGATATCAATGAGATAAGTTTTGGATAGTCTTATTCTTCTCAGAGCAGTTCTCAATTTCTATTTTCTCTATTTTCTGTGGGGAGTGATGTCAATCCAAGAGATTGTATGGTTGTTCCAAATAACCTATGATCAAGTTTCTTGTCATTTATCTAAAACTGTGGCAAATTAGACTCAGTTTATTCCAAAGTAATAGTTATTAGGCTATAAGCAGATGGGGGAAAAGGAAGAATAAATGGGAATTGTTTATTTATCAGTTTATTCTTTTTAATAATAACAAATCTTAATGAATAATTTTATTGAAATGAATTTAGATGTGAATGAATTTACCACTTCTTTTTCTTCTAAGAAATGACTAAGTAACTATATCAAATTGTTGAGATATTTTATTTGCATTCCCCAAGGCTACCAAATTCATCTAAAACTTTTGTTTTTATTTCTAGATTTACTCCTGAGCCATATGAGATTTCTTCAGGAGAGAACAGCTTCATTGACCAGGAATTAAGTGCTAGAAAAGACTCTTCCTTTGTGTGGGAGGACAATGGAAGTGACTCTTTGGTTTACATACCAAGTCACATGCTTATGCCACAAGAATTGAAGATCACATATGAAAAAGGTCACGATTCTGAAGAAATTGCAAGTTTAACTTCTGGTAAGGAACCAAAAAGTTATAATGAAATTAAATAATGGGGTCCTCGTCTTTTAATATTAGCAGAGAATCCGGCTAAATGAAGGCTGTTCTCTAAGGCAATTTTTTTTCAAGTTCAAGATGCTAGCTACAGCTGCTGCTTTGGTTGAAAATGAAGGTTACAAGGTGACAGGCACCACTGTGACGACCACTGATATGAGCTCTAAGAAATGTCCCTGATGTTCTCACCAGGCTTAAGATTTCTGTAGAAGGTTAGTGTGATGTAGAAGGAAACAATACAGAGAACGTCAAAGCAAAGGAAGGATTAAAATCACTTTAAAAGCTGGCTGGGGTCGCCTGGGTGGCTCAGTTGGTTAAGCAACTGCCTTTGGCTCAGGTCATAATCCCAGGGTCCTGGGATCGAGTCCCACATCGGGCTCCCAGCTCCACGGGGAGTCTGCTTCTCCCTCTGAACTTCTCCCCTCTCATGCTCTCTCTCACTGTCTCTATCTCAAATAAATAAATAAAATCATAAAAAAAAAAAAAGAATTCCAGAATCTGGCTAAATGAAATTAAACTTTGCTATAAAGAAAAAAAAAAAAGCTGGCTGGGTCCATGCCTCAGACTCTGTGATTGCATGAGAAGGTGTGGTATTTTTTAGGTACTCGGAAATGATAGAGCACAGACTGTACCTCTGTTTGCTCTATACATTTGGGTGGCAAAGCAAGAATACCTTCTGGCAGGATTGAATAGTTTCAAACAAATCAGATACTTAGGCTTTTTGTCTGTTTTTTCATTAAAAGGGGGAACATTCTAAACAGACTTCAACCATTTCTAGCTATACATGTAGAGGCTTCCAAAATGCTCATTTGACCAGAATACCAGCACTGAATGCATTATGTCAGAAGTAGCACATATGTTGTTAGATGATGCAAGTTTAAAAGGAAAAGGGGCCAATTTCATGCCAGTTATTCCTGAGAATGAATCAGATTCATTCTCAGTAACTTCCTTGGATAAATACCTTTTCTTTTCCTTAGGTTCAACACTCACATCCCCACCCTGTCCCCCATCTATGAAATATAAATATTTTCACTTTACCTTTAAGACAACTGACTTTCTTTTTCCAAGCTAGAATTAATAATAAAAAAGTCAATCATTAGTTGAAAAATATGACTTTAAAAAAGATGTAATGCAGTAAACCAAAATGTCTGTAGTACCATGGCATCAAAGCTTTCAATTGTGTGTATTTTTTAGTTAAACAATTTTTATTATCATATAGACATAGCTTAAAGAAGAGAATAAGATATTTCTTCTTTTTAATGGATACAATTAATTTTGGGTGTTCATTTCGATGATATGGTACTGGAATTTATAATGGTTTGGTTTAAAAAGGAAAAAAAATGTTGTTTGGCAGGGCTAGAACCCCAAATTATCAGTTGTGATCATTTTGGTAGAGGTAAGCGTTCTAAAGTCTAATAACTCAGAAATGTGAATCTCTTCAGGAAAAGACAGATATGACTGGTTATTTAAGAAAAAAAGAAAGAAAAGGAATTCATCTTTGTTGCCATTTTTAGCAACCATTGTTCAGTAATAATAGAAAGACTTTTTTCATTTGATTTGCCAGATGTTGGGGAATCAAGATACTTGTAGCAAAAGGAAGGCTCATTTTGGTGGGAGAAATCATTGTCCATGACTACTAGGACAAAATGTAGATTATTAGTTGCCCTCCCCGCCCCCCCTTCATTTCTCCTGCAGTGGGTTGAAGTGTGCTGGGAGTTCTGTGGAGGGTTATGTCACGTTGTGATAGACTCAGTGTGAGTCTCACACCTAAGATAATAGATATTTTTTATCCTCTAAAGTAAATCTGAGTTTCAGATCAATCATAAGTGTTGTCTAGGCTGGGGTGCCTGGGTGGCTCAGTTATTAAGTGTCTGCCTTCAGCTTGGATTATGATCTCAGGGTCCTGGGATCAAGCCCCAGGTTGGGCTCCCTGCTCTGCAGGAAGCCTGCTTCTCCCTCTCCCACTCTCCCTGCTGTGTTCCCTCTCTTGCTGTCTCTCTGTCAAATAAATAAAATCTTTAAAAAACAGTGTTTTTTAGGGATTTAGTGCTATTCCTTCCTTCCTTCCTTTCTTTTATCTTCATTAGCCAGTGCCAAAACCTACTGAGAACTTTCTATATAATGTGCTGTCCTCATGGAGAGGACATTGTGGTTCGGATATTTTATTCAGTTGCTAAGAGATGAACTTTGATTAGTTCCAGATGTATTGCACAAATAAAAGGTTGATAAGTTGCCTAAGCACCTCCATATGCTGTGCTTATAAGTCATTTGTAATGTGATTCTTATAGCTGAGGGCTGATCTTTCTGCCCTTGAACTGAGAGTCTTGGGAGAAAGTCAGGAATCCGAACTATTTAAGAAATGTATAGTTTCCAGGGTCCTGTGGGCTGGTAATGCGTTGTATATCTTCTATGAGAAGCAAAATCACTGTCTCTGCCTATGCCTCTCCCTCTTACTATCTGCTGATTTCCAAGTTCATCTTCAATTCCGTCACCTTCCCTGGCCTTCTCCAATCCTCATAGCAGCTGAAGAACAGTCTGTATCAGAATCACCTGAAGTCCTTCTTAAGCACCGATTGCTAAGCCCAGCTCAGAATTACCGCTTCATATTTAGGGGTGTGAGTGGCAAGGAAAAGTCTAGAAACTTTAAGTGTGGTCCCTGCATCAACAGCACCAGTAGCACCAGCAGAACCTGGGAAGTCATTAGAAATGCAGCTTCTTAGCACGCATCCCAGATCAGAAACCCTGGTGCTGGGCTCAGCAAGCTGAGTTTTAACAAGTAGCACAGGTGGCTCTACTACAGGTTGTGTTTTAAGAATCACTGCTCATCCTACCACTTTGGTGTGCCGGATTAGCTCTGCGTTCTCCACGGAGCTGAAAGTAATTGAGTAGCTAGCGCCACAGAACAAAAGTGGGAATATTCCTGTTGTCAAAGGATTCCAGGTGAACTGCATTATAATTTTTTTTTACTCATCTAAAACCACTGAACAGTCATGCTTCTCTCCATCCAACATCTAAAAATAACAATACTTTTTAAGATCTAAATATATATAATGTCAAGCATTTTGCCCACAACATATGCAATATAATAATTCTTTGGAAAATTCAATCCTTCTTAATTACCTACCGATGGAATACACATAGTTCTTTGGAATTATGTAATAAAAAATGGGTGATTTAATCTAATTAAGTTGCAACTGCTGACCCAGTGGTTAACCAATATTTAAGATATAGTTAGTTGACTTTCAAGATTAAAGGACAGGAAAATTTGTAATGAAATGTTAAATACCAACCCAAACTCAGCCTGGGGCTCACTTATAGCTTTTAGGGGTTTCAGGCCATAGGATAACATCAGTTAATATTCTTTTCAATGAATTTCACTGAGAAATGAGAAATAACACTTCACCCTTTCAACTAGCCTGGAATTGTGCCTCAGGGAATTTACAAAGGCTCTGTTTTACATTTTTCTTATTTTTGTAACTTACTCTGATTCTGATCTACAAATCAGCTTTTTTTTTTTTTAAGCCAATATGTCTTTTGACTTTGACTCAACCACAGGGTATTAGAGCTGGAAAGATATTTAATGATCCTTTGCAAATTCACCTGGGGGTGATTGCACTCTACCCACCCTGGGAGACATATTGCCATGTCTGGAGACGATTTTTGTTGTCACACCTGGGAGGTACCACTGGCATCTAATGGACAGAGGCCATGGATGCTGCTAAGTATGTTATGACACCCGGGACCTTCCCCTGCCAACAAAGAACTATCCAGTCGAACTGTCAGTAGTGGAAGAAACCCAGTTTTAGAAGAAACTTCATGCCCTCAAGTTCTTTCAGGAAGATTCAGAATAGAGACTCACAATTCCTACACCCTGGCCACTATTTCCCTGTTATACTCTCAAGAGTCTGCTAGTTTTTAAAAAATTATAGAAGTATTATCATATAAAATTTGAATACAAAGAATCTCAAATAATTTAGCAAAAGCTATTTTTAGTGTGGAATATATTCTTTGGTTTTCCCATAGGCCTATAGGTTTATATCATGTCATTCAATTGGATATCCTGCTTTTCACATCATATTATGGCATACGTTTTATATATTGCTGCAAGCTTCATCCTGATTTTCTGTATCTCATAATGTTACTTTCAATGAATGACTTTATTTCATTGAGCATGTGTTTCTAATTTTTGCTGCCGTGTATTGAACTTGAATATATTATCTTGACTTCTGCTATATTTAAGTCTGTGCTGGACTTAAATGCAGCAGAATTGGCTTCTGAGTCACCCGTGAAACACCAGCTGAATGTCCTGTTTTCATTTCAGTTCACATTCTAAAGAGGAGGTCAGTAATAAAATTGTGGTCATATCTGACTTTTAATGACATGTTTCATGAACTCTATAGGAAATTTCAACCATCCTGATGTTCTCTGGGGAATAAACTGGGTTTCCTGATCGTTTTAAGCTATAGACTGAGGTTGTTGCATTTACTTTTGCTTGGGAACTTATTATCTGATTATTACAGTTTTGGTTGTCTTCCGTGAAGATTTTGCATGTGGACGAAACTCACGTGAACTGATTGTTCAGGGGATGTGGACTATTTGAATTCAAATGTACACCGAGGTTGTTTCTGTATGTCTCGGGCAATCATTTATTACAAGTAATGATGCGATATCCTAGAATACTAGTGACTTTTTTTTTCAGCGCAGACCCCTTTCTTATGGAATAAAACTTGGATACTTGTAGTAATGGGGAGAGAGTGGTGGTGGTAGAGGGGTTATGATGACAGCGTTGGTGCTGGTTGCGATGGTAGTGAAGACAGTGGTGGTGAAGATGTTGACTGTTGCTGATGGTGGTGGTAGAGGACGGTGGGGGAGATGTTGGTGGCAGCGATATTGTTGATGATGGAGATGGAGGTCGGGGTATGTGAGTGGGGTGGTGGTGATCATGGTGGTGATACTGGTAGTGGGAGGAGGTGACGGTGGGGACAGTGGAGGTGTGAGGGTGGGATGGTAGTGGTGGGGGTGGTGGAGGTGAAGGTAACGGTGACAGCCCCCACTGAGGGCTTACCGTATGAAAGCACTCGGCTTTTATGTAGGCTTCCCATGATTATTCAGATATCCCTTCCACACAAACATGTGTTGGCTCTTGTTCTGAGTTCAACCCTGAGCTAGTCCCTTGAGGGGCTTAGAGTGGTTTTTTTGTTTTGGGAGGTTTTTTGGTTTTTGGTTTTTTTTTTAAAGACTCAGACAGAGGCCCTGTCTTCAAGGAGCTTGTGGTCTGGCAGAGTATATTCTGTGTGTACCAAAAAAAATGCATAACACAAGTCAGAAAGTATTCGGTTTAATTAAAAGAGCAAATGGAATGCTTTGGGGGGGCCAATATTTATTCCCTGCAGTACAATTCTCAAAGCATCGCATGCACTGTCTCACTTGAGGGATGATTGAACAATATGTGAGGAATAATCATAACCACAGAAGCTACTGCTTACTTAGCACAACTCTATGCCAGGCACAATACTAAGCACTTTATACACATGACTTCGTTTAATCTTTACCAAAAAGTCTACCATTATTATTATTATTACGTTTTGTATTTTTTTAAGACATGTGAGCTGGGGGTGGGGTGCAAAGGGAGATGGGGAGAAGGCATCTCAAGCAGACTCTTTGCTGAGTGCAGAGCCTGTGAGATCACGGGGTTCGATCTCACAACCCTGAGATCATGACCTGAGCCAAAATCTAGTCAGACGCTCAACTGACTGAGCCCCTCAGGCACCTCTATATTTTGTATTTTACAAATGAAGACACTACTGCAAAGGTTAAGAACTTCAAGCACTTAGCTTTAAGTGGCAGAGTCAAGACTCAAACCCATGCCCACGAACTTTTAACTATGTATGCCATGTTGCCGGGTAATGGCATTGTCTGCATTTACAGATGAGGAAATAAATCCAATTGCCAAATTTGAGAATAAGTTCAATCACATCATCATTCAGGAGAATTAGTTTAAAATAATTTCAGTAGTGCAATTTTATTCCAAAAATTTAATTTCCTTAAAAAAAAAATCCTGCTTATAAACTCATCCAGAGGCTATAATACCAGAATAAACTGCTTATAATTTTATCCAGAAGCCAAAGCACAGAATAACACCATAAAGACCAAAATGCTAGATCTGGGTAGTTTGGGTCTAAATAATTCCTAAGGCGTGTGTCGCTTTTTCTCAGGATGCTGGTACCTTCTGCAGACTTGTTTCAGAGTGTGAAGTAGACTGCAAGGGTGAGTCTTACAGACTAAGTGCCACCTAGAAAAGCCTAGGTCAAGAAAAATATTTATTCTAGGTCTTTAGGGGAAGAGGATGAAATCTATTTTAAGACAGTCACTTCTACTCATTTAGGCAAATGGGGAGAAAAGGACCTCATACAATAAAAGGAGGAAATTTTAAATGTGTCTGTATTTCCTTTCAGCATAAAATTCTTGTGCCTCTCTCCCTTGCTGCCTCAGCTTAGAACCTAGCCAGTGACCTCAGCAGACAGGTGGAAGGACAGGCCTGGGATGGCATCATTAAATGGAGAGGTATATAAATTATTGCCAACTCTCCTGTAGTTAAACATTCACAAACACAGCAGAATGAGCTTTCTCATTTCTGAGAGCATGCATGCATATGTTCATGTAGAAGTTGTCTTCCATTAATACCACTTGACCATGTGCTTTTTTCTTATGGAAATTCTCATTTGTGAAATATAGTATCATGGGCAGGATTTTCAGATGTCTGGGACTTTTCTGTTTGTTTATCTCCCTCTAAAAATTATATTGGTAGAGGGGCGCCTGGGTGGCTCAGTGGGTTAAAGCCTCTGCCTTTGGCTCAGGTCATGATCTCAGGGTCCTGGGATTGAAACCTGCATCAGGCTCTCTGCTCAGCAGGGAGCCTGCTTCCCCCTCTCTCTCTGCCTTCCTCTCTGCCTGCTTGTGATCTCTCTCTCTCCGTCAAATAAATAAATAAAATCTTTAAAAAAATTACATTGGTAGAGTAATTAGGATGTTAGGCACTGTGCAAACCTTAATTCTCTAAAAAACCTTATGAGGTTTATAGTTTATTATTACTGTTTTTTACATTATGAAACTGAAGTAGGGAGGGATTCAGGGCCATAGAGGTAACAAATGGCAGAGACAGGACTCAAACAAACTCCGAAGGTTCTGGTCCTAACAACTGTTCTCTAATGCCTAGAGAAGAAAAAATTGCAATTTTTTTTTTAACCACATAGTTCCCTGCTTTGGGAAGAAAACTTCCTCTAGTGGCTTCAGTCAGAAAGAATGGCAGTTGACCAAGAACCTCATTTTTCACACCAGGTCTCAGGGCCTTTGGTGATGTGGTTAGTATCCCTTGATGTGTGCTCTACCTTCATATCTGAGGACCAGTTCTTCTGAAGGTGTTATATGAGTGGGGTTCAAATCATTCCTCTACCACTTAGAAGCTGTCATTTCGTGGCCAAATAATTCACTCTTTCCAAGCTTCTGCTTGCTCATCTGTATCAAGCAAGATACAGTGAGAAGACATGCGTGAGAGAAGACATGCACGGAGCTAAACACAAGACCTAAAGTGAACTGAATGCTCAATCAAATACTCAGACAGTGGAAAAGCAGGAAAGAAAACATTGCCAACCTCATGGGAAGTCTTATAAAACAAGGTTAATTGAATCTACAGTACGTGTGGATAGGAATATATATGTAAGTTAGCCTCAGTTGTACATATGGCTTGCCTGTGAAGAACACATGGCTAATTTTGGTCCCTGGACAAATTCCAAAGCAGATCACTGGATAACTCATGCATATCTTGAGGTTTCCCACAAATGCGATGAAAGGCAGCATAGCTACTTCACAGCATACTTAATCCCAATCCAAATGCCTCAGATCCTAGAGATTCTCCCTTCCGTCTAAATTCCATATCCACCCCCCACTTCTCCCTAAAGTTATTGGAGCACACATGGTGTTGTGGCTTTAATATTGGCCAAAGTTAGGCTAATCTCTGAGGCCGCTTCCCTGGAAATCTAGCTGGATCCCTCATTCCTTCCAAGCCTCCTCCACAATAAAGTAAGCCAGCCCTCCCTTCTCTGCCGTTCTGAGGAAATTCTTCCAGACTTGAAGACGGGAATTTGGCTCCATGACATTTCCAGAAAATACACAGCATTGCTTTGAGCTATGGATATATTGTACCCACATTCCTGCCAGTTTTTCTTGAGAGAAAATATTTTTGAAGGCCCACTCTCCCTAAGATGAATTTCGACTCAAAGTAGAATAATAATACTTCATGTTTGAGTAATTTTAGAGTTTTTGAACCATAAGCATCTACATTTAGCTTCTTGATTCTCATGCTAATCCTGTAAGTAGGAAGAGAGCCTATTTTTACAGATTTTGTGGGCGAAAATATGCCTCCTTAGAAAATAATTCTGCTGGGTGCTTTGGAAAAGGATGGAGATTTTGCTCAGTTATAAAGATAAAATTGGGAAAAACGGTAAACCTTTTGATATGGGCATGCATGAAAAATACTTCACTAACATAAGTCAATCCTCTTCTATCAGAACATTTATGAAATACTTTTCCTCTTGTTTTAACAAAGTGTGTTGATTAGTCTTTTTAAAGAAGCCAAAATGCTGTAGTTTGAAAACAAAGATCCTGATGACAGAGCAGGTGGTAGTTAGTCATCTCCAGAACTGTAAACTTCAATATGACAGACATGTCCATTTAACTGACCTATGTAGCTGAATACACTAAATATACTATAGCCAAGAACTCTAGAAGTGTTTCTGATGGTGATTTTTTAGGGCTAAAGTATGGTACATAGCAGTCACAGCAAGGAAGAATATGAAATAAATGCTTTTGTCTGTACTCCCAACTTCATATCTAATCAGGGGCTTTTATCTTGATAAAAACAAATTCCAAGAATTTAAAACTAGGGGCGCCTGGGTGGCTCAGTGGGTTAAAGCCTCTGCCTTCGGCTC
Organism: Nasua narica; assembly: GCA_028533885.1. Classification (NCBI taxonomy): domain Eukaryota; kingdom Metazoa; phylum Chordata; class Mammalia; order Carnivora; family Procyonidae; genus Nasua; species Nasua narica. The sequence goes on from CM052799.1 coordinate 77,429,511, forward strand.
AGGTCATGATCTCAGGGTCCTGGGATTGAACCCCACATCGGGCTCTCTGCTCTGCAGGGAGCCTGCTTCCCTCCCTCTCTGCCTGCCTCTCTGCTTGCTTGTGATCTCAAGCTCTCTGTCAAATAAATAAATAAAATCTTTAAAAAAAAAAAAAAGAATTTAAACCTAGGTTCTTAGGGGAATGGGAAGCCCACAAATTTTATACCTGCTTGTGAAATGCAAAATCCTGTTCAGTTACTACAGATGTATTGATAAAGGAAGAATCTGGTATATAAATGGTGAGTTCTTAGTCCTTTTGTGAGAAGGAAGAGAACATAGGAAAATCTCAAACAAAATGGCTAGTTCTCACCTATTATATATATATATACATATATATATATAATACACACACACACACACACGAAACAATAATTTTCAAGACAATGGACATCAGGAAATGAAAGACTGATCCCTGAGAGACAAAAACAGATGAAGTAAACCCTATGATTGTTCCAGCTTACTGCCATGGGGTGGGAAGAAGGAATTGGGGTAGAGCCCAATACACTCCTTGAGTTGAGGAGACAGAACTGAGAATCCAGGGAGATCAAAGTGGTCAGAGTTCCCAGGACAAAATACCAGAAAGGAGAGAGAGAACCCCAAGAGATCTGCAAAGGGTCCTCTCAGTTATTCAGTGGAGTGGTGAGGGCACACGCCTGTGATGGAATGCTCTGAGCCTGGGAGAAGAGCCATCAGAAAAGATTACAGAATAGTGCCAGTTGCTCATAGAGGGCCAAGAACAGTTCCTTTTCCTGCCAGAAAGCCTAGAAAAACTCATAATTCATAGAATATTGGAAAGAAAACTAAGAGAGATCTTGTCTCAGTAGTGGGGAATAATTAGCCTTAAATTAAGCACTGCTCTGGACTAGTTAAACAAATCATAATAGCATGACCCAAAAGGATCAAATAGTTTGCATGTAACATGAATATTTGTAAGAATACACAAGTATTCCACATCCAAAAGGAAAATTTCACAATATTTTGGGGAAAAGAAGCATGAAAACATGACCATAATCAAGAGCATAATCACTCTAAAACAAACCAGAACTGACCCAGATGTTAGAATTAGCAAAGGTATTAAGGCAGTTATTGTAACTATATCTCATATGTGAAAAAGTTAAGTAGAGATATGGAAGATATTTTAAAAAAGATTCAAATAGTATTTGTAGAGATAAAAAAATGTCTAGGAAGAACAGTATACTGGATGGGATTAATAGCAAATTAGATTTGGTAAAAGAAAAAATCCATGAACTTGAAGATGTAGTAATAGAATTATCTAAAATAAAATTCAGGGAGAAAAAAAATTTTTTTTAAGATTTTATTTATTTATTTGACAGAGAGAAGATCACAAGTAGGCAGAAAGTCAGGCAGAGAGAGAAGGGGAAGCTCTCCGCTGAGCAGAGAGCCTGATGTGGGGCTCAATCCCAGGACCCTGAGATCATGACCTGAGCCAAAGGCAGAGGCTTTAACCCACTGAGCCACCCAGGCGCCCTGAAAAAAATTTTTTTTTAAATGAAAGGAGCATGAGCACCTAGGTAGCTCAGTGGGTTAAGCCTCTGCCTTCAGCTCAGGACATGACCCTAGGGTCCTGGGATCGAACCCCACATCAGGCTCTCTGCTCAGCGGGGAGTTTCCCCTTCTCTCTCTGCCTACTTGTGATCTTCTCTCTGTCAAATAAATAAAAACTTTTAAATTTTTTTTAAAAAATGAAAAGAACATCAGAGTTCCAAAACCCTCTCTCAATACTTGGTAGAAAATCAGCAGGAAGACTTGAGCCACACTAGCAACTAACCTCACCTAATGGATATTTATGGAACACTCAGCACAACAACAGAATACATATTCTTTTCAATACATATGAAACACTTACCAAGATAAGCCATATTGTGGGCTATAAAGCAATTCTCAAAATTTTAAGAGATTGAAGTCATACCAATTGTATTCTTTGACCAAAACAGAATTAAATTAAAAATCAATAGCAGAAAGATCTTCAAAAAATTGCCATTTGGAAACTAAAACACTTCCAAATAATCCATGGTCAAAGAAGAAATCAAAAGGGAAATTAGAAACTATTTTGAAAGAAATGAAAATAAAATCACAATATGCCAGAATTTGTGAGATTCCATTAGTGCAGGATTTAGAAGGTCATCTATAGCACTAAATACCTATGTTGGTAAAGAAGAAAGTTTTCAAATCAATGACTTCAACTTTCACCTTAAGAAATCAGAAAAAGGAGAACCCTGCGTAAGCAGCAGAAGAAAGGATGTAATGTAATTAAAGTAGAACTCAATGAAATGGAAAAGAGAAAATCAGTAAAACCAAAAGCAGCTGTTTTTTTTTTTTTGAGAATATCAATAAAAATCAATAAACCTATAGTCAAATTCACCAGGAAAAAAATAGAAGACACTACTAATATCGGAAATGAGAGAAGAAACAGATATTAAAAGAGTAATCAGAATATGATAAATAATTTTTTGCCTGTAAATTAGGTTGGGTGAAATAGACAAATTTCTTGCAGTTCACAAATTACCAGAGCTCATTCAAGAAGTAATCTAAATAGCCCTAAACCTATTAAAGAAATTTAATTTGTAGTTCAAAATTTCCCGTACAGAAAACTCTAAGCCAAAATGACTTCACTGGCAAATTCAACAAAATACCTAAGGAAGAAATAATACCAATTCTACACAAAGTCTTACAGAAAGCTAAAGAGGAAGGAATTCTTTCCAACTCATTCTTTAAGGCCAGATTACCATGATAACAAAACCAAAGACTTTATATGAAAATGAAACTATACTCCAATATTCCTCATAAACATAGCTGCAAAAATCAAATCCAATAATATTAGCTTGATTGTCATAATCTTTATGCAAGATTAGTGATGTCAAAACACCACATTATATACCTTACAATTTTTATATAATTATTATTTATCAAAATTCAACAATAGATTTAAAAAGTGGAATTTACCCTAAAAATTCAGATTTATTTGAGCTACAAACGTAATGGAGCATTTGCCCTGTTAATAACATTATCCATGGTGTTGTTTTTGGCATCCTATTTTATTAAGATTTTATGGCATTAACACAGGTTAATTGATTCATTTGTGAGTATTGTTGTGAGGAGTAAATAAAGTAACAAATATAAAGCATGAATAATGGGGTTGAGCACAAATGGGGATCAATAAATTTTGCCAGTTAGAAATCTACTTCTTGCTTGACTAGGTTTATAAACACCCTTTTTTCATAGGAAAAGAATATTGGCCACCTACTTCCTGTCTTTCTGAGCTGGCATTTCCTGTTGTGGCTTCACTGACCAATCACCATCCACATGAACATGATTGTGGATATGGTTTCATGATCCCTTAGGCTTAGAGCAGTGCTACTTGCAGTGCAGATCTACAGCAAGATAAGACATTAGCGTCAAGATGTAAATCAAGGCACTGTTTTCATTCATTGAGAAAGTCTTGCTACAAAAAAAAATAGTCAGCTGAACTAAACAGTGTACTTAGTAATGCAGATAACTTACAACACGTGCAAGCTCCTTATTTTGTCCTGGGCCAATAAATGTTTTGTGGACTGGCACTTTAGGTACCAGCATCTTAGAGTATTTAAGGTCTTACACAGAGTTTGGATTCTAAAGTTAGCGTTTATACTTGCTCTCATGACATCACACTATGGTACATATTTTGAACATATGTATAAAGGTATATGTGTTTGTGACATTAATAAATATGACTTTGACATATATGCTTTTCTCTTAGAGTTGCTGCATAATTAGATCTCATGCACATGTGTACTTCAAATTTTGTAATCATGTAGAGTGCACTAAAAATAATTCTATGTTTCTCATCTTATGTATGAAACTAGCTAGAGGATCAATCAGTCCTTTGACAAATATCTGAGGTAGGCTAGCAAATACATTTCTTTTCACATGATAGTACCTATGGAATGCCAGTGGTTTCCCATGCAGTGTGTGGAGACATATTTGGAGAATGCATCTGGGAACAAGTCCTGCAATTGATTTATGATGTCTGCCATGGGTATGAGAATAAAGCATGGCAAAATCCCATGATATGTTTTGGTCATCCTTGGCTAGGAGTTCCAAGTTTAGCCTTCTACTAAAAAGAGTGACTTGACTATTCTATTGCAGGACATGAAAACCATGGCAGAAAAGAAGAACCAGGTCTTACTAATGAACCTGGAGATACCTCTCTTCAAGAATATTACATGGATGTGGCTTTCCTCATAGATGCTTCCCAAAGAATAGGACATGATGAGTTTAAGGAAGTGAAAACTTTTCTAATCTCAGTGCTTGATTACTTTCACATTGCCCCACTCCCACTGACTTCCATGTTAGGGGACAGAGTGGCAGTCCTGAGCTTTTCTCCTCCAGGCTATATGCCCAACAGTGAAGAATGCCCTGTCTACCTGGAATTTGATTTGGTTACTTATAACAGTATACACCAAATGAAACATCATCTCCAAGACTCTTTTCAACAACTCAATGGAGATGTTTTTATTGGCCATGCCCTGCAGTGGACAATTGACAATGTGTTTGCAAGAACGCCCAACCTGAGGAAAAACAAAGTTATCTTTGTCATATCTGCTGGAGAAACCAACCCCTTAGACAAGGAAGTCTTAAGAAATGTAGCTCTGAGAGCCAAGTGTCAGGGATACACCATATTTGTGTTTTCCTTTGGTCCTATACACAACGACAAAGAATTAGAAGAATTAGCCAGCCACCCACTGGATCATCACTTAGTCCAGCTTGGCCGAACCCACAAGCCAGATTTGAACTATATCACCAAGTTTGTCAAGCCATTTGTTCATTTAATCAGACGTAAGTCATTAAACCTTTTCTCTTCTATTGCTTTTGCAATAGATTTAATGTCTCTGTGTACAATCCACCAGTTGACTTAGTAATAACTCCTTACTTCAGTGTAGAGTGGTATGGTCTAAGGTATGAGTAGGAGGCAGTGAGGAATAACAGAGAAAAATATCAGGTCTTACTGACCTTGAACTTTACTGCTGCACTGTCAAGGTCTTTGCCAGAAAACCACCATATAGGTAAAAAGTGTTTTTTAACCCTAATCTGTTTATTATGTACTTGGTACTATGTACCAACTTCTTTAAATGTATTATATCATTTAATCCTCAGTACAGCCCTCAAAGGAAAGTAATCGTATCTCCATTTTACAGGTAAGAAAACTAAGGTTCAGAGACATTAAATAAATTGCTCAAATCTTACAGTTTAATAGTTGGCAAATTCTAGACTCAGCCCCATGCATTCTGACCCCAGAGCTGTGTTCCTATTCTTTAAACTATATTTCAATTCCTATACCCATAAGGAAGTACGCTGCTATAATCAGTAATATCCCACTACTATCACCCTCCATCTACTCCAAGGACTTCTGTTTTATCTTTCATTTCAAATTACCTTTGGTTATGACTTTAATTCTTTCGAGCCTTGGGCGTGAATCTCTTCTAGAGCCTTTGTCTCAAACAACTGGCTCAGGCATAGCCAAGAAGGATCTTAAGGGTGTCTTTTTATAGTGGGGCTTTGAGAATGACTGCTCTAGCCTCTGTGCATGAGTTGCAATTTTTGACATGGGTATAGTAGAATACCTGAGAGCTTGTGGCATCGAGAAAATCCTGGCCTGTGCTGGGATTAGTAGTTAGGCAGAGGCCACATTAAATAGTTACCTGCAGCTCCTGAGAGTTTACCAGAGAGTAACAGATATTTGCTGCCATATTTGCTGCCACTCACAAAGCCCCGGGGCTCATATAACCCTCAGGAATTTTGGTTCAGGATTTATATGTATTGCAGCAGGTTTATCACTTGCAAAAAAAAAAAAAAATTGATGCCTTCTTCCAAACCTAAGATAAATAGGGCAGACAATTTCAGTAGCTCAGTGTGTCTTCTGGAAAGATCTTCCTTTTAGAGGAAGAGAAATAGATCTTAGAAGGGATTGAGAGATGTCCCCGAATTGTATCACAAACCTGAGATATACAGAGCTTGAGAATTTTTGACTCAATCACTGCTATATCTCCTTGACAAAGTCAAGGAGATATTGCAAATGTCAGAGGGTACCTACTTTGCTGAGTACGTTAAAAAATTAATTTGCTCTTGAGGATACCTCCAACCATAGGAAAAGATGAACTGACTTTGGGTGACAGACTATAGAAGGGTAAAATTTAGATTAACTAGCCCACTCTTTCTCCAGGTGCCATCAACAAATATCCCCCTGCAGATCTGAGACCCAAGTGTGTTAACATCACCTCTCCCAACCCAGAGAACGTTGACTCAGGAAACAGTGTATTGTGAGTTGGCAAATTCATAGTCTGGGTAATACTATAGCTGGAAATAGTCCTTACAAAAATAAATTGAAATGAATGTGCTTTAGTTTTCAGGATGCAAGTTTGGTTGGGTGGTAGGGGTGTGTGTGTGTGTGTGTGTGTGTGTGTGTGTGTGTGTGTGTGTGTGAAATACTCCTGGTCTGTGATGACTGCACAGATCTGGAGTTAATAGCAGATAGAATATGACCCATATTGGAAAGAACCATGTTTCTGTTTCTGTTGCTTTTAAGAAAAAAAAAAAAAGGCTCTTTGTAATACCTTGTACAACGCCATTCTAATATCGGGTACTGCCAAAACAGAAAACTTATAACATCAAATGTTAGGTATAACAATTTTAGGGCAAAAGAAAAACAAAAAGAGAAAAAAATTGCAAAAGCAACCAAAACATTTGCCATTTAAAAAACAGAACCCATCTGAAGACTGGTAGGAAGGATTCTTTTATGTTTGTTTTTGCAAAGTACAACCCTAGGTGCTCAATAAAAATTCAGTGGTGAAAATAAGATTGCTTTGGAGTCCTAAACCATTGATACAATGTACTAATTTCCTTTGGAATATTTAAAAAAATCCCCAAGTCAGGTTTCCTCCCCAAACTACATTTGGACTACTCCAATCACGTGCATAAAACTTATTGCTGTTCTATATCTACCTGTATTTACATTTAATTCTGCAAGGAGATTGGCTAATGTATTTTTCATCTCTTTTCTCTGTCACCTCAGCCTTATTCCTGAGGTGTATAAAATAGAGACAGGAAACAGTGAGCTGTTTGATGAATTTGGTTCCCAGAAGCAGCATTCCTTTGTATTAGGGATCAATCCTAGTAACGGTTCTGAGACTGCTACTGATTTGATCCAGAAGTTATACATGCTCTTTTCAACTGGAGAATTGGTGGTGAACGATAAGGAAGAGGCACAATCAGAAGAAATGCCAGCTCTAGCAGATGGTAAACAACGAGATAAAAAAGGTAACCTTGGGTACAATAGAATTGAAGACCCCGAAGTACCTTTGTTTGGATTTTCTCCTGGTGGAAGATGAGCAAGGATGAGCAAGGAGAACTTACTGGGACAAGTAGAAATGACAGGATAAAGGTGCCTTTCATCTAGGGTTGCAAGGGTTTCCCAAAACAAGGAGGCAAACAAGACATAACGCCAGAAAGTTAAAAAAAAAAAAAAAAGGAGGTCAATGGTGTTGACAAAACCGGAACTGAAAGTTTGGTGTTGGATCAGGGAATGGGATGAGAACAAGGACCACACAAGTCCTGAGTAAGCAGGCAGATCCATGCATCCTTGTGCAAAATGAAGGTGGGGGGAGAGCTAAGCAACAAGCCTCCAGTGTTTGAGGGTCTACCTTCTTCCCTAGCAACCCAGGCTTTCCTGCTCTGAGATGTGAACTTCTAACTGGTACCTGGAATGGACAAGGCTGTTGTGCTTTTGAGACTTCTTTGGAGGCTAAGGGCAGCTTCTTAGGCAATGTAAAGAGATGGTTCTGGACCTACAGCTAGAGGAAAAATGGAAGATGGAGAACAGGAAGCTATAGTAGACTCTAGAAAAGCTATTCACAATTTTTGCTGTATATCAAAAATGGGAAATTATTTTAAAATAAATATTCTTTGGCATCTACTAAAGCTGAAAGTGTACATATACTATGACTATCAACTTTAATGTATATGCCCAACAAAAAAATATATATTCACCAAAAGTTATATATTAGAATGTTCATAAAAGCACCATTTGTAGTAGTCCCAAAGTGGAAACAAAAATGCCCAACCACAGGTATAATAAATAAATTTTGGTATGATTATATAATGAAATACCATGTATGTATGCAGTATATATGTACAATACTATGTAAGTATGTAATATATATCAATACTTCATATATACATCTATACTATATGCATTAGATATGGGTATAATTTTAGGTATAGCTTGTATATAGATATTGAACAAAATCAGCAAAATGATGGAAAATAGGAGAAATGAGAATAGAGGAAATATAGAAAACTATAGAAAGGGAAGGGAAGTGTAAGAAAAGGAAAATCACATATAAATACAATGAAATATCTGGTTCCAATCAAGATGGACTAAGCCTACTTTAGCCTCAAGATGGACTAAGCCCATATAGCCTCTCTCTCCCACTGATCACAACTGAGAACTCTGGAGAAAACACAAAAAGCAACCACCTGAGATCTCTGAAAGGAGGTAACAAAAATCAGATATATTGTGAAGTTTCCCATTCTCTTTTCTGTTTTCTTTTGTGGCTTTGTACTGAGGGCAGACCCCAGTCCTGGAACTGTGTGATGGCAGTGGGGCAGCAGGATAAAACTCAATAGAAACCCCATGTTTCTGAGCAGAAGAACTAGGAAAAGGGGCCCTTGTTTGTCTGAAGTGGTGGAAGAAATCCCTATCTTCCCCCTCTTTCCTCCCACAGTTTTTTTTTAATTTTTTAGAAGGTTTTATTTATTTATTTGACAGGGAGAAAGCATACAAGCAGGGGGAAAGGCAGAAGGAGAAGGAGAAGCAGGGTTCCCACTAAGCAGGGAGCCTGTTGTGGGTCTTGATCCTAGGACCCCAAGATCATGACCTGAGCCAAAGGCAGACGCTTAACCAACTGAGCCACCCAGGCACCCCTCCTCTCACTACTTTGCCCACTGTTTTGCTCTGAAGGTGGGCACAGTTTGGAGCTAAGTGGAAGGGTAACTAGCTAACATTAAGGAGAAACCCTGTCTTTCTGGCCAGAGGAACTAGGAAGAGAGGCCCTGTTGGCCAGCATGTGGGGGTAGCCCCAGATAGAACTGGAGAAGGGGATCTTCTAATTCTAATTATGGGAGCTGCATAAGCCTTGGGCTCTCTACTGTGCTGTGCATGGATGGGGAAGACCCAGAACAGGATAGGGAAGGCTTTGGACATTAAATTGAGGATAGAACCATTGTCCATAGGAGGTAACACAGCACTTGTATTCTGAACCTACCAGGTTGATTGCCTGCTGACAAAGAATTTAAAATTCTATACAGAATCATACTAGGATTTAGAGTCTATACAACATAATATTCAAAATGTTCATGATAAAATCTAAAATTAGACAACATACAGAGAACCAGGAGACATGAACTATTCTCAAAGGAAAGGACAACCAACAGACAAAGCCATTGAAGCAGCTATGATAGCTATGCTCCATGAGATAAAGGCAAACAACTTGAAATGAATAGAAAAACATTCTCAGCAGAAATGTTTGGTGATGAGCACTGGATGTTATATGCAACTAATGAATCATTTAACACTACATCAAAAACTAATGATGTACTATATGTTGGCTAATTGAACATAATAAAAAAAGAAACAAATAATAAAAACAGGAACCAAAAGGAAAATTTAAAAAAATTACTGGACAGGCTCAAAAGCAGACGGAAGATGACAAAGGAAAGAGTCAATGAACTTGAAGATATATTAACTATATAATCTGAAAGAGATTTTTAAAAATTAACAGAACCTTGGAGACATAAAATAATATCAAAAGGTCTAACATTTGTTTCATTGGCACTCTAGAAGGAAAGTAGAAAGAAAAGGAAATTAGATTTCATCAGAAGAAAAAATGTATTTGAGGAAATCATGAGCAAAAAAATCCCAAATTAGTAGAAGATATAACTTTACAGAGTTTAAAACCCCACTCAAGACACATCTTTAACTGCTGAAAACAAAAGATAAAGAAAAATCTTGAAGCAGCTAGAGAAAATCTACATATTACAAAAGAAGGGAACAATTCTTCAAATGACGGTAGATTTCTCATCAGAAACCATGGAAGCTGAAAGACAGTGAAATATCTTTTTCTTTCACAAACTGAAATCAAAGAACTCGGAACACAGAATTTTATATTCAGTGAACATAGGCCTTTAGAATGTAGACAAAATAAAGTTATTTCCAGATAAAGGAAAACTAAGAGGATTTGTGGTTAACAGACATGTGCTAAAGGAAAGCAGTGATGGGAGAACCAGGGAGTTGGGTGAGGCCAAATAACTGAGGATCAGATGGCTGAGGGAACATACTGAGAAGGGGACCCAAGAGGGAAATCAAAGAGGGGACTAGAAAGGGAAGCTGGTTGAGTGGGAAAAAGTAGCGGTATGAGCTGCAGCTCACCTGTGTACAGAACCATACTGTCTGTAAGGTAATTTCATACAAATGATCCCATTGAGTTCCCTCCAAAACCCTGTGTAGGAGACAGGAAATAGTACCCCTCATATTTGGATGGAGAAACTGAAGCTCAAATAGGTTTGGTGCCTTGCTAGGACTCGACCCTGTTCTGGCAGGTACCAATTTCGTGTGCTTTCCCAATACCAGAGAGAGGAATCAGATCTGAGATAGAGAGGGTGGATATAAGAAGGGATATCTTAGTCAGCGTAGGCTACCATAACAAATACCATAGACTAGGGGGCTTAAATAACAGTAATTTATTTTTTCATGGTTCTGGAGGCTGGGAAGACCAAGATCAGGGCAACATCCAATTTGGTTTCTAATGAGAGCTCTCTTTCTGGCTTGCAGACAGCCACCTTCTTGCTCTGTTTTCACATGGTGGAGACAGTCCTGGTGTCCCTTCCTCTTCTAAGGTCACCACTTTCACCAGATCTTGTCTCCATCCTTAAGACCTCATTTAACCTTAGTCACCTTCTTAAAGGCCCCATATCCAACATAGTCATGTTAGATGTAGGGCTTCAACACATGAATTTGGGGAAATATAATTCCGTTCACAGCAGGGGATATAATTAACAACATAATCACAGGAGGAAACCCTATAAATCAGCATTGCCCAAGCTTGTCTATGCATTATAATGTCCTGGGTATTTGTTGACAATACCACAGTCCAGCCCACACTCCACAAGACTTAAATCATATTCTCTGGAAGTAAGACATAGGCATCCATATTTTTTTTTGAAGCCCCCGAGCAATTCCAATGTGCATATAAGTTTGGAAAACACTGCTATAACTTTTTATTCTATCAGTCCTGTTAGATATCGTGAGGTGAGATTGCTGCTGAAATTGATGAGGTTGGTAACCCAAAAGGATTATCAAGTGAGCATTACCGAGACCTTTCTTGTTTGTTATTATTCTCCAAAATTTCTTTCCTCCAGAAGTTTGGAGATTTTTCCTCCAGAAAAATGGAGATTTTTCTACTTAATTATATATCCTGTATCTAGAAGTCGATGAGGTCTTTACTCATTTCTCTCTGAGAGTACTAGCCCAACACTTGATTTGGTGACATTTGGCCATCTCTTCTCCATGAAGTCAGTCTGAGTCTCTTTAGGAAATGTCAGTTTGGCTTCTTTTTTGGAATCACTGAAGATTAGAATTTGAAGCTGGAATGACTTTAGAAATCACTGAGTTGTCCTGTATCTTTTTATAGATAAGGAAATGGAAGCTGCAGACATCTAAAATTGTCTTACCAAAGAATATTCACAGCACCTAGTCCAATAACATTTTGTCACAAAGAATTATATCCTACAATTATGTTTCTAGAACACAAATTCACCTTAAAGTTAATCCATGAAAAAAAGATAATAAAATATTTATCTGAAAAAAAATTTGTTATCTGGATTGTTGAAAAGTTGGAGATGATACATATGAAGGTCAAAATACACAATGTGCTTGGCACATAATCAAGTTAGTATTATCCTACATGAATGACCTAAGTCTGGTAATATATTTGACAATTAAAAATAAAAATCTGTGAAGAATGACCAGCCCTTATTGCTTATCTTGCTATGCTTATCTCTGTTTTCCCAAAGAGGGTGGGCTTTTCTTTTCACCTGCTCATTTCTCTGATGTTTTGATTTTATCCATCTATTTAATATATGGATTATTTTGCTCATTATAATGTACATTTGCAAGATTTTAACGTGAATTTTTAAAAAGAATAACTGTTCGTTTTCCCATTATACTAATTTAGGGCTTGTTTCTTAGTCTTTATTTTTCTAACATCAAGTGCAGTGTTTCTCAAAGTGTGGTCCATGGAACATCAACATCAGCATCATCTAGGAAGTCATTGGAAATGCAGATCCTTGAATCCTACCAAAGACCCACTGAATCAGAAAATCTAGTGTTGGGGCTCTCCAGATAATTCTAATGCAGGCTAGAGTTTGAGAACCACTGACCTAGTGTTACAAATATTGAGCCTAAATTAGTCTTCTTTAATGGGAGTCCTTTCGTTAGATAATAATAGATAATTGGGGGGAAATTTTCCCTGTAAAACTCTGATAAGTAGATATCATTTTTGCAGGACTTCTCAGTGCCTTTATTAGGCTAACCTTCATTGTGATTCTGAGAAAGGGGCTATAGTCAAACCATTATGACCACAGACTCTTGCATCAGGGACTAGTGTTCTATAGAAACCACTTTGGGAAACAGTAGTTGAGAGAGTGAATCCAGGGATCACTGGATGGGGATGTGGATTTGACTCCTATTTCTGCAGTTACTAGTCATGTGATCATGGGCACATTATTTTGCCTTTCTGAGCTTTCATTTCCCTACCTGGAAAATGGGCATAATAATAGAGCCTGTATCATAGCGTAATGTGATCACTAAGTGAATGTAAAGTACTTCAAATATCACTTTACAGGGGTGCCTGGGTGGCTCAGTGGGTTAAAACCTCTGCCTTCAGCTCAGGTCATGATCTCAGGGTCTTGGGATCGAGCCCCACATCGGGCTCTCTGCTCAGCAGGGAACCTGCTTCTGCCTGCCTATCTGCCTACTTGTGAGCTCTCTCCCTCTGTCAAATAAGTAAAAAAATCTTTAAAAAACAAACAAATATCACTTTACATAGAGTGAAAGCTTAATACATGTTAGCTATTATTTAAAATGATGATGATGATGATGATGATGACAGTGATGATGACAAATGACATTAGAGTGGATGGCCATGGTGGAAAGAATGCCAGATTGGGAATGAGGAGATTTGGATGCTAATTTTGATTCTGTCACCAACTAGCTTTGTGATCTCAAATAGTTACCTGATTGCCTTGGTCTTCAGCTTTCTTATTTGTGTAATGAGAAGCTTGGGAAGGCCAGTGTTTTTCATACTGAGGGTTACACAATGACTTTCCAGGGCATAGATTTCTAAAAATTAGTCTTAAAGTATTCTGTCTACCTGAGACTGTCTCTATCTGAGACAAAGGAGGGTCTCCTTTCTTGCATCCCCTTTTATATGTGCCTCCCACCTCATGCAAAAAAAAAAGTCGTACTTTTCAACCATCCTTTTTTTTTTTTTAAGATTTTATTTTTAAGTAATCTCTACACTCAACATGAGGCTCAAACTCACAACCTCAAGATCAAGAGTTGCATGTTCTTCCAACTGAGCCAGCTAGGCATCCCTTTCTCAGCCATTCTGAATCTGATTATGTGCTCTGCCCAAATGTAAACCCTTCTAAGAAGGCACAAGATAGAAGGTGGGGAGCATGTTGTCAGAGTCATTTTAAATACTGGATCTGTAGGCCTCCTTTAAGCCAGGTAAGGCTTTAGGTCTTTCCCATCCTGTACACGTTTCTGTTAAGGAAGAACTATGTTGCTAGAAATGAGGTATTGAACTCGTGTTTGGTTGTTTTGAATTCAGGTATACTATAGAGTGAGGATGGTAGGAGTGATGGTAAGTTTCATTTAGTAATCTGGCCTGTTCCATTCCCTGATCTTGGCAAAAGTACCTCTCTTCTAAGTGAGAAATCCATGAGAACAAAGCAAAGAGCCTATGAGTGAAGTATTGGAGAGCAAGCATTGTTTCATCAGGCCAAAAAAAAATCATAACAAGACCCTTAATCATTTACCTATCTTGGAATGGAATCATAAGTAAGACATCATCACATAGACCCTCAAATAACATACTTATTTCAGTTGGAAGACCAAATCTCCCAACTGAAAACGGTGTTAATCGGTTTTACTGTAAGCCTAGTTCTGCCAATTAGGCTATATGGGAATATGTCCCATTAAGAGAATGAGCTAAGTTGGAGCTTCAAAATTCTGAAGAAAAAATACATAAAACACATTTTAAGAAATATTATTTTATCAAAAAATATGTTAATAGCATACATGTGAAGTGTGCTTTATCAATATTAAGAGTTTCCAGTCATATTTTAGTTTCTCAGGCTAAACACTATACCTGTAAGTGAAAGAATAACTAGTATTATTAATAGGCATTTGATAGGTTTAGTGAAGTGTTTTTGGGTATATTTTCCAGAAGTGAGAAAATATCATCCAGTGACTGGATAACAGATTCTTTTGTAAATAAAACCTCTGGAAAGATTACCGGGTAGTTTTTGGCACATAACTCAGAATTCAAAGAATTGTTTGGTATCGCTATAATAAAACTCCTTTAAAACTCATCTATGTAAACAGTATTTATCAGTGCTTAAATCTGTAACAATAAATATTAATAGAATATTAAATTTTACCTCATTCTAACAATAAATTGTACTAGTAAATAAAAGCAATAGCCAAAAACTATCCATCTCAATAAGAAATGCATTGCCAATAAAATTTTTAGCTGTTGTTTTGATAGAATTACCAAAATTTAAGTATATATGCTGTTTTGATAAATTGTAATGGTAATCCATCAGAAAATGTTAACACACAGAGGCCTATAGTCATAAGAAATAAAAAAATGTGCGTGAATATATTTTTTGCTGCAGAGGTTTATGATTAGGCAAACAATAAAAGATTTCAAAGCACTTAAATATATAACAATTTGTTAAATGAAATTCTGTGTGGGAAGTAGAATGAAATGCATGTTTAAGGAAAAAAATGAACATTACAAAATATCTGACTTTGAACCAAGAGCATGTTTACATACATTTTAAATGAAAAATGGTGCTATCAAATCACTGTGCTATATAGATTCCATTGGGCAAATTAAAAGAAAAATGTGACAGTTTTGCTTCTTAATGTGAGTCTTTACAATATGTCACAAATTACATCCTTTTCAAATACTTAAACTCATAACGAAAAAATAATCAGATGTTAACTTTAAAATATGCAAGGCAAGTATACATGATTGTTTTCCTTTGAGATGGATACATAAGTAAGTCTGAAGACAAGTACGTGGGGTCATCTTTCATATCCTGCCTTGGGCCAGGTCCCCTGGAGCTGACCCTGGGGTGAGGATTTGTGTACAGGTGATTTATGGAGTTGGTACTCACTCACAGGAGGAACTAAAAGGGAATGGAAGGAGCAAGATAGGGAAGGAGTGGAAGGCAAACCAGGGTGTCATCTCAGGCATAGTACCATCAAGTACAGCTTCAGCTTGCTGCATGCAGATATTCCGGCATGTTGAGTTATGCAGCAGAGTCATCCTGACCTGAGCAAAGAAGTCGGGCTTTCTCACGTGGGGTAGATCATTGACACCAAAGGCTGTGACTTCCCAGGCACTCATGCTGCAGGTGATTAAAACCACTCCAGGGGCTGAACAGCAGCCCTCCTAAGAATAGTAGGTGCTGATGCTGAAGCGAAGGCTCACACAGGAGTGGTTAGGGAGGAGGGGGAAGGAGGATAGGAGGGGAAGGAATTTTGTCTTAGAAATTAATGCTAAAAAAGATTAGAAGGAGTCTGGGCAGAGTGCTAGCTTTGCACATTCCTTCCTGCTCTGAATCCATGATACCAGCCACTGAATGTGCTAAGTGTGGAATTTCAGATGATGAATGTACCAACTTTTTCCCAGGAAGAAGCATATCTATAGTTCTGCTAATATGTTGCTCATTTGCGTATATCATCACGTCATCTTTTTTTTCTGATTCTTGAAAACAGCAAACTATGTGTGTTCAATTCATATGTGGCAAAAGAGGAGTTGTGTCTAGAGGGAACATTATAAACAAATCCGGTGACACTAAGAACAATTCATATTTTTATATTTTGCAGATGGTGAGGACTCAAGATGATCATAGCAGAAAAGGAAGATGGTTCCATTGGCAATGTGTAATTCCATGTGGTTCTAACCAGAAACTATAAATCATCTGTTAGAAGTGGAGTGATGAGGGGCAAGCACTTTTCATGAAACCGATTGGCTAATAACATGCTAACTTTGTTCTGTTTCAAATCTGAAAGGGAGACTTTTCTGAGTGAAGACATCAACAAGCAGAACCAAGAAACTAGGAATGATTTTGCTTCTTCCGAGAATGGGGATAACTGACCAGGAAGAGCTAACAGAATCTTTTCTTTGACAGCTCTCTAAGGTTCAGATGGCAATATGATGCTATATCTGCTTAAAGAAGATTTTTGTGATAATTTTCATCATATCTACATCTCAAATTGGGCAGTTGAAGAAAAAGCAGATAGAATTAGAATTTCCTAGGAATGTCTCCTATCTCCGCATAGCATGAGAAACTCATCCATCTCTTCAATTCTGCTACAACTCTCCTGGTGGATCCAGCCCTAAGTGCCCTATAAAACCCACCTGGCCAGCTGCTGCCACCACTGTCGATGCCTGCTCTTTACCAGAATACTTAGAAAAGAATGGAATTTGTGAGAAAGAAAAAAGTAAGATGAGGCTAATTTTATGAATGGCTGTTTTATACTGTGATCATTTGTTTTACATTTCAGCATGCTTCGCTTTGTATGTACTTGATTTTTGCTGGGAAAAAAAAAATTATGGAAAAGCATGAATATTCTATATGACCAGAGCTGTTCTTGGGAATTACAGTGGAACAAGTGACAAGTTCTCGAATAAAAGCAAGTCTGAGCTGGAAACGTATTCTGATTATTTTTATTTACCTGTCATCTAACTCAGGTCCACTGAAACACCAGTAAAGGATTAAACATATTTGGAAAATATATATATAATGTAAAAGAACCAATATTGAATTCATTTTTTAAATCTTTCGATTTGGTCAAGGCAACTAGTAGTTGCCAAGTGAGTATATTTTGTGTATTTTTAAAGTGACTCTGTTAATAGGGTAATGCTACTGGCAATTACGTACTTTCCCCACATAAATTTCCTTAATATTACTCTTTTTGTTTGGATAATTTTAAGATTTTTTTTTTAATTTTTATTTATTTGACAGAGAGAGAGATTACAAGCAGGCAGAGAGAGAGGAGGAAGCAGGCTCCCGGCCGAGCAGAGAACCCGATGCGGGGCTCGATCCCAGGACCCTGAGATCATGACCTAAGCCAAAGGCAGAGGCTTTAACCCACTGAGCCACCCAGGCACTCCTGTTTGGATAATTTTAAAATAACCCAATCAATTAAAGCTAGGCTGTCAAAAATTTTGAAGTACCCGCATATTGCTCTCTGGGAAGAGTTAGAGCAAACTCTTTAATAAAGTTTTGTTTTTCCCTAAGAATCCTGATACGTGCACATGTGTAAAAATATATGTATGAGGAATACATCAGATCCCTTACATGAAGATAACATGGGTTGTCAAGAATGTGAAGCCAAAGGAACTCACACTCCGCTGATGGGAGTGTGGATTGTTCTGCCTTTGAACAGCATGTTAGCAATTCCTAGCTAGGGTGATGATGCATATATCCTACAACCCAACTGTCCCCCTACTGGATCTATATACCTGTAGAAGCTCTCACACATGTACCCAATGAACCAAATGAAAATACGTTCATCACAGCATTGTGTGTTTCAGTGAAGCGTTGAAACCAACTGAAATGTCCTAAACGTGGTATATCATGCACTAGAGCCATGTCTGTAAACAGTGCAAAACAAGGAAGATAATATTGAAACAAAAGAAGTTGCAGAAGGATACATTATGACATCATTTATACAACATTTTGAAGCCTGAGAAGCAATAGTACCTACTGTTTATGATTGCCCACAAGTTTAGTAAAAACATATATAGCACCACCTATGTAACGCCAGATTCACCATAGTGGTTATCTTTCAGTGGGGAGGGGTGAAGCTAGGGTTCAATTGTTGTTATAATGTTTTATTTCTTAAGCAGGAAATTCAAAAATTGGTGTTATTTATATTATTTTTATACATTTTTGGATGCCTGATGTATTTCATAATTTTAAAAGAGTAAGCCTAGTCATAAAAATAATCGTAAAATACAAGTAAACCCTTATGCTACATCCAACATCATGTTAAGAATTGTGAGGAATTCAAAAATAGGTATACCTGGGTGCCTGGGTGCTTCAGTTAGTCAAGTGTCTGCCTTTGGCTCAGGTCATGATCCCAGAGTCCTGGGATCAAGTCCCACATAGGGTTCCCTGCTCAGCATGAAAACTGCTTCTCTCTCTCCTTCTCCCTCCCTTTTTTTTTAATTTATTTTTTTATTAACATATAATGTATTATTTGCCCCAGGGTACATGTCTGTGAATCATCAGGCTTACACATTTCACAGCACTTACCATAGCACATACCCTCTCCAATGTCCATAACCCAGCCACCCTATCCCTACCCCCGCTACCCCCCAGCCACCCTCAGTTTTGTGAGTTTAGGAGTCTCTTATGGTTTGTCTCCTTCCCAATCCCATCTTGTTCCATTTCCCTCCCCCACCCCCTACGACCTCCCGCCCTGCCTCTCAAATTCTTCATATCAGAGAGATCATATGGTAATTGTCTTTCTCTGACTGACTTATTTCGCTTAGCATAATACCCTCTAGTTCCATCCACGTCGTTGCAAATGACAAGATTTCCTTTCTCTTGATGCAACAGACATTTCTGCAAAGAGGACATCCAAATGGCCAATAGGCACATGAAAAAGTGCTCAACATCACTTGGCATCAGAGAAATAAAAATCAAAACCACAGTGAGATACCACCTCACACCAGTCAGAATGGCTAAAATTAGCAAGTCAGGAAACAACAGATGTTGGCGAGGATGCGGAGAAAAGGCAACCCTCAAATTCTTCATATAAGAGAGATTATATGATAACTGTCTTTCTCTGACTGACCTATTTCACTTAGCATAATACCCTCTAGTTCCATCCACGTCATTGCAAATGGCAAGATTTCGTTTCTCTTGATGGCTGCATAGTATTCCATTTATATATATACCACATCTTCTTTATCCATTCATCTATTGATGGACATCTAGGTTCTTTCCATAGTTTGGCTATTGTGGACATTGCTGCTATAAACATTCGGGTGCACGTGCCCCTTCAGATCACTACATTTGTATTGTTAGGGTATATATCCAGTAGTGCGATTGCTGGATTGTAGGGTAGCTCTATTTTCAGCTTTTTGAGGAACCTCCATACTGTTTTCCAGAGTGGCTGCACCAGCTTGCATTCCCACCAACAGTGTAAGAGGGTTCCCCTTTCTCTGCATCCTTGCCAACATCTGTCGTTTCCTGACTTGCTAATTTTAGCCATTCTGACTGGTGTGAGGTGGTATCTCACTGCGGTTTTGATTTGTATTTCTCTGATGCCCAGTGATGTTGAGCACTTTTTCATGTGTCTGTTGGCCATTTGGATGTCCTCTTTACTGAAATGTCTGTTCATATCTTCTGCCCATTTCTTGATTGGATTATTTGTTCTTTGGATGTTGAGTTTGAGAAGTTCTTTATAGATTTTGGATACTAGCTCTTTATCTGATACGTCATTTGCGAATATCTTGTCCCATTCCGTCAGTTGTCTTTTGGATTTGTTG
>CM052799.1:77449965-77473311 GCA_028533885.1 Nasua narica
TCTTTATCTGATACGTCATTTGCGAATATCTTGTCCCATTCCGTCAGTTGTCTTTTGGATTTGTTGACTGTTTCCTTTGCTGTGCAAAAGCTTTTGATCTTGATGAAGTCCCAATAGTTCATTTTTTCCCTTGCTTCCCTTGTCTTTGGTGATGTTTCTAGGAAGAAATTGCTGTGGCTGAGGTCAAAGAGGTTGCTGCCTGTGTTCTCCTCAAGGATTTTGATGGAGTCTTGTCTCACATTGAGGTCTTTCATCCATTTTGAGTCTATTTTTGTGTGTGGATTCTTTGTCTCTTCAGTTAGGTTTATTCCTAGGTATCTTATGGTTTTGGGTGCAATTGTAAATGGAATCGACTCCTTAATTTCTCTTTCTTCTGTCTTGCTATTGGTGTTTACAAATGCAACTGATTTCTTTAATGCATTAATTTTATATCCTGACACTTTCCTGAATTCCTGTATGAGTTCTAGCAGTCTTGGAGTGGAGTCTTTTGGGTTTTCCTCATAAAGTATCATATCATCTGCAAAGAATGAGAGTTTGACTTCTTCTTTGCCAATTTAGATGCCTTTTATTTCTTTCTGTTGTCTGATTGCTGAGGCTAGGACTTCTAGTACTATGTTGAATAGCAGTGGAGATAGTGGGCATCCCTGCCATGTTCCTGATCTCAGGGGAAAAGCTGAGAGCTTTGAGAATGATAGTCCCTGTGGGTTTTTCACAGATGGCTTTGATAATGTTGAGGAATGTACCCTCTGTGCCTACACTGTGAAGAGTTTTGATCAAGAAAGGATGTTGTACTTTGTCAAATGCTTTTTCAGCATCAGTTGAGAGTATCATATGGTTCTTGTTCTTTCTTTTATTAACATATTGTATCACTTTGATTGATTTGTGGATATTGAACCAACCTTGCAGCCCAGGAATAAATCCCACTTGGTCGTGGTAAATAATCCTTTTAATGTACTGTTGGATCCTATCGGCTAGTATTTTGCTGAGAATTTTTACATCTGTCTTTATCAAGGATATTGGTCTGTAATTTTCCTTTTTGATGGGGTCTTTGGTTTTGGGATCAAGGTAATGCTGGCCTCATAAAATGAGTTTTGAAGTTTCCCTTCCATTTTTATTTTTTGGAACAATTTCAGGAGACTAGATATTAATTCTTAATTCTTCAAATGTTTGGTAGAATTCCCCTGGGAAGCTGTCTGGCACTGGGCTCTTGTTTGTTGGGAGCTTTTGAGGACTGCTTGAATCTCCTTACTGGTTATGAGTCTGTTCAGGTTTTTTATTTCTTCCTGATTCAGTTTTGGTAGTTTATGTGTCTCTAGGAATGGATCCCTTCCTTCCAGATTGTCTAATTTGTTGGCATATAGTTGCTCATAATATGTTCTTATAATTGTTTGTATTTCTTTAGTGTTGATTGTGATTTCTCCTCTTTCATTCATGATTTTATTAATTTGGGTCCTTTCTCTTTTCTTTTTGATATGTCTGGCATTTATCAATTTTATTAATTCTTTTGAAGAACCAGCTCCTAGTTTCATTGATTTGTTCTACTGTTCTTTCGGTTTCTATTTCATTGATTACTGCTCTGATCTTTATTATTTCTCTTCCTCTGCTGGGTTTAGGCTTTTTTGCTGTTCTTTCTCCAGCTCCTTTAGGTGTAGGGTTAGGTTGTCTAGTTGAGACCTTTCATGTTTCTTGAGAAAAGCTTGTATTGCTATATACTATATACTTTCCTCTCAGGACCGTCTTTGCTACATCCTGAAGATTTTGAACAGTTGTGTTTTCATTTTCATATATATATTTTCTCTTTTTAATTTTGTTTTAATTTTTTATATATATTATATATAATATAAATAATATAATATAATAATATATAATATAATAATATAATATAAATAATATATTAAATATATATAATATATATATATTAGACCTGTGACTAGAACAGAGCCCCACACCTGATTTTGGGTGTTTTTGGTCTGTTAGGAGAAACTACCTCCCAAAATTTTAAAGAAAGAAAAAACTTATAAATATACTAAAATAAGGGTAAACACTATGAAGGGATGAAATATGAGTGTAAAGATGAAAAGTAAAAAAGATTCTAAAAAAGGGATTGATAAGAGGTTGGTTGAAAAAAGAGAAGAAAAAAGAATAAAAGAGGAAAGAATGTGATCAGGCTGGAGACTAGAACCAAGCTGTGTGCTAGATTTAGGGTATATTTTGATCTATTAGAAGAAATTGTATCCCAAAATTTAAAAAAAAAAACCCTATATGTATACAAAATATAAGGTTAAATATGATGAGGGGATAAATTATGAATGTAACAGTGAAAATTAGAAAAGATTTTTAAAAAGGTATTGATAAGATATTAGTTAAAAAAAAAAAAACACCAAAATAGGAAAGAGGAAAAATAAAACAAGAAAAAAACAAAATTTTAAAAATTCAACTCTGAAAGACTAAAGGATTATAGGGGAAAAAGCCATGAATTCTATGTATTGCTTTTTTTTCCCTAACTCTGGAGTTCTGCAGTTTTCACTAATTGATGAACTTGGTCTTGGCTGGATATTCTCACTGATCTTCTGGGGGAGAGACCCACTGCCATGATTCTGAAATGTCTTTGCCCAAGGCAGGATCGCACCGCCCTTGCCAGGGGCCAGGACAGGCAATCTGCTCAGGTTCGCTCTCGAAGCCTTCGAACAAAAAGCCTTTGTTCCCCGAACGCTTTCCGTACCGCCCTGGAGGCCGGGAATGAAAATGGCGGCCTCCCCGTTTCTGGCCCAGAGGAGCCGAGGGCTCAGGGCCCAGCTCCCCAGTGCACCCTCAGAGAAGAGCAGTCAGTCCTTCCCATCTCCCTTGTCTCTGGCTGTGCTCTGAGCTCACCCAGCCTGTGATGGAGCATTTCTGTCTCTGGCGCACGGCCCCGTCTGGAATCTCCAAACCCAGCCGACTCCCGCAGCATGCTCCCGCGCCGCTCCTCCCGGAGGAGGAAGGAGGGGGTCTCTCCCGAGCTGCCCCTTGTGGGGGTCCCTGATTAAAGAGCAGTGGCCCGGCCGTGCCTCGGATCATGGTGTAAGGTAAGCCCAGGCTGATAGCCCACTGCACGGCTCCATCTCTGCAGCCGGCTTCCCCGCTCTGATACCTGGGGGCTCTGCCACCCTTGGACACCCCAGGTTCCTCTGTGACCCCACGGGCCCTGAAACCACACTGTTCCTGCGAGGGTTAAAGCCCCCGCTTAGCCTCTGGAGCGATGTCCCTCAGCAGAGTAGATTCTAAAAGTTCTGATTTTGTGTCCCGAGGCTCTGCGGCTGCAGGGAGCCAGCCCCTCCCCCCGCGGTCTCTCTTCCCGTCGCCTGGGATTCACTTCTCCGCACGTCCTTCCTTCTGGAAAGTGGTTGATTTTCTGCTCCTAGAATTGCTGTTCTTCCTCTCTTCTATCTCCTGTCGAGTTTGCAGGTGTTTAGAAAGGTTTGATAACTATCTAGCTGAATTTCTAGGATCTGACACTATCTCAGCTTCCTACTCCTCTGCCATCTTGTTCCCCCCCTCCTTCTCCTTTCCCTCTGCTGCTCTCCCTGCTTGGGCTCTCTCAAATAAATAAATAAATAAATAAAATCTTAAACTCATATTTCTATTAAAAAAATAAAATTAAAATATGTATAACTGTCCTTGCCCTTGATGAGTTTGCATTAAGTCAAGGTTGCTAGAGTTAGGTAATATCCTAGAACAATAGTTCTCCTTGAACACCAAGCACAAGGGAAACTTGCCCCATCACTGGTATACCCATAAGTTTGATTAATGTATAAAATTAGTTTATGTTACTGAGTGTACATTCACTTTTCATGTGAATTTTGTGTCTGAGAGGTCACTTCAGGTTGTACAGCACAATTTGAAGCACATAAGAGATAGATGACATTGTTTCATTGGAGGGAACAATTATACTGTAAATATAAGGAGCTTTTAAAGAAATGTGTTATGTTATGTATTTTGGACATTCCAGCCCAAAATATAATACTTGGATGTGTGCTATGGGGACAAAAAAGTTGAGAACCAAGAGTCAAGAATGATCACAGGATGATAAAAAAAATACTGTGCATGAATTCAGAGTGAGGCTGCTAAGTAGAGCCAGTGATTGCTTTGGAAAGGAAAGGAAAAAATCACTTGGGATTTCAATCATTGGAGAACACTTCAAGGAATAAAGGGGATCCACATTGGGCCTGTACTTATAGATCATTAATGCTCTCCTTCCAGTTCCTTTAAAATAACAGTACAGGGGTGCCTGGGTGGCTCCAGTGGGTTAACGCCTCTGCCTTCGGCTCAGGTCATGATCTCAGGGTCCTGGGATCGAGCCCCGCATCGAGCTCTCTGCTCAGCAGGGAGCCTGCTTCCCCCCTTCTCTCTGCCTGCCTCTCTGCCTACTTGTGATCTCTCTCTCTCTGTCAAATAAATAAATAAATAAATCTTTAATAAAATAACAGTACAAATGCCTTTGATGCCTTAAAAGACCCTGCAAAAATCTGACCTTTGGTCACCTTTCCAGCTAATCTCATCCCACTGCAAGGAACCTCTTTCCCTCAGTGCCTCCTATTCATCTTTCTGGGCTGGCTCTCACCTGTTTGGGAACACCTTCCATGAACTTTGCAAAGCTGAGCAGTAACCCTATCACACTGCATGTTCTCCTAGTGCTGGATCTCTCCCTCTAGGTCCTCACCAGGGAGGGTTATAACAGCTTGTCTAATTCACTCATCTGTGTTCCCGGGAGGCACCCAAATGAGCACCCCTACTTGTCCATCACCATCCCCTCAATACCCATGATGCCGCCTAGCACTTAAAAGGTATCCGATAAAAATTTGATGAATAGATAATGCATTCACCTTGAAAGATAAATATGGTTTGGTTTGATGGCTAGGGAGGAAACTGGCATGAAAAATGATAAGGGAACAATAGCCACCAAAACCTTTGTGTATGTGTGTGTGTGTGTGTGTGTGTACACGTGTGAAGGCACTAAGGGAATGGGCAGTGTGCGAGCAGGCCTATAAGGTGAGCCAGTGTGACTGGATTGGATATCTGGGTGGAAGCAAAAAGTCTCTTTTTAAAAGCTTTAAGAAAAAACCAGCACACTTTAAAAATAAATCTGGAACCATTCTATAATACCCAATCTATTTGAATATGGTGTGACCTGTAAGCAAAATTGCATGTCCTCAAAAAGGAGTCGCGGCACATGCAGAAAGTACATATTTTCCTGGAGTTTCTGTGCAGAAACAGCCCGTAGCTGAGCACTGCAGGCTTATGTGACATGGGCCATGCATTGCAGAACAGCTGGTCAGAATTATAGATGACTAAGAATCCTGTGATATCTCAGAGCAACCTTATTTAACATCTTGAATCTGATTCCTAAGTCTTTTATCTGAGTGTGAGCAGTGGGGTTGAGAATTTGGATAATCACTCGAAAATTGGTGCCACTCCTACTGGACTCACCGACCCCGGCAGCCCGAGAGCAGCTCACCTCGTATCACATTTGGAACTTAGAATGGTTTGTGCTCCTTAACTATTTTCTCTTTGGGTAGGGAAGGGATGAATGAATAAGCCCTATCTCGCTGATCCTGGCTAATATCCTGTCGGCCTCCCTCGTTTCTTCCCAGCTTCTACTTCCCAAACTGAATTTGGATTGTGTGTTGAGAAAAATTCCTGTAACAGCTAAAACTTGTCCTCTACACAACTGCGGCTGATAAGGAAGTTCTCGGTTCTTGGATGAGAACAACAGCTGCGTGGGGGCGTGGCTCACGAGACGCCGGTTTACAGTCTTGTATAAGAATATATGCAACTCCACGATGATAGGCTATTATGAGGAGAGATTAGTAAATAGACAGTAAATGGCATAAATCATCTTTTCTCTTCTCAGTCACTAGCACTTCTACAAAGTAGTTTTTTCTAGTATTACATATATTGATCAGTAAGTACTTTGCATTTCATGGTTTTGGGGGCCACAAGCCTAACTACTCAAGGTGTAGCTTATGGACCATGAAGCAGCAGCATCAGCATCACCTGGGAACTTGTTAGGAATGCAGCATTCCTGGGCTTCACCTCAAGTCAGTTGGGTCAGAGCGTATGGGTAAAATCTCCAGGTGATTCATATGCACATCTAAGTTTGAGAAGTACTGGCTGAGAATTCACTTGCTCGAAGCTCTGTAAATGAGTCAATGCATTTTGCAGACTTTCAGCTCAGCTTGGCATCACGTATGCCATTTGGCATGCCTTATGCCAGAGACAGAGAATATAAAGATAAATAAAAGGCGACATATGCCTTGAGCTCATGGTCTTCCAGCTGGGAAGACTGACCCAGAAAGAGGTCATTTCAATGTAACGTAGTTAAGCTAAGGTAAGGGTATGCAGAGAGCACTGCTATATGGAGGACTCCTTACCCCCCACAGGGAACCCAGAGAAGGTTTCTTTGAGAAGAGGTTCTTTGATCTGAGTGAAAATGATTGGATACGATTTAGTCAAGCAAAAATCAAGTAAGTAATCCAGCAAAAAGCAATTGTCTCTCCCAGCTCTTTGTTCTTAAAATGGGTTTTTGTTTAAACCATAAGCTCCATTATCTTCACGGAGAAGGGGATTGACTACGGATTTGGTATCACTAACCTGAGGTCAGGAGTGATGGGAGAGAGGCATGGAGAGGTTGGTCCAGGCCAGTCAGTGAGGAGCTTGTGTGTCATGTTGGAGAGTTTACGTTTTACTCTGGAGGCGCCAGAGAAGGAGTGTGGTTAGACTTTATTACAGCTGGTAGTGGCTGAGGAGGGAGGAGGGGACTGAAAGGAGGCAGAACCAGTCACAGGGTCATCAGTTTTCTAGGCAAGAATGGACTGTGGTGCTCAGGCTGGAGATGCATGGACATAAAACAGAAATATCTAAAAGGAACAATGAGCACTGGGTGTGGTACCTGAACAATGAATCTTGGAACACTGAAAAAATAAAATTTAAAAAAAAAAAGGAGCAATGAGTGGGATATGAAAATTAATCCAGACATAACAAGAGAGAAAACTGGTTATCTAGGCCAGTGCTTCTCAAACTTGAGTGTGCATAGGAATTCCCTGACGGGCTCCACCCCCAGCGTTTCTCTTTCAGCAGCCCTGGGGTGAGGCCCGAGAATGTGCATTTCTAACAAGTTTTCAGCTGGTATTGACACTGCTCGTCCTGGGGCTACGTTTCAAGAACAACCAATGATTCTCACTTTTTTTCTTCTTCTAAATTTTTATTTAAATTCTGCTTAGTTAACTAGCATGTAGTTAACTAACATATAGTGTAAAATTGATTTTAGGAGTAGAACCAGCTCTCATCACAACAAGTGCCCTTCTTAATGCCCATCACCCATCTAGCCCATTCCCCCATCCACCTCCCTTCCAGCAACCCTCAGTTTGTTCTCTGTCCCTAAGGGCCTCTTATGGTTTGTCTCCTCTCCTTCTCTCTTCCCCCCCACCCACATTCGTCTGTTTTGTTTCCCTAATCCACATATGAGTGAAATCATATAGTATTTGTCTTTCTCAGACTTATTTCGCTTAGCACAGTACTCTCTAGCTCCAGCATGTTGTTGCAAATGGCAAGATTTCGTTCTTTCTTATGTCTAATAATCCATTCTATATATATATATATATATATTTATGCCACATCATCTTTATCTATTCATCTGTCGATGGACACTTGGGCTCCTTCCAAAATTTAGTTATTTTTTATAATGCTGCTATAAACATCAGGGTGCATGTGTCCCTTTGAATCTGTATTTTTCTATCATTTGAGTAAATGCCTAGTAATCCTGAATTGTAGGGTAAATCTATTTTTAACTTTTTGAGGAACCTCCATACCGTTTTCCAGAGTGGCTGCACCAGCTTGCATTCCCACCAACAGTGTAATAGGGTTCCCCTTTCTCCACATCCTCGCCAACACCTGTTGTTTTCTGTGTTGTTAGTTTTAGCCATTCTGACTGCTGTGAGGTGGTATCACTGTGGTTTTGATTTGTATTTCCCTGATGCCAGGTGAGGTGGAGCATCTTTTCATATGTCTATAAGCCATCTGGATGTCTTCTTTGGAAAAATGTCTGTTCATGTCTTCTGCCCATTTCTTAACTGGATTATTTGGTTTTGGGGGTGTTGAGTTTGATAAGTTCTTTATAGATATTGAATACTAACCTTTTATTAGACATGTCATTTGAAAAAAGTATCTTCTTCCATTCCTTAGGCTACTTTTAGTTTTGTTGATTGTTTCCTTCACTATGCAAAAGCTTTTTATCTTGATGCAATTCTAATAGTTCACTTTTGCTTTTGTTTCCCTTGCTTCCAGAGACATGTCTAATAAGAAGTTGCAATGGCTGAGGTCAAAGAGGTTTCTGCCTGTGTTCTCCTCTAGGATTTTGATAGTTTCCTGTCTCATGTTCTTCATCCATTTTGAATTTATTTTTGTGTATGGTATAAGAAAGTGGCCCATTTCATTCTGCATGTTGCCGTCCAGTTTTCCCAACACCATTTGTTGAAAAGACTATCTTTTTTCCATTGGATGTTCTTTCCCACTTTGTTGAAGATTAGTTGAACATATAGTTGTGAGTCCATTTCTGGGTTTTCTATTCTGTTCCATTGATCTATGTATCTTTCTGCCAATACCATGCTATCTAGATGACTGAAGCTTTGTAATAGAGCTTAAAGTCCAGAATCGTGATGCCCCCAGCTTTGCTTTGCTTTTTTAGGATTGTTTTGGCTATTTGGAATTTTTTGTAGTTCTGTACAAATTTTAGGATTATTTGTTCTAGCTCTGAGAAAAATGCTGGGAGTATTTTATAGGGATTGCATTAAATGTGTAGATTGCTTTGGGGAGCATAGACATTTTAACAATGTTTGTTCTTCCAATTGATGAGCATGGAATTTTTTTTTTTCATTATTTGTGTCCCCTTCAATTTCTTTCATAAGTCTTCTATAGTTTTCAGAGTACACATCTTTTACCTCTTTGGTTAGGTTTATTCTTAGGTATCTTATTGTTTCTGGTGCAATTGTAAATGGGATCGATTCCTTGATTTCTTTTTCTCCTGCTTCATTATTGGTGTATAGTAATGCAATAGATTTCTGAATATAGATTTCATATCCTGCAACTTTGCTGAATTCATGTATTAGTTCTAGCAACTTTTTGGTGGAGTGTTTTAGGTTTTCTACATAGAGTATCGTGTCATCTGTGAAGCGTGACAATTTGACTTCTTCCTTGCCAATTTGGTTGCCTTTTGTTTCTTTTTATTGTCTGATTGCTGAGGCTAACACTTCTAGAGTTATGTTAAATAGTACTGGTGAGAGTGAACATTCTTGTCTTGTTCCTCAGTTTTTCTCCATTGAAGAGGACATTAGCTATGGGTCTCTCATATATGGCTTTCATGATGTTGAGGTATGTTCCATCTATACCTACTTTGTTGAGGGTTTTTATCAAGAATGGATGCTATATTTTGTCAAATGCTTTTTCTACATCTATTGAGAGGATCATATGGTTCTTATTCTTTCTTTTATTAATGTGGTATATCACATTGATTTGCAAATACTGAGTCACTCCTGCACCCCAGGAATAAATCCCACTTGATCGTGTTGAATAATTCTTTTAATGTACTGTTGGATTCAATTTGCTAGTAATTTGTTGCAGATTTTTATATCCATGTCCATCAGGGATATTGGCCTATAATTCTTTTTAGTGAGGTTTTTGTCTGGTTTTGGAATCAAGATAATGCTGGCCTTATAAAAGTTTTCTTTCCATTTCCATTTTTTGGAACAGTTTGAAAAGAATAATTACAAACTCTTCTTTAAATGTCTGGTAAAGGGTGCCTGGGTGGCTCAGTTGGTTAAGCTACTGCCTTCGGCTCAGGTCATGATCCTGGGGTCCCAGGATTGAGTCCCGCACCAGGATCCCTGCTTGTCAGAGAGTCTGCTTCTCCTCCTGACCCTCCCTCTTCTAATGCTGTCTCTCTCTCTCTCTCTTTCTCTCTCTCTCTCTTTCTCGCATTCTCTCTCTCAAATAATAAATAAAACCTTTAAAATAAAAAATAAATAAAATGAAAATAAAATAAAATAAAAGTCTGGTAGAATTCCCCTGAGAAGCCATCTGGCCCTGGACTTTGGTTTGTTGGGAGATCTTTGATTACTGATTCAATTTCTTTGTTGGTTATGGGTCTTCTCAAACTTTCTATTTCTTCCTGTTTCAGTTTTGGTAGTTTATATGTTTCTAGAATTTTGACCATTTCTTCCAGAGTGTCCAGGTTTTTGGCATACAATTTTTTATAATATTCTCTTATAATTGTTTATATTTCTGTGATGTTGGGTGTGATCTCTTTCATTCATTATTTTATTTATTTAGGTCCTTTCTCTTTTCTTTTTGATAAAGCTGGCTAGGGGATTATCAACTTTATTAATTCTTTCAAAGAACTGGCTCTTATTTTCATTGATCTGTTCTACTAATTTTTTTCATTTTTATATGATTTATTTCTGCTCTAATCTTATTATTTCCCTTTTTCTCCTCGCTTTAGTCTTTATTTTCTGTTTCTTTTCTAGCTCCTTTAGATGCAAGGTTAGGTTGTGTAACTGAGACTTTTCTTACTTTGTGAGGTAGGCCTGTGTTGCAATATTCTTCCCAATTTGGACCACCTTTGCTGTGTCCCAAAGGTTTTGGACTGTCATGTTTTCATTTTCATTTGCTTCCATGTATTTTTTTTATTTCTTCCTTAATTTCCTGGTTAGCCCATTCATTCTTTAGTAGGATGTTCTTTAACCTCCATATATTTGTGGTCTTTCCAAATTTTTTCTTGTGGTTGAAATCATATTATATAGCATTGTGGTCAGAAGATATGCATAATGTGATTTCAATCCTTTTGTACTTATTGAGGGCTGATTTGTGACCCAGTGTGTGATCTATTCTGGAGAAAGTTCCATGTGCATTCAAAAAGAATGTTTATTTCACTACTGTAGGATGAAATGTTCTGAATATATCTGTTAATTTCATCTGGTCCAGCATGTCACTCAAAGCTGTTATTTCCTTATTGATTTTCTGCTTAGATGATCTGCTTGTTGCTGTAGGTGGGGTGTGTAAGTTCCCCACTATTATTGTATTATTATCAATGAGTTTCTTTATGTTCATTATTAATTGATTTACATATTTAGGTGCCTCCATGTTGGGGACCTAAATATTTATAACTGTTAGATCTTCTTGATGGATAGACCCCTAATTATGATATAATGCCCTTCTTCATCTCTTGTTACAGTCTTTGTTTTAAAATCTAGTTTGTTTGAGATAAGTATGGCTACTCTGCTTTCTTTTGATGTCCATTTGTATGATAGATGGTTCTCCATCCCCTGGCCTTCAATCTGCACATGTCTTTTTGTCTAAAATTAATCTCTTGTAGGCAGCATATAGATAGGTTTTATTATTTTTTAATCCATTTCTTATACCTATGTCGTTTGATTGGAGCATTTAGTCCATTTACATTCAGAGTGAGTATTAAAAGATAGGAATTTAGTGTCATTGTGTTACCTGTAAAGTTGATATTTCTGGTGATGTTATCTGTTCCTTTCTAGTCTTTGTTGCTTTCAGTCTTTTTTTCCCCACTTAAAGAGTCCCCTTTAATATTTCTTGCAGGGCTGGTTTAATGGTTATGAACTCCTTTAGTTTTTGTTTTTCTGGGAAACTGTTTATCTCGCCTTCTAATCTGAATGACTGTCTTTCTGAATAAAGTATTCTTGGCCGCATATTTTTCCTATTTAGCACGTTGAATATATCCTTCCACTTTCTTCTGGCCTACCAAGTTTCTGTAGATAGATCTGCTGAAAATCTGATTTCTCTTCCCTTGTAGATTAAGGACTTTTTTCCCTTGCTGCTTTCAAGGTTCTTTCCTTGTTTGCATATGTTGTGAATTTGACTATGTTATTTCTTGGTGATGGCTGGCTTTTGTTGAATTTCATGGAAGTTTTCTGTGTTTTTTGGATTTTTAAAAATATTTATTTATTTATTTGACAGAGAGAGTACACAAGCAGGGGGAGTAGCAGAGGGAGAAGGAGAAGAAGACTCCCTGCTGAGCAGGGAGCCTAATGTGGGGCTCGATCCCATGACCCTGGGATCATGACCTGAGCCAAAGGCAGATGCTTAACTGACTGAGCGACCCAGGTGCCCCTGGATTTTGATGTCTGTTTCCATCCCCAGATTAGTGAAGTTTTCAGCTATAATTTGCTCAATTACACCTGCTCTTTTTATTTTCTTCTTCTGGGACTCCTATGAGATGAATGTTATTATGCTTTAAGGAGTCACTTAGTTCTCTAAGTCTACATTCATGATCCCATACCTTTCTTTCCTCTTTTTTTACAGATTTGTCATTTTCCATAATTTTATCTTCTATATCACTGATGCATTCCTCTGTTTTGTCTATGCTCATTGCCATTACATCCATTCAGATTTGCATCTTGGTTATAGCATTTTTTATTTCAGTTTGACTAGTTCTTAGTTCTTCTATCTCTTCAGTAACGAATTTTCTAGTATCTTCAATGCTTTTCTCAAGCCCAGCTAGTATTCTTATGGTTATTGTTTTAAATTCTGGTTCAGACATCTTACTTGTATCTATATTAATTAAATCCCTGGCTATGACCTCTTCCTGTTCCTTCCTTTGGGGGGAATTCCTCCATCTTGTCATTATGTCTGGATCATGTGTGTGTGTGTGAGTGATTGTTAGGAAAACCTGTTGCATTCCAGCTCCTGAGAGTAATGGCTGTACTAAAAAGAAATTAAAAAAAGAAGGAGGGGGAGGAGGAGGAGGAAAGAAAAGAAGCTAGAGCCTAGGTGTCCTAGTTGTGTTTTGGTCTGCTGGTCTGTTTGTTAAAAGAAGCTAGATTTTTTTTTAAAAAAATCACAAGACAAAAACAAGCTAGATCCTAGGTGTGTTTGGGTCTGCTCATTAAAAAAAGCTAGACCCGAATTAATTAATTAGCCAATTAATTAATATGAGTAAAATAAAAAGAAGCTAGATCCTATTTCCCTTAGAGCTGAAGCTTTGCAGTGCTCCATGATCAGGAGACTTGCTATGTGTGAAGGGTTCGTGCTGGTCTTCTGGTAGAGAAACCTGCTGCCCTGGTTCTCAGGCGGACTTTTCCTGGTGAAGATGCACCTGCAGGGTGCAGTGGGATAGGGCTTAGTGTAGGCATCTCCAGCGCTCACTGGGTGGTGCTGTTTTGTTCCCTGAAGTTGGTCAGCCCCGCTGGGCAGGGTGAAATGGCATCTCCCTGCTCTCTAGTCCCTGGAGTGGGGAGCTTGTACCTGCCACTCTTCAGGAAGCCCTCACAGAAGAGCAAACAATCACCTCCACCAGATCCCTGCCTTCATCCTGCCTGCATCTGAGCTGTTTGCCTGCTAGATGGCTCGGCACTCCTGTGTTTAATCTCTGGTGTGTGATGGGGTTTCAAAGCTCCAGGTTTTAGAGATCTGCACTAATCCTCTCGGGGAGGGTCTCACTGCACTGTGGCCCTTGGCAGTTTGTCCCAGAAATCTCTCGTGCGACCACACAGAGGTTCAGAGTTTACAGTAAAGAGCAGCTAAAAGCCAGCACTAAGGTTTGTTGCCCCCAGCCAGTGTCTTTTTTCCTGTGCTAGGGAATGGGGCAGCTCAATGTCACCTGTGGGTTTTGTCCCTGTGCCACCACTCCCAAATGCACTCCAAGCAGGGGAACTCCTTTTCTCCTGGGACCCAGAGGATCCTCAGACCATGCTGTCCACCCCCATGTTTCTGCCCTTCTCACCAGAGCCCCACTGAGCCTGCCAGGTGTGACCCTGGCAATAGTACAGACCTTCAAACTTCAGACTCTGTGCTCCACTGTTTATAAAAACTTGTGATATTCGGCCCCTCTCCCCTTCCCAGACAATGGTTTTAGGGAAAGTTTTTCTTGTACAATTCTCTGCATGAACTTTCACTCTTTTTCTAGGGAGAAAATACCAAAGAAAGTAACAAGTTCTATGGGGCACCTGGATGGATCAGTTAGTTAAGTATCTACCTTTGGCTCTGTTCATGATCCTAGAGTCCTCTCTTTTTCTTTCTCTCTTGCTGCTCTCTCAGTGATCAGGGCTCCCTCCCCTCTGCCGGACCCGCAGCTCTTCTCTCCCCAAATCAACTCTCCACAATTCCTGTATTCCATAGTATGGTCGTTTTTTAATTTTTAGTTGCGCAGTTTTGCTCTCTCAGTCCTCAAATCAATTTCTTGGGTGTTCAAAATGACTTGATATTTATCTAGCTGTTTTTGAGTGATGAGGCAAGCCTAGAATCCCTTATTCTTCTGCCATCTTAACGCATCTCCAGTGGTTCTCACTTTTGACTGCTCATTGAGAGCATCTGAGTAGTTTTTTAAACTACTGATGTCTGACCCTCACCATACAGATCCTGAATAAATTAGTATGAGGTACAGCCTAAACACTGGGCATCTTTAATGTTCCAGGCAATCCTATTGCCCAGCTGAACACCAGCTAAATACTACTTAACTATATTAGCAACACAAAGGAGCCATTTTAATGTTTCTTAAATTCATTAAAATTGTTTCTTAATATTCTTATTTTCTTTTTCCCTCCAAACGCTTCATTCTGTGTGTCTTTGATTGTGTGCAAATACACAGTTTGTCCATTTGGAAGGTCAATATGATACATGGTGATTACTGTCTAAAAGGGCAGATAACTGAAAAGATGAAATAGACATTATTTTCACACCCAAGGCAAGAGGAAGAGGAAAGAGAAGGGAAGGAGAACACGGAGAGAAGGGAAGAGGAAAGGAAAGGAAAGAGAAACGGAAAGAGAAGGGAAGGGAAGGGAAGGGAAACCCACACATGTTGAGTTCTTACCAGATGCTGTAATAGGTACTTCATATACATTATTTCATTTAATACTGACAACAAAAGGAAGAGTAAGAAAGTATCTCTATTTTATAAATGAGGGATCTGGTATTCAGAAAGAGAGGGTCACGTAGTCCAAGGAAAAGCAGGATTTAGATCTGGGTCTGCTTGGTTCTTCCAAAGACTGTACTCTTTTCACACATTCTCATGGGAAGAGAAATTGGCTGTAAGGTACAGAGAAAAAAAATAGTCAGAGTTAGACATCACATAAAGGAACTCTAGTCCTAACTCTCTGCCTTACTGGTGGTGCCACTGTGAGTGAATCCCCACATCTCTGGCCCTTGATTTCATCATCAGTAAATGGGGATACAAACTGTAATTCATTGGATTAAATAAGATAATACTCAGCACAATGCCTGACATATGGAAAGTATCCAAATAACGTTAGCCGTTACTATCTTCCCCCTCTTCATCATCATTATCAATACAATCTTTCCCAAAATTCCTTCAGTTTATAAATTCTGAGATTAAGAAATTGTTCTTTTTTTTTTTTTTAAGATCTTATTTATTTATTTGACAGAGAGAGAAAGAGCTTGAGCAACAGGAGAGGCAGGCAGAGGGAGAGGGAGAAGCAGGCTCCCCCCTGAGCAGGGAGCCAGAGGCTGGCTCAATCCCAGGACTCTAGGATCATGACCTGAGCCAAAGGTAGATACTTAACTAACTGATCCACCCAGGCGCCCTGTAGAATTTGTTACTTTCTTTGGTATCAGCAGCAACTTTCTGAAACTCTTCAACCATTGACCTCATCTTGAGAATTGGTCTTTGCTTACAATCAGCCACTCCCTTCCTATAACCCTCCCACTTTTCATCACCCCCCCTCCCCCGGGATGTCCAGCTGGCTGGAGATGTTTGCTGGTCCCCCTCAGCTGTGACAGCAAGCTGTGGCGGTGTTTTGGTGACCCTTGCAGGCGCTCCATTGGGTCTCACATGCTGTGCCGCTCTGGTTGGCCCGCTCTAAGGCGTTCGTACGAGTGTGTCAGGCCAGACCAGCAGGATTTCTATCTAGTGAACACATGTGGTGGTAAATGGATCACACTGCACAGCGTTGATGCGAATGATGTAGTTCTGTTATTTGATATCCTGTAGGCTTAAAGATAGTCCAGGATGCAGTTTGGAATTGCGGAAAAAGTAAGACTTGTTCTTTCACATACTGGTTATGTAATGTCGGGCTTGTGGCTTAACTGGGAACCTGCATTTTTCTCATCTGTGAAGTTGGTTTTATAAGATTTGGCAGGTGTAAAGTGCATCAAAGAGTGTCTGGCTCATAGCAGCTCCTCAACAGAAGTTAGGAACCTTCCCTTACGATTTTATCTGAGAGGCTAGCGATAACTTTCAAGTGAGCCCAAGGAGCAGGGTTGTGTCAAACTTTAGAGATGGCTGGGCATGCTTTTATAAGACTTTTCCAATACATTTGCTGTCGCAGTGCCCTTCTGTCACCATTTAAGTAGCAGATTCTGCAGCAGCATCCCCACGGGGTACATGTCCGAGGTTCTCCTGCGCACGGACTGGGGG
Organism: Nasua narica; assembly: GCA_028533885.1. Taxonomy (NCBI): domain Eukaryota; kingdom Metazoa; phylum Chordata; class Mammalia; order Carnivora; family Procyonidae; genus Nasua; species Nasua narica. The sequence goes on from CM052799.1 coordinate 77,466,395, forward strand.
ATGTGACCTGGGCCACCGTCCGACTCACAGCTATTCCATTGCAATGGTGGGGCAGAATCAATGGCACTTCATTTTGTATATGCCTCCTGGGACCCAGCAGACTGACTCAGCCTCCTGTAAACACGGAGGGACTGCCCTCAGAGCTTCTGCCAATGTCTGCAACCTGACTGGCTGGAAGACTTTTCAACCACCTGAACGTATTATCTGACCTCAGCATCTAGGTCTCTCCCTTCAGCACTTATCAAGGGGGTGGACGTGAACACACAGGACAAGCTCACGTGGTCTCTACCAGAAACCAGCTGGAGCCGATGTCCCAGAAATGTGTGGATATTTCCAAGATAAGTATTTCTCAAACCAGGGTCCAGAAACCACTTCCATCAGAATTTCATAGGCCTTGTTAAAATGCAGTTCCAGACCCCTCTTCCTACTAAATTAATGTCCCTGAATGTTAACACAGAAGTTGTACTTTAACACATGGTTCAGGTAATTGTTAAATGTATTGTATTACGCTTTTTGCTTTTAACTTGAGTTGTTATAAACATTTTTTAAAACACAATTTTTTAAAAAATCAAATAACACTAAAAGGCATACTTAAAGACAAAAGTTACCTCCTATCCCCTGCCAGATCCATTTCCAAGAGGTCGCCATATAAACTTTTATTACTTTCTTTCTCTAATTTTGATCACTTTGTTTCTAAATAGCATGCTAATATTGCAATTTTATGTCCTATTAATTTTACACATCGTCTGCTGACTTCCTGTTATGACTAATGAATATTTAGCAATTTACTCAACATAATTATTCAGTGTCAGCTTCTTGATATAGTCCCTTAAGTTTTTTTTAAATCAAAGATTAACATTACTATTTATGATGAGATAAAGATTGCCTAATACCGAGCCAAGAGAGAGACTATGCATATGTTCTCTTTCTTATTCAACTTCTGTTTTATCTTGGAATTTCAGCTCTGTCGAACAACTGGAAATTTTATTTTCCAAGTATTCAAATATATCAGATATTTAGCATTTTCTTTCCCTTGCCGTAGGAGACTTCATTCCCAGAGTACCCCATTCTTCTGCTCTGTGGGGCTCTTAATTCTGTTTTCCTTGTTTGATTTCCTATTACCTCATTCCATGTCTTCTTCTTTTCTTAGGCTTAAAGAGGCTTACTTATTTGGGCAAAATATATTCCCCTGTAACTTCCCTAAGAAACAGTACATGGAGATAAAATTATTCAGTCCTTGCACAGCCCCAAATGTCTTTATTCTTGGTTGATGGTTTGTATTGGGTTGAACCGTGTCCTCTTAAAATTCATGTGCACCTGGAACCTCCAAATGTGACCTTATTTGGGTATAGGTTCTTCACAGATGTAATTAGTTAGGATGGGTTCATGCTGGGTTAAAGTGAGTCCAAAATCTGATGACTGGTGTCCTTATAAGAAGGCTTCGTGAAGACATAGAGACACACGGAGGAAAGAAGGCAGATAGTGATAATGAAGGCAGAGACTGGGGTGGTGCTTCTAGATGCCACGGAATATTCCAGAGTACTGACCACCACCGAAGCAGGAGAGAAAACGGAAACATTCTCTCTTGGAGCCTCTAAAAGGAATAAGCCCCTGCCAACACCTTGATTTTGGACTTCTGATCTCCATCACTGAAAGAATAAATTTCTATTGTGTTAAGCTACCCAGTTTGTGGTACTTTGTCATGGCAGCCCTAGGAAACTGACACATGGTTTATCTGTGTATAAAATGCTATGTCGAGCATAGAATTGAGTATAATTTGCCACCAAATTACGACAGCTCTGCTTCATGGCATTGTAGCTTCCTGTTTTGGTTGGAGAAGTCAAATGTCACTTCAATTCCTATTTCTTTGTATGTGAAGTGCCCCTCCCGCCACAAGCTTTTAGGATATTTCTTTATTCCTGGTGTCCTAAAACTCATAAATATCAATCTGAGTGTATTTTTTTATTAATTGAGATGGACACATGGAGAGCCTTTCACATATGGAAAATCAAGTTCTCAGTTCTGGGGAACTTTCTTTTGTTTTTTTCCTTTGAAAATTCCCTCTCTTCTATTTGTTGCAAGTTAAAACCTCCCAGATTGACCTTCCCAAACCTCTTATCCTGTTTCCCATTCCCATCACTTCTCTTTTGTTCTACTTTCTTGGCAATTTCCTTGGCTCTGGGTCCTCTATTTTCCCCATGTTACTTTTTCTGTTTGTTTTGAGTCTTTCTCCTATCAGAAACTTTCCTCCACTGCCCAGTGATCTTTGGCTGTTTCTATTTAAGAGTCAGAAGCAAATAGCTGATTTGAAGCTCTGTGAAGGAAAAGCTTGTCAACCAACTCCCGATAGAGGAAGAGAACTAAGGCCCAGCCACTTCGCATAGAAGATTTCACTCACTCCCATGGTGGCTTTGTGCTTCTCCATATCTTTTCTGTACCTGTTGCTTTAAATTTTAAGCTTTTCCAGGGTTCCGAGAAAAGACTCAGATTGTGTCTTGTATGTCTCTCTTGGACACCCAGGGTTTGTAGCTTTCTCCACTCTGCTAAAGAAGTCACCACTTTTTTTGAGAGATTTCTCTTTTCCAAAAAAGTGTGTTAATTTTCATTTGTGGCTGAATGTCCTCTAATTCTCTTTGTCCTTGTGCATTAATATTTTTGCTGTTGTTGTCATTGAAAGGGTTTTTAAGAAAAGGTAGATATGTGTAGTCATCCACCATGTTGAACCAGAAGTTTCCTTTATTTTCTAATGCACAAGAAACAGCAAATATTTCTATTACAACATTCTGTCTAGTGAGAAACCTCCAGTTAAACAAGAACACTGGCATTGGAATTTCAAAGATAGGAGTAGAACCCATTTCTAAAATTTACTACATAGTTAATTTTCTAATACTCAGCTTCCTTGCCTTTAAAGAGAGGTAGAAATGTCCACCAATGAATAATCAACGCTAGTGCACGATGTTCATGATTTCCGTTTTAGGGGTTATTTAGAGTTGACTTGGTCACAAGTAGGAAGAAAGTCACAAATAGCTTAGGCTAATTCCTGTACTCTAATCTCTGTAGGCTCTCAGAATTTTGCCCTCTGATGTGGAATAAGAGTGATGATGGGGAGTGATCATTCCACTAACTTAACAGAATCATCCCATTTCAGAAAGTTTCTGATGGAAAGTCTTCCTCAAAGATAACTCACAATCAGTTACATTGCAGAAGAAAGGAAGAAAAATGTCAGTGAAAACTGCAAGCTCTCTCTTCCTTTGGTCAAAGTGTGACTTCTCCACAAGAATAGAGCTGTTCAGAAATTAGTCTTTTACATAGTTTCCAGAGACAGTTTATCTTTTTCAAAATCTAATTATAAAATCCCTCAGGAAATAGAAAGCATTAACTCAGAGCCCGAGTTCAGAAAGATAATAACAAATTATTCATGGCTCAAGAAAAGAATTTTCATAAAATGTGTTGAACAACTGTATTTGAAGTATTAACAAATGTTCTCAAATTCCCACATGTGGATCCAGACTGACCAATTTCCTCAAATTTTAGGTACTGCTTGAAATATTATTTCTCCAACAGCCTAGAAACTCTTGTTTCTGAAAAGTAGGATACTTATACTATGAATGTCACGAAAGGCACATTTGGAAATATTTTATTTCTTACTGCTAAAAATAACCTTATATACTTTGTTGAGCTAACAGTTTTCTGATTATAAAAATAATGTGACCATTATAGAAAACTTCAAAAATACAATTTGCAATCTGGCATTATAATTAAAACTTATTTCAATTTTCATCAAAAGTATTGTCTGAAAAAAAAAAGTATTGTCTGTATTTAGATTTCATAAAATTAAAGCTTAAAAAATAGGGAAAAGGTATAGTAAGTGGGAAGGGATGAATAGGTAGAGCACAGAAGATTGTTAGGGCAGTGAAAATAATCTGTAGGATACCACAATGATGGATCCATAGTATACATTTGTCCAAAGCTCTGGAATGTACAATTCAGGAATCAACCATAATGTAAACTGTGGACTTTGGGTGATCATAATGTGTGAATGTAGGTTCATCAATTGTAACAAATATGCCCCTCTATTTATAACAGGGGAGGCCATCCATCTGTGGGGACAGGAGGTATATGAGAAATCTCTGTACCTTCCTCTTTATTTTGTTGTGAACCTAAAGCAACTTTAAAAAAAAAAGAACAGATCAAAATACCTCGGTTGTTCCATACTTAAAAATTTTCTAATATCTCAATTAAGCATAAGTTCTTTTAAATTTAAAGCAATCAAAGTTAAATTAAAAATTATTTTCTCATTCTAACTAGCTATATTTCAAGTGCTGGACAGCCACGTGTGGCTACTGGCTAGCTACCATATTGGACAGATCTAGATGGATAGGTCCATAGATACATAGATGTAGGGATAGAGTGTGAATATGCCACAAATAATATTTTTCCATATCAATAAATATTATTCCAGTACATGACTTTCAGTGACTACATACAGACTGTATCTTTCCTTCTATGGGTACATATGGCATAATATACCTATTTAATTATAAGATTTTGGACTTTTTTGTTATTTTTCTATTATTGCTATATAAATTTGTACTATATTCATGATTTTTCCTTGTGATAGATTCCTAGAAATGGTATTATTAAGTTCAAGTTGATTATTACTAAATGTATTAGGCAAGGTTCTCTAGAGAAAGATAACTAATAGGATATATACATATATAGAGAGATTTATTTTAAGGAACTGGCTCATGCAGTTGTGGAGGCTGGCAAGACAAAAATCTGTAGAGTTGGCCAGTAGACTGGAGACTCAAGGAAATGAGTCTGATGGTGATCTTCTGCTGGAAATTTCTTTTCTTTAAGAGAAGTCTATTTTTGTTGTTGTTGTTGTTGTTTTATTTAAATTCCATTTAGTTAACATACAGTGTAATATTAGTTTCAGGTGTACAATTTAGTGAGTCAGTACTCGCATTCAGTGCTCATGACAAGTGCCCTCCTTAATCCCCTCACCTATTTAACCCATTCCCTACCCACCTCCCCCCTGGTAACCATCAGTTGTTTGCAATATTCTTTTTGATGCAATGCACACATTGTCCCAAATTTGGCCAGTGGTAACCCCTTCAGGATAGTTCCCGAGCCCTTTCATACATGACCCCCTTAGTCTTTGAGTATTTCCTTGTTTTTTTGATACTAAATACCCCAGCTTTACTTTCTGCCTTTCCTGCTTAGACCTGGAATTGATCATTTTTTCAAAGAATTCAAAGTTTCCTTTTGAGGGGAGAAGGACAGTATGTATAATGGCCTTGGAAATGCACCACTCCGATCTCCTGCTGTGGGAAACGGAACTGGCTAACAGCACCAGTTCTCCTCATAAGAGAGGTCTTTTTATTTTTATTTTTGTATTTTTGGGCGAGGGGAAAGGGCAGAGGGAGAAAGAGACAAAATGTAAGCAGGCTCCATGCCCAGCACAGAGCCTGATGAGAGGCTCCCTCTAACAACCCTGAGGTCATGACCTGAGCTGAAATCAAGAGTAGAATGCTTAACCAACTGACCTACTCAGGTCCCCCAAGAGAGGTCTTTTTAATAGAGGACTCTGACTGCTTGGATAAGGCCCACCCACATTATGGAGTAAATCCGCTTTACTCAAAGTCTGATTTAAATGTTAATCTCACCTAAAATCTACACAGCAACACAGAATAATAATAAAAAAAAAAAACCCACAGAATAATGTTTGAACAAATACCTTAGTACTAGGCATCCAAATTGGCAAAGAAGAAGTCAAACTCTCTTTGCAGATGATATGATACTTTATGTGGAAAACCCAAAAGACTCCACTCCAAGACTGCTAGAACTCATACAGGAATTCAGTCAAATGTCAGGATATAAAATTAATGCACAGAAATCAGTTGTATTTCTATACACCAACAGCAAAACAGAAGAGAAATTAAAGAGTCAATCCCATTTACAATTGCACCCAAAATCATAAGATACCTAGGAATAAACCTAACCAATGAGGCAAAGAATCTGTACACAGAAAACTACAAAGTGCTCTTGAAAGAAATTGAGGAAGACACAAAGAAATGGAAAAACGTTCCATGCTCATGGATTGGAAGAATAAATATTGTGAAAATGTCTATGCTACCTAAAGCAATCTATACATTGAATGCAATCCCTATCAAAATACCATCAATTTATTTCAAAGAAATGGAACAAATCATCCTAAAATTTATATGGAACCAGAAAAGACCACGAATAGCCAGAGGAATGTTGAAAAAGAAAACCAAAGTCGGCGGCATCACAATTCCAGGCTTCAAGCTCTATTACAAAGCTGTAATCATCAAGACAGTGTGGTACTGGCACAAAAACAGACACACAGATCAATGGAACAGAATAGAGAGCCCAGAAATGGAACCTCAACTCTATGGTCAACTAATCTTCGACAAAGCAGGAAAGAATATTCAGTGGAAAAAGACAATCTCTTCAACAAATGGTGTTGGGAAAACTGGACAGCCACATGCAGACGAATGAAACTGGACCATTTCCTTATACCACACACAAAAGTAGACTCAAAATGGATCAAAGACCTCAATGTGAAACAAGACTCCATCAAAATCCTGGAGGAGAACACAGCCAACAACCTCTTCGACCTCAGCTGCAGTAACATCTTCCTAGAAACATCGCCAAAGGCAAGGGAAGCAAGGGCAAAAATGAACTACTGGGACTTCATCAAGATCAAAAGCTTTTGTACAGCAAAGGAAACGGTCAACAAAACCAAAAGACAACTGACAGAATGGGAGAAGATATTCGCAAATGACATATCAGATAAAGGGTTAGTATCCAAAATCTATAAAGAACTTCTCAAACTCAACACCCAAAGAACAAATAATCCAATCAAGAAATGGGCAGAAGATATGAACAGA
>CM052799.1:77473811-77589053 GCA_028533885.1 Nasua narica
CTTCATCAAGATCAAAAGCTTTTGTACAGCAAAGGAAACGGTCAACAAAACCAAAAGACAACTGACAGAATGGGAGAAGATATTCGCAAATGACATATCAGATAAAGGGTTAGTATCCAAAATCTATAAAGAACTTCTCAAACTCAACACCCAAAGAACAAATAATCCAATCAAGAAATGGGCAGAAGATATGAACAGAATTTCAGTAAGGAGGACATCCAAATGGCCAACAGACACATGAAAAAATGCTCAACATCACTGGGCATCAGAGAAATACAAATCAAAACCACAGTGAGATACCACCTCACACCAGTCAGAATGGCTAAAATTAGCAAGTCAGGGAATGACAGATGTTGGCGAGGATGCAGAGAAAGGGGAGCTCTCCTACACTGTTGGTGGGAATGCAAGCTGGTACAACCACTCTGGAAATCAGTAAGGAGGTTCCTCAAAATGTTGAAAATAGAGTTACCCTAAGAGTGATCCAAAGGGTCACATGCACCCGAATGTTTATAGCAGCAATGTCCACAATAGCCAAACTATGGAAAGACCCTAGATGTCCAACAACAGATGAATGGATAAAGAAGATGTGGTATATATATATAATGGAATACTATGCAGTCATCAAGAGAAAGGAAATCTTGCCATTTGCAACAACGTGGATGGAGCTATAGGGTATTATGCTAAGCGAAATAAGTCAGAGAAAGACAATTATCATATGATCTCTCTGATATGAAGAACTTGAGAGGCAGGGCAGGGGTTTGTGGGGGGTTGGGGAAGAGAAATGAAACAAGACGGGATGGGAAGGAGATAAACCATAAGAGACTCCTAAACTCATGAAACAAACTAAGGGTTGCTGTGAGGTGGGGGGGGTAGGGTTATGGACATTGGGGAGGGTATGTGCTATGGCAAATGCTGTGAAATGTGTAAGCCTGATGATTCACAGACATGTACCCTGGGACAAATAATACATTATATGTTAATAAAAAATTAAAAAAAATAAAAATAAAAATTTTTAAAATAAATAAATTTTAAAAAGTAAAAAAAAAAAAATGCCTTGGTACTGTGGCCAAGATGACACATAAAATTAGCCATCACATTAAATTAGGTTCTTGATACATATTGTCAAATCATTTTTAATAGTTTTATTTCTCATCTGTACTATACAATGTCCTCATATTATAGCCAAACAATTAAAATTATATTTTTCCTATTTTTGCTAATTCTATATGCAAAAATCCTGTGATATTACATACTTTTGATTACTGTGAGACTAAATAATCTGTCATATATATTGACCAGGTATGCTTCCGTCTGTTGTCTATTAATTATTTTTTTTCCATCTTTTCTATGCAAAAAGCAATGAAAAAATCACAAAGGAAAAAAGTTTATTATATTCAATGCTATAAAATTTAAGAAAATCTGTATAGTGATCAAAGAAATTATAGACTGGGGAAATTATTTGAACAAATAGGACATACTTCATGTTAAATCTCTACTGTCCAATAGGTTTTGAGAGATCCTGAGCTTCCTGGCAGAGAAGGCATGTAAGTCAAGGTGACTTATGTCAGAGATGCTCCCAAATCGATTCCTAAACTAAGAATCCCCTAAAATACACCAAAATATGAGACTACTCTTACGATGCTCCCTTCTCCATCACTTGCCTTCTATGCAGAAATTCATATGTATAACTATGGTTATACACATGTTGAAATATGTGTATATCCATATCCATATCCTGAAATATCCATTTCATTCTTGAGCATAATATCTTTCCAATGAGAATAGCCAGGCACTCTTCTAAGCTCTTTAAATACTCAATCCTCACAACTGCTTTATTAAATAAGTATTATTATAATCTCCATTTCAGAAATGAGAAAACTAAAGCCCAGCAAGTCTAAATGATTTATTAGTCAGTTAGCAACACATTACTGGTGTTCACTCATGTATTGTTTCCAACCAGTTGGCTAGTTATGTGTTTATTTATTCTCAAATTCTCAGGAGGCTTTGGGATGACTTTCACAAATATTCAAGAAAGATGCTTAAGAGCAAAATTGGAAGAATTAAAAAAAATTGGGTGATTTGCTTTACCGTATATTGAAACATACGATGGAGCCAATAATATTTTTTAAATGGCTACAAAACGACATAAGTGAGTCAATGGAGCAAAACGAAGTTCCAGAAACAGACTTAAATAAATATAGAATTTTAATTTACTACCACTTTTAATAGGTTGACTGAATTCTGCTGTTTGGATGCACAGTACAGGAAGGATGTACCATAAGGACAGTACTGCCCTCTGATTATTGTCCATGTATAAGGTGACTGGGATCATCTGGTTTTGCCTGAAGCAGGTTTATGCCTCTTCTCTTGGCATAATTATCAATAGTTTCTTCTTTCAATCTCAGAATTGCCCCCTCATGGATTATATGGTCACCCAAGTTATATATATTACTTCTGGTTTTGCCTAGTTAATAAATAACACTTTAATAAATATTCTAGCAGATAACTCTTGATACAGAATTTTTATATGACTTGATCAAAACATGTGCACATTTTAAGCTTTTTCACATATACTGCCCTGCCTTCTGTCGGTACCTGTGTACGCTCCCACGAGCAATTATGAGCAGAGTCCTTTTTTCCCCCCAAACCTTAACAAAACTGGTAGTACCATTTATTTTTTTAGGATTTTTGCCAGTCCAATAAGCAAAATTATATTTCATTGTTTTAACATAGACTTATTCCATTATTGTTGTGAGTGAACATTTGTATAGATTAGTGTTCTTTCATTGCGAGCAACAGAAAGGAGCTCTCAAATGAGAGGCACGCAGAGGAGGGATAGCAGAGGCCCACAGGATTAGTGGGAGACTAGAAGACCAGGCTAAGGAATGGGCAGGACACAGGTGTCTCAGGAGGTAAGGAGGCAGTCACTCCAGCAATGGACTCAGTAGGAAGGGCGTCCCTGAGTCACGACTGCTCAGGGCACCAATGCAAAAACAAAATGGAACCCCGACAGCTTTGGTCTCTTTATTCCTCTCTTAACTTTCAAGTTCCACTTGACGCTGGGCCACTGACTAGAGGGAAAGTGATAACTTCTCAAGGGAAATCCAAATGCTCTAAGGATGGGGAAGTGGGCCTGGGGTAGGCCACCCAATAAATGACCATGAGAGCTTTCTTCTATATCATCGGCTGTTTATTTCCCCTTCTGTGAACCATCTACTCATGTCCTTCGCCATTTTTCTCCTACAATGTCTTTATTGTTATTGAGTAAGTTTTGCTGGCATACAGGAGATCTGCAAGTACATTTTAAAGCTGAACCCAGTAGGACTTTGCAGAAGCCCCCAAAAGAACTCTTCATTTTGTCATTCACAAAAGTTAACAGCCTTCCTCTGCAAGTTTTGTTGTTGATTGGTTAGTGACCTATAATTAAGTTATGTGAGACTGTTAAGGGGCTGGTACTTTCCTTCTCTCTCACTTGTAGTGGTTCTAATTGTAACACTAGCTGCCTTAATATATAAACCTCAAGGGATGCCTGGGTGGCTCAGTTGGTTGAGCTGCTGCCTTTGGCTCGGGTCATGGTCCCAGAGTCCTGGGATCGAGTCCTGCGTCAGGCTCCTTGCTCAGAGGGGAGCCTGCTCTCCCTCTGCCTCTGCCTGCTGCTCTGCCTGCTTGTGCTCTCTCTCTCTCTCTCTCTCTCTCTATTTCTCTCTCTTTCTCTCTGACGAATAAATAAATAAAATCTTAAAAAAATATATATAAACCTCAAAATCACAGTGGTTTAAGTGATGATTTTAAGACATGGCCCCCAAATTCTTTGACATTCCTCCCATTAGAAAGTGAGATCTATGTCCCATAGCATAGAATCTTGTTGGTATGACTGCTTGATCAATAAATTATGGCATAAATGATATTGTGTCAGTTTCTGGGCCCAAACTTCAAAAAAATCAGTTTCCACTATCTGTCTCTTGAGACATTTGCTCTTGTAATCTAGACACTATATCACAAGGATGGCAAACAGCCAGTGGAAAGGTCAGAATGAAGAGGAACTGGAGCCACCAGCCCTCAGCCTCAGCTGAACTTTAGCCCATACCCAGTACTTACTTACAAGTCATGCGAGTAACGCATCTTGAAAGTAGGTCCTCCAGCACCGCCCCCCACCGGGGCCCTGCTCTAGCTGATACCATGTGGGGCAGCGGACTACTGTCCCTCAGAGCCCCAACAGGTTTTGTGAGCAAACTAAATGATTGCTGTGATTTTAAGCCTCTAAGTTCTGGAGTGGCTTCTTGCAAAGATAACTTGGTAGAGCCTCATACTTTAGACATTTATTTCCGATTAGTAATCTTGTACGAGTGTTACTGTTAGCAAGGAGGTTTCCACGTGGGCATTTTGAGAGTTTAAGGATATTTACTTCTTCCATCTTCTGACTCCACCCTCCTCTTATGGATTCAGTTGTTTCATGAGGAAAGAGTAAGTGAAAAAGGAAGTGAAGGAAAATTTGCTTGTTATTTTCTTTGAGGGGGGGAACATCGTTTTCATTTGCATTTCTATTGGCCAAAACCAGCCAGACGCCCACATACAGATGCAAAGGAGCCTGCAAATTGTGCTTCTTCTGTTTTTTTTTTAAAGATTTTTTTTATGTATTTATTTGACAGAGAGGGAGAGATCACAAGTAGGCGGGAAGCAGGCTCCCCGCCGAGCAGAGAGCCCAAGCGGGGGCTGGATCCTTTGACCCTGAGCCGAAGGCAGAGGCTTTAACCCACTGAACCACCAGGCGCCTCACAAATTGTGCTTCTTAGCTTCCCAGTAAGAACTTCTTCCTCTGGAAGGTGGAGTACAAATCCTTGAGGGGAAAACCAGCCGTCTGACACACTTACCTAGCAAAGAAATCGAACCATATTCTTCTTCGGACAGTCACAAAATAAGAGAACTGGTTATTTCTGTTAGAAGAATGTCATTGTTCACTTCGGGGAGCATATTTCTAGACAAAATATGTGAAAACCAAAGCCTAGCGTGACACATTGTTTTTAAACTAAATAGTAAAATCCATACTTTTCTCTGCTCTAAATTGACTTATGGAAAATTAAGTGATTTCCCAATAAGGAATCAAGCAAGTGTAGAGGGAGATAACCCAGGAAAGAAAAACTGGCTTGGGTTGTATCTTTGGAAGCATAACAGGTCATAAAGTATAGGAACCAGCAGGTCACAGAGAAGAGAGGAGGGGAATGGGAGTTTGAGGCTTGGCTCCGCCACCAAATGCTGTGCCCCCTGGCTTGCCCTCCCTGCACCTCCAGTACTTCAGGTGAGAGAGGAAGCACTTGGACTAGATCATCTTGAAGTTGGTTTTGTTGTCGTTGTCGTTTGTTTGTTTGTTGTGGTTCTTTTTTTTTTATTGCATCACCTGTGAGGCCAAGAACAAATACAGAAAAAGCTGCTCTCCTGGAAAGATGGAAATAATGCCATCACGTATACTTCTGATTGCTAATGACTATTCCCTCCTATTAAATTGCCCACTCCTCAAAAAAGCTGGAGCGGAAATCGTGGGTTTTTCCACTTTTGCATAGTGTTGCCTTAGCAACGAGAGCAACAAAAACTGCTCTGAATCTGAGTAAGGATAAATAAAAAGACATGTCTTAGAATTCTTTCCCAGGAATAGAAAATTAGTCCCAGCTTAGAAGTCATGTGAGCCCACGGTGTCAGCAGGAAAATGTACCTGAATCATTTCTTCCTCATCTCCCGAATTGTAAGTGGGAGGGATCAGCTACAGAGGTGAGAGGGGCAAAGCGTTTGTACAGGAGGGAACTTGTGCAAGCAAGCTCTCAGAGTGCTAATTAAGAAGAGAGAGTGCTCTCAGGCCCTGCTCTCAGCAAAATGCTGACCAGATAAGCCCCAAGCTTATGTCAGAGGAAATAAATGTTTGCCCCTTGGATGCATTTACAAAGTGCTCCGTTTCTTCAGGCAAATTTTTATCACATACATGGCCATAATTATTTTCCCCACCACTACTGCAATGACTGTAGAGAGCAATTTGAGTGTGTTCCCAGAAACCGCAGCCTCTGCAAATGGGAGGAGTGCGTGTATAAATTTCTACAGGGAGTGTGTGTATACATGTGTGCGTGTGTGTGAATATGTCTAACCCAGCACCAGGATCCCGGAGGATGGGTGACGAATCACAATAAATACAAACTTCTTCAAAACTTTTGGGGAAAGGGGTGGGAGAAGAATATCCTATCCAAAGTTTAATAACAACAAACTCCAACATGAGAGACCTTGGAATGGAAAGAATATACAAGAAGGGCTTGGTTTTGTGAGACTTCGGAGGGAAATGTAAATTATTTCTTATAAGGGCTTCCCTGGACTAAATACAAAAACTGAGATGTTTATACATATTTATCCAATAATCTTCCTTACAGAAAAATTACCAGTGGCAGTAAATGTCAGCTGTTCTTGCTCCAAAACAAAGTTCCCCAAAGTTTTTAATTATTTATATTTCTTGGTCGTATTCCAGCCTATTATTAGACTATTAAAAGCTACTAGAAACATAGAACATAGTTGCTATATATATATATATATATATATATATATATATATATATAAAAACACACACACACACATGCACTTTATACTAAAAATGTACACCAAAATGCTATAGTTCATTGTTCTTAAGTGGATAAGTGATGTTCTGCGGAAAATCTGAGTTCCTTATTTTTTGCAGTAGCGTTTGGCTGCTTCTCCAGATGCCTACCATGGGGCCCAGTTCAGGCAGTTTGAATGACACCATCCCTTCTGACGGGGCCGAAGGTCAGAGTAGGGCTTCTCCAGAGTAGGGTGTCCACCCCTTCCTCCATGAGAAATCAAGGATTAAAATTTTAGTAAAACGTATCTGAACTCTTTTTACTATATGCCTACTATGTGCTTCCCTCAAAATTCAACAGGCCCCTTCACGTGTCTCTGAAATAACCATAAGCTCCGTGTGAATGGAGAGCAGGGGACGCAGCTTTCCCATAGAGTCAGCTATCCAATCTACATGACATATTACAACCGCTGTCCTCGGTATCCTTAAACAATGATTAGAAGACATGCTGGCAGGTGGAGAGATTACATTTGCTAGCTATTCAATATCTGTCTGAAATCTGATATCTCATTATGAATAATCCAGAACTGTAGCCTCGGAAAATTCCATATTTGTGGTCAGTATATAAGACACAGTATGCCTTAGCTTAAAATCCTGAGTAATTGGAAAGTGATAAGGACCCTCAAATAAGCAAACTTGCCTCGCAGAGTATCGTGTATCTTTCTAAGGGATTCTAAGGGATTTCCTCACACACTCTGAGGACCCCAGAGTCCTGTCATAAAATTTAAATAGAAGAAAATGCTTGGCGTTTTCATTTCAAAGTTGAAAAGCTTTGGAAAATGCACTATGATAGGTAAATGTACTTCTTTGTAAAAAGGAAACAAATATAAATATATATGTATCTATATATTAAGGCACTCAGATTATGAGTTTAAACCTTTCTCAAATCTCTTATGTGATTTCCAATTTGGAAAGATTTGCTCATCAGGGTTAGGAACTTCGTCGACATTGAATTATTTTACATAAAACTAAGCCACACAATTCTTGTTAAAGACAAATCACATATGTAACTAGTTTGGTGTGCTTTTTCAGTAATTTTCAATTAAACTTAGCTAGAGTTAATAACCCCAACAAGACCCACGTGGCACAAAGCACAGGGCACGGCCTCCTTGACCAATGCATAGCACTTCCTCCATGTTGACATTCCGGACGTAAATGCTTCTACAGTAACATTTCTGTGGGCAGATAGGTGTTTGCCCTCCTCCACCATGAGTACCAAGGACTGGCTGGGGCAGATGGGAACCAAGTGGGAGAACATTTAAGAAAGACTCAGAGAGAAGTGACAGGGGCCAGTGTGGGAGCACAGTTGCACACCACCGCAAGAGGATTTTTTATTCTGTTTGAGTTGGGTGACATGAGCCTGGATTATGTTTTCATTTTCTTGCTGTAGCTGGGAGCTTACGCAGGGACCCACGCACACAGACTCAAAAGGTCTCTCCAGCAAATGTCACTTCCTCTCCCCACCCCTCCACACTCAATCCTATATGCTAACGGCTGCTTTGCCTGTGCCAGAGAGTTAATCCTTCTGGGGAGCATCTCTTAGCCAGTAACACATAGAGATTTGGTGGATAAAAGATTGAGGCATGTTCTGTACAGTTTCCCAACATTCCCCAGGAGAACCTAACTGAAGTTGTCCACAGTGGTCATTTGCTTAGTTAACACTCCCTTCATTGGCGGCCTTCCCTTTCCTGTCTCACTCCCTTAGCAGTGTTTTCTAGAATCACCTCCAAAATAAACTACTTGTACATGAATCTTTGTTTCAGAAGTGGCTCTTTGAGTGGGACTGAGAGGGAAAACTAAGACAGTCTCCATGCCTAGCATAGAGAAGACCATGAAATTTGTCTCAAATTGCAGAGACAAAAACATGAGGGAGATTGCTGTAACCATCTTTAGAAAGACAATCTACCACCCATACCTTGTGCAGCAGATTACTTGGTTGGTTATCTATTACCCCTATTTTCACTTCCTGGTTCATTTCTTAGGTTTCAACCTTGGCTTCAACAGTTAGTAGTTGAGCAAGTAAGTTTGGATGGTCTCCTCGACTTTCTGTGCCTTCCTCTTCTATAAGACACCTACCTACCTCATGGGGTTGGCTAGTTGTTGTTTTCATGTTCTGAGTCTTTAGACAGTCCTATATAGGGCTGCTTTAGATTTTCCTGATCGTAATCCAGAAATTAAGGGAAAGTTTGTGAACCTCCTGCTGGACCAAATGGTTAAGGTGAGGTACTTCACAGTGGTAGCAACATTCAACATTCATGAGGGAAAGCTCCTATAAACAGGATAAATCTTGGGGTCATGGCCAGATTCACAAAGGCTAGCTGCCCCTCCCTTGCCATCCTTGGAGGATTATGGTTTGGTTTGATTCTAGGATCTCGTGGATATTCTTACAGAAGATAAGAGAAATTTTGTTCTATTATGCGTTTAACTTTTTTTTTTTTTTTTGGTCCCTTTAAAAATGGAGTACGTACCATTTAGTCTTGAGAAGAAGATTTAGAAAATGTCTGCTGAATCCTAATTATACCCTAATGGGCTATAAAAGTGAATTGACCTCTCATAGAATTGTACCAGAGAAGTAAATCAAACAATGAGAGAAGCTGGCTTGATGCCTTTAGCTTCTTGTTGTTTGTTGGACTGAATGGGGGAGGAGGCAGTTTTGTTCTACACTGACTTCACAACTGATTCAAAATCTCAAGGCTTAAAAAAAATTTCTTTCTGACTAGTTCAACACACTCATTAAGTAAGTAATTATACCCCTGTATGCCAGTCTCCAAGAAACTACCCGTGACTCCCCTCAAATGGTGAATGGGTTACTGGCCTGCAGGAATATTGATCCTCTCGGCCCCTGGAGAAGCGAGGTTGGTCCCATGTCAATCAGTGGCCACAGGTGAGTTGCCTTGGCCATGAGCAGCCTCCTCCACTTCCTCCAGGTTGCCATACAAGCATTATTTTCCAGGTCCCTTGATAAAAGGTTGGGAAGCACTAATGTAATATGTGGAACCCTCAGAAATAAATCTATTTTAACACAGAAAAAAAAAAAAGTAAGTAATTATACCATTAAATACTTTCTACAATATGGTAAGTGATATCTGAAAATCAATTGCATGACATTTAGGGTTGCTCTAGTACAAGCTTAATGATAACCAATGTTTCTGGACATTCTATATGGCCTCAAGAGGTTAAAAAGCAAAGATAATGAAATTTATACTGTTTGTGACTTACCATGTACCTAGTAATTCTCCAGTGACCACAAGATAGTCATTTCCTAACTGGACTCTCTCTTTACCAACCATGAAAGAACTCAAGGCCACCTAAGTCTGAGGAGGATGGAGTGGGGATTAGAAGCCAATAGCCAATGGCAATTTGGAGCAACCCAAATTCACCTACCCTACCTGGGGTTTTACTGTACTACTTTAAAATCCTCAGAATATAATTAGAGATTGTCCTAGAGTTTTTCCTATTTCCTGACTGTTGACTCTAAGCCTGTTTAGTGTATCCTTATTCTTAGATCTCCTTTTGAAAGATAAAAAAGGTGGCAAACCTTGAAAAGTACAGACTCTAAACTCCTATAATGTAGACATCTTCAGCATACTCCTCTTCCTATTCCTGGCCCACTAGCTAGCACAGAAGTTCTCCACTTGTTTACAAGAGAGAAAAGCTATGCTATCATCAATAAGATGAGCATCCCCTCAGTACCAGTTCTTGGGGGCGCCTACATGGCTCAGTCAGTTAAGTACCTGTCTTTGGCTCAGGTCATGATCCCAGTGTCCTGGGATCGACCCCAACATCCAGCTCCCTGCTCAGCGGGAAGCCTGCTTCTCTCTCTGGCCCTCACCCCAGCTTGTGCTCTCTTTCTCTCTCTCTCAAATAAATAAATAAAATCTTTTAAAAAATGAATTAAAAATACCAGTCCTTGGTGAAGTTACAACCCTAAATCTTCTTTCTCTGTCATATTTCTTGGAAGAGTCAACTCTCCTGCAACACATTCATCTCCCATTCACTCTATGGGCTCCAAGTTCTGACTACAACCCCTCCACTCCCCTGCACTGCTACAGCAGCAGCCACAGGACTCTCTACAGTGCCAAATCCAAAAGATGCACTCCAAACCTTCTTTCCTGATCTCTCAGTGACCCTTGGCACCATCCACGAATTGCTTCCTACATAGCTACCCTCCCCTGGGTTTGAAAGAAGGTTCCTCTTTCGTCCCCCTCTTGCCTCACTGGCCATTTTTGCACAACCTGTCATCATGCCCTGGAGTCTTAAGTTCTTAACATCCTAAAGATCACCTGGATTTGACCTTTTAGCAACATTCCCACTGCCCTGAACTACCTTTTTTCTGTCCATCCCTTCAATGTCAACTGTTTCCCAGGACTCTGCTTCAATGTCTTATAGTCTATTATCCTTTTAGACAGGAATCATGCCACTCTTCTGCTCAAAACCCTCCACTGATCCCCACAAATCAACCCCTTCCCATTACCTCTCTCACTTGGTGTCATTTTACTTCTCCCTGTTTCAGCAACACTGGCCTCTTCCCTTTGCTCAAATGCACCAGCCATGTCCCTGCCTCAGGGCCTTTGCATTGACTGTCCCTTCTGCTGCCTCCCAGGACTTACTTCTCATCTTCATTCAGGACTTTTCTCAAAGCCACCTTCTCACTGCATTAAAACTATAATCCTCTCCTGCCATTCAGTAAGATGCTCCCAGTCTTCTTTCCTCAAGCACCAGAAGAGAAGGAATATTGCTTGTTTTTTTTTTTTTTTCTGATATATCCCCAAGGTCTAGGACAGTGCCTCCCAAATGGCAGGTGCTCAATGAATATTTCCTCAGTGAATGATGAATAATGAATTCTCCCTATACCATCTCACACCTGTCTATGGCTTCAGCTATCAATTTTATGCTGAACCCAAATCCACATCTCCAGTTGAGGCAACAGTCCCAGGCCCCAGACCTATATGTACCCATCTAGCCACTAAGCATCACTACTTGGGCAGCTCCCAGGCATCTCCAACTCAAAATAGTCGAAATAGAACTATTTTCTTTCACCTTCCATTTCAGACCTCCTCCTATGTTCACTATCTCAGTAAATGATGTTACTTCTGCAGGGTGGCAAGCCAGAAGACTGGGAGGTTTTCTGGATTCCTCCTACTTACCTACTCACTCATTCATATCCAGTCCACCGCCTGTCCCCACCTCCTTCTCTAACCTCATTTCACAGTGCGTCCCTTCATTGTCCAGCCACCACTGACTTCCATGCTTTCATACATGCTGCTCCCTCTACCTTGCTATCCACTGCGCCCCCAACCTTCCTCACTCAACCCCAGGTCTGATGTTTATCACAAGCATCACCTTCTTTCCAGGGTTTCTCCCATAGTGCCCAATGCATACAGACCACTATCACACTAATAATCAGGTGAATTTTCCAACTCCAACACTAGGCTCTGAAGCCTTAAGAGCAGATACTATGGCTGATTGCATTCTGATGTCTAATACAGTATTTACTACAAAGTAGGTATTTAAAATATATTTTATAAACAGATCCTAGTAAACCAAGTAAGATCCTTGGATTGAGTATATCATTCTAACTTATGACCAAAAAATATAGATTATCACCATAAAAACAATTCCAATCCTTCACAGGACCTGGTCAATAGTAAGTATTCAATATCAATTTTCCTGAATAAGTGAATAAATAAATACAAAGGAAATAGTCTTGACAATGGCAAGAGGTAGGAAAGCAGCATGAGGTCAATCAATGTGAGTCATTACTAGGACAGTGGAGCTCACGATTAGTGGTGGAAATATGACTGCTTGGCAGGACATGAGGCAAGAAGGAAGAATGGGGAGAGAGAGAAGCTGCCTTGAGTTTGTACCCTGCTCTACCAGCAGTGGGGAGCCATTGATAGCACTAAGTCAGTGGAGGGATTGATGAGATTTGTGGTTTAGAAAGATCCTTTTGTCAAAAGAATGAAGAATGAATTGGCAGGAGTGGAGTTGGGTGAAGGAGAAGATTGGACTTTGGAAGATCAAATAGAAGGCAACTTCAAAGTAGCTTGAGGGTCTGAACATTGAGGATCTAGCCAGGTTGAGCTCTGGAGACATTTCAGAAGTCAATGTGGATCTTTCCAAGCTGACTTCCTCCCAAAGGCTGAACTATGAATGGACAAGGTTCCCAAAGTCCCAACACTGTCATGGCAAACCAGCTCATATGTGTGGCTTAGGTTAATGGCTGCTGTCATCTTCTGATGTAATTAATGTCTAGTTTTGGTGAAGTTGTCATGGACTCCAAAAACCCATTCAAGTGCATACTGCACCCACACTTCCACTTAAGTTACAAATGCTCCTAGCAAACTTCAAAAATATAACAAAGAACACTGGCTACTTATCATTTCTCTGGAAATCAAGGATTGCCTAATGGGAAAAACTAGGATCACTCTAGGCAGACTTGTGCATTTATAAAATCCAAGAAGCTTTCTTCTTTCTCTGCCTTTTTGCTGTAGTCTAGGTGAAAGGAAGCCTAATTCTCTGAGTGCTGGTCAAAGTTTGATCCGGTCATGAAAGTTAGTTTGGACATCAAAAGATCCAGAACACAAGATAGAATGATTTGAGATATCCCAAAACAAGATGTCAGATACTTGTTCTTAAGGCAGTACTATCAAGCCTTTCCATTGAAGTGACATGATCAGTGGTCCTGGCTGAGCCGTGGGTCACAGGCATGTGACTCCCAGAAACCCTTCTATTGGACTATTGTTCACTACAGGGCTAGTCAAATCGGCATTTTTTGTGTGTGGTACACTTTTAAAAGGAGCTTTGGGTGCGCTGGCAATTGGCCAAAACCCTGCCTTCGGGAATCACGTCTGTCTCTTTCGACAATGACCTGGGATAAGAAACGTATACTTGTGTTTTGAAGTGTATTATTAAAAATAATAACACTATATGAGAATATGAAAACGTGAATTACTTACTTCTAATCATTTTAGGTAAAAGCAATAATAATTCGAGGTGTTCCAACGTTTGCTTTGCCGTTTCTGTTGTGGTTCGAATGTTCTCCCAGCTTTCTTTGCACCAAAGCTAAAGGACCCATGGAGGTGTCACTATTTCAAAGTCACTTGTCCTGGTGCTGCTCGGCCGGGTCTTTGAAATGGAACATGAAGTCTCATGATCCAGGACTGAGCGAGGCACATGAGAAAGTCTATTGTTGACCTTCCACTGGTGAAGAAATTGAGGTTAATGACCTGACCAAAGTTGCACTTGGTGATGGTCTCCTTGAGACTTGAGTTATGCCTCGGATTCCAGAGAATCCCTATTCCTTGGGAACAAACTCTGTTTTAAGCTTGTCATTTGCCAAGCTGACAATCTATGCGGTAAAAGCGTACTCCAGAGCTAGACAGGGCATTCAAGGTACAGGTTCTACCACTTACAAGATTACCATTCTTTAACTTTAAAAATTTTCTTTACTTAGGATGACAGTAAACTGCAAATTTTAAAAAACAAGCACTCTTGGTTCCACTGAAGAGGGCAGTGCTCCCTCTCTCTTCCCAGCCTTTGCAGCTGCTGATCCATTTGTCTTCGACCCTCTTTTCCCTGCTTTTATAGCTCGCTCACTCTTTACATTTCAGTCTGGACTTAATTTCCTTAGAGAAGCTTCTTTGGGCCTTCCAAGATTGAGTTAGGATCCCTTCTTCCGTGTTCCCCTGGCAGCGAGCGTTTACCCCCTCCCCATTCCCTGTTGCCATGCCTGACCCCCACTGACACAGGCAGCTAAAAACCAGAATTGGTTTTGTATCCCCAACACCTAATAGTAGCACAAAGTAAGTGTTCAAATACTTGAAAAATGAATAAATGGATAGATAAATGAATGGACGGGAAGCGATAAAAAAGTCAGTAGACAAAAAGAATCAAGGATATTCTCAAGACCCTGAATTCTGATTGGGGTCTCCGATGGCGCTTGACCTCAAACATGTGGCGCACAGTGGCTGGTCTCCATTCCCAGGCAAGAGGAAATTCCCACCACCCAAAGACTCGGGGGCTCCCTTGCTAGCCCCTGCTTTCTTCGCGAACATCCCAGGACAGGGACAAGGTCGCCCAGCGACAGTTCCCACAGTAGGGGCAGAGCTGCCAATCTTTCGATGTCGCGCCCTGCGGGTCCTCTGGGTGTAGAGAAGGCGCGCACACCGAAAGCCCCAATCTCCCCGCCTTCAGTGTCCTTCCAGGGTTTAGAGCTGAGAGGGTCGAGGTTTCCTGCAGGGGAGAAGTGTGTGGGGGCAGTTACAGCCTCCTAAACCCCCAACTCCCGCTTCCGCACCCGCCCCCCTCCCTAGGGACGTTCGCTGGGCCCGGGGCCGCCGGGGCGGGGAAGGGTCGGGCCGGGGCGGAGAGAGGCGTTTATATAGCTGCAAGGAGGGGCGTGGGAGCTGCCGCCCGCCTGCGGGACACTGGGAGGCGAGAGGCTGCCCGCGCCACCTCCGGTTACTTCCCCGGTTCCCGAGGTCCCCATCCGAGGTCCCCACCGTCTCCCCGCGGTCAGCGGCGCTTGGCGCTGCGCTCCCGGGCAGTGCGCTCAGGGCGCGCCGGGAAGAACCGCGCAGGGCTGAGAGCCGCGTAGAAGTTTCCCCGAGGTGAGTCCTGTAGTCTTTTACAAGTAGTCTGTAATCGCATGGGAGGGGCGGGCCAGATTGGGGGGGGGGGGTGGCACTGCAAGAAGGCTGTGGTGAAGGAAAGAAGTGAATCTCAGAAACTCAAAATCACCTCCTTCCGTTTTTCACCTCTCACCCCGTTTTTTAGTCTTCTGCATCCTTCTCTGGGTGAACATACAGCATACTCTGTTGTCACTCTCTGCTCTGGGCTCCCAGTTCCTCACTGCACGCTCCTATACCTTGAAGGCTGAAAGGTGCCTCACCCAACACTGTCACCAAGCCTAGGACAGGCCCTGACCTGTGGCAGGAACCTAGGACTATGGAAACGATGAATGAGGTTAACCAACCCAGGGGTCAGGAAAAGTCACTCCCATGTCTGTACAGACCCAGTCTGTACCTTTGCTTCTGGACCTCACCCAAATATGCTCAAGATGGTTGGGGTTTTATTATCCTCTGAGGAGAGGGGAGAAAGCAGGAAAAAAAAAAAATGTACACATGTTTGAATGCCCAGTAACATCTTGCAATGAGTGGAACCCCAGCTACCTGGCTCAGTATCAAACGTGCAAATAGTTTTGATGAGGGGAGGAGGCAGGCGGGAAAAGGGAAAAACACTGAAACAAGAAAGTGATTTCTCCCATTTTCTTTCTTGATAAAAGACTTATTTCTCTTTTCAGAGACCTACTCTAGGGAGGTATTCAAAGGTGATCTTTGCCAGTGGAAGGAAAAGTTTTGGTAGGAGTGAGAGGCAGTGATGCTGCTTAGGGATATCTGAGATGTTGGTGGAAATCATGAAGACTTGGGATACAAGAATATTAGAAGTCTTATGTCAAGAATCTCTATAGTTACTGAATCAGCAGTCACGTTTCTTTTTAAAGAAAGCATCAATTTTTAATAGGAAGTGTTCAAGCGTGCCATTTTGAAGTTACAATGTAAATTTACTGTTTAGTGTCCCCATTGATGAGATCACCTACATAAAAATCCTGAAGAGTCTAAGTGAAGCATTTTAAAACACTTGGCCTTAAAAGTTTTTTTTCTCCAATAAAAGTTGTCAATTTCCTTCCTCCTCCCTCATTTTATTTCAAAATATTAGAAGTGCCCAGGAAAACCTGAAAAGAAAGCTTTTCTGCTCCTTGGAAGTCCGTGCAATTTTAGACCCTGTGCCGTGTGAAATCAAACTTTATGATTTACGTAGAAGACTTTCTATGAAACACCCATTGAAGAACCATCTTCAGCTTTCTTTTTTTAAATTAAAAAAAAATCCTTCTGATTTTACTAAATCTTCTTGTGAAACAACTCTTTGAAAAGACCTCTGTTAAATATTATATACTTGCAATTTTCCATTTTCCTATTCCCTTCAGGTAGTTTGAATTGCAGAAAAGTTTGAGTTGTTGGAATATTTATAAAGAAAATATTTATTTATTTGCATAGACAGTGTTAAGAGCAGCTAATTAAGTCACCAAATGAAGGTCACGTTACAAGAATCGTGAGTAAAAGTTGGTGTTGTTTACTTATCTATATGTACACAGTATACCGCAGGATCTCGCTCATTTAACAGTCTTAAACATGACTTGAAAAAAATCTCCCCTGTCAGTAAATATCCCCATCGCTGGAATTTCTGAAAAGTATGTGATTGCCACCTATAGCATCCATAAATAAATAAAAGTAGTCCAGACTAATGAGGATGTTCTTATGATCAAAGATTGGTCACTTCCACAGTCCCAAGAAATAGGTGTGAAGATTTGATTTTCTGTACTTCCACTTTAACGAGCTTCATGAATATAAGACTTTTCCAGGGTGACCAAATGTTGGCCAATATCTTTTTTTTCCCCCTTCCTTGCTGACCTTTTTGTTGTTTTCCTTGTTATTGAGTGTAGGAAGTGGTTCAGCTTTGCTCTGAAACAAGCTAGGTCCAAGTTACAGACTAGCTGGGACAATCATTTGACCTCCCTGAGGTTTCTTGCACCTGTCGTGCAGAGCGGCGATCCCTACTTACCTCACAGGCATGTGTGAGGAGAAGGATGTCCGTAGAAAATGGCAGATGTGAGTCCTCCCTAAATGAAGATGGCAGTGATGGTGATGCTTAACACTAATGGTTCAGGGCAAATAGAAGTGTTCCCAATAATTCAGTCCGTGTTGAGCCCAATCTTATTCCATGTTTTGACCTCCCTGAAATAACTTGTTTCCATGGAGTATAACACATGATTAACAGAAATGCCTAACTTACCAAACATCGTAATCTCCCTTTTCCCTTGGAACCCTTCCAGTTTGCAGAGATCACTTAAGGAAAGACCCGTCACTTGGGCATGCCACTGTCCTAGAGGAGGTGTGCGCGAGGTGTGCCTATCCCGACTTCACTCTGTATCTCTTCATATCTTACACTTTACAACTTTGGGAAACCTTTTCTAGAGCAGTCAAATCGTTCCTGCAGGTAGAAGGCAAGGAGACACGCACTCGGTGTTTTGGTTTCTTTGGATAATGATTCAGGGATAGCACACGCATCTTGCCGCTTTCAGCAGGAAGGTATGACGTTTTCAGAATTTTAAAATAAAGATCCCAAATCAACCTGACGTTCTTCAAGGGAGGGGAGAGTTAAAGAGGCATAGAGGATCATCTACAAAACAGCAAGTTGTTGAAGGCCAGCATTTTTAAGGGAGAAAGAATAGTTAGAGAGACTTGGTCTCACTCCCCACCTTGATTCCTCACCCTCCTTCCAAAATTGTTTTTTCTCGGGGTGACCCCAGGGCCCTGGCAGGGGAATCTGGAAGGGATTACATCAATAAAAATGGATACTGTTTGGCTAACGTAAATCATGTGCAGAAGAAAAGAGATCTTGTGTCTCTCATATCCCTAACGCTTCCACAGTGCCTGGCACTAGTATGTACTCAATAACTATGCGATAAATGAATGACCTAAAATTTCAAAAGTCTGGCTGAAGGATGCTTCTCATATAAATCTGGAGCAGTTGCACTCAGAAAATCCACTAACATGTGAAACCTTGAGCAAGATGAAGGAGGGAGTATGACCTCTGCTTGTGTCTCAGCTTCTGACCTTCAGTTTTGCTAAAGCAAAAAACAGGGGACTATAAATCTTACCTTTTTATGAGTTTTCATGGACTGAGATAAACCTAAAAAGTAATACTTTTTTTTATGTTTCCAAATAGCAAGTCCAAGGAGATTTACTGGTTTAATTTTGCTATGAATAGGAAGTTTTCCCCCAAGTGCTCAAGCGGGAGAGGGGAGGGAGGAAAGATACAGCGTACAAACTAAATTGGTATTATGAATGGAAACCTCAACATTCCCCTTGAGTCTCAAAGGCATAATAACTATATGTTTAACCGTTCTCTAATCATTTACAATTAAGGATTGGGTATCAATTTGACTCTAAAATGCTTTTGTAATGCTCAAAGTACTGTATCCTAGACTTTAGAGGGGAAAGATTTTGCCAGACTTCATTGGCAAAGGCTTTTGTGTTGGCTTAAAAAAACGTAAGCTAATCACTTATTGAGTTCTTTAAAAACAAGTTGATTAATGTTTGGCAAGAAATTCTGACCAAAATTCTCCATTACACGAGTCCAAATACAATAGAACTTTGAAGATCATGAGCAAGTCATGGTCACATTTGGCTATTACTCTTTGGTGGAAAAGAATCCCACAGTGTGTCAAATGGTCCAGATGCCATCTATTGGTGCCCTCCCTCACCACAGCCAGCATGGGCAGTTAACTCTATACTCACATTCACTTCCACACTTGTCTGGGACAGGTGAGAATATCTCTAATACTAAGAAGATGATGTTATACATTATAGCAGATTTCCCTCACATCCAGGCTTTTCTCTGCTGGCTAGCAGATGACATCAGAGCCCTCGCCCACATTCTCTCTGCTTCCACTGTTTCGGTGCACACTGCAGACTTTTCACTTCAAGCACCTGTAAAGGCCTGAGGGCTTTCTCTGGCCTTGGGAGCAGGACTGATTTATGTGGAGTAGGCCAGAAGGGTCTGGGCATTAAAACCCTCAAGAGCAACCACTCACCCAGTAACACATGAAGGTTGGTGAATATCCCAGGTTTCTCACACCTTGGGAGAGGCAACTCTTGAGGTACGACCTATATGTTCTCTCAGCGGTGCCCCCAAGGGAATGAGCTCCAGCTGCCCAGAATGACAACCTGTCTGTCTGCTAACAATTCTACATTGGCTTCCTTCCCTCCTCTGTCTCACCCCCCAGCTCCTCTACCAGTGCTTCCAGAGATCACTCCCTAAATAAAATAATTGCACAAATTCTAGTCCAGAATCTGCTTTTGGGGAAACCCAACCTACCATAAGTTTGTTAGCTATTTCAGTAAATGCAATGTTTTAGATATAAGTATACTGTAGATTCTACTCTAGC
Organism: Nasua narica; assembly: GCA_028533885.1. NCBI lineage: Eukaryota > Metazoa > Chordata > Mammalia > Carnivora > Procyonidae > Nasua > Nasua narica. The sequence continues at coordinate 77,493,452 of CM052799.1, forward strand.
TAAAAATTGAATCAAGAATGGAATTCTTGCTTTCCACATGAAAGAACAGAATTTTGTCCCTAGACAGTGCTGTTTGACTTGTGTCTGGAGATGTTGGTGTGTTGGCTGTGACCCAGTCCTGAATTCCCAACATCCCTTTGAGGACTATGTTGTGGGGACATGGAGGGAGATATTAGCAAGGACTCAGGTGACCCCATCATTAGAGAAAGAGCATATTCTTCTGGTTATGAGAAGCAGTTCAAACACATGCTCTGTAAAGATGGACTTGACCTCTCTATATTTCGGTTGGATGTTTCAATCTCTTCCTCAGGTTTGGTCACCATTTGCTTGCTACGTTAGAGTTCTTCAGAGAAACAGGTCCAATAGTTAGATATACAGAAATATATAAGAGGAGATTTATTATAGGAATTATCTCACATGATTATGGAAGCTGAGAATTCCTATGATTTACCATTTGCAAACCAGAGAACCAAGAATGCCCATGGTGTAATTTAGTCCAAGTCTGAAGGCCCGAGAGCCAGGAGTGCCAATGTCTGAGAGTAGTAGTAAATGGATATTCCAATTCAAGTAAAAAGAGCAAATTTGCCCTTCCTCTGTCTTTTTATTCTATTCAGACTGTCAATGGATTGGATGATGCTCACTTGCTTTGGTAAAGGTGATATTTACACATTCTGTTGATTCAAATACTAATCTCTTCTGGAAACACCTCACAGGCACACCCAAAAATAATATCTTATTTCAGTCATATTGACACATAATGTTACCCATCAGATTTACCAGATACTTCCTAACCCATCCTCTGAAGCCAGGTCTCTCGTCAGAACTCCAGACCCACATATCTCACTACCCACAAGGCACTTGAACATCTTCCACTACAAACCCAACAAGTGCCAAATGGCATTTACTATCTTACCCACACACCTTCCCCTCTTCCTACGTATGGCACGACCCAATGGCTCCACCAGAAGACTCTGGAGTAGTCTTGAAGTCCTGTCCTTCTGTCGGCCCTCATCAACAATCCCATCTCATCAGTCTCCAAGTCCTAATAATTTAATTTCCTAATAATCTCCCAGACATCTGTGCTCCTAGTTCCCAAACACCATTCGTTCTTTCACCGAGAAAACAACTCTACCTCCCTGACTCTAGTCTTGTTCCTCTTCTAACATTCTCCATATTTCAGCCTTGGTGAGCTTCCAAAAGCCTGTACTTGGCTTACTCTCCAGTGACTTTGGATATAATCGATACTCCTTACTGTGGTTGAGAATCCTCCCACCATCCAACTTTATCTACCTCTCCTTCCTCATGCCTTTCTATTTCTTTGCCACCACTCCCAATCCTCCAGTTTTTTTTAACAAAGACAAAAATAAAAACAAACCCTTGCTCTCTCCCACATCCCACTATTTGCATTTGGAATTCCCTCTAGAATTCCAAGAATTCCTAGAACAGACTCCCGACTCTGAAGCTGCCTAACTCCTTTTTTCCCTTTAAGGCTCAGCTAATATGTCCATTCCTTGAGAAAGCATTACTGGACCTTCTGTTCTAGGTAAGGTACCCTACCCTAGGTCCCCACAGTATCCTAGACTTCCAGTCATATCGCTCTTCCATTAAACTGATTATTTCATCTTTTTTGTTCACTAGGCTATCTTCAGAGCTAGCCACTTAGTAGCTATATCTGTTGTATGAATAAATGAGCTGAGATTAGGTTTCTTACTAGCTGATGACCATGGGCAAGTCACATAAGCTCTCTGAACTTTACTTTCCTTATCTAAAGTGAAAACCACATCCAAGCACAGGGTGACAGTGGAGACTTGATGAGATTATGGATTTTTGGTTCTTGGCACAAAGTTGGCACTCAGTCAATAATAATTCCTTTGGATTCAGCAAGATAGATACTATGCTGAACTTGATCCTGTGATGTTTTGAGAAAGTAAAGACCACATTTCAGGAGGTGGAAAGGTATTTTGCTATAAGGGCTTTGGGTGGAACCCAGAAGAAAGAAATTTAGCTAAAAGCATCCTGCTTGTCAGATGTCCTTTCAAACCATGCATGGAGTGTGTTTTTGGAAATGAAATGGATATAATAACATATAATGGCATCTAATTCCCTCACCTAGTGTCTTCCAAAAGATCCTTCTCCTTGAGCTTCAACATCTGCATTCCCTGGATTAATGCCATGAATCCAGTTTCCAAATGCAGGAGCTTTTTCCAAGAATTTTGCCTTAAAAAACTATTCCCAACTGCAATTCCTTCTTGATTCCCCCCCTTTTCTATGATTACTGTCATCATCCTGAAACAGCAACAGTAAGCACCTAATCTTTGGGCCTCCAGGGACCGGTCATGAAAATGTTCACAAACCCTGATGCACATTTATAAGTGATTTAACTGGGTAGATAAACAAATGAATGGATTTGTACTGCTTAATGATTAAGGCAAATAACTTTTTAGATTTTATGAGAGGGAGTGAGATACACAATTGGGTTGGAAATTAGAGTAATAGCACCTCAGGGAACTAACTCTACCATTTAAAGACTTTGGGGGATTATTTGGTAAAATACTGCTTTGGCACACTTACTTAAGTCTATGGCAATCCACTTATAAAGCTCACCAGCCAGGGGTTCCCTGTCCCTCTTTGACACATACAATTTACAAAGCCCCTCTGTTTCTAGATACCTCAACAATTTGGGCCCAAATAGTCCTTTGTAATTAACAGTCATTATACTAAGAGTAAGAGGTAAGTTGATGGTTGATGGTGTTGTGTGTTAGAGACCCACCTCATAAATCCATGTATATGTATCCTTACATGCAAAATATTTTAGGTAGGTGTCTGTTTTCTCCCCAAAGCTTGAAGGTTTTCATTTATCTGTTCATTCGTTTTATTTTTCAGTGCCCCACCCATTCTTTCAATTTCTTCATGGAGAAAGACGCAATTAGGCATCGATGTTTCATTGGCATCTCAGGCAGAAACTATAAAAATTATCGAGTTAGGTAGTGTATTGGACACTGAAGGAGAGGTTGCAATTCCATGCATTGCTTATCTGCTCAACTCTCCACTGAGAAAGGAGGTGTGTGCCCTGCATTTGGACCCGTAGCTATGTCACTGGCTTCCGCCAGGAAGCTAGAGGTGGATGGTCTAGAACCAGCCCGGGTAGATGGAGATGGCTGGCTCCAGGTTTCTTCACCCACTGGATCTTTGAATACTCCAGTTGAGGGGGTTATGTCAACTACTTCAGCACTGATTAAACACTTTATCTACATTATCACATTTGATTCTCACAACAATTCAGTGAGGAAAATACCATCATCCCCCTTCTGCAGATGAAGGTCTGTTTCAAGGTGCATCAATTGCTGACCAGTGGAGGATCTGAATTCAGGATGTGGTATCCCAGGCCTTGACACTCCAAAATGTCTATTTGGTGGGGTAAGCTAAAAAATGTATGCTTCAAAAGCCTAGAAGTTTCCAATGCTGATGTTCAACTTAGATCCTTGCATAGTTAGAATAATAGTTCAAAAGTCACATTTTCATTGGTAAGTGGAAATTTTGACCGCCCCTTTTTTTTAGGGGAGAGAAGGAAGGGAGAGTGCTGAACTCAGCATGAACATAAAATCCCAAAGAGTTGATGTTTGAGTAGCTACAAACCTCTGTAGCTTGAATCTCTGTCACTGAAATGGATTTTGGTTAATATTTTCAAAAATCCATTCCCATTTTGTTGATCGACTTTTCATAGAATCTTAGAATTTCTGAGCAAAAATGTGTCTTTGAATCACTTCTACTGTATTTTTTGTAAACAAAGTGTTTGGTTCCTCCCCTACCCTTCCCCACAATTAAAAGCCTTTAATGATTTCTCACTGATTTTGAGATAAAGATAGAAATCACTGATAGATTCTGCAAAGCCACGCATTGGCCATTTCTTTTCCAGCCTCATTAAATATCATGCTTTGCTCTGCACTCTATTCATACTGGTTCCTTAACCACTCTGTTTTCCTTCCCACCACAGGACCTTTACACAAGCTTTCCTCCCTTCTGGAACACCACAGCCCTCTTACACAGGTTAATTCTTACCATTCATCTAGATACTAGCTTAAACAGCAGTCCCTTAAGGAAGCCTTTCCTGAGTTATCAATTCTCCTTATTGTATGTCATCACAGTATATAATTCAACAAATACATTATATACCTTTTCATGTATAAGCCTTATTCTAGGTGTTAGAAAACAAAATGGACAAGCTTCCTCCTCCAGGGAGGATATAAACAATGAAGACATCCACAAATAACTTCCAGGTGGTATTAAATGCCAGGAAAAAAAAAAAAAACAAAGTTATTTAAGTGGCCAGTGACTGACTCTAAGGAAGTTGAAGGTTGTTTTTGATGGGGTGTTTGGGAGGCATCTCTAAGGAGGTGACATTTGGGCAGACACCTGAGTGAACACAGGAGTAAAATGAGGCTGCCTTGTGGTAAAGGAAAGGATATTTCCTAGCAGAGACAACTTTGTCATATTCAAGAAAAGCGAGGAGACTGGTATGGCTGGATTGGAGGAAGCACAGTGAAGAGGATGAGATTGGAGATCATGGGCTATGGCCAAAATCATGGAGAGCCCATGGGCCACATGTATATGGTATTGGAGTTAAAGCTGGATAGAAAGTCACTAGAAATTTTGAACAGGGAGATATTGACCTCATGTATGGCCTTTAAAGATCACTCTCACTGCTGTGTGAAGCATACATTAAGAAAAACAAGAGTCAAAGCATGGAAGTCTGTTAGAATAGGAATCTGGCCAAGAAGCAAAGGAGGCGTGGCTACGGTGGGAGGTGAGAAGTGGGTTGATCGGGAATGTATTTCAAAGGTCCCGTTGACCGGACTTACTGATGGTTTGGCTCCAGCATCTTTTAGAGAAATCTCTGCTTTCTAGCATGTAATAGAGTTGTAATTTTACTCTTGATATAATTCTTTCAAAAATAACTCGGTCCCTCAATGGACTGTAAGATCTATGACGACAAACACCATGTCTGGTTTTACTTTTCATTGCCACCTGCTGCCTAACACAGTGCCTATAAATAAATTAATGGATTGATAAGTATACTAAAACCACCATATTTTACAAATGAGCAAAATGAGTCTCAAAATGAGATTAAGGTAAAGGACTGCCCTAAGTTTTCTCAGCTTGGATTAGAAACCATGTCTCTACACCCCTCGTTCAGGCTGTTTTCCCTTGCAAACACCATGCCCTTTTATTTGGGGAGGGAGGGATTACCAAAATGCACTTCAAATATTGGGCATACACCCACCAGTTGAAGCCAGCAATGTTCTAATCACCTTTGAGGTTCTTTGGGAGCAACCTGAGTTTACGATATTTCTTCTTTCCTCCTTTGAGCTTGTTTACTTCTCCAGGAAAATCACTGATCTTATCCTGCTACTAGTGAGCGTTATGCCTAGGGCCTGAAGTTGGTCATCCTAAACCATCTGACTTGTGTTCTGTTTTGAAAGACACTACCGCTGTAGACAAGAGCAGCTGGTGCATAATCTCCATATAAAAAGTTAGCTGTTCAAAAATGTTCACTCCCCAAGGGCATTTTGAAAAAAAAAAAAATCAGTTGAAGCAAGCTGTGATTAATAGGGAAAAAAAGAATAGAAGGCAATTAAGAGTTTCCTCAGTCCTCTTGGAAGGGAAAAGCTGCCTGAAATGTAACTTTCTCAAGCAATGATCATATCCTTGGACCACTGCCTTTCTAATTAAATTCCCGATACATATATATGGATTTTTCATTTAATGAACAGCTGGTAAAATTGGATCCTTGGTCTGCAGAGGTTTACCGAAGTACTTGAGCATTTCTGTGTGATTGAATACTAATATTTAACCCTGGAATACAAAAAGAGGAAATTAAATCTGCGAGCTGCTCATCCTGCAGGACCTTCTAGGTTGTGCCCTCCCTGGTCTGCATAGCAATCGGTTCTGTTCTTTCCCATCAAGCTACTTCCAGCGTTACCTTTCCTCTTGTCAATATTCCTTCTTGGGAGCAGCACTCAATGGGCTTTGTACCTTTCAGAGCTCTCTCTCCTGTCCTGGAGCCAGGCTTCACCCCCCTAGGCTTCTAGTCTAGTGAGGGACCAGCCATTAATGAGATAAACACTCAAATGAATATTTAGTCACAGATTTGAGGTGACGTGCTAGAAAGAAAAATAAAAAAGATCCCATGAGAGAAAAATTTCAAAGGAGATCTAATTTCTGAGGACAGGAGAGGACCTCTCTGAGCAGGTAGTATTGCAATGAAGTCCTGGAGGATGAGGTCTGAGCAGGAGCAAAGGTACAGGGCAAAGAGTGGCTGGAGAGGGTGGCAGCAGTCAGATGGGCGGGGACAGAACCTCTCAAATTTTGCTGTGCACTCAAACTGCCTGGGGACCTTCTTTCACTGCAGACTAATTCACTAAAGCTGGGATTCAGCGTTTCCAACCACCTCCCAGCAGTGCTGACGGTGCTTAGCCCAGACCCACACCTTGCGTAGCAAGAGTGCAGGACCAGGGTTGGCAAAGTTTTTCTGTAGAGAGAGCGAAGACACATTTTAGATCTTGTGGGTCACACTGTCTCTGCTGCAACTATTCCACTGTGTCATTGTGATGTAAAAGCCGCCACAGGAAACAGGTAAATATATGAGTGTGACTGTTCCAGTAAAACCGTGTTTAGCAAAACAGAGTCAGATTCTGCCATCGGATAAGGTGGTATCAGTTCTCAACCTTGACTGTACATTAGAATCACCTGGGTTTCAGAAACTATCCGTGAGGCCCCTATTCTAGATCGATAAAATCGGGATCCCTGGGGATGGAGCCAAGACATGGGTAGAGTTGAAAAGCTGCCTAGGTGATCCTAAGGTGCCGCCCAGGCTGAGAGCCACTGGTTGGCCTGAATCTTATTTGAGAGTCTGTATTCTCTTAGCCCTGGGAGGTAGGGAAGGTAAAAATAATTCACCTTTCTTTAATTCTGAGACACCATCAGTTGCCCAAAAGTTTTCAAGGAAGGGGAAATGTAGCAGGGAATATACAAATCTATACTAACAGATGCTGATTTCATGAATGTTAAAATGGGGGGGGTCCATTCGAATCCAAGAAATACGGTATTTTCATTGCTATTATTCCAATGTGGAAAATGAAGCATAGAAAATGACGTACCAAGGAGATGTAGGCAAAATTTTGTGACTTAACTCACGGAACTGCCTTTGGTTCCGCCAATGCGTGAGCCCTTCCTTCCCGTTTGGGCCTCTGCAGGTGCATGCTGGTCCCCCCACTGCTTTGGACACGCTTCATTCCCCCCTTAGAATCTCCTAATTCCTGCTTCTACGTCAAGTCTCAGTCTAGCCATCTGCTTCTTCTGGGGTCCTCTCCCTGACCCCACAGCCAGGGGAGGAGTCCCTGCTGGGAGCGCCTCCTGCCTTTGGTAGGGTGATCTGTCGAAGCCTGCGCTCTCCTGTGCACACAGACATCCTCCAGACCTGGGAGATGTCACGACGGCTGGAACCACGATTGGCTCATCATTGTTTTATCTCTGTTACCTAGTGTGATATTGTGCTTTAGAATAAATATGTATGTTGGTCTTCATCTATAGTTCCTGGCTCACAGTTCCCCGAATCCTTGGATTTTCTCGAGCAATGAGAGCAATGGAAGCATCTTTTGTTCTAATATTTGGTCTCTCGTCCTCAGTTCCTGAGCTGTGAAGGTGAAATGGTGTTTCTCATTACTCATAATGAGTCCCTTTCCACCAGAACCAGGTTTATGTTAATGAGCTGACTTACTGAAAACACCTAAGGATGGGGGCTGTTTGCCTGGGAAACCAATCAGGAAGAGAGGGTTGGACCTTTTAGTTCCACCCCCTGATTTCTGGAAGGGAAGAGGACGGGAGTTTGAACCAATCAGCAATGGCCAACGACCTAATCAACCACGCCTATGTAGTGAAGGTTCATAAAAACCCAGAAGGAGGGCATTTGGAGAGCTTTCCGGTTGCTGAGTGTGCGGATCCGCGGGGGGAATGGCACACTCACGGAGGGCATTGGGCGTTTTCCTCTTCCCCATGCTTCGCCCTCTGCTTGTCTTCCGTCAGGCTCTCCTGAGCTCTGTCCTTTCCCAACAAGCTGATAAGCCGGTAAGTAAAATGTTTCTCTGAGAACCACGCTAGCAAATTAACTGATCCTGAGGAGAAGGTCATGGGAACCTCTGACTTATAGCCAGCTCGTCAGAAGCACAGGTAACAACTTGGACTTGCCACTGACCTCTGAAGTGGGGGTGGTGAGGGGGAGTTTTGTGGGACTGAGCCCTTAACCTGTAGGACCCAACATGATCTCCAGGTGGATAGTAACAGAATTGAGTTGGATTGGAGGATACTCAGCTGGTATTAGAGAATGCTTGGAGGTGTGGAACTCACCCGCCCCCCCCCAACACACACACACACACACACACACACACACACACACACACACACACTTATCAGAATCCATGATGAGAACTGCCAAGCTGGTCTATATTGGGGCCTTGAGGGATAATTGTGGAATGCATGCACTTTGGCCCAGTACTGCTGTCCTTATCTAAAGCAGAGTGTAGCACAGGACTTGCGAGTGATTGTTCCCAAAGCAGGTTACATTAACATCACCTGGGAGATTGTTAGAAATGCAAATCTTTGGGCCCATCCCAGACTTAAGGATTCAGTCCCAGGGCCCCACAATTTGTTTCAATTAGTCCTCCGGGCAATTCTGGGTGGGGACTACAGGTTAGGTAAGGCACGGGTCCTAAAGCCAGGCTGCCTGGTTTCAAGTCCTGGTTCTGTTGCTTAAAAATCGTTTGGCTCCAGAAAATGTACCTTGCCTTTCTGTGGCTCCATGCTCTCCTCTATAAAATGGAGGCGAGAACAATGGTAGCCACCTTAATTGGATTATCAACAGCTGTTAGCACAACGGCCCACAGGGAGTGCTCCGAATGTTAACTGTTAGTAGTAGTAGCTGTGCAAATATGAGAACATTCATTAACTTCTCTGAATTTACTTCCTTCATCTTTACTTTTTTCTTTTACATATATATTGATTTCTTTTGGAAGTGTAGTTGACACACAATGTTACGTTAGTTCAGGGGTACAATATATGTTATGTTATGCTCCCCACAAATGTAGCTACTGTCTGTCACCATACAATGCTATCATAGTATCAGTGACTATGTTCGCTATGCTGTGTCTTTTATTCCCGTGACTCATTAATTTCATAACTGGAAGACTGTGTTTCTCTCTCCCCTTCACCCGTTTTACCCATTCCCTCCTTCCCACCCCTTGGGTTACCATTGGCTGGTTCTTTGTATTCATGGGTCTGTTTCTGCTTTTTGTTTTTGCTTTTATACTTTCTACACATAAGGGAAATCCTATGATATTTATCTATGACTCATTTCAGTTAGCATAATGCTCTCTAGGTCCATCTACGTTGTCACAAATGGCAAGATCTCGTTCCTTTTTATGGTTGAGTAGTATTCCATCGTGTGTATATACCACATGTTCTTTATCCATTTATCTATGGATGGACACTTGGGCTGCTTCCATATCTTGGCTATTGTAATTAATATTGTAATAAACATAGAGGTACATAAATCTTTTCAAATTAGTATTTTTGTATTCTTTAGCTCAATACCCAGTAGCGGAATTACTGCATCATATGGCACTTCTATTTTTACTTATTTGAGGAATCTCCACACTGTCTTCCACAGTGGCTGCCCCAGTTTGCTTTCCCACCAGTAGTGCACAAGAGTTCCTTTTCCTCCCATCCTCACCAGATCTTGTTTCTTGTCTTTTTGAGTCTAGCCATTTTGACAGGTGTGAGGTGATATCTCATTGTGGTTTTGATTTGAATTTCTCTGATGAGTGATGTTGAACATCTTTCCATGTGTCTCTTGGCCATCTGTAGCTCTTTTTTGCACTTCCTTTATCTTTAAAACAAGGATAAAATCTTTGCCTCACAGAATTTCTAAAGTTAAATGTGTGTTATGATTAATTATATGTGTAAACTTGGTAAGGCTCTGGTGCTCAGATACTTGGGCAAACACCAATCAAGATGTTACTATAAAGAGATTGTAAAGAAGTGACTAACATCTAAATCAATGGATTTTGGATAAGGTATCTTACCCTCCGTAATTTGAGTGGCCTCATCCAAATCAGTTGAAGACTTTACAAGGGAATACTGAGTCTCCCAAGTCTCGAGGGAAGACTGTCCTCCCACTCAAAACTGTGACATCCACTTCTGCCAGAATTTTCAGCCTGTCCTCAAGACTTCATTTGCCAGTCCCCACCTCACATGAGTCAAGTCCTTCTCTCTCCATTGAAAGACACACATCTATACTCTCTATGTATTACATGCACCCTATTTCTCTTGAAAGCCCTAATTCAATGTAGTTTTATTGTATTATACAAAAAATAAATAAATAAAAATAAATAAAAAATAGTTTTCCAGCTATTGGCATTTTGGTTAAGATAATTTTTTGTTGTGGAGGACTATCCTGTGTGTTATAGGATGTTTAGCAACATCCCTGACCTCTAACCCCCTCCCCCAACAGGAAAAATAAAAAAATTTTTTCAGACATTGCCAAATGTCCCCTGAGAACAAAATCTCCAGTGGAGAACGATGGGTGTAAATAAATATGAAAATGCAGGAGCCATTTCTCTCTAGCTCACTCCCATTAAACCAGTGCTGCACTATTACCTGTGTGGCTCACTCATTTTCCCCTTTCCTAGCAAAAGCAGTTTATCAGTTAACCCAAAATCTATCTCAAAACCCACTGCTGCTAAAGGTGGCCCTCCTAGTCCTCTGTCCTTTAGTACCCCTTCGAGATGTGTCTTTCCCTTGTGCCCATTTCACTTGGTCACACTGTTTCCCAGTGGTCTTTTCACATCTCTACATATGTGTACTATGTTTTGCCCACTTACACTGAACCTCCTCAAAGCAAGGGGCAGCCCTCATAAGAGGAGTAGATAATTTTGAGTCCAAATCCTGCTGTTTGCCAGTTAGTGACCTTGGGGTAGTCACTCAATCTTGCAGTGTTTCAGTATTAATAGCTATAAAATGGGAATAGTTGTCTCTTCAGAGAGTGGTTATAAGTCCAAGCACTTTTTCAACTATAAAAATAAAGGCTTTCACCTCCCCCAAAAAGCAAAACCATGGCTTTTATATCTTCTTTGTAAGAGAAAAATCAATACAGGGGGTTTAGTATGAAATATGACATTAGAAAATGTTAAACGAACAAACAAGAACATGAATTTCCATACTGTATTTTGCATTTTGTTTTGATTTATTTTCTTTTTCTGATAGCTTTTAAAGTAATGTAAGCAGGGTCCTTTCTGTGTCCTTCAGAGATTAATACAGAAATTACCTAATGGGGCAGTTGCCAAGGCAATGCAATTTGCCTAGTTATTGGTCTCAAGTTCCTGGAAATGATGGCATTCATCAATAACTCTACTACCCTTATTGTCAACATCTTTAGTTCCTTAGGGAGCACTCATGCTTAAGATCAAGATCCTGTCCTTCAGAACTGGCTGAAGCAGTCCTTTTCCAGAAAAATCCTCTCTGCACTCTTAAGCCTCCCTACCTCCCAAGGCATTGAGAGGCTTCTTTTCTGATTAGTTGTAGTCCTCTGGAGTTGCTCATGATAGGGGAGGAAGGGAGGCAGATCTGTGCTATCAGACTGAGTTCATGAGGTTCAGGTCTGTTTTTGGTGGATTTGTATTCTTAAGGGCCAATGCACTGTTGGACCAAAGCATGTGACCGTACTCATGAGTATGAAGGTGATCACTGAGCCACAATACCATGTGTCCATCTGTCTGCAGGATGTCTCCACTTCTGATATCTTAAACTCAGCGTTTCAAAAACAAAAACAAAACAAAAACTATGCCTGGACCTTCCTCCTCTACCAGTTATCTAATTTTGCAAACAAACCATTCCAAAACATAGTGGCCTAAGAATAATTTACGTCTCATGATTGTGTGGGTTGACTGGTCTGTCCCAGGCAGTTTTTGCTCATAGTCTCAGGTGGGTGGTGGCTGGGGCTGGAGTCACCAGAAAGCTTTTTCAGTCACACATCTGGTACTTGAACTGGATGCCTGGATCATATAAGGTCTGGTGAAGCATCTCTCTTTTCTCCCCACATAGCCCCATTCATGGGGCTAGCTTAGGCTTCATAATATGGTGGTCCCAGAATAGTGGAAATTCTTACCTGCTAATTGGCTGCTGCTTCTCATTCTCCAAGAGTTTTATGAGCCTGAGTAGAAGCCACAAGGCTTCTTATGACATAGTATTAAAATTTCAAGACATTGCTTGTGCCACATTTTATTGATCAAGTAAGTCATAAGGCAACCCAGCTTCAAAGTGAGGGAAATTAGACCCCCTTTTCAGTCGGAGCAGTAGCAAAGAATTCATGGCCATATTTAATCTACCACATTTTCTGACAAGGACGGTTTCTTGACTGGGTCAATGATCCTTTTGTATCCTTAATATCTTAGGAGTTTTAATATTAATACAGTATTTTACTGTATCTTGTTTTGTTTTTTTTTTTAAAGAACATGTATTGGAATGAAAATAGAAATTCTTTTTTTCATTATTTTGGGATACTTAATTTCCTTACCAGATTGGTTTTCATAAGACATGGAAACTCCCTTTACAAGATCCTTGGTTGGTTCCTTCTTACTTCCTGCATTATATTGTTTAGCATCCTTTTTTCCTTCCTTATTCATGAAATATACAACTAGAAAGAATAATAAATAATAAATCTGCTACCCAGATTTAACACTTACCATCACCAATGTTTGTTTCAGGATTTGTTAAATAAAATGATACAGAGGGTTGAAGCCCCCTTGATCCCTCTCCCAGATCCTATTTTCCATTTTGTCTTCCTATTTCCATTTTGTCTTAAGAACCATTGTTCTTACGTAGTTTTGTGTTATCCCCAGGCTTGCTTTAATATACACAAGTCTTAAAAAAAATAGTATTTTGGTGTGTTTTAATCATTTTACATGGATGTCACCATACTACTTCGGGATTTCTGCCTGATCCTTTCATCCTGGAATGGGAGTTCTGCTGTGGGTAAGTCCCACCAACCTACAACTAGTCCTCTCCGTCCGTTTTGAGATTTATTCCTATTAAGACCTAGAGAACTAAGTGATTTAAAACCTGAAAACTATTTTCATGTGTGAGTATGCCCCAGCTTAATTACTCCATTTTCCTCGTCACAAACATTTGAACAATTTGCAATCTTTACAAACATTCATAGAAATCTTCTTGTATACACAAACCAGAGTTTCTCTAGGGCATTCATTTTATTTTAGTTTTTTAACTTTTTAAAGATTTTATTTATTTGACAGAGCGAACTCAGGAGCACAAGCAGGGGGAGGGGGAAGGAGAGAGAAAAGCAGGCTACCCACTGAGCAGGGAGCCAGATGCTGGCTCAGTCCCAGGACCCTGGGATCATGACCTGAGCTGAAGGCAGATGCTTAACCCACTGAGCCACACAGGTGCCTTAGGGCATTCACTTTAAATGAAATTTTTAGGTCATGTTTAATTTTTCTAGATGATTGCTAAATTGCTCTCCAAAGTGAGTATATTAAATTATATTCCCACCATTCATGTACATGAGCTCTAATTTTCCTATATCCTGTCAACCCTTAATATTGTCAATCTCTTTAATTTTTTCCAGTTTCCTGGGGAAATGATATTTTATTGTTTTAATATGCATTTCCCTGTCATGGGTAAGGTTAAGGATCTTTTCATTTGTCTGTAGATCATTCAAATGACCTCTGCTGTGAACTGCCTGCTCATTTCCATTGTCCATTTTGCTGTTGGGTTTAGTGGTCTAGTTGCTTATTAATTATGACCTCTTTTGTCAAACATTTAATATATTAATGTACTTACATTCACTCCTTTATGGTCTGTATTTTACTGTATCTTTAAGAATTTATTCCAGAGTCCTAATGATTTTATATTTGGTCAGACTGCTTTTGGACAGTTTTTGCTTTGTCAGAGTTGAACCTTAGTAAATACCTATGCTTTTCCTGAATAATATCCTCCTCCCATCTTCCATATTGCTGTCAAATATTTTCGTTACATTTTATTTTAACACCCCAAATTTATTTTTTCCACAGTCAATATTATAATGGGGATGGGGGAAAGTATATAAGGGGAAATTATTTTTGAATAGGATGCTAGCCAAACGTCTAAGGAGGATCTGATGTTTAAACAAACATCTAAGCAAAGCAAAGAAGCAGAAAATGTGAATTTTCTACTTTGAGGTAGAACACGCTTGTCCTGCTCAAGGAATGAGCCAGATGAGCGAAACTGGAGTGGGTTGGGGGAAGGGAAGATGAGGCGATGAGGTGGGTGGATTAGTAGAACCAGATCATTTAGGGCCCGGATGGACAAGATAAGAAATTTTGAGTAGATATGTGTTATTATCTCCTTTTTAAACTTAAAGCACTCTGGAAGAATCGGTAGTTGGGAAAGAGTAGAAGCAGGAAGTCCAGTTAGGAAGATTTTGCTAAAATCTAGGTGAGGCAATGCTGTCTTAGATAAGGGTGGAAGTCAAAGTGTTGAGAAACGGCAGGATCTGAGATCTACGTCTTAAAATCCACAGTATTCGCTTAGGGGTATGAAACTGAGGAATTCATGATAACTCCTACGTTTCTAGCCTGGGCAACTTTTTTACTGAGATGACACTTAGAGTCAACAATTAACTGTTAAATCATGCATGTTATTTATTTAGTGTATTTGTTACAGGTCAACGATTAGAGAGGGACACAGACCTGTGTGTAGGCAAACAGTTGGGGACACTGTATTCACATTTGATTAGTCGATTCTATTCCTATTAATAGCTGCGTGACTTTTGGCAGCCTACTTAGTCTTCTGACTCGATCTCATCTATAAAATGAGTAGTATTTATTGATACTTACTAGGTTCTTGAGAGGATTAAGTGTAGCCCTTAAAACTGTGCGGGTCACACAGTAAGTACTTGGGAAGTATTTGCTTTTCTTTCTGGGTGCCCTCTCCTGCCCCGCCCCCCATTATAGTTGTCAGACCAGGGATCTTGTGAGTTACTTTTTACTTTGTTTGCTTAATGCGAGTCAGAATATTTTCCAAAGGTATCTAATGTTTTTCAAAGCTGATAGAGAAAATCCATGCCAAGTTTAGAATGCTACTCTGTGTCTGAATCTCTTCACTTACTTTGTGCTTTTCTAAGCACGAAACTTAAGAGATCAACAATTTAAAAAAAAAAAAAAAGATCAACAATTAGTAGCTATTTGTCGAATAGCTACTTCAGCTTAACTGCCAGGGTATTAAAGGGGATCATTTAGACCTAATTTCTACTTCCTGCCATCCTAAACTGTGTATGCTTTTAATTTGGCTGCAGAGAATAAATATTTTATCAATGACCCAACATATCTCATTACCTCCCTGGTCCTTTTGGGTATTGCTGGACAGATCTCAGACTAGCTGATGTCATTGTTGGCTTTTGTGAATTGTGTCAGTATGGCTGCCCTTTTGTAGCGTCAGCCAAACAGGGAAAAACAGCAATTTAGAGGTGCAAAACCTCTATTCAGACTTAACAGGATCTGCTGTAAAGAGCAGAAATTCACAGCAGTGGATATTCATTAAGAAAGAAAACAATTTGAAAAAACGATTTCCAGCAAAAAAAAAAAAAAAAACTTAAAAACATAGATTATCTGATGCATTCTAATACATAAGATAAAATTCCTTCATCCTCAGAGAACTGGATAGCATGCAAGGCTTTGCCTCAAGAAAAGCAATATAACGTAGTGGGGAAAAAGTCCCGGCTTTAGAGCCTCGAGATTGATGTGGCTTAGGGAAAGGCTCAACCTTGCTAAGCTTCAGATGTTTCTTTTGTGAAATAGGAATAATAATTCCTACCTACCTCACAAATGTGCTGTCAGGATTCGGGGAGGTCATGGTCATGAAGACGCACAGAAACCTGTACAATGTTATACCTATAACCAGGGCTTGAGGACAGGGGGTAAATAGAGTTCCTTTCCAGGGGATTCCTTAACCAGGTCTTTTCTAGATTGCTCTCCTCACAAGCCATCCCATTGTAAAGATGGCAATAACAAGAAAAATGACAGCTATCGTTTGTTTAATATCTACGGCGAGGCAGAAGCTGTGCCAACCCCTGTATGCAAATCATCAGTCCGTGTAACCTCCACAGCAGTCCCTTGAAGTGGATGTGGGTGCTAACACCTTTTTATAGATGAGTATTGGTGCAAAGGGATTACATTACTTGCCTGGTCGCTCAGTTGGTGGGCCCCACAAGCAGGATTTTCATCCGGTAGTCTGATGTCAGACCCTGTGAGTTTGACCACAAGGTGACACGGCCTACAACTGGACCATCATGTAAGTCCAATGTGACCCCACCGTCATTATTGGTGGAGTGGTTCCCCTTGTGCCTCAGGAATTTTCCTATACCCTGATCACAAATTCTTTCCTGCTATCGTATCATTGCAAGTGTTGGGAGCTTTCTTAGTTTGAGTGACAATTAATTCTGTAGCAAATAAACCCAGTAATCCATACTGGAAAACACAATAGTAATTTACATTATCTGTGATTTAACAGAAGCAGGCATATCAACACATTCATGGGGCAGCCCCTTCCCACACAGTCATGGAGTCCCCAGGCTGAGAGCAGCTCTGCCATTGTCAACATTTGTTCTTTGACGTTGTCTCCGTTCCAGCCAACTGGAAGGGAAGAGATGGGAGAGCGCCCTGGGGGAGGTATAAGGCCTGGCTGGGAACTGGGTGACGTCATTTCCCCTCATGTTCTGGCCTTAATGCCTTGTTTAGCTTTGCAAGTGGGTCTGGGATGGGTCATCCCCAGCTTGCCGACATGGCAAAATACAGCTCTTCAGTGCCGAAGGGGCAGCACAAATTTTGCTGAACAGCCGGAGATGTCTGCTACCGGAATCCTGATTATGTTAGGTAACTTATCATGGGTGAGATTTTATTTGAGTTCCTTTAATTGGGTCCTGCAGGATGCTGGGAGAGTTCTGTACTTGGGAAAAGTTTTTTGGTCAAAATGTGTTTTTGCTTCCCTGTTCCCCATTCCGGTAATACAGAACTTATCACAGATGACAATCACATAGGGACCTATTTCTCCCTGTAACTGTTCCAAATCTTCCCTCAACATGTCACTAGGTTCTTGGCTTAATTCACTGATTTTTTTTCTTTCCTTTAGCTGTATTTTACTAATTTTTTATTTTTCTATGCATCTTCTGGATCTCAGGTACACAAAATTGGATTAATCCTAACCCTTAGTTCATTGGACGCGCTCATCCATAGGTCCTTGTAAGACTTACTGTTTATTTACTAATAATAAGCCTGTGATACTCTACCCATATGAAAACTGAAATATTAACAATAACCTATCTATAATGTTTCCTCCCAATGCCATCCCCCTGCCTCCTACATCTATGCAACCTCTGTCCTCCATCTTGTGTTTATTATTACTTTGCCTTTTTTTTTAATGAAAAAAAATTTTAAGAGCAGTTTTAGGTTCACAGCAAAATTGAGCAGAAGGTACAGAGATTTCCCATATACCCCTGGGCCCCACATATGCATCTCCTCTGCCATTATCAACATCCCCACCTGAGTGGTACATTTGTTACAATTGATGAATCTACGCTGATACATCATCACTAACCAAAGTCTACATTATGGTTCATTCTTGGCGTTATACATTCTGTGGGGTTCCGAAAAACTTATAATGACATGTCTCCACCATTATAGTATCATACAGAGTAGAAATCCTCTGTGCCCTGTCTATTCATTCCTCCTCCTCCCCTAACTCCTGGCAATCAGTCATCTTTTTCTGTCCCCATAGCTTTGCCTTTTCCAGGATGTTATACAGTGGGAATCATAAAGTATTTAGCCTTTAAGAGATCAGTTTCATTTACTCAGTAATAGGTATCTAAGCTTCATCTATGTATTTCATGACTTAATAGCACATTTCTTTTTAACTTTGAGTAATTCCATTGTCTGGCTGTCCCAGTTTATTTTTAAAGATTTTATTTATTTGAGAGAGAAAGCAGGAGAAGCAGAGGGTCAGAGGGAGAAGCAGACCCCCTCCTGAGCAGGGAGCCTGATGCGGGACTCAGTTCCTAGGACTCCAGGATCGTGACCTGAGCCAAGGGCAGTCACTTAACCAACTGAGCCACCCAGGCACCCCCATCCCAGTTTATCTGTTCACCTGCTGAAGGACATCTTGGCTGCTTCCAGGTTTTGAGAATTACGAATAAAGCTGCCGTTAATATCCAAGCGCACGTTTTTTTGTTTGGACAAAAGTCTTTAACTCCTTTGGGTAAATACCACATAACACAAGCTGTAGGTCATTTGGTAAAGGTATGTTTAGTTTTGTCAGAAGCCACCAAACTGTCTTCTAAAGTAGCTATGCCATTTTGCATTCCCACTAGCAGTTTGTGAGAGTTTCTGCTAGCTCTTCATTTGCCGCATTTGGTGGTGTCAGTGTTTTGGATTTTGGCCATTCTAATAGGTGTGCAGTGGCATCTAGTCGTTTTCATTTGCAATTCCTTGGTGACATGTAATGTGGAGCATCTTTTCACATGCTTATTACCTATGAATGTTCTTTGAGATGTCTGTTAAGGTTCTTTGGGCCATTTTTAATCTGGTTGTTTGTTTTATTGTGGAGTTTTAAGAGTTCTTTGTATATTTTGGCCAACAGTCATTTATCAGAGGTGTCTTTTGCAAATATTTTCTACTAGTCTGTGTGGCCTGTCTTCTCATTCTCTTGACATTGTCTTAGTTACATTTTGTGAAGAGTGTAAGGTCTGTTGGGGGGGGGGGTGTGAATATCCAATTGTTCCAACGCAGTTTATTAAAGTTTATCTTGTCTCCATTGTATTGCTTTGCTCCATTGTTAAAGATCAATTGACTATATTATGTGGATCTATTTCTGGGCTCACTCTCCTGTTTCAGTGTCTATTCTTTTGCTGATGCTACACTGTGGTATTCGGTTTGATATAGTCCTACTTGTTTATCTTTGCTTTTTGTTGCTTTGCTTTTGGTGCCAAGTCTTTAATCCATCTTTAGCTAATCTTGGTGTATGGTATGAGATAGAGGTCCAGCTTCATTCATTTGCGTGTCGCTGTACAGTTTTTCCAACACCATTTATTGAAGAGACTGTCCTTTCTTCACTGTATGTTCCTGGCTCCTTTGTTACAAATTAATTGACGCTATACACATGTTTTTTTTTCTGAGCTCTCTGTTCCATTGATCTGTGTCTGTTTTTTTATGCCAATACCATACTGCTTTAATTACTATAACTTTGTAATAGAGTTTGAAATCAGAAAGTATGATGTCTCCAGCTTGGTCCTTAATATGGCTTTGTCCACTTGGGGCCTTTGGTGGTTCCGGGCAAATTTTAAAATTGTTCTATTTCTGTGAAAATGCCATTGGAATTTTGATAGGGATTGCATCGACACCACGTACTTTCTTCGTCTTATTGTATTAGATGGGGCTTCCTGTGTGATTCCGAAGACACTGGTGAAAGGGGACAACCTTGCCTTGTCCCTGAACTTACTGGAAAAGTTTTGAGTTTCTCACTATTAAGTATGATGTTAGCCGTAAGTTTTTTGCAGTGTTCTTTATCAAGTTGAGGAAATTTCCCTCTATTCCTAATATAAACTGAGAGTTTTTATCATGAATGGGTGTTAAATTTTGTTAAATGATTTTTCTCTATCTGTTGACAATCATGTCATTTTTCTTCTTTAGACTGTTGATGTGATGGATTACATTAATTTTCAAATGTTGAACCAGACTTGTATACTGGAATGAATGACATTTGGCCATGGTGTATAATTCTTTTCATACATTGTTGGATTGGCTTTGCTAATGTTTTGTTGCAGATTTCCACATCTATGTTCATGAGAGATATTGGTCCATTGTTTTCTTGTAATGTGTTTATTAGGTTTTGGTATTAGGGCAATGCTACCTTCATAAAACAAGTTAGGAATTACTCTGCTTCTATCCTCTTGAGATTGTAGAGAGTTGACCTCATTACTATTTTGTTATTTTGGTTACATCATCCTTCAGTAACGTTTTATAAATTTTGCTATCAATCTTTTATGTGTTTTAATGTTTTTCTTGATATTTGATATATTGATGCTATTTTCTTAAGGTTTATTTATTTGAGATAAAAAGAGTAGAAGGTGGGGCAGAGGGGAGAATCTTCATACAGAGTCTCTCCTGAGTGGGAAACCCGATGCAGAGCTCATTCCCACAACTCAGGAAATCATGACCTGAGCTAAAACCAAGAATTGGTTGTTTAACTGACTGCTTCACCCAGGCACCCCTGCGGTGATGCTATTTTAACTTGACTCTTACGAAAAGACTTAAATGTTCTACTTACTGTGGATATATGGAAATGCAATTGGTTTTTATATCTTGATGTTATATGAAGAGACCTAAAATATTTGCTATTTTTAATAATTTGGCTATAGATTTAAACAGTCTTATTTAAATCTTGCAAACAATGACAATTTTATGTGTTCTTGTTCTTTTTTCAATTCTTGTGGATTTAATTTTGCTAGAACCTAGGAGTGAAAGAGGGCCACCTTTCCTGGTTCCTCATTTTAAAGAGGGTACTTCTCACCAACAGTCATGAGGGTTCCTTTTTCTCCGCATCACCACCAACACTTATTATTTCTTGTCTTTTTGATTTTAGCCATTTTGACTAATATGAGGTGATAGCTCATTGTGGTTTTGATTTGTATTTCCCTGATAAGTGATGTTGAGCATCTTTTCATGTGTCTGTTGGCCATCTGTATGAAAGTGTCTATTTGGGTCCTCTGCCCATTTTTTAATGTGAACATTTGGAGTCTTTTGGTGTTGAGTTGTGTAAGTTCTTTATATATTTGGATATTAACTTCTTATGAGAGATATCATTTGCAAATATCTTCTCCCATTCAGTAGGCTGTCTTGTCATTTTATTGGTTTCCTTTTCTGTGCAGTCTTTTTATTTTGGTGTGGTTCCAGTAGTTTGATTTTTGCCTTTGTTTCTCTTGCCTGAGATCTATCTAGGAAAATGTTTCTGCAGCTATGCCAAAAAATTACTGCGTATGTTTTCTTCTAGGAGTTTTATGGTGCACTTTTGGTAGGAATGCAAATTGGTGCAACCACAGTGGAAGACCACATGGAGGTTCCCCCAAAAATTAAAGAGAATTACCATAGTATCCAGCAATTCCACTGCTGGGTATTTACCCAAATTAAAACACTGCAGGGTGCTTAGGTGGCTCAGTTGGTTAAGCATCCAACTCTTGATTTCAACTCAGGTACTGATCTCATGGGTTATGAGATAGAGCTCCACATCAGGCTCTGTGCTCTGCAGGAGTCTGTTTGGATATTCTCTCCCTCTGCCCTTTCGCCTACTCATTTGCTCTCTTTCTCTCTCTGTCAAATAAATCTTTTTTAAAAATGAGAACACTAATTTGAAAAACATGCCCCCCCATGTTTATTGCAGCATCATTTACAATAGCCAAGATATGGCGGCAACACAATTTGTCCATCTATAGATAGATAAAAATGTGGTATGTATATATACAATGGAATATTAACCATAAAAAATATGAGATCTTGCCATTTGCAACAACGTGGATGAACTTACTGGATATTCATGCTAAATGAAATAAGTCAGGAAAATACAAGTACCATATGATTTCACTCATGTGTGGAATTTAAGAAACCAAACAAAAGACAAAAAACAGACTCTTAAATACAGAGGAAAAACTGGTGGCTGCCAGAGGGCAGATGGGAGGAGGATGGGTGAAATAGAGAAAGGGGATTAAGAATATATATATTGATGAGCACTGAGTAATATATAGAATTGTGGAATCATTATATCATAAACCTGAAACTAAACACTGTAAATTATACTTCAATTTTACCTTAAAAAAGAGTACTTCTAGGGCGCCTGGGTGGCGCAGTTGGTTAAGCAACTGCCTTCGGCTCAGGTCATGATCCCGGAGTCCCAGGATCGAGTCCCACATCGGGCTCCCAGCCCCATGGGGAGTCCGCTTCTCACTCTGACCTTCCCCCTTCTCATGCTCTCTCTCACTCTCTCTCTCTTTCCTAATAAATAAATAAATAAAATCTTTAAAAAAAAAAAAGAGTACTTCTATAATTTCCCCATTAGGATGATATATACTCTAGATTTTTAAAATACATCCTTTGTCAAATTGTTTGCTTCTACTCCTGGTTTGTTAGAGGTTTTTCTTAAAATTATGAATTGGAGTGGTTTTTCTTTTGCATTTACTTTTTATTTCTTTTACCAATTAATGTGGTAAGTTGTATTCATGTATTTCTAAATACGTATTTAGATTTACATATTTAGATTGTATCTTTTAAATGCAATCCTTGTATTCCTGACCTAAATCCAACTTGGTAATGGCATATTCTCTTTTTTATATACTGAGAGAGTTGATTTGCTAATGTTTCATTTAGAATTTTTATATTTTTTTACTTTTTCAATTTTTTATTTAAATTTTCAGTTAACATACAGTGTAACATTAGTTTCAGGTGTAGAATCTAGTGACTGATCACTTCCATACAATACCCAGTGCTCATCACAAGTGCCCTCCTTAATCCCCATCATCCATTTAGCCCTCACCCCCTCACCTTCAGTAACCCTCAGTTTGTTCTCTATATTTAAAAGTCTGTTTTCTGATTTGCCTCTTTTTCTCCCCCTATGTTGGTCTATTTTGTTTCTTAAATCCATATATGAATGAAATCATAGTACTCTCTAGCTCTATCCATGTCAGTGCAAATGGTAAGATTTCATTCTTTTTGATGGTTGAGTAAAATTCCATTGTGTATATATACACCACGTCATCTTTATCCATTCATCCATCAATGGACATCTGGGCTCTTTCCATAATTTGGCTATTGTTGATACTTATATTCATTAGTAAAACAGATGTTTAATTTTCCCTTCTCATACTGTCCTTGTCTAGTTTATATATCAAGATTTTATAGGACCCCCAAAAAGGAAATGGCTAATATTCCCTCTTTTTTGGTCTCTGAAAGAATTTGGAGAAGATTCAAATGATATGTTTCTTGAAAGTTTGGAACTTGCCAGTAAAATCATGTAGGCTTGGAGTTTCTGTAAGTATTTTTATACTGCTTCAATTTTTTAAATCTCTGCCTTATCTATAGTTATGTCTCCTTTTTCATTCATGCAATTATCTGTGTCTTCTCTCTTTTTTTTATTAGTCTGTCATGAGGTGGGTGTTTTGAAGTCTTGATTTTCTTTTATCTTTGTTTTTTAGTTTGCTGATTGCTGCTCAGATTTTTAGTATTTTAATATTCTTATATTTATTTTGGATTTATTCTATATTTTCCTAACTTTTAAGCAGGGCATTTAATTCCCAGATTAAATAAAATAAGGTTTGCCTTATTGAAATTTTAGTCCCCTTAAGTTGATGTGCTTGGGTCTGGAAGGATTCCAGCAGAGTTTCTGACCCAGAAGGGGTCAGTAACTGAGACTGGCTCCTCTTGCTGTTGTCCCTGTAACACGGGACCTGCACTCGTGGCTGTCTAAGGGGCACTTTCTTCCCTAAGACTGTTCTAGAACATGTGCTTGATATTTCAGTGTGCCCTTGGCTTAACTGGCCACTTTTTTTTTTCCTCTAGTACTATTAGATCAAAGAACTGTCAGTGTTTGATAGTTGGAATTTAGAGGATGTAATCCCTTGGGCTTCAGATTAGGAATCCACAGAAGTGAGGGGGGGTGGGGGTGTCCAGTGACACAATCGCTGAGAAACAGAGTGCAACCCAGGTCATGAGACTTTTTAGCCTGTGCTCTTTGCACTGAACCAAGCATTCCTCCACAGGAGTGTCCATTTTACAAAATGGCAAGGTCCTAATGACCTTGTTCAATATGATCAATCCACACAGCCTCTTTGTGATTCTAGAAACTGCAATTGGGAAAAACTTGACATTAGTAAAACTGTGCAGCTTGCTTGCTCCAAGAGTGCTTGTGTGTTTTGTATTGCTTACCATCATCGGTTCACTGTTTATTTGTTCCTATTGTGTGCCAAGAATTTGTGCTGTAACATTTCAACGTGAACGTTGTCTCTCTTTGGATATTTTTCTTTCTACCTTTTGACTTCTGAGAAGTAGAACGGCTCAAGAAAGGGAAATAGTGGAAGAGATGGGGGCATGGGAATAAATGAGCAAATGACAACTTATCCTGAACTTGGCAGCACAGACCCAGTATTTTTTCTTACAGTGCAACAGTTGGAGATATTCTTGTTTCTGAAGAAAAATAAAATCCATATACTTGGAAATGATGTATCTTGCATGCTCATTTTAAAGGAAAAATTGGCATTTATCTTAATTTTGCTGAAGTCTCTTTAGTATCCCTTCTGGGCTGTTAATACATTTTTTTTTTTTTTTGAAGACATGTCCTAGATTATGAATTGGCTTGCATGGGGCAGAGGTCTCCCTGAAACCCCTTGTTCATAATAGCCTCAAGAGAGGTGTTGCACAAGTTCTAAACATTCTGGGTTTGAAGCCAAGGGTTTGGTGGCTATGTTGCTTTTGCAGCTGTGGTTTAAATTAGAAACATTCTACCTTCTCAACAGAAAGTTTACTGCAATCCAGATTTTTTAAAGCTTTTTATAGCATGTAATTTCCAGAAGAAGTAGATTGGCTTTAGCTTGTTCGATTCAGAATAAATGAATTACAACAAAATTTAGATTAAAGATAACTGTACCTTTGAGGGTATTTCTATAACAATCTCATTATGAAGATGGAACATACAATGAATTTAAATTTTATGTTGTTACTTTAAGTAAATATCTCCTTCATTCTCCCCTCATGTCTTTGGATATTTTTTAAAATTGTTTTAAAATATTCAGATATTTAAAAATGTATGTAAATCCTGGCCATGTCTGGGAGTAGAACAGCAAAGAGATTATACATAGTTCATCCATGTTTTGGTGTGGTCAAAATGATCCCAAGCCTGCAGAGTATGAGCTTGGAGGTTTAGCCCACTACTAGTCTTAGTGTATACACAAAACATGGGATATATGCACTGTAAGAACCTTTTCCATGTGGGATTCCACACTGTACAGCCTTATAACACACCAGATTTGGGATTCCATTTAAAGCGTGCAAGAAAATTATTTCGCCAGACACCATTCCAAAGAACTCAAATTTTATTGTATCACTGGTATTGATCATCTGCATGGGGAAATTTCCAGATGCTTCATGCTGCGTTCGGATTGTTGTGGCCTTTCCTAATCACTTTTCTATCCAGGTTTTAATTCTTGGAAAGAAAGCTGGAGACACTTTCCGTGTTGACAACGTTGAGTTTGGGATGCAAGGTAACAGTTTGCAAGGACAGATCTTGATGTGGACTGCACATCAGTGGGCACCCAATTGGTGGCCCATTTTATCAATGTGATTGAGTCTGTTACTTCTACCTTATGAATCTGTTTCCTTATCTGCCAAATAATATCACCTGATACTGGGTTTGTTATCAATATCAAACAGAAGAACAAATGTAAAGCAGTTAGAACAGGGCATGACACAGAGTGAAGGCTCAACAACTGTTGGAATTTGTTGATACACGTTAGTAGAAAATGTGTAGGTATTACGGCTTGATTTTCATTTTGGGCAGTCTACATTAGGACTAACATTCCTCTAAAATAAAAGGGTTGAACTAAAAACACCCTCTTATGAGCCCCTTCCAGTTCACTGATTACCTTGGAATAGGATTGATAAATTGACTTACAGCATGAAAAGTTTATATCATCTAGGCTTATGAAGGAACACAGCAGAGTCCCAAATTCCAGAATGTCAGAGGGATGATGGAGTAGGTGAGCAACGGGGATGGAATTTGGAAGGCACAGGTCCCTTTTCTGAAGGGATAAAGTACTAAGCCCTAGGAGCCTGCCTGTCCAGCCTCACTGCGAGTACTAAGCACTAGGAGTGAGACAGCCATATATAACATTGCCAATTCATGTTTGGGTAAGAATTCAGCAAGAAAGAGATACTAGTTTATTAATATGGATCGACTGATTTTTCACTGGATGAATGAATGAATGAGCCCAACCTGCTTCATGAAAATATTTAGTTTTCAGTATCCTTAATATTTTATTTAATTCTATGAAATGAATAATTCTACGTGGCTGAAAATGCTTTCGGTCAAAGTGGAATTGGAAAACCCTTGACTCACACAGTCCTAGGTAGTTGGAAGCCAGTGGTGCAAAATGAGTCATTTGGGAGGATCAGGATATCGAGATGGAAAATGGAGGGCCACTACTTTTATGTCTTTGCTCAAATTTAAGGATAAAGAGAAATGGTTAGCTTTCTAATTGTGTAGGAAAAGGAAAAAACAAGGAACTTTGACCACATCTAAAAATACTTAAAATATGCTCGAATATGAAACACACCTAAATGTTCATGACAGAGAAATTACAAGTCAAGTCTTAGACTGTGTCCCAGCTGTGAACTCTGAATTATCTTGGCAGTGAGTAGACCCAGGGTAGCACTAGGGTACAGGGAAAATGACTAATAGAAACACGAAATATTGTTGGATCTAGAATGCATCTGGCTACCGCCATTGACAATGCGAAATTTCATGTTTCTACAGGATCTTAGACCGGGAAAAACTTATATGATGGTGTAGATGTCTGTGGATCTTTTTCCCTAAAGTACTTCATGAATCAGAAACTCAGAGATTCTCCCTTCTATTGCATCCAGTTCGCTATAAAATTTTGTGTGCTTTTAAGTGTGGGTCTTGATTCCAAAATAATATCCACAACAATTTTAGGTGTTTGTTTTTGCCTTTCAGATTTCAAGCTGGAGATGTTATTTGGTCATAATATGAAAATGCTGTTGATTTTGTTCCTTACAATGATTTGTTCCCATGTCTCTCTGAACAAAGATCCTGGTAAGTTAAAAAAAAAAGGGGGGGGGCAGATTATTTTCCTCAATTTTTGTAAAGGTGTGGATAGTAGCTCAATTTCTTTTTGATGTCAACCTGTTTTCTTTTATAGATCATTTGTTTCTGGACCTTATTCCTTGATTATGATAGAAAGTTATGAGAGCTGTTATTTTGTCCTCAATTTCAACCCCTTTTAGGTCTTTTGGGAGTTTGCTTGAAAATTCTATCTCTTAATATTAGATTCAGGCCTAGGAAATTTGGCATGTCTCTTCCCAGTTCATCTGAGCCAAAACATTGTCTTAGTTAAGTATCCAGATTCTGCTCCAGTTTAAACTGTTTGCTTATTGTAAAGAAAGAGCTCTTGCCCTTTAGAGAAAGTTCCATAGCTGTCTACTGTTTGTCAGTACTCCTTGTCCAGTGGACACGAAGTCAGAATACTGGCGCACCCCTCACTGCCGCTCCTCCTTCTATGTGGTAAGTTCTCCTACAGGCCCCTTCATGTCTGAGGCCACCTCTATTGGCTTTCATGGCTTTGTCAAGGACTCTGACCTTGGAAGCAAGTCAAGACCTTCTGAAGAGAGAAACTCAACTTTGTTCTGTAACTAGCTATCTCACTGCGCATGATAGTCAGCTTTTTAGAGAGAAGCAGTGCTTTTTCCTCACTGTCCCACGTTCAGACATAATGTCAGCCCATATCGGAACCAGAATCTATCTCATGTGCTAGTTGTCCACGTTTCCTTTCTCCACGTGAGGTGTGGGAGTTAATCATGAATAGAAAGGTCACTTTGGGTCACAAGTCATGCCGTCCTGGACAGGGCTCCTCTGACAGTCCTCACTGGGGGGTTCCAGCCTTCTCTTGGAAGACAATGTTAAGTCACCCTCACTTATTTCTTCCCCTCAAGTCACTGCTGGCTCTATGGTCATCAAAGGAGTCTCACACTGGCTGAAATTAGATTCTTCAGAAGATAGGAAAGAATATTATCCTCTGTGCCTTGGTCAGACTGCTATCAAGAGAACACAATCACACGTGGGGTGCCAGCGCTGTTTTCCTAGCAATTATAGACTGGAAGAGGCTGAAGTTATTTTAATTTGATTAGAATTTGTCTTGTAACCACTTCAGTTCCTCAGAAGCCCAGTGAGGAAGGACTGCAGATATTTTCTAGTTGAATCACTCATTTTAAAGATGAGGAACCTGAGGCCCAAGTACGTTGAATAATTTGACAGAGCAGGTGGAGGTAGCGGATGACAAAGTCAGGACTTCTGTTCTTTGTTCCCTTTCACCATATTTTCTTAAATGTACACCATCAGACAGACCTTTCCCTCCCTTCCCCAGATAGGAAATGGATCTTCTACTAATGTGGTGAGAACTCTGAATGCAAACCAGCAGTCAACCAGTCTGAATGCAAACCAGTAAACAACATTTTTGTGCTTAAACCCAGCGATTCCCTATCACAAAAAAATCTAATTCTATATGCCCACCATTGACCCTGGCATTGAGTGAAGCCTTAAAAGTTCAACAAAGTATTATATTCCTATATAAAAATTGTTTTCAGTAGAAACTAACACTATAATCCCTTGCCTAGCTTAGGGCATTCTGGTTTCTATCAAGTTGTACTTATGTAAGAATGAATTGACCAACTATAATGCTCACTCGTATGGTTCATCAAAAAATATTATAAACTTTAAATTTGACACACTTTTGATTTTTTTAAACCATCAATTTAACACTTGGGAATACAAAACTAATATGTACATGTTAATCAGATCACTGTTGCATTACTAAAAGGAATCACAATGAAAGAGTATCATTCAGATTTCTCCATTCTAACAAATTCAAAGCTATGTGATTCTCAATTAAAATTTTTATTCTCTTGATATAAATGGAGATGAAATTCTGAAAGCAGAAAAAAGGGGTGATGAATCAGTCACTAAATCACTAAATGTATAAAAACCCAGGACTTCTTACTTCTCTA
This sequence comes from Nasua narica, assembly GCA_028533885.1. Classification (NCBI taxonomy): domain Eukaryota; kingdom Metazoa; phylum Chordata; class Mammalia; order Carnivora; family Procyonidae; genus Nasua; species Nasua narica. The sequence continues at coordinate 77,522,386 of CM052799.1, forward strand.
AATTTATCTGTTTCTAATTAATTCCATACAAAAGTGATGCTTAATTTGTGATGAGTTTAAATGAAAGGGTATATGAAAAGGGTATATGAAAGGGTATATCTCAAGAAATTTCTTGAGAGAATGTATAATTTTAGGCTATTTCCAGTTCACTAGAAAGGTATTAAAAATACAAATAAGGGAAAGTAAGTTTTTCTACAATGGTTGGCATTAAACAGGGTGGTAATGTCTACAGTTTTTGCTTTGTTTCTGGGTTTGTAGGCCCTGAGTACGCAGACGTGGTGTTTCTGGTGGACAGCTCAGATCACCTGGGAACTAAGTCCTTCCCCTTTGTGAAAGTGTTTATCAACAAAATGGTCAGCAGTCTGCCCATAGAGGCCCACAAGTACCGTGTGGCCCTGGCCCAGTACAGCGACCAGTTCCACAACGAGTTCCAGCTGAGCACCTTCAAGAGCAGGAACCCCATGCTGAACCACCTCAAGAAGAACTTCGGCTTCATGGGCGGCTCGCTGCGGCTTGGCCACGCGCTCCGGGAGGCGCACAAGACCTACTTCTCTGCGCCGGCCGGCGGGAGGGACAAGAAGCAGTTTCCCCCGATTCTGGTGGTCCTGGCTTCCGCGGAGTCCAAGGATGACGTGGAGGAGGCCTCCAAGGCCCTGCGGGACGATGGGGTGAGAATCGTCTCCATGGGGCTACAGGGCGCTTCCGAGGAGCAGGGGAAGGCCATGGCCACGGCTCAGTTTCATTTCAACCTCCGGTCTGTCAGGGACCTTGGCGCATTTTCTCAAAACATGACGCAGATCATCAAGGAAGCCACCCAGTACCAGGATGGAGCGGTCGATGACATTCTTGTGGAAGGTGGGTTTAGGGCACATGCATAGGAATGATGACTAAATGCTCTTGAAAAATCAGTAGGGGGACAGGATTGTAACGATGAACACCCCTTTCCCCAAAAGCCTGGGCTTCTGTTGCTATATAGTTTTATTACTATAAAACTGGTTCATTTAAAAGATAAATTTGTGCCTCCATCAGAAAGGATGAATACCCAACTTTTGTATCAACATGGACGGGACTAGAAGAGATTATGCGGAGTGAAATAAGTCAAGCGGAGATAGTCAATTATCTTACGGTCTCACTTAAGGTGTGGAGCATAAGGAAAAACATGGAGGGCATTGTGAGAATGAAAGAAAGGAGGAATGGGGAGAAATCGGAGGGGGCGATGAACCATGAGAGACTGTGGACTCTGAGCAACAAACTGAAGGTTTATTTTTTTTTCCCCCAAATATGTTTATTTCTTCAGTGTTACAAGATTGTTCATGCACCACACCCAGCGCTCCATGCAATACGTGCCCTTCTCGATACCCACCACCAGGCTCGCCCACCTCCCCACACCCTCCCCTCCAAAACCCTCAGTTTGTTGCTCAGGGTCCACAGTCTCTCATGGTTCCTTGCCCCCTCCGATTTCCCCCCATTCACCCTTCATCTCATAAATTTACCTCTCACAAAGGTAAATTTGTTCTTAAAGAGAGCCTTGCCTGCTAAAACCACATAATGCAATCCCAGAATGCTAGGGCTAGAAACAACTTGAGGTACGCCAGACCCCCGCTTCTGCAAAGAGAAGCTCTCAGGGATCCTTCGAGATGACATGGCCTGGCCCCAGGCCAGGCTGCAGTTTGACATTAGGTAGATCAGGGCCCCGGGCTCCCCAGGCCGTGGTCCGTACAACCCCAGACTGCCTCCCTTCTGCTCTGCTCTGGACAAGCTTCCCTGGGTTCTCTTCCACCTCCAACTTACTGTCCGGGTCTGTCCTCTTGCATTAACAAGAATGACCGGGTGTTTATGAACATCATTCAAGTGAGGGGCAGGAGAGAGCCGGTAAAAAACAATTTGCTCAGCGCACCTGGGTGGCTCAGTGGGTTAAGCTTCTGCCTTCAGCTCAGGTCATGATCTCAGGGTCCTGGGATCGAGCCCCGCATCGGGCTCTCTGCTCAGCAGGGAGCCTGCTTCCTTCTCTCTCTGCCTGTCTCTCTGCCCACTTGTGATCTCTCTCTGTGTCGAATAAAATCTTAAAAAAAAAATAAATAAATTTGCTCAAACCGTACAAGTGTCAGTAAGTAACGTAGGAAACTCACATTATTGCCAGGTAAATTTGTTTGAATGAGACAGTAGAATTGTCTCTTGATAACGGAGAATGCTTTTCTTGTTCTAGGAAAATATGAATCTTCTTACTAACGTCTTTCCCAAATAAAATAATGGAAAGTGCAATCGCCAGTCCATTACCATACCTGAGGAATATCTGGACTCTACCTATTGATTTTAATGATATTTTAATTAGGGTCACAGTAGCAACTGTTCACTGAGCGACTTTTCAGTACTGGGCCCCTTGCTAAGTACGTTACCACATGTACTCTTCATCACAATTGCATGAGATACACGCTGTTTTACAGATAAGGAAATTAAAACTGAGAGCTGAGCTAAGATCCAGGATTTGAATCTAGGGCCTCGTGATCTCAGCTTCATGATCCTTTTGTGCACGATCTTCTTTAAGTGTGTAGCCAGGTTCTGGTGGATGTTCCCCATGCCTTGTAATGCCGAGTGGAGACTAAAGTTGTGCCTGTTTTTCCCTTGTCCCCACAGTGTGCCAAGGTCCGTCCGTGGCTGACGTGGTGTTCCTGCTGGATGTGTCCGTCAATGGCAGCCAGGAGAACTTTGACTACCTCCAGGAATTCCTGGAAGAGAGTGTATCTGCTCTGGACATAAAGGAGAACTGCATGAGGGTCAGTCTGGTGACGTACAGCAACGAGACGAAGGTGATAAATTCACTCAGCCGGGGAGTCAATAAGTCCGAGGTTCTCCAGAACATACAGAACCTCTCCCCCCGGGCTGGGAAGGCTTACGCTGGAGCTGCCATCAGAAAGATCCGGAAGGAAGTGTTCAGCGCACGCAACGGCAGTCGGAAGAATCAGGGGGTGCCCCAGATCGCCGTGCTGGTGACCCACAGACCCTCCGAGGATAATGTGACCAAGGCGGCCGTTAACCTCCGGCGCGAGGGCGTGACCATCTTCACCATGGGCATCGAGGGGGCCAGCGACAGCCAGCTGGAAAAGATCGCCTCTCACCCCGCCGAGCAGCACGTGTCCAAACTGAAAACCTTCTCCGACCTGGCCGCTCACAACCAGACATTCCTAAAGAAGCTGCGGAACCAGATAATGCACACCGTCTCTGTTTTTTCAGAACGCACTGAAACTCTCAAATCCGGTAAAGTCCTTAGCTGAGAGAAGGATGATTCAGAGCCTTTTTCTTTTCTCCCGTCTCTCAGGTATCCTAAGTAGAGGAGGGGTTGGCAGGGCGTGCTGTGGGTAGGGAGAATAAGTCCCTGATTCCTTACTTTCGCTTGCTCATACTTGCTCCTAGGACCTGCAAATTGGGGGGAGAAGGGAAGCCATTGAGGTGCTGGAAGGGGGAGGACGGGTTCCCTTTTTACTTGGTCTTTTGTGCGGCTTTAATAGGATTCTCCATGACTTCTAAAAATCCCAGAACGCCTTCCTTCGTTATTCTACTGCCTTTTGCTTTTCCCCTTTGCCTCTTGGGGTCCCCTGTTCTTTCCTTTAGTTTTTTTCTTTTTGAACTTTTCTCTCCTTTTCTCCCACCATCCTCAAATTCCAACTTGGAGAAGAAACCGGAAGCATGATTTGGTTTGAGGACAGAGTGGTTTGTTGTGAAGAGCTATTCTGCTATCTGCGAGTTTGGAGAGATGGAGAGTGATGCACTTTAAATATTTCATATATACACGTGCATGCTATATAATTTCTGGGTGCCTATATGTGTGCGCATCAGCAAATAGTTCCAGCCTGTTTACTGTAAGTCCTTGTTCTATGCAAATAAGGCCACTGACAATACCCCTGGGTTTGTGGATTGGCTAGGAGTAGATGAGTAAATAGTTCAGGGTTTCAAAAAAGGAAGCTCCTCGGTCCCCAAAATCCTGTTAAATACCTTCCGTTTCCCAGCACAGCACTTGCCTGCTTGTTAAGCAGTTATTCACTAATGAGGAAAGTGACTTGTAAAAATCATCTTCAAGTTTTCTTTCTTTTATCGTATCCAGATTTGCTCTGATTCATGGTAGAGAACTCTCCAAATAGTCTTAAACTGTCCAAAGCAATTCATTTGGCCCCAGTAATGGTAAGATTTCTCTACATTAGGCTCTCAGGGTCTTTTACGCCTAGGAGCTATTTTCCATTTTTCTGTCTGAAGATGCTTGCATTGTTCTACTTCCCATCTATTCCCATTCCTTCTTCACACTTGCCTCAGGGCCACAGCCAACTTTCTGGTTCCATTTTAGGTTGTGTGGATACCGAAGAAGCAGATATTTATCTGCTCATCGATGGCTCTGGAAGCACCCAGGCCACAGACTTCCACGAAATGAAGACCTTCCTGTCCGAGGTGGTAGGGATGTTCAACATCGCTCCCCAAAAGGTGCGGGTTGGGGCCGTCCAGTATGCTGACAGCTGGGACTTGGAATTTGAGATCAATAAATACACTAACAAGCACGACTTGGGAAAGGCCATCGAGAACATCCGGCAGATGGGTGGGAACACAAACACAGGTGCAGCCCTGAATTTCACCCTGGGGCTCTTGCAAAAAGCGAAGAAGCAGCGGGGAAACCGAGTGCCCTGTCATCTTGTTGTCCTGACAAATGGCATGTCCAAGGATAGCGTGTTGGAGCCTGCGAACAGACTGCGAGAAGAGCTCATCCGCGTTTATGCCATTGGGGTCAAGGAGGCCAACCAAACACAGCTTCGAGAAATCGCAGGCGAAGAAAAGAGGGTATACTACGTGCATGACTTCGATGCTTTGAAGGACATAAGAAACCAAGTTGTTCAAGAAATCTGTGCTGAAGAAGGTAGGGGACATAGTGACTTCACCTTTTGACTTCCGCTCCTAAATTACCTTCCTGCAGTATGACATCCCAGCCTTAGAGAAACAGCATAAATTTCCAAGTCAGGATTTGCTGACTTGTGTAGCTATGTTTGTTCTTCAGAGTTCTTCAGACTAAGAACCCATTATAGTGTTCTAATTAACATCTGAAGCATAAGAAAGATGTTTGGAGGCATTCTCCCTAATAAATATTAATTAGTCTCTTCCCACAAATCCCAGCTGGGATAGACCTATAATTAGACACCATAAATGATTTCTGATAATAAAACTTCTGTGAAACCTTTTACAACTGTATCAGTAGTCTTCAACCAGGGGCGATTATTGCTCCCCTGGGAGATACTTGCAATGTCTAGAGAAATTTTTGGTTGTCATAAGTGAATGGCATAGTTATGAATGACGATGATGACATAGTTATGAATGACCATAGATGCTCCTGGCATCTAATAGGTAGAAGTCAAGATACTGCTAAGTGTCCATGCATTATAGGGAACTGTAGGATTGCCCTCCACAATAAAAATGATCCAGCCTGAATTGTCAATAGCGCTCAAGATATCCTCAATTATATGTTAATAACAAATAGAGTAATCTTTCATTGCCTTCAGTGCTTTATTTACTTGCTAGCAATCCTTACCAAGCTCACACTTCTATATAGAATTCTTTTGTCTTTGGGGTTTTCTTGTTTACCCCTAATCTCTCTACTTGAATCCACCTTGAATAAGCGTCTTGCCTTCTCCCCTACAGCCTGCAAAGAGATGAAAGCAGACATCATGTTTCTGGTGGACAGTTCTGGAAGTATAGGACTTGAAAACTTTATCAAAATGAAAACGTTTATGAAAAACCTGGTGAGCAAATCTCAGATTGGGGCAGATCGGGTACAAATCGGCGTAGTCCAATTCAGTGACGTCAATAAGGAGGAATTTCAGCTCAACAGATATATGTCCCAAAATGAAATTTCAGACGCAATAGACCGGATGGCTCACATTGGAGAAACGACCTTGACCGGTAGTGCCCTGACCTTTGTGTCTCAATATTTCAGCCCTGCCAAGGGGGCCCGGCCCAATGTCAGGAGGTTTCTCATCCTCATCACTGACGGTGAAGCTCAGGACATAGTCAAGGACCCAGCGGTAGCACTTCGACAAGAAGGCATAATTATCTACTCCGTGGGGGTGTTTGGTTCCAATGTCACCCAGCTTGAGGAAATCAGCGGGAGGCCCGAGATGGTTTTTTATGTTGAGAATTTTGATATTCTGCAGCACATTGAAGACGATCTTGTTTTTGGAATATGCAGCCCCCGGGAAGGTAGGTGTGGCCGTATGCACTTGTGGGATTATCCAAACATGTCCACGTTAGCCATGATGTTTGGAATTAACTAGGCTACTATTTGAACATTGCAAACTTTGTGTTTAGTTGAAATGTTCATCCTAGTGGGTTTTGACCTACATATAAAAAATACACCTCTCCTCAACGGAACTGTCAAATTAATACAGAACAGTTTTGGTCCACCTAGATTGTTTCCCATTTGTAGACAGAGCACTAAAGTCGTATCTTAGGTCTGGTTCCCTGGAGGCAGAAGCTGAGTCAGACATTCTTGTGGAAGTGACTTACTGAAGAGGCGTTTTCAGAAGCAGAGTTAAGGAATGCAGGATGGGGGACATATAGGAGCTAAGCAAGGAGGTGGTCTCAGCTAGAGTATAACTTCAGGGGAACCCTGGAGCATGAATTATATCAGAGTCAGCCCACCTGGAGGCAAGGGGCCAGGCTTCTATGACCTGTGTCCTTGGGCTCCGCGTGAGGCGGGCAGTACAGGGGCATAACCTCGTGGGCAAGGTGGCTCCCCTTTGACCTGACGTCCAGTGCAGACATTGGTTTTACAATGTTTGAAAACGAATACTTTTATAAACTGAGGTAATGTTGGTATAAACACTGATATTAAATCCTATCAAAGAGGAGTATAGTATGAGAACTTGGGAACATGGATGCCTCAAAGGAAATAAATAGTATGGTCCCCATCCTCCTTCCATGAAACCGCTGAGTCATGCAAGTGATGACACAAGCTCAGCAAATGTAAGGGGTTGATTTGCACTGTGATCCATGGGGCCTGATGACAGAGGCATTCTGAAAAATCTCTATGAAGAACATGGATCTTAGAGTTTTGAGGAAAGAGAGGAACCGTGTTTTTCAAGGAACAGTTGTGTTCAATTTTCACTGGAAGGTTTGGTGATTGTAGTCTGTGCTCTATAGAAAATATACCTGGGTTGTATTTCCCGATAACTCTACCCGGAACAGATCTGAACTCTTTGACGTGTGCCAACACTGAGAAATTTACCCTCCGGCCCCCACATGCAGTCCCTTGGGTAATCTAGGCAGGCTTCTCAGGGGCAGCTAAAAGCCAAAGATGTGTCTTCCTTTGTAGAACCAGCCTTCTCTTTTTTTTAATGTTCAGTTAGCCACAGTATAGTACACGATTAGTCCTTGATGCAGTGTTCAACGATTCATCCATGAAGTATAACATCCAGTGCTCAGCACAGTGCATGCCCTCCTCAATACCCATCCCCGGCCTTTCTTGAGCATTTGGTTTATGGCTATGTACAACGTGGCCTCTGGTCAGTGGGGTAAGTTCATTGGTTCTAGAGTTTTTAACAGCCCTGCCACGTAGCAAGCGGGTGGCTGGCAGAGGAAGGAAATAGGGTGAGCCTCCAGGGAGGGTGGCTACTCTATTACCATTCCATTTCTCCAGAACTGGTGAGTTAACATTTGGAACATACCTTTCCAAGGCCTGTAGAGGGATTGTGCTTCATATGGACTAAATCATTAACCAACTGACATTCCACTTCTCCAGAATGAATGAGTTGGAATTTGGAACTCTGCGCCTTTCAATAGAATATGTTACACACACATGAACTAAATATTAATGGGGTCTCTCCGGCTTTAATTTTCCATGCTATTGACCCAAAGTGTGAAAAGTTAAGAGGCACGTCATGCTAGGACCACTGAGTTAGGCCAAGTGTGAACTGGGCTTATTTCTAGGATGAGACCCAACAAAGAAAACAGATAATGTTCAGGAAAGTTAAAAAGGGAGAACATGTAACCTTGAAGAATGGGCTATCATAAAACTGTGAAAAAAATATACAGTGTTGCCAAATTCACTTTCATGTGGTCATTTCCCGAAGGCTTATCTTAAGAATAAAATCTTGTCCCTGGCCTTTAAAAAAAAAAAAAAAAAATTGTATAAATGAAAGCACATGTCGAAGAAGCTATTTATACAGGAGAATTTCTACAGAATTGTTTTTTTCCTTTTTAGTCCAAAGCATTTGAAGTGTTTATTGCTATGATCCTGTGACTATTGCCCGCCCCCCCATTTCTTCTACAGTGTGCTTCATGTCTGCCTTGTCCTAAGGTTTACCTTACTATTTCTACATACTGGCAGCATGAACGTGTGTGCATTGTCCAGTTACCAGGACATTCTAATGTACAGCTTGATCCCATGCAGAGGACACCTTGGCAGTTAAAAAAAACAGATGTGGGGAGAGGAGTTTCCCATGATCTCCAAAACTAATCTTGTGTGGTTTTCCTTTTTCCTCCTCTTTTAGAATGCAAGCGGATTGAAGTTTTGGATGTTGTGTTTGTAATTGACAGCTCCGGAAGCATTGACCATGATGAATATAATATCATGAAAGACTTTATGGTCAACTTGGTGAAAAAAGCTGATGTTGGCAAGAATCAGGTCCAGTTTGGGGCTCTCAAGTATGCTGATGACCCAGAGGTGCTGTTTTATCTGGGTGACCATGGCACAAAATGGGAAGTGATTTCGGTGCTCCAGAAAGACCAGCCCATGGGGGGCAACACTTACACCGCCGAGGCCTTAGGCTTCTCAGACCACATGTTCACTGAAGCCCGGGGCAGCCGTCTGCAGAAAGGGGTCCCCCAAGTCCTCATTGTGATCACCGATGGGGAGTCCCATGACGCAGATAAGCTCAACGCCACAGCCAAGGCCTTGAGGGACAAAGGCATTCTTGTCCTGGCCGTGGGGATTGCTGGTGCCAATCCTGTGGAGCTGCTGGCCATGGCAGGATCGAGGGACAAGTACTTCTTTGTGGAGACGTTTGGAGGCCTGAAGGGGATATTTTCAGATGTGTCAGCCAGTGTATGTGACTCTTCAAAAGTAGGTAAGGTTTGTCCATTAAATTTTGCTTAATTATCAGCACAGGCCCAAGTGAGGGAGAAAGCAAAACAATAGGCCTTCAGAGCAAGTTCTCCAGAGAGGAGAGGAGGAGTGCCCGTGGTCCTAGAACTTCCCGTTGTTCTCAGGGTCAGAAGGATCTCAAGGACATTTCATTTGGCCTCCTCCCCAAACAGGAATACCTCCTACAGCTTTCCTGCTTGTTGCCTAAACTCTTCTAATAATGGGGGATTCATTATTTTTTTGAGCAGGCTTTGTTTCTCAGAACACAAAGTTGTTTACCCATCCTTTCCACCCACTAGTTCTTCCTCTGCTTTTCACTTGAGAAATCCAATTCCAGTTCTTCCTAAGAACCAGCAGTCATTGCCTGACGTCTTTTCTCCTTCCGGCTGGAAGATCCCAGTTCCTTCGCCTATTAACAGCAGAAGCTTGTTTAAAACATGGAGCCCAATACTAAACACACTATTCCAGACTCCGATATTTCTAGAGCAGAGCACAGTGGACTTCCTTTGCCCCCTGTTTTTGGTTCAGCGGCTGGAGATTACATTGCCACATTTATGTATATATGTGGTCATTCATTTATTCAGCTGCCACTCTATACCTTTATTTTAAAGGGACCCTGGGGTCTCTGAAAAAAAATTCCTGGGGCATCTGGGTTGCTCAGTAAGTGTCTTCCTTCGGCTCGGGTCATGATCCCAGGGTCCTGGGATCGAGCCCCGAATCCGGCTCTCTGCTCAGCAGGGAGCGTGCTTCTGCCTCTGCCTGCTGCTCTGCCTGCTTGTGCTCTTTCTCTGTCAAATAAATAAATAAATAAAATCTTTTTTTTTTTAATTCCTTAGTATTTTTTATTTAGGTGTGTTTTACTAAAAATACTAAGTGTTATTAGATAAATTGCTATTAATCCAGGTTTCCAATATCTTGGGTATAGTTCCTTTTAAAAATTATTTAACTTTCCTGGATTTCCTATGCCTTGCCTCCTTAGACGACAGCTCCTACCTTTTTCTTTCATAAAACTAATGAATTCTGTCTGGGTCTTACTGAAAACTGGAACAACTCTTAGCTTCTCTTGGCCAGTGCCTAAAATCCGATCTGTCCTTTTAAGCCTACTGTAGAAGCTTACCTTGAATTTTTGTATTAAAAGGTTTCCCTTGGATGTGCTTTGAAAAACAAAAAATAAAAAACAAAAACCTGCTTTATTTCCATTATTTGAAACTGGAACAGGAATTTAATGAGTTAACTGGTTCCTAAAGGATCTACTTACCATATTTCTCTCTAATCTCTTCCTTGCTTATCTTGACTGCAGGAATCTCGGATACCTTTAATCTTGGGCTAAAAAGAATTAATTAAGTTAAGTCATCGGTGAGATCTCTGGGGGAATTCAAGGAAATGATAATGTTCACCAGAAGGCTAAGGAACACACATGAGCATCTGCCAAGCATAACTCATTCATTGGCAGTGGTCTTTCATATTCTTTTTGTTTTGTATTTGTTGTATTTAATACAAAGGAAACATCTCTAAACTATAATTCATTGCCAAAAAATATTTTTATTAAGTACATATTTCTGCCTATGTACACCAGAAAGGGAGCTGAAAAAGAGGAAAACAGACAAGATATAGGATGGAAGGCATGATTTGAAAACCTCAGTTAGCCCTAATAATAATCAGAAAAGTATTGATGGGCTCACCTAGCCAGGGAGGCCAAGTGAATCATACAGACCATCTGTCTTTTTGTTTGAGTCCCTAAGTGGATGTGTGCTATTTTGTTTTCTCTTGCTATGCTACTGCTAGCACTGGGCTTTCTGGAAGAGTTAAGGCTACATTGCAAGTAAGAATGAGTTTACTGTGTGCCACCCCGATTTCTCTGGCATCTTGGAAAAGAATATGGTGTAAGACTGAATGGAAATCCCAAGAAGGGCATAAAGGGATATGTACGTTGTGCCTTTATGAACTGATTGTTCTTATTTCCTCTCCATTAATGTGACTACTGGATGGCCTAGGATAAGAAGCAGTCTTCGGAACTATTGTTTCTATATAGCTACAAACACACGATCTGTACTTGCCAGGCTAAAGAGAAAATAATCCGATTTTTAATATCCTTTCTCCCTTTTCTCTTCTTTTTAGATTGTGAAATTGAAAAAGTAGATCTTGTGTTCCTCATGGATGGTTCAAATAGCATTCATCCCGATGACTTCAAGAAGATGAAGGAATTCTTGGCATCTGTCGTTCAAGACTTTGATGTCAGTGTCAACAGAGTACGTATAGGTGCTGCTCAGTTCAGCCACACCTATCGGCCAGAATTTCCACTGGGAAATTTCATAGGCAAAAAGGAGATATCGTTTCAGATTGAAAACATCCAGCAGATCTTTGGATACACGCACATTGGCGCTGCACTCCGGCAGGTGGGACATTACTTCCGGCCAGACATGGGCAGCCGGATAAATGCAGGTACCCCGCAGGTGTTGCTGGTCCTCACGGATGGCCAGTCTCAAGATGAGGTGGCCCAGGCTGCTGAAGACCTCAGACACAGAGGCATTGACATTTACTCTGTGGGCATTGGAGATGTGGATGACCAACAGCTCATTCAAATCACGGGGACTGCAGATAAAAAACTGACGGTCCATAACTTTGACGAACTGACAAAGGTCAAGAAGAGGATAGTTCGCAACATCTGTACCTCGGGGGGTGAGAGCAGTAAGTATTTAATGTGTCCTTCATATTTTTTCCTTCCCTGTCTTTGGCGACATTTTCCTCCAGCTCTGTTTACATCCCCAAGGGCTGATAGGAGAATTTAATTCTGTGCCTCTGGATTTCAGATTGAACTTTTCAGTCATCAAGTATTTTTTTTGTGACTCGTGGATTGAAAAACAGGACATCTGAGAGCCTTTTGTCTCACACACCACCCCCTTACCCTCACCCCCCAGAGTGCACACCCCCTTTGCAAATGGGAATGCCATGGCATGAGGAAAAGGCCACTGTTTACAATCTCATTGGTTTCGGAGGTTGGAGACCATGTCTCAATGAAGTAAACTCTTTGACAGGTTTTGGTTGCTTGGCAAAAGGACCTTCATTCTGCTAAGGTACAGGTGTATAGAGAATGGACAATATTCAGATTTTTATTGTGAAACTTTTTGCTGTGGAAGTTAGTAAATACCTTTTTAAAAGTTAGTCTGTTTTGACATTTTCCAACAGATGGAAGGAAAGATCTTGAAAGAAGGATGATTTTTTTTTTCTATTTTTGTAGATGTGCCCAATGGGTTGTCTATGGTTCTGTGTAACTATCTATGGTAAATAGAAACTCTAGATTTTCACCAGGAAAAGGAAAGCTATCTGGTTGCTAGGAGACAGCTCTGGAGACAGACAGCCTGGCTACCAATCCTTGTTTGATGGCCATTTTTCCTTGGACGTGTTGCTTAACTTCTCTAAGTTTAATTTTTTCATCTATAAAATGTGAGCAATAGCAGCACCTAGTTCAAAAGATCATTGTCGAGATTAAATGAGAAAATGCGTATTTAATCTTTATAATTACATCCCAGATGTCATGCTTACTCAACATAAAGTCACTTCATTTTTGTCTACCACTGATCCATTAAATTTATTCATGGAGGCCAGCTCTTCCTTTGCCCCTAGTTACTTTCAGGAAATAAGTGAGCCTTTTCTTAGTGATTAGTATGTCATCAAAGGGTAACCATTAAAATTTAAAACTTCATTCAAGGTAATTCCACTTTCCCAGCCTCCCACAGCCTCCTCACCAGCCATGACAAAGGAGGCCACACCACACATGGTTGGCATTTTACCCACTGTTGCCCACCTGTCACTTCTACCCCCTTCTCCCAGGCCCTGCTCTCTGCTGAGCCATTGTTTCTGGCCTCTCCAGAATGGTTTGGGGATGGGAGAAGAGCTAAAGAAGCACAGAAAAGTCCTTACTTGATGATTCTTGTCAAGAGTTGGTTTTCTGTGACAATAGCCTGTATCTAAATCTGGTCCATTCATGGTTCTTCCAAAGACTTTCCCTCCTGCCCTCCACCACCTTTACCCCCACCATTAACACATTTGTCAGGGGATCGCTCAACCCTAGTTCCTCTGAGAAAGGTAAACATGTCTCTATTTCAGATGTTCCCTTATGCCTTATGCCTTCCTCAGCCTCTGGGCATTTGGTGATGCCTTCGGCTTTATTCTGCTGCCATCTGTTTGGCCCCCCAGTTAGCCTTCTTGGACAGGAGGTCTAAGAAGTCCACAATGGCTGTTTCTTTCATGCGGGCATATCAGCTCCATGGGAAACAATTACATATCAGTTGCCCCAGTTTCTTTCATGCGGGCATATCAGCTCCATGGGAAACAATTACATATCAGTTGCCCCAGTAAATACAAGTTATAGCCCCTTGATGTGGTCACCTCTCCTTTGCAGAAGAGCAGTGTACCATCCTGTGACACATTCTTTGGGATTTGTAGGCTTGTCTTATCTCTGAGTTCTCTCTTAAAGCTTCTCTTACCTGACTTAAAGAGGAAATTACCTCCTTTCCTTCTATGTGTGTGTATGTGTGCAGGTGAGACTCCTCCCAACACATCAACCGTTTTCTCCCTCAAAAAAACACTCTTCTGAACTCTAGGTTTAAACCCTTTATAAGACCCGATGTACAAACTAAAGGTTAAGAGTACTGTCTTGATTAGGAACTACTGTCTTCATAAATCCTGCTTAATGATAACGCCATACTTTGGAATGTCCGGTGACTTCTGCCAAACCTTCCACATTAATTTCCTGTTTCACATGAAATACCCATTTCCAATTATCAGGCAGAAAATTATCTGGGAACCATCTAGTCTCTTCTTGAGACAGTGAAAGAAAACCATGTGGAAAGTGAAAGCCAGGAGTATGCACTCCCACATAGTAAGTTATCTTTAAAGGAAATAGTCATGAATGTAAAAATAAAAGTACTCCGTATTAAGATAAACTTGAAGTTATTACTGAAGCAAACAAGAATGTGAGGCCTTTGTAGCCGAGCTGCGGGCTGAGGACTGAAGAGGCTGGAATGAACACTGAGAAAGCTCCAAAGGCATGTGCAGATATAGAAAATACCAGTTCTTCTTGAACTACAACCCCCTCCCACCCCCGAGTCCAGGAAATCCGACAATAGTTGGGCATGACTCAAAGCAAGTCAGACTCAGAGCCTAAACGTTTAGCTTTGCTTCATATTAAAATAAGCATAAGTTTGAAGAAGTCACTATCCTTTCTTCTCCATTTGTGAAGTTAAATCACCTGTTTTTCTGACTGTACTATGATTCAGTGTTTTGAAAGGACAGTCAGCTGCATAGAGGTGAGGGAAGTGACTAAGAATCAGTGTATCCTGAGCATCTACGAGGGGGGTTGAGCATGGTGTTCTAAGCATTTCAAATGCATCATCTGATTAAATTTTCTCAAAACCCCATGTGGTTTATATTTCTATTCCTACTTATAATGAGGAAACTAGGGTTCAAAGGAATATTGGTAACCTGGCCCATATCCTATAGGAAGTACCAGATAACAAATTTTGCAACCTAGAGCTGTCTGACTCCAACCGATTTTTTGGTTGTTTAATTAAGCTGCCTATTTTCTTGAAACAGTTGTTGTCTAGATTATCTGATGCTGACATTATAAAGGACTAGTGTCTAAGTGTTGTGCTTCACTAATTAATAGCTGAACTTACGACCTCATAAGTTTGTGTCTTGAAATTGTTCCCACAAGCTGCTGCCCACTAAGGAAACCACTTGCTGCTGAGTTATGACTTCTGTCACTACAATCTAGTAGACAAACTTGTAACCTGCCTATCAACACTAGGCACCCAGGAATTGGTAAAATAAGGTTAAGATAGTTCATCATATGAACTCCAGACAAGCCTGGATCTGATATCCCAAGTGTGGGATCCACAATACTAACCGAGACCTTCGGCAAGCTGTTCCAAGACACAGCTTCCTCTTCTGCAAAATGAATATTAGGAGAGCTTCTACTTAGCTGTTTTGTAAGGACATGTGAGGTAATGAATGGGAAGTGCATGGTAAATATGCGGAGACTATTAATACCTACCATAGAGTGTTGCAGAGGGTATCTCGAAATGATATTATAAATATACAAATACTTGGAGTCATGGGGTTCACAGAAGGACAGTTTACCAAGAGTCCCCTGGTTTAGGAGATTTAATATTTTTGCAGCAGTTCAGAGCTATATTCAAATTTAATGTCTTACAACAAATTCTCTTAAGCAACTAAACTCCAATGTCTGTTCTCTTACCTTCATTCATGTTTATTTTCCTTATTTTTCGATGAGCCTGGCTATTCTGGCCACCTAGCAGAGATTATCAGGCAGTGTTCAGGATATAGAAATGCTGCCTTTTTCATTGAGCCATGACTAGGTAGCAAGAGAATCAATTGTACCTCTAATCATTTGCATCATCATGGATAGGTGTATCAAAAAGGAGAGTTAAGTGAGAGTCAGTCTGGGGGAGGATTTGATTCAAGGAATGTGAGAAATATAATGACAAAAATAGATGGTCATTCCCAAATTTCCTTGACCGGGATCTCTTAGGTTTCTGTCTTAATTGGGTTCTCTAGAAAATGGAGCTCAAAACGAAGCTTATATGCTAATACTTTCGGTGCTAATACTTTGAAAGTGCAATCACAGGGAAGCAGAGTGAGTGTAAGGGAAGTGATACAGAAAAGGAGAAAAAAATACATACAAGATGGCATATTACTAAGCTTGCTACAGCTTCTTAAGAAAGCAAAATTGGTGTGTCAGTCAGGTAGAATAAGGAAGTGTGTGCAGCCACCACTTAGATGGGTTCTTCAGGAGGAATAAAGAAGAGGATCTATCTGCCAGTTTCCTCTCAGCTACTGACTCTCATTGATGAGAGTGTACCCTCATGGAGAGTTAATTCTCCCACCCTCCTGGGTTATATTATCAGCCCTTTGGGGAAACCAGACATGGGATCCACAGTGAATTATATCTGTGCCTGGAAGGAGCCAGCTTTCCCATGAATTCAGTTGGGTTGGATGTGGGAACCAGAGTCATCATGGCCCTCCTGCCCTGGGGAGATGAGTCCATGACAGAGCTTGGTTGCCTCCCCATACCCCCACCCTGCACACTTTTAGGAGACCAGATATTGGTGGCAGTTAAGCCTATCCAATGGATAAATGTCCAAGTCCTGAACTGGATGGGGAGGAGGTAGCAAATCTGGGAAATACATAAACCAGGTCTCTTACCCTATTTTCTAGATCATTCTTTTATCATCTAAGAACTTCCTTCTTTCAAAGGCCCCAAACAAATTTCTCTGTTATCCCAACCAATAAGTGCCAATAGTACAACTTTACCCTTAAAAGTATTTAAGAATTGTTTTCTAATCTTACTGATATATCCTACCTTCTTGAGAGTATTTAATACCAAGAATCTGCCATCATCAACTCTGATTATGGACTTTATAAGTCCGATAATTAAAATCCACTTTTAGGTCAGGGAACTTTCAGACTACCTGTTTAGTTCAATCCATTCTTTTGTTGTTGTTTTTTTATTTATAAAATTATAGATTTTAATTTAAATTGCATTAATTTATAATACATATTCTATATTAAAACATGTTAATTATATAATAAATTTATATTATAATTTATATTCATATTATATTTTATTATATGATATTTATTATATTTACATACTATTTATATTGAATAATATATTTATATTATATTTATATTATGTTTTTATATATTATATATTATATACATTTATATATTTATATTATATAATATGTAATATATTTATATAAATTATATAACTTATATTTAAATTATACAATTACAGATTATAAAAATATCTCATTTTTACGATCAGAAAAATTAATGCCTAGAAAGGTTAAGAGACTTGTGAAAAGTTATCTAGCAGTAGCAGCGTCTTGACCATGACTAAAATTAAACATGGGGCCTTCCCCCTCAAAGACCTCCCCCCACTCAGACTTCCACACTGTGGTTTGTGAGGACAAATCTAATGCTCAAAACACTAGTTTGGCTTCTCCTTGTTTTCACCCTCCACAGCAGTGCTGTGGATTCCCTTCTCAATTTGCCCTGCGTTTATCGCCACTTTTCAATTTGCCCATCCTGCTATCCTAGGTTAATCCTTCGTTATTTCTCTTTGGAAATCCAGTGTTCCCTTCTTCCTCACTCACTTCCAAAACCATCCCTGCCTCTCATTAGCTCTGAAGGGCTCTCGGTAGAGTGGTAAGACCCTTCCATGAGAGCCCACTTGATTAATGTGGCCTAGTCTAATTATACTTAGACGTGTGGCTGCCAACTCTGGATTTGTTCCTCAAATTCATTCCTTTGATCACATGATTACGGAATCATTTGTCAATTTCAATTAGTTAAATAAACACAATGAATTTATTTACTAACCTCGACAAAAAGTTAAAACGCTAAGTTTTTAGAGGGAACAGTTCCCAGGATCACTCAGTGATATTTTGGCATTTCTGCCAATGTTCATTTTTCAAAAGAGACTGTTTTCCTTGAAGGCCGTGACCTCGTTTGGTTACTGGTTTTCTCTTGAAGGGCTAAACCCATGTTTATCCCAGAGTGAAACTTTCAGTCTCAAGATCGAAATGATAAGATATTGATTCAAGAGGAACCTTTGGTAACCAAGAGGTACCTTTGGAAAGGATATATTGCGATGCTTCCTTCTGCCTAATTGCTTTCTCCTCATCTCAAATATCGGAGAAGGAATTTTTCTAAGAAGGTACCTATGGCAAAATAAGAAAAGCTAAAGAAAACCTACCTTTCAGATGTTTTGATAACATTGATTTATCTCAAATGTCATGGTGAAAATTGATTATCAGATAAGGATTTATTTTTCCTCACCCAACTCTTTTCTCCTTAAACATGAATCAGGGTACAAAGGAATGGGGGAAAAAATGAATCAAATTACTGGCCCTTATTTTAAAATTTGAAAGTGACATTTTGATTTCACAGACTTGACTTACAACTGCCAGTGTGTCTGGAGATAGCATAGGTGAGCATTTGTCCCCACGACAGCTATCTGAAAAACTGCTTATCTGCACAAAGCAAACTAAAAATACATATTTTTCTACCCCCACCTTTTTTTTCTCTCTTTCTTTTTTTTTAACCAAGCAAGCCGGTTACATTTGCTGGATTTGCTGGATTTGTATCCAACTGAATTTGCTAGAAAAATTTGAAGTTTTTAGCCAACCTAAGAATTCTGGAAAGAATGCATGTGAATTATTTTATCCTTCCCTGGTTATCTCCCTTTTAGGAGGCTCAGCTTAAATTATCAAGCCCCTTCTAGTTCCTCCAATACTTAACATGTCCTTGGCTTTAATAAGGATAAAAGCAAAGCACTCTAAATGCAAAACCTCTGTAGGTATTTCTCGAATCTCCAAATGGCAATGGCTTCCACTTCCTGAGTGCCTGAGCTCTGAAAGCAATGCCATCTCTGACATAAACTAAGCAAGGTCCCAAAAGATCTCTTGAAGTTTTTCTTTTTTCCTTTTTCTTTTCTGAGTGGATGTTAGAAGACAAAGAATCAGATTGTTTTTAGAGAGAGAAATTATCATAGTCATTCCTTTAGACAAGTCCTTTGTGATTTATTTTTCTAAGTGACTATTCAAATATTTTCGTATTTCCCTTATAATTTAATGTTTGTCATGTGACCTCGGTAAGTAGCGTGATGTGAATTTCCTATTTCAGACTATTAACATTTCCACATATAACTTTAGATACTTAAGTGATTTTGCATGACTTTTTCAGTGGCCACAATGAAGTCTTTCAGAACTTTGTTACAAAATCATCTAGATTTTATACCAGCTTAAAAAAATATTCTATACTTAGAGTGATTCTAATCCTCTTCCTTTATTCAGTCATTTTCTTCCTTGTTTTCCAGCTTTATAACTGGAATCAAAATAAGAACTTCAAATACATTGATTCAGATATGGCAACAAACCAAATAAAGGTATTTGTTGATCTAGTAAGATGTTTTCCCTTGAACCCTAGATTGTTTTGTGGACGTTGTGGTGGGATTTGACATCTCAACTCATGAGAATGGCCAGACTTTGCTTGAAGGTCAGTCTTGGATAGAAACCTACCTTCAAGACCTCTTACGTACCATCAGCTCCCTCAATGGGGTAAGCTGTGAGGTGGGCACAGAGACTCAAGTTAGCGTGGCTTTTCAAGTGACCAATGCTCTGGAAAAATATTCGCCCAAGTTTGAGATCTATAGTGAAAACATACTGAACAGCCTGAAGGATGTAACCGTAAAAGGACCATCTCTTCTCAACGCAAATCTCTTGAGTTCTCTGTGGGATGCATTTCAAAATAAATCAGCTGCTCGAGGAAAGGTAAGTTGGTTTTACTTTATCTGCTGGTCACTGGTTGTGGTGGCATCCTTTTTACTTAATTTTCTTTTTGAATACTTTCCTAGGTGGTTCTCTTATTTTCAGATGGATTGGATGATGACACTGAAAAGCTCGAACAAAAATCTGATGAACTTAGAAAAGAAGGTATTGAGCATGGGGAAGAGTGGGAAAGGAGTGTTTACGGAGTTGATAACCTCAGAACTCAGTTCTGGCTCTTAAGTTTTCAAGCACTCAAATAACCTTGAATTTGTCAACCAATATGCACTTGGGAGAGCAAATGAATTCTCAGAACGTTCTGGCACCTACTTTTTTCTTCATACACTACGGATGTGAAACAGCACTGAATAGAATGTCCTACCCTTTCTCTTATATCACTGTGCATCTTCTTCCTAAGCTTTCCTGGAGAATGGTCCTGTCTCCCTCGGCCCACATTATCTAATATTGCTACTTCTTTAGCGTCGGCAGAAGTGAACAGTGTATTTCTCCTAGACCGAGGAATAGAAATAGATTATTTATTCTTTTGACACTGTTAAAGTTTCCAGAATCTCAGGCATTGTTGGACAAATCTACTCCTGTTTTGGAGTTTTCTAATTAGTTCCTTCCTTCAGACCACAGATGGACCAACCATGGTGCTTAGGAATTTTTAAAGCACTGGCACTGGGCTTTTTGCTTTAGGGACCAATGCCCAGTCTGACTTATTGTCAGTTCTTACAAAATGTGGATCAGTGGAAGAAAAATGAATCCACATGTTCTGGTTTGGCTAAGAACAGAAATACTTTCTTGCGAGGGGGTGCTATTGGTGCCCCCACCTAGACCCACTTTCCAAGCAGGTTCCCCCTCCTCCAGCTACTGTGACTTGGCTACTAGAAATTCACAGGTTCTCCTTTCTCTAAAGAATTGCTGTCGGCCAGTGGAAGCCGTGTCACCTGGAAGGTTACTCTCTACCCCAACCCTAGGCAGCAGGTAGACTACAAGGAACTGGACATTTACCTCAAAATGGCACCAGTTACGTGGCATAATTTATGTTCCAGAGTTCCCCATGGGATCAGGCTGAAGCTGGTCTTCAGCTGAAACACTGTCTTGCTCAGCTCCTTCCCCTGCCCTATCTTGCTGCTTTTTTTTTTCCTATCTTGCTTTTTTTACTCCAAGAGTGCTTCTTCTATAAATTGTATGGATCCAAATCCCTTGTTCAGGATCTGCTTCTAGAGAACCTGCCAAAGACAGGTTAGCTACTAGAAGGTCAGCTCCCAGGTTAGCTACTAGAAGCTGGGGGGTGGAGGGAATCTGTCCTTTCTCTTCAGTTCTCTTTCCTCAATCTTAAACAAATTGCAAAGTTAGCAGTATTTACAGCTGAAAAGTAAGACTTTTTATTTTGTCCTTTATTTGCTAAGGCTGCTTTCTTTTTACTTTTTCAAGTCTTGGGCTTTTTTTTTTTTTTTTTTTTATGATCCACAGGGAGATATTAATGAAGACTGAGAACAAGACCCTAGAGTGCTTAACTTGGGTGGGTAGGGTGTTTGTTTGTTCTTTAATTTCAGCTTTTCTTTTGTGGTGAAAAAGATGTATCTTTTGCAGACAGCGTAAGAGTTTTCTCCAGGAAGTTTCTCTCAGAACACACAGATTTCTAAGACCAGCCTTATTTTTCCCAGCTCCCAAAGGAAAACCATTAAATGAGTTTCAACTTCAGAAGCTAGATTTTTAATATCCTCAGAAACTCAGAATCTTTGAATGGGAGAGATAAAGGGATGATGGCTATAATGTTTTTTTGAAAAGTGTTGAATGGCTCTCAATATGGAAAAGGCTTCCCACATTTAAAAATATGTGATTTCAGTTGATCCTTGGCCCTATGATCCATTAACCTAGGAGAGTCTCCCTAATTGGGGGCAGGTATCTAGATGTGTAAACTGCACTCATCGTAAGAGGAGACCCAGAGAAAAGGATACTGAGTGGTGAATATGGCTTTATAAATAATCCACACAAATTGGGGTTTGAATTGGTTTAGTTTTTCTAAATCTAGTGCTCTAGAGTCTTCTCAGGATCCTTATATTCTTTCATTTTTGAAATATTTTCTTCCTTAGTTTTAGGAATTGGATTTAAGATCTATAGACTTTTTGTTGGATGGGTCTAAAAGGAGCCGTGCTGGAGTCCCCCATCCTGAGGAAAGCAGTTACAAATAATAGTTACGTGCATGATTTGCTGCAAATCAACAATCCCATGGTTCTCATAACTCTTAAATTTTTACGTTTCTTGGAACTTACAAGGAAAATCAGATGTACGATTTCCCCTCTTTTAAATAGATCCATTAGCATGCCTTCTCCTGATCAGTAAACTCCTTTGACGAACTCAGCATTCCTCATTGTCTATCCGAGCCCATTCCACCATCCATCCCTTTTCTCTTTGTCATTCTCATTCCTGTAAGAGTGACTAATGCCTTGTTTATTCGAGATAAGCCAGAGACACTGAAGTGAGGGGAGTCCTGGTAAATCGTGGTAAGTTGGTCACCCTATTCTTTGGTGTTTCTTCATTTATTCCGCTTCAGCCAACCTCTCTATTTTCCTTTTCTAGAACTTGAGCTTCCCCAGAATGTCCCTTGAAACTTTATTCTCCTCATTCTCTTCTTCCTCTCACCCAAAAATCATTAACTCAGAATCATACATACACTTAGAAGACATTCTTAACTCTTGGGTCTGTGTACATTTCTTTATTCTAGTCCATCGGCTTCCAAGTCCCATTTAAAGATGCTTTCACTCATCCATAATGAAATGAGAAAACTTATGCCAATGGAGTCAGGTTTTCATAAAGCTAAGTTTATTCAGTTTTAGGACTTCTCTTTACTCTGATTATGTCCTTAGTGTATTTTTGTTGTTAAAATGTCTTTTGACTGTAGGCTTTGGACTTAGGCTGTCTAGGTGAAAACCTAAAAATACCACTCAAGCCAGTCATTTAACCTCTCCAAGCCTCAGTTTGCTTATCTGTAAAATACAGCTATAATTCTACATACCCGTACAGTTAGATTTGTAACTTACAAGTAAGCTAATGCATGGAAAGCACTTAATTGACTTCCAGGCACATAGTAACTATTAATGAATGAGAACACAGTTGTTACTATGGTTACCTCCACCATAAGGATTGCCAAGGTTATTACTGGTATCATTTCATGTTTATATCAACACTTAATCATTTCATGTTTGTATCAATTAATACTTAGCTAAATAAGTCAAAACCATCTCTTAGTCCCTTACAGTTTTCTTTGAAATATTCTGATCTATAAAATTCCAGAGCTTATGAACTACAGTTCTGGACGATTATATGTCATTTTTTTTCTAACTACCTGACAAGAGGTCTCTTACGGTCTTAGAGTCTCTTACTATAATTCCAACTGGATTCTCAAATCCTTAAGAGGTCATTATAGCCATGCTTCTCAGACATTCTAGCCATGCATGTTAAATCATATGGTGATATTATTAAAGTACGGATTCTGATTATGTAGGTAATTCTGTATTTCTGAGAAGTTCCCAGGTGATGTAAGTGCTGCTGTCCAAGGATCCCCCTTTGGCAAAAATTTAGAACATTTGCTTTCTTGATATATTGCTTCCTCTGTATCTTAGTATACTCTATGGACCCTTTTTGCTTT
This sequence comes from Nasua narica, assembly GCA_028533885.1. Taxonomy (NCBI): domain Eukaryota; kingdom Metazoa; phylum Chordata; class Mammalia; order Carnivora; family Procyonidae; genus Nasua; species Nasua narica. Next base: position 77,545,514 of record CM052799.1, read on the forward strand.
TTTAAAAAGGTTTATTTATTTATTTGACAGAGAGGAGAGAGATCACAAGTAGGCAGAGAGGCAGGCAGAGAGAGGGGGAAGCAGGCTCCCCACTGAGCAGAGAGCCAGATGTGGGGCTCAATCCCAGGACTCTGAGATCGTGACCTGAGCTGAAGGCAGAGGCTTTAGCCCACTGAGCCACCCAGGCGCCCCAAGGGACCCTTTTAAAATCCTTACATCTCACTTCAAATTATCCAGGAGCTGTAAGTTCTGTGGTAACATCCCCTGCCTCTAATTTAATTAGCTTTGAAAAATGTAATTCCACTTGTTCTCTGTTGACAGTCTTGTCACTTGTCAGTTTTACATTGCATGGTTGGGGGAAGGAGACAATAAAATGAGTGTTCCTCTTGCAACTGGTTTCCCAGAATAACAATTTAGATACATATGCAAAAAGATTAAAATAGCCAAACCCACCTCACCCAGAGAATTGTAAACTGTGTTGGATAGGCCTGAATGCCCTTATAACCGTTGCTCTGGATGGAGCCACCGATTCCAGTGACCTGGCTGATCTTCTCTACATTGAATTCGGGAAAGGGTTTGAGTACAGGACCCAGCTCACTATTGGAATGAGGGACCTTGGGAGCCGACTGTCAAAGCAACTGGTAAGTTACTTAGAAAAGGCTGGTGAGTTTAAATTTTCTATTTGTTTTGTATGTAGATTTAATATTTATATTGACGAATTTGAACTAATTTTGATCACTTGGGCGTGAAAAAAAGGCTTTTCTGAGTTTGTGAACAGCCTAAAGAAGAGGGTGTTTTGAAAAAAAAAAAAGTCATATGGTAGAGATATGTCGGACCATGTTTAATTACTGTGCTTGGCAAAAAAGGAAAGAAATAGGTAGCACCTACAATCATGCCCGAATTACAGTCACTGAACGTAATGACAGGGTGAATCCACTGCTCCCTCAGCCCCTGGTTTTCGCATCCCTCATGAGTCCCAACTGTCACAGCTCACCGCAGTGAGTATAATTCTCACATTTAAGACGTGTAGTTTCCCTGCAACATGTCTGGTAAAGCAGAGCCAATTGCACTTGGAGTTCAACCAAAGGAAGAGCCCCCTGCCCCGATGTTGGGGGAAGAACAGAGCAGCATAGTGGTGGACCTCCTCCTGTGTTGTACCGTGTGTGTGATCAAAAGCTTTGTAAATATCTTGACTGTGATGTTTGCCTTGTGAACTCTCTTTAGAACCTAACATCTACATGAATGCATCCCAGTTCCATTTCTTTTGGAAATACACAAGGATTCAAACTAGAGGGATGAAGGGTTACCAGGTTATGTGGCACCACATTCACCTTAGTAACTAGCTAATAATCTCTCGGTTGCTTGAGATTTATAATTCTTATTATCAGCACATCAAAACACTTTACAATAACACCCTAGGTCCTCTTTTTCACCTGTAGAATTTGTATATAGATAGATGTTTAGACACCATTTGTTCAGTGTAGTAATTATGTAAAAATAATTACTTCAAGAATATGGAAGTTCTGTTGGAATTGCTTTCTACATGGGAAGACTGTGTTTTTTTTTTTTTTTTATAAGAGGTCTTTTTTTTCCCCTATTTTTTTTTTCCTATCTTTGAAATCCGTCTTGGTAATTCATAGAGGGAGGAAGTTATTTTTCAAAATAAGCCTGTCAGTGTTTCAATATCATATCAGTGCTATATTGTCCAAAAATACCTTAATTTTAGAAATAGATCAATTTTAACGTTAATAATCAAAGACCTAATGCTGCAGGGTGTTAGGGATCTGAAGAAAATTGGTATTACCTAATAGAAAATCGCAGAATCCAGTTTGTTATTTGATTTCACACATTTCAAGTTTTATTGGTTTTTTTGACATTTTCAGGGGAAAATTTTTTTCTAATGGCTGAAAAGGAACATTATATAATAAACACAGAAGCACAATTGCTAAATGGTCATTATAACTATCATAACCATAACCATATATATTATATAATATATAGAAAGAGTTCCATTTTCCATCACACTAGAATTTTAATGGGAAACTTTTTCAACACAAAGATTGATTCTACCCCACCAAGGGCAAGCATGGTGTTTATTGCAAACCGCATTTTCCTAAAACTAAATCTTTGTTGGGTTAATTATAGAAATGTAGTGGAATGTGTCGATTTTTCAGAGGATGACTAGGTTCAGGATAAAATTCACTGATATTTTTCAATATATAATATGGTTTTTTGGCCAGGATATAAAGGGGAATCTTCTCTCCATTCCCCATCCTCTATAGCAAGGGTTTTGGAAATGTTGACTGTGTAATGGGCGTTTTTGAATTCTTGTCACACAAACTTTTCTGGTTTACCGTTGGACTCCATTCTAAGCACTATGAAAGCAGGCACTGTCTAAATCTTCTAGCATACAAAGATTTCATGAAACAGGGAAAGCAGAAAACAGCATTTTATTGAACAAAATATTGGGGGCAGAATTGTATATATAAAGTAATCAGCAACACCATGGTCAGTGCTAGGATGGGGTGGGAATGAGATCACATTAGTGGATTAGTATGCAATGAGTTGGCTATGGCTAAACTAATAGCATTTTAAGAATACAAAAACCTCTTTGAGGAAACAAGCCATAAACTCTTAATAAAAGAGGACAAACTGAGGGTTGATGGAAGGAGGTGGGGGATGGGCTAGATGGATGATGGGATTAAGGAGGGAATGTGTTAGATTGAGCACTAGGTTTGTATGTGAGTGATGAATCACTGAATCCTACTCCAGAAACCAATATTGTACTGTATGTTAACTACATAAAATTTAAACTAAAAAAATAAAATGAACTTCTTTGAGTTGATTCTGAAGTCCTCCTAGGGCAGAGAATGCAGACTACAGAAGGAAGGATAGCAGCTAAAGAATGTCTCATGCACTCTCTCTGGAGCACAGAGAGTTACTTTAATGGGAAACAGGTTCCTGAAACTGTGGAAGAAGCCTGAATGACACTGTTGAGCATGTATGTGTGATTTGGGAAGCAGTGCCACCCAATGTCATGTATTTCTTACTCTTCCCCAAGGTTAATATTGCTGAAAGGACGTGCTGCTGTTTATTCTGCAAGTGCATTGGAGGGGATGGCATAATGGGGGATCCTGGACCACCGGGGAAAAAGGTGATTTAAGATTTGTGGGTCACTTTATTTGGATGTAGTATGTCTTTCAGACATGGGTTTAGGTCGAAACAAAGGATGATTTTAACTTCTAGGTAGAGCCTCTGAGGTAACCACTTACTCTCCACGACAATTAGATAGACCTGGCTTTCCCCTGGCATTCTAAGTTGGAGTCTTCAAAAAAGCTTTCAATTCAAGTGTCAGGAGGAACAACTGCCAAGATCCTTGATTATCTGGTGTTCCAGCAGTGATGACAACAACCAGAGAAATCAACTGTGAGCTCTGTGTTGAATAATGAAAACCTCCTGAATATCAGTGTCATTTCAGTTTCCATTTTTAATGACCAGAGTCTTTTAGATGAAGTAGGGAATGTTTTGGGTAGTCTGCTGATAAGCAAATTAGGTCAGCTCACCCTATCCTCACAAAAGATGTGACAGTGTTTCAGTCAGCTTTAGCCAGACCAAAAATGTCACAGATGTATGCACAAAAATGCCAATCATAAAACAGCCAACAATATTTATGTATTTCCTAATCAAGAAAAAATGTATATACTCTTATAAAAAATATGATTTGAGGCTTTAGGAAATGCTAAAATATGTACAAACATACTATGGATGTGTTTAATAATTTCCAAACTGCTTGTTTACATGTGTGTTTGATTTGTGAATAATTTGTAGATAGCACCATAACTCCCAAATCAACATGTTTGTGTCTCTGAAGAAAATTTTCAGACTATTTCTCGAATCCTTCCACTTTATATAAGGAGAATGGTAGAGTTGTTAGATTTTTTTTTTTTTTTTTTTTAAGAGCTGGGCTCAGAAAGAATGAAAAGAAATGTGTGTGGTCTCTTTTTCTATGTGTAGCATAAATCGTAAAAAATTTTTTTAATGAAAAGAGGATAATTCTAGTCAAGGGCAAATATAGCTGTGTTCACTTGAAGGTTTGAGAAAAAAATATTCCCAGAGAGTTATGGACAGCACTAAGATCCACACATGCACACACCCTTGAATTATCTGGATACTTCTTTCAAATCTACATTTATTTTTATGTGTATAAATACAGCCTAGGTTGTGGAGGGAGGATTTTATTTTTTTCAAACTCCTGTAATTCTACATAAAGGAAAACTACAGTTAAAGGTTTTTGCTTGATTTCCTTTAGGTTTTGGTTTGTGAAGTGCTAATGCATTCTTCGTTTCCCTATTTCCAGGGATCCCCAGGTTTTAAAGGCAGTGAGGGCTATCTGGGAGAGGAAGGCGCTGCTGTAAGTCGCTGTTTTTTTCACCTCTATTTATTCCTGGGAACATATCTACAATAGGAAATCATTTGTGTCAATTCGTGTGCAAAATCTGAGGTCTTTTCTAATTCTCATCAGGCTTTGCTTCTGGTGGTCAATAATTGTTTATTAACCTACTGTCTCCTCTTTGGCTGTTCACCAATGCTGCACAATGAACTTAATGCGAAAGTTATTTTCTTCACCAGGGGACTCAAATCACTGCCATTTCCCCCTTCCTGATCCATTTTGCACAGGTAAACCAACTCCCCACATTATTTATGAAGGACCTCCATTCTTTTTCACATCCATCCATCCACCCATTTGTCCATCCATCCATCCTTCCTCCTTCCTTCCTTCCTTCCTTCCATCTGTGCATTCATTTAACAATTATATATTGAGCATCTTACCATTTACCATAATAGATGAACTTCTCCATTCATGTATTCATTTAACAAATATATATTAAGACATCTTACCATGTATCAGGCATGATACTAGACTCTAGAAATAAAAAATAAAAGAAAAAAGTATTCCTATCTCAGGTGACTTCAGACTAGTAGAAAGGCAAAGGAGACAACCATGTTTCCAGTTGCTATCCACAAGGATTATTCTAATGGTACAATGAGGTACATTGTGCCAAAGCATAGCAGAACAAAGACCTAACAGCCTTGGTAGCAGTTGAGGCTTGGGAGGGGAAGACTGCAAATAAGGGGTAATGTTTGGGCAGACATCTGAAGGACAAACAGATACTTCTTCAGGCAAAGTTTGTGGGAGAGAACAAGTTACTAGAGAATAATGTATTCAAGTATATGACTGAGTCAGAGAATTTGTGTGTATGTGTGTGTATGTAGAGTGACACATAGCCAACATAATTGGAAACCAGGACACGGTGAGGAGGTTATGTGGCAAGCAAGACCCAGATTATTGGGAATCTTGAATATCCTACAGAAGGTTTGGTGTCTTCCAGTTGATGGGCAGTCATCGAATGATATTAAGCACAGGACTAAAAAATGATGGGGGCATGGATTTAGAAAGCATACTCAGGCAATGTATAGATGTTACTAAGGCAGGGGTTACAGGTAAAAGTCTTACGGTAGTCGGTGCAAGACAAAGCATTCCTAATCTTAGTTGGAGGCAGTATTAGTGGTTAAGGAGAATGAATGTATGTAATTGTGACCTGGGGAGAGAGAAAGCAGAGGACGACCTCTTTGTTTCCAGATCACAAGACTGCACAGACTAGCGGGCTTACCAAGACAAGGATTGTAGGGATGATATTTGGTTAAAGAAAGACAGAAAAAGAAGGAAGATGGATTTGGGATTAGAAATCATGCTTAGATCTTAGTTAGGTCGTACCTAGAGCATCCTTCTCTGGGGCCTCACCAATTCATTATCTGTTCCTGGAATACCTCCTGAAATTTTGAGAATACATTTCAGCTGCCACTTGTTTGTATGGCTGTTTTATTTAGATAGCACCATACCTAGGGCAGTGTCCAGGTGGGGTCCAAAGCAAAGGGCTGTAATCAGAGTAGTTCTGATTCACTTCCATTCTCAGGTTTAATAAGCCTGAATTCTGGATTGTAAACCATGAGCAGTTACACTTTTTTTTTCCAACACAAAACTTATAAAATTTCTAAGAATCCAGAGTACAAAGGAAAAAGCTCATCATTCTCTTTCTCAGGGAGACCGAGGAGCCAGTGGACCAGTGGGAGAGCAAGGTACTAAGGGATGCTATGGTGCCAAAGGTCCTAAGGTAAGCGTTGCATAAGGCATTGTGAAGTCTTCCCAACGTTAATTCCACTTTCTTACACTGACCACTGCTGTCCTGTCTATTTTCAGGGAAACAGGGGACTAAATGGACAGGAGGTATGGTACCAATCATATCCATTTATCTGCCCATCTGTTATCTAGAAATATGTTAATTTTTTGAAACTACTGACCAATAGATCATGCCAATGAGGTTTCTCTTAATCTTCCTTTATTGCCAGCCATTTGATTTTGCTTATTCTTGCCCTTTATTGCAGGCAATGTTTATTATTTGTTCACAGTTTCTATTACTCGGTAATCTTTGTTATTACTCAGGACTAGGCTGGATATGGAAGACAAAACTAGACTCGTTTGGTATCTGACTTCTTTCCACATAAATGTGTAATACACTCTATTCTGCTCACATCTTTTCAGGGAGAAGTTGGAGAAAGCGGAATTGGCGGATTAAATGGAGAACAGGTAGAGCCTTCTCTCTGTCCCAAAAAGGCCCTTCTGAGCTATTTCGCATAAGAAAATGGAAATTCGAGTTTATGCTTCTGTTTTTTAGGGTGAGAGTGGTCCTCCTGGAGAAAAAGGAGAAAAGGGTGATGAAGGATCCCAGGTAGGGATTCAATAAAAAGACAACAAGAAAAATGTCCTGGCAACCAGAGGTGTGACCAACAGAGTAGAACGGCCACCCTAAGCGTATCCGTCAGCAAGTGCCACAAAGTTGCTTTGTGACAATCAATCACAAAACCTCAACTGCATGCAACAATAACCATTTATTTCCTGCATGTTTGAGGTTTGCAGCCCAGATCCCTGGTCTAGGCTGAGCGTGGCTGACCTTGGCTCAGGTGTCTGCAGGTCGGCTGGCGGCCTTATTCCGCGTGTCTCTTATCTTCCTCCTAGGACCAGGAAGCCCTGTCTGGCAATGTTGGCCTTCACCTTTTCATGGCCATGGCAGTTGCACAAGGGAGCAAGTAGAAGCACACAGGCTCTCTCAAGGCCTAGACTTGGAACTCTCACAGCAACACTTCCATCTCTTTCTGTTGGTCGGGTTAAGTGATGGCCAAACTCGGGGTTTCGGGATTCTTGTCCCACCACAGCTGGAAAGCATTACAGAGTCACCTGGCAAAGGGCATAGATGCAGAAGTAAAGAATTAGGGCCATTAATGAAAAGCAGCTACCACACTAAGAATAGTAGCGGAGTGTTAACAAGAGTCTGTAGTGTGGGGCGGCACATTGAAAATGCACGCCATTCATTCCCATCTAGAACAGACCCCGACGGCAGCCATACTGTCATCGTCCACTTTGTCTGCCTTTGGAGCGTGAACAGCTGAGTCAGAAATGCAGTTTCTAGAGGATACAACCACCTTGGAGAAAATGGATAATGTCTCTGAATCTCAGCTGCTTCATTAAAAATAAAAACAATACCTGGCTTCTAAAGTAGCTGTAAAAACTAAGACGACAAATGTCTCTGGAACACAGATTTCATCACTGTGGTAAATAATTGAGATCACTCTTAAATTATTTATAGGATCCCTGAAACTACTTTTTGGTTGTCCAGCTTAAAAGTAAACTCTAGTAGGAAAAATTTAATTATTCAAATCAGGGAGAAGATAAAGCTCTTTGTTTTTACTAATGTCATTAAAAATTCTTGTCCTTCTTCTGATTTGTCTTATCTTTAGGGCAGCCCAGGAAAGCAAGGGGTTTCTGGTGACCGAGGTGCAAAGGGCCAGCGAGGAGACCCTGTAAGTGCTGGGGCTGTGTGGGCTGTGAACTAAACAGGGCTTGGTTCTCATCAGCTTCTGATAGGAGACACCTACTTTATGCTACTATAGCAATCTTGAGTTTAGATCATCACAGGCACAACTGTTATCAAATTTTAAAAGAAGTTCCCTTGTGCTAGATCTTCTTCATCTATGGAATGAGCATGGAGAGTGAGAAGATCTTGTCCATCATTGGTGCATTTGTTTTTTTGAGACTACATATTCAGAATCGTTACTGTGCTTCAGAGCCGTGAAGGAACCAGTCCCCTCCATTCTCTTCCTCTGAGTACCTCAAAATATGGATAGAGTGGAAGAAACAAAGCCATCTCTTTTCTTCCATTCTCCAAGAGTCTTTCTCAGTTAAGAATATGAGCTTAATTTGAATCCAAGTCCAGCTAGGACTGTATCAGACAACACCTGATATGACACAAAGGTGCCCACTCTCCTGGATACAACTTAGCTGAATAGGCATGACCCACACCAATGTAGGGGACATGCCAAGTCCAGGGAAACGTCAGTACCATAGGACTTCCATCATCCCGCCCACACAAAAGTAAGTCTCCCAAATCTTAATTAAGATTTAGGATTGTTTATTAAAATTTCTACTGAGAGATAATTGACATAGAACATTGCATAAACTTAAGGTGTTATAAGGTATTGATTTCGTAACATTTATATATTACAATATGATAACCACCATAGGGTTAGCTAACTCCTATATCATGTCACAGAATTTTCTTTTTTTGTGATGAGAACATTTAAGATCTAATCTCTTAGTAACTTTGAATCCTATGATACAGTATTGTTGTCTATAATCACTATGCTGGGCATTATCTCTAAAACTTAGTTTTGAACTATAACATCAGAAAAGTACACACATTTCAAATGCATAGCTTGATGAATGTAAATGTACCCGTGTGCTCAGCACTCAGGTAAAGAAATAGGACATCCCAGAAACCACCCCACCATGTCTACATCAATCATTACCAGCCCCGCCTGAAGGTAATCACTGTCCTAAAACCATAAATTCATTCTACTAATATCCCTGAACTTTAAGTAAGTAGAATCATATCGGTTACACTTTTCTGTTTCTGGCTTCTTTGCTCAAGTTTATGCTTATGAGATTCATCCATGTTGTTGCGGGTAACAATAGTTCATTTAGTCTCATCAAGTTTAAGCCTTTTAAGCCAGTTTTCAAAAAAACTTTACACTTCCACCAGCAGTGTATCATAGTAGTGTACTACACACACACACATACATCAGAATGGCTAAATTTTCTAAAAGATGACAATAATAATTGCTGGTAAGGATGTAGGGCAACTGGGAAGCTCATAAGACTTTGTATACTAGAGGAGGAGTTATTAAAGACCGTGGATTGATCAGAGAAAGAATATAGGGCAATATATTGAGAAATATTAATGTTAGATACACATTGAAGATAACTATTTTAATAGCAGAGGAATTGGCACTTGAAGACTACATTGTTTAATTAGTGATGTTTTTTGATAATAGTCTGATGACCTGAGAATTTTGAAACAACTTCAAAGTACCTAATTAGAAACCAAAAACTATCCATAAATAAAACTAATAAAAGTAGTTCAAAAGATATTTCAGTCATCTATATATGAAGGCTAAAAATTTCCATGGGATATTGTTATAAAATTGCTGTGCACTCTGGCCAGAATCCCCCCTAATTGTCTGCTAAATTGTCTGTATGATTACTTGACACCTTCAATAGAATATGAATAATATAAGACAGTTTTTTTAAGGTTCTATGACTTCGAGATGACTGAAAATTCACCCTGCTAGAACTTCTGTGATATGTTGTTTGTCATGATACTAATTTTAGATAGTTTTTTTTTTTTTTTAAGATAGTTTTTTTTTTTAGATAGTTTTTTTAATGCATGATAATTCTTCCCACCCACTTGGGAGTATACATCTCAAATTGAAGACCGTTCTCTGAGCCTTTTCATATGTGGTTTTTACGGGTTACTATTTCAGGAAAAATTTGGGAGAGCAAGATTAATTGAATAGCTAGAACCCACACATGATCAGATTATTCATAGGAATGCATACAAATGGCACAAATTCCTGAAAATCTGTGCTTATTCAAGACAGAACTTCCAATCACATGGAAGCTAGTTTGTCTGTTAGAAATTTCCCATTTTTAAAAATCTCATGTAATCTCATGTGATACTAGAAAACTGAACCAGATCATTTGAGCTGCAGACTTTCATAAGGGTCATCATTCAAAACACATCACTATTAAAAGTCCATGTTGAATCATAAATTTGTGTTAGATGATGCTCTTTTGTTCAGTTGCATAGAAAGAAATTGAAAGACTGGACAGATCATTTTCAGACTGACCAAACAACTAGAATGTTCTAGTTCTGTAGAATGTGCTTGCATATAACTTCGTAATGCCATCTCTTCAATTAAATAGTTTGGAATTGGACCTCAATAAGTTAGTTATGTATCCAGTGGAATAAAATTTTGGACTTTACATGATCTTCCTTTTCCTTTTTTGGCCAAAATACAATTCTCTAATATTATGATTTATATATACCCTGCTTGGAGAACATAATGGACAAATATTCAAACTTAAACCAGAAATTGTAGAAAATAATCTTTGGCTTTGGTATGTGGGGGAAAGAACTAATTTTTCACATAAAGTAAATTCTAAGCTCATCTTTTTCTCTCTGGTAGCCTATAAACTCTGTAAGCATAGAAACTATTTCTTCAAAAATCTAAGTATCTGGAACAATGACATGTCCCTGTTGGTGATCTCAAATTACTTATTGATTGATGAAGGTAATCTGGGCTGCTATTAGCCACACAGCCCAGCAGCTGGCACTCAGCAGGACTGGATAATTCTTGTCCCCTCTCAATTTATTGGAGCATTGGCTGAACTGACTGGCTCAATTGATTGTCCCAGCATCATGGAGATACTGCTCTATTGGTGGTCCTAACTATCCAAGATAGAAAGCTTTCAGTTTGGCCTGCAAAGGATAATATCCCACAACGAGTTCCTACTAGAATGTTTGTATGAATATTGGGGGAAACTCAAGATTCCAGAATTTTCTGAAAACTGAAAAAGTAGCAGTGAGCATATGGAGCTAAAAGGCCACCAGGTGTCCAAGAGAAGAGAGTTTGGATGGCAGATACAGTCCTCAATGCTTCTCATTGTACTTATGTTCTTGTGGTGGAACGTCTCTCTTCTCCCAAAGGTAGGGGAAAGTAAAAATCTAACAGCCTTAAGTATAAACTTGTGTAGACCCCAAGAAGAGCAAACATTAAGAGAAGGGGTGGCAGTAGTGAGAAGGGGTACCTCCAAATCCTGGATGAGAATTGTCATAAACACAAGCCATGTCACCCTTGCTGCTCTTACTGATGCCTTGTATGGTGAGCTTTTGCTTCCCTCCTCCTCCTCCTCCTACACACACACACACACACACACACACACACTCTCTCTCTCTCTCCCTTTCTCTCTCTCTCTCTCTCTCTCACCCTCACCCTCTCACCTTAGGTCTCCACTCTCTTCTGATAATGCATAACACAGGAGGAAAAGAAATCATGTGTAAGCCATTTGTAATTTTTGCCTATCTATGCTTTTAAATGGATTGGACTTATTTTTTTTCCCAAATATGTTTTATTTTTTCAGCGTTACAAGATTGATTGTTCATGCACCACACCCAGTGCTCCATGCAATACGTGCCCTTCTCGATACTCACCACCAGGCTCGCCCAACCCCCACCCACTCCCCTCCAAAACCCTCGGTTTGTTGCTCAGAGTCCACAGTCTTTCATGGTTCATTGCCCCCTCCGATTTTCCCCCATTCACCCTTCCCTTCCTTCTCACAATGCCCTCCGTGATTTTCCTTATGCTCCACACGTGAGACCAAAAGATAATTGTCTCTCTCCGCTTGACTTCTTTCACTCCGCATAATCTCTTCTAGTCCCATCCATGTTGATACAAAAGTTGGATATTCATCCTTTCTGATTGGAGGCATAATATTGGATTGGACTTATTTTATCAACTTTGTTAAGGGGAGTGAGTAAATGTGTTATATGCAGTTACATTTTTAAGGAGAAATGTTCAAAATTTTTCTTTGTTTTCTGTTTTTTTAGGGAGTTCCTGGATTTGACAATACCGTAGAAGGACCTAAGGGCTTGAAAGGAGAACGTGGAAGACAAGTAATTATGTGGGCATTTGAAAGTAGAGTTGAAATGATGTGACATATTTGATAAAGAATATTTTTAGGAGCAAAAATATCTTTCCCTCCTCCTTATCTGCTACTCTAGGATTCAGAAAACATTCCTTTGTTCTTCTGAATTTGGGGTGACTTGCTCCACCAAGCCCTACCCTTGACATCTTCATTTATGAATGCAAATATCTAAACCCAAACTTAAAATGTAGGGCTAGCTGATGGAAAGACAAGCCAGTAAATTGTTGGCCTTCCCAGGATACAGAAGTCACATACCCTAAGAAGACTTCATATTATTTATAGTACATGATAAAAAGAAAGAGATCTGATAGATCTACACAGCTTACAAGCTCAAGGTAAATCTTTTGGGATTAATCTCATGAAATCTCACAAACCACAATTTGATCATCTTACCTTGTTTTTCAGAATTTTTAAAAGTGTAATTATCTGGAAAATGTTTCTCTCAACATTCTTGATGAGGAAGTTCCCTTGGTTACTTCATCTGGGGGAGAGGTCTGATGTGGTGGAAAGAACTTTACTTTGGGCACAGGCTTGTTTCATGCTCTGTGCCTTACCAGCTCTGTGGCCTTGGGCCGTTTTCTGTAAACCTCAATTTTCTCATGTGAAAAATGGAATAAATACCCTACTTTTAAAGTTTACAGTGGGAACTCAGTGACTGACCTTGCCACATCATTAGCCTTAGTTAACGCTACCTGCCATTTTTACTAAGTGGTAACTGTCTCACATGTCTCATTATAAACTCACAATTTTTCCTTCATTTTCTATTTCGAGAAGACGTATGAGTATTGTGAGATTTTATTCACATGCAGGTGTTAATCTACACAGGTTAGCCAAACAGAACAAGAAATCCAAAGGCAGAAATCCAAACCAGTAGTAGCCATACCTGACGCATGCATAATTATCCACTCTGGCAACACAGTGAGGAGAATTTGATTTGGATACTCTTAACTTATACCCAAAGACAAATTAGTGGTGATGAACAGACGAAGTCATGTTATTAGCATTTTGTCCTGTAGTTCCTCATTTCCTGCATAGATATATGATTTGTAACCAGTGGAAGCAATCCACATCCAAAGGGAGGATAACTCCCTAGTTGGTGTGTACCCATCCACCTTCCCTGCAGCACAAGCAGTTGTTGAAGAGGAAATGTGTCAGTGCTGTGTAATTACTGTTACCCATCTTTCTGTTCACTTTACAGGGTAGAAGAGGCTGGCCAGGCCCCCCTGGAACACCAGGCTCCAGAAGAAAGACAGTAAGAGCCCTTCTAGACAAGGAGACCCACTGCTCTGGTAGCCTATATTGTGATAAAAATGGCTGATTGTGGGGAGTGGGTGGGAGGGCTCTGCTGGGGCTCGCTACCTTGGGGCACTTGGGATAGCTCTGAGACCACAGCTGGCGAAGCACATGTGGAAAGTCCCTGAAAAGCTGAGGCAGGAAGCTGCTGGTGGCAAGGAAAATTACCGATCAGGAGAAAAGCCTGGGTAAAGAGAACAAAAAAAAACAGCCAACTAGGGGAAGAGTGGTGAAAGTTTGGCCTTCTCACTACACTAATTGGCGTTGTCAGTATTTCAAGTCCCAAACTCCATTCCTCTGCCAAATTTTATGACTACTTAGGAAAGTCAGTCCTAGTGTAAGTCCTCTGTTCTTACTTCTATATTCATTGCCTTGCGAAGAAGGTGTGTGTTCCAACACACAAAAAACATGTTCCTGGTGGAGTATAATAGCTGATTCTATGAACTTCTCAAACAATACAATGCATAATAAATACAGTTACTAAACTGGTTTTTATTTGTGCTCAATTCTAAAGCATATATGTGTAGTACTAATTGAGATTTAGTTGATGTGGAATATAAGGTTCAGGTGTATAACATGATTTGATACGTATGTGTAGTTGTGAAATAATCACCACAATAAATCTAGTTAACACTCATCACCATGTGTAGTTACAAGTTTTTCCTTATACTGAAAACTTTTAAGATCTACTCTTAGCAACTTTCAAATATATAATACAGCATTATTAGCTATAGTCCCCATGCTGTACATTACATTCCTATAATTTATTTTATGACTGGAAGTTTGTACCTTTTGACCCATTTTAACCATTTCATCCACCTACCACTCCTTACTTCTGGCAACTACTGAAAGTTCTCTGTGTCTAGAAGTCAAGTTTTTGGAGTTACTTGGGGTTTTGGTTTGGTTTGGTTTGGTTTTGGTTTTTGTATTTTTAAGATTCTACATATTAACGAGACCATATAGTATTTGTATTTCTCTGACTTATTTCACTTAGTGTAATGCCTTCAGGGTCCATCCATGTTGTCACAAATGACAGGATCTCCTTTTTTTGTGGCTGAATAATATTCTGATACACACACACACATACATGTATATAATATATATATATATGTATCAAATATGTATAAGGATATATCCTTAATATATAAGGATAACATAGTCCTTATCCATTCATTCATCAGTGGATGCTTAGGTTGCTTCCATGTTTGGGCTATTGTGTAAGGAAGGCTGCAATGAACATGGGTGCAGATATCTTTTTTATTAGTGTTCTCATTTCCTTTAGATATATACCCACAAGTGGAATTGCTGGATCAAAAGGTAGCTCTATGTTTAGTTTTTTGAGGAACCTCCATACTATGGAAAAATAAGAATGAAATTGGGTCATTTGTTTAGGCAACATTTTGGAGTCTTATTTATTTGTTTTGTCGTATTTTTTTCAATAGGCACTTTTTAAAAAAGTTTCTGTGCCCAACTACTTGGAAGAGCACAGAAATTATAAAAGAAAAATTTTAACTAATAAGAGATAACTAATAAAATACACCTGAATGTTTGCATTAAGTTCAAAATTAGACCTTTTTTCATTTTGCAATATTTCCTTTCCATTCTTAGTTAGCTAGCTTTCTTTAACTTCCTCCACAACCTTTCTCAATTCTTTTTTTTTTTTTTATTTTTTTAAGAGTTTATTTATTTATTTGACAGAGAGAGATCACAAGTAGGCAGAGAGGCAGGCAGAGAAAGAGGGGGAAGCAGGCTCCCTCCTGAGCAGAGAGCCTGATGTGGGACTCGATCCCGGGACCCTGAGATCATGACCTGAGCCCGAGGCAGAGGCTTCAACCCACTGAGCCACCCAGGCGCCCCCTTCTCAATTCTTTATCCTATTTATTAAGCACAGATAAAAACTAGTTTGATATATTGCATTTATTATGCATCGTATTTTCTGAGCAGAAGTTCACAGAACGACCTATTATACTTCATCAAGAAAATATTTTGTAGCTTCAAACACTTCTTTGCTAGGCAGAGAAAACGGAAATGAAAACATAAGTTACATTTAAAACATGCAGAATTTAGTTGCTGGGAAAGCACTTTACTACTGTGTTGTGTTAATACACCTAAAGATAAAGCAATACATTTGCTATTCATTTCACTTTCTAAAAGGGTGTAGCCAGCTTACATACCCTGGGAAAATATTTTGAACTTAAAGAATATCATCCAAGATTTCCTGGCATGGAATATGTGCTTTTATTTTATAGAGGCTGTAATCTCTCTAGAGGCTAACACAGTATCACCATGTATTATTTAAACTGCACAACTCCTGAGAAATATGTCCCCATCTTGTGTTATAGATTCAGCAGTGTCATTCAGGAGTAAAAGTGGGACTTCCAGTTAAAGATGGCAAAGTCAGAGTGTGTGTGTGTGTGTGTGTGCGCGCGTGCGCGTGTGTGTAAACCTTTTTGTGCAACTTACAGAAAACAACACAAGAAATTAAAGAGATTAACAAAGAATGACCATAACTTCACATGTGATGGCAAATATTGGCTAGTTCTTTTTAAATCTAGAGTCTAATGAAGGGAGGCTTTGGAAAGCTTATACATACACTTCAGACTTTGCAGGGATCCCATTTCTCTAAAAGTAGCTTTCAAGTTTTGAGAAGATCAGAAAATATACCCATAGAAATAGGGTAGCAGAGGAGGCAGGAATCATGGGAAACTAAAGAATATTTCATTTTTAATATCTACAACCAGCAGTCTGGTCCATGGAGGTGGCAAAGATTGAAGAAACTGACTATTGTAAAACTATGATTTAAGGGGCTTTATGTGGATTCCATGAATCTCTTAAATACCCAGATTTTAAGGGAGAGGTAGCATGAGTTAAATACTTCATGATGAGAAAGGTTTGAGACAACATGTCTATATCAAAGCTACTGACCCAGGTCCAGCCACACCACATACAGTTATTCAGTAAATAGGTGGCCCTCTTCAAAAGTGATTAATAATCAGAAATATTAATCTTCGTCATCAAATGATTATTAAGACTTATGCATAGAAAGAAGTGGAAAACGACATGAGCAAAGGGCAAATAAACCCTCATTGGAGGGGTACTACTCAAGGAAAAGACAGAACGACTCTGGCAAATAGTTCTCAAAAGTCTCGAAAAAACTAAGGCAATACAATTGCTTTAAAAAGAGTCTAAAGAAGTGACAAGATGATAGTGAAGAAAGCAAATTGGTAGTGTTTGGGGGTGACCAACGTGCAATATAGGTTATGAGCAACAAAAAAAATTGGAATAAATAAGGCTGAAAATATAGTTGGACATATAGTAATAAACTACAAAAGCAATGATAGAGATAGACAATGGAGAGCCACCAACTGTACAATTTGCATTTCTAAGTTAAACAGACTAATGTAGAAAATATCCAGAAGCACAAGAAAGACAATTTCTTTTAAAAAGACTCAAGTCTGCAGGTAGAAAAGGCATATTCTAACTCAGAAAAAAAAATACAAAAACATTAACACTGAGCTACACCCTAGTAAAAATAACAAACTTATTATGTAAAGGAAGAATCTCCAAGAATTTCCAAACAGAAAAGATAGAAAACCCAGTCTGCCTTTAGCCTTCTTCACAACAATCGGGGCCAAAAGAGAGAGCAGTAGAATGGGTAGAGTTCTAAGGGAAATCCAGGGGACCAAGATTTTCATACCCACCTGAGTTGTCCTTTGTATATATAAGTAATATATAACCTTGGAAAATTCAGGTAATACAGCCCCCATTTATTTTGTTCTTCTCTTGAATTCAAATAAGATTCAATGTAATATTTTATTTTTGAAATAGTATAAATACCATGATCTTTTCTTAATTAAAAGTACTACTATTTAGAACTAGATCTGTAAACATGCATAAAAAGATGGTGGAAAAAAAAAAAGATGGTGGGAATCATTACCAAATGTTAACGGTAGTTTTATCTCCATAGGATTTGGGATGACTTAAATTTTTATTCTGTTTTTCCCCGCATTTGAATATTTAAAAATCAGCCTGTATCATATTTATAATAACAGTAAAGTCATTATCCTTTCAGAAGGAGGAAAAATTTATACCACTAACTGCAAAACTCTAAGGAGGGCACAGATTGCATGGAGCACTGGGTGTTAGACGCGAACCATGAATCGTGGAACACTACCTCAAAAACTAATGATATGCTGTATGGTGACTAACATAACACGATAAAAGTGGAGGAAGGAGGGAAAGAAGAATTTTTAAAAATGTAGACAGATACTAAGTATTGAGGACTCCTTGGTGCAACAAGATTCTGATGAACTGAAAACTGATTGAATGATGGTGGTAGGGTGTGGTATGCAGGAAAGTAACAGCGGTTGACCTACTCTGACCGTGATTCATTTGACAAACATTCATATCCCTCTACTACCTACTAGAGCTACAAAATCAAGACCTAGTTCTTACTTTCAAGGAAACTAGAATCATGTTAGAGATTCAAGGGATGGTGTGTCAACCTATTATTGACATTGGATCAGGTAATTCTTTGTGGTGGGAAGTTGTTTCGTGCGTTGTGGGATGTTTAGTATTATCCCTGGCTCTACCCACGAGGTGCCAGTAGCACTCCCAACTTGCGACGACGAAAAAGGTCTCCAGACGTTGCCAAACGTTGCCAGAGCGGGGGGGTTTGTAAATCCTCCTATTGTAGTTTGAAACCAGTATTGTAGAGGGGGATGGAACGTCAGAGGTAACAAGCTGTAACCGTGCCCTGCCAGCAGTCTGTAATGGGTCGGGGAGTAGGATCAGGACCAGAAGCCACAGCCCTGGGGCGGAAGCGGGGAACGGGAGACTGGTTCTTACTGAGCCAAACTTCGCTGAGAATTAGGACAGATTCTTGTGCCGTGGATAATGAGAAGCAACCGGAGCCTCATACTAAAACATGGCCTCCAGTCCTAGTCAGTCTAGAGGGCTGTTAGTTGTGCCTTTCCCTTTTCAACTCACTTGGCACTACTTTAAGGCGGGCAGTCAGTCATCATTGTGAATGAGTGCTTGCCATTAAGATTCAGTATTAATGTGATGTTTTACCATTAAGAATGTCCTGCTTTTTTCCCTGAGGACTGTGTCTCAGATCAGTCCATACCTGTCTGGGAAAGTGGGTCCTGGTAAACCGTCAGAAAGCCAGGCTATGAGGGCCCAACAAGACTGAGTCTCCCATTCTAGGTCTTCTTGCTGGCAGGATGACTTTGGGGATATTTTCTTCCTTGGTGTGCTCATTCACATGTCCTTTCACCGATAAGTTAGACTGTCTGTGTTACCAGACAAGTGCAAGCCCATGGGCAAACTGTGAAGACGTTTTGGGATTTAATCTTTCCCATCTAAAACATTAAAAAATATAAAACAAAAGTGTAAAATGATCTCCCCCCCTTCCTTGTTTTCTTTCAGTCTCTCACACCTACCCCAGGTATCTCAAACCCATGACTTCCATTTGAAGTTTAAATCCCAAGTAGCCATTAATGGAAGTGCTAGGTGATGACGTCTAGAGAAGTTTCCATTATTTCCATGAATGGTAGATTAAAGTCTGTCTCCTCTATTAGGAGGAGCTTATAAACTCCTGCCTAGGGACAGAAGTCGGTTTTTACTTACCACCACTCACCCCAGTGCCTCTAGGGAGCAGGTGCTCAATGTTGAGATGGCCAATTTGAATCAAGCCCTTTCAAAATCAAATCTTAAAGATGCAGATACCAAAAGTGTCTTGATGTTACTTCAAACACTGTGACAGTGGACCAGAGAAAGATTTTTGGATGTGAGGTCCTGTTTCATATCCCTTAAATCATATCCTATAGGAAGCTATTTTGCCTGAATATATGTTCAGTTGTGCCTACCACACTTAGATGTATCCACTTGAAGCCCAAGTCTGACCACGCACATTTCCTGCTCTAAAGGCCCTACTGGTTTCCGATAAAGGGAGTATGAACCTCTCAGCTTAGTAACCCTACTACTCCCCTCTTTACTCATACCTTTGACCCAGAAATGGTCAAATACACCATCAAATGCACTTCCTATTTTCCTGCTTCTACTTCATTACTTGGGCTATACCCTTTACTAGAATGACTTTTCATTTTATGAAATGAAAACTCCTACATAAAACTCCTACACATTCTGTGAAACCCATATCAAAAATAAACTTAAAAAAAATCTTCCTCTAGGAATGTTTTCCTAATTTGACAAACTAGATATAATTGCTTTCTTTGAAACCCATATTCCATCTTCCCCTTTCTTATGGCATTTGCCATACTATGCTTCTTAACTATTGTAATCTTTATTTCTTCACCCCCCAAACCCGAAATATGAGGATCTCTTAAGGTCAAGAACTGTGTGTATGTGTGTGAAATCTTTATGTTCCCATGGTTCCTGTACAATATGCTTTGTAGGTAATAGATTATTGGCAGATATTTTTCTGAATGTGACTGAAGAGTTGAACCAGGACAGATAAACCCTTGGAGAGAGCTTCTCCTCCTCCCTCTGATAGAGAGAATGGAAACTCTCATCTCAAGATGTTAAAGAGATAGGTCTCCATTTCTCCAGATATACACAGTCTGTTTCCTAAATAACAATAGATTTTAACTGAAATGTTATTAGAAGAATTTAAAGTCTGGCCTCGCATAGAATTTTGATCTGAATATCTCAAATTTCCATCAAGAAAATGTCATCTGATATATACTGAATTTTGCAAATCCTGGTGTCAGTCTTGCTTTGACTTAGACATCCTAAATTAGATAATAAAATGTCTTTGTGTGATTTCAGATCTATAAATGTTGATCTGAAATATACCCAGGCCCTGACCTTTATATATGCGAGTATTAGGGAAATTTCACTTGATTATGTAGTGCTGTTATTTTGATTGAATATTTCATTAACATATTGAATTGAGAACTTCTGAATGCTTGGGCTGATTCTCTAATTTTTGACAGATAAGCTTATTATTTGGCTTTTTGTGGGGAAGAGGGTAAAATTAGTCTGGTTATCTTTAGATTCTGAAATTAATCTATAATAAAGTTCAATGGAGTCAATTCTCCCAGTTTTTCCTCTGGCTTCCTGCCTTTTGGCCACTCCACTCCTGATTTTTGGCTTACCACTTTGGAAAAAGGCAAAGAAATTCAAATCAACAAATTTTGGAGCTTGTGATCAGCTCTTGTAATAGTTTAGTGGAGGACAAATTATTGACTACAATCTGCTCTCTTAAGTATGTACAGATTTCAGTTGTCTCTGTGATTTTAATTACCTATTGCCTTGGGATAAGAAATTCAGAATTGGCAACATTTTACTGTCCTGGTGCAGTGGATAATTAAATGTTTTAAGCAATATGTGAGTACTTAAAAAAAAAAAATGAGTGCCTTAAGGTGTTCATTACTAATCTAAATATAAAAGGCATTTTTTTTTAGAGTTAATGGTACCTACCTTTCCTCCTATTTTAGGCAGCTCATGGCCGAAGGGGACATACAGGCCCACAGGTATAATGATTTTTTTTCTTAACTCCAAATGATAAGTATTCTGTGTCCAATCAAGGAGTAAGAATAAAGGCTCTGGGAAACCTCTTTCAGGACTAAAGTTCTTCCACTTTTTGATGATATTGGTTGTAGAATAAAATGTTAGAAATCTTTTAGGTTACAATTCCAAGAACTCAAA
The DNA here is from genome assembly GCA_028533885.1 of Nasua narica. Taxonomy (NCBI): domain Eukaryota; kingdom Metazoa; phylum Chordata; class Mammalia; order Carnivora; family Procyonidae; genus Nasua; species Nasua narica. The sequence goes on from CM052799.1 coordinate 77,566,641, forward strand.
TCATAATATGAAGATTTGGGCATTCCAACCAAAGAGTATTAAAAAACTGATGACAAGAGATACTACTTGACCCAATTACTATTAAATTTAACTTTGGATTTCAAGTGCAAACTAGTAACTTAGTTGACTGATCTTTTAGATTTTTGTTCGTTTGACTCTAAAATCTTACAATTTACATAAACCCTTTATAAACTGAGAGTATGTACAGCAAAACCCTGATACATATTGGGCATTCTGAGTCTTCTATTCAAAAGGTAACTATACCAAATATTGTATCCTGTATTCTTTGTACATGTTGGTGATATACATGTCTAATTTATCTATAATATTTATGAAAAAGAAATTGTGACTTAGAATTTATGCAATTGAGGAAACACAGAACCTAAGGTTGAAAATACAGTGAGGATAAACAATAAATCCACACTCGATCACATCATGGTGAAACTTTGGAATGCTAAAGTTAAAACATCTTAAACATGACCAGAGAGAAAAAGCATTTTTACCCGTGGAAGGAATAACAAATTAGGTTGCAACAGACTTGTATTTGTCAATAAAACATGCCAGAAAACAAAATGATATATGCAGATGCAGAAGAAAAGTAGCTGTTAACTTAGAATTTTATACCTAGCTGAACTGTGTGTGAACATGTAGACATTTTCAGACCAACACTAAGAGTTTATCATCCACAGACATTACCCACACACACTTCAAGGTTAGACTTCAACAAAAAAGAGAAAAAGTCCAGAATAACAGCATTAAATAACATTGGGGAGAGAACGTGTTGAGAAATTCCTCTGAGATCTAGGAAAAGGCAACTAGCAAGGGACATTAACCACATCTATGTAATAAATGAGGCAAAAACTTAGACTATCCCAATAGTTGACCAAATTATGCTTTTAATCCTTCCTCTTCTTTGGAATTCTTTGTAAGAGTTCAAGGGCAATGTGAAGATACTGCTCTACTTTTGACCCTAAGATATTTAATCTATTTGAATATAATGTTGTAAGATGTCTGGAGATTTTTGAAGAAAATGTAAACTGTGAGTTTTTTCAGGCCAAATGCCCTATGAGATATATTACAAACACTACCAAAAAAAAAAAAAAAAAGGAGTGTGTGAGTTTACATATCTATAAAGACTTGAAAGCAAATATACCAACATAGTAACTGTGGTTATCTCTGCTTGATGAGATTATAGAACATTTTTATTTCTTTATTTTTCATATTTTTGCCAAAGATCCTGCACTGACATTGTGATTAAAAATATATAATCTTGGGGCGCCTGGGTGGCTCAGTGGGTTAAAGCCTCTGCCTTCAGCTCAGGTCATGATCTCAGGGTCCTGGGATCGAGCCCCACATCAGGCTCTCTGCTCAGCGGGGAGCCTGATTCCCCCTCTCTCTCTGCCTGCCTGTCTGCCTACTTGTGATCTCTCTCTGTGTCAAATAAAATCTTTTATATATATATATATATATATATATATATATATATATTATCTTGTATATAAAGGAGACAAAATTCTCAGGTAACAGTGTTAACAGGTTGATTTTCTCTCACCACAGGGGAAAACAGGCATCCCGGGCCCTGATGGACTTGAAGGCTCATGGGGACTTAAGGGCCCTCAGGTATGTATCAGAACGAATCAGGGTTTGAAAACATAAGGAAGAATCTGGAGTCTTGACAGGATCCGTCAAACCTCTTTGCAGAAATACAGACGTTTAAAGTGTTTTCAGGGAAATTAAGGAAGCAACAAGTCCAGAATTTGGTCTCCTTTATCTAAGTTTTGTCCCATCAAGAGGTGAAAAGATAATGAACATGCTAGGTAGGGTCCCTGTGCAATGAGTTCAAGCTAGCTAAAATATTCTAAGGGAGACCTTGAGCCAAAGAAAACGTTGGGCCCCAAAACTGGGAATTTTGGTCAATGTAGCACTGTAAGAACTCAATGTTACATATCTGGATGCCTATGTGGTAGAAAAACTGGCTCTACTCTAGGAAAGAATTGTTCCAAATACAGCTGAAGTCTTCAGTGGGGTGATCTATAGTGTGGCGCTCAGCCTACCTTCTTGCTCACTTCCCCAGAGAGCTGCCTCCAGCGCTTTTTCCTTTGCAAGGAATAAGCCATGGTTGGCTCTTAGGCTGATCACATGAGGGGAAAGAAGCATGTGCCAGAAAGAGCAAAATGTAGTCTGAAATAATACTGAGAAGGGAGAGGAAGTCCTAGAAAATGCTGAGGTGAAGGAAAGGAGGTCAGACTAGAGAAAATTAGAACCTATTTTTTTCTCTCCAAACTTTGTTTTGAAATCTTGAGAAATAATTTTGCTGTTTGGCAAATGCAGGACAAGCAAAGTTTCTATAATCTTTCAAAGTTTTAATCCCCATAGTTAAAAAAAATAACTATTGTGTGTTGGCAGCTTGGTACATGGAAGTTGGGCGAAATATCCTTAGACATCAGATGAGAAATTGTGTTCACATTTTTACCAAGACTTCAGAGCAGTAAACAGTCTGCCCCCTTGGACCTCTATCTCTTTTGAACTTGATTGGTTTTTTTTTGTTTTACTTGCCAGCTGAGGAAAGTTCACTTTTCTTATCTTCAAGTAAGACATATTTGCCACTGGGGTTGTGGGGAAACATTTCAACAGATTGGCTAGCTTTATTTCATGCTAAACAAATAATACAACAACATCCCTTCTTCCACTTTACAAACTCTTTCTTCATGACATAAAAGGAGATAGAGAGACCAAAAACAGCATGAAGGTTTCTCTGCCTAATGTGTGAAGGCCATGATTAATAGGCAATATAATATTTTAGAAGTAGAAATATCCAGATTTCATCTTACCACATACTATATCTTGTGACCATTCTTCAGTGTGGTTATTGAATAGAAAATTCACTTTAATATTTCGGTTTCAGATTATGTAATTAAGGATTCTTTTCTCTTTTTTCCAAATATTTTCATTTTTTCAGTGTTACAAGATTGATTGTTCGTGCACCACACCCAGTGCTCCATGCAATACGTGCCCTCCTCAATACCCACCACCAGGCTCGCCCAACCTCTCACCCCTTCCCCTCCAAAACCCTGTTTGTTGCTCAGAGTCCACAGTCTCTCATGGTTCATCACCCCCTCTGATTTCCCTCCATTCACCCTTCCTTTCCTTCTCACAATGTTCCCCATGTTTTTCCTTATGCTCCACACGTGAGACCATAAGATAATTGACTCTCCGCTTGACTTATTTCACTCCGCATAATCTCTTCCAGTTCCGTTTTCTTTATCACATAAGAAATACATGCATTTGGAGTCTAAAGATGCTTAGGATGATTAGAAAGCAATACTGAAAAATTCAGCTGTTCAATATTTATTCAGTCAACTGTTAATGCCCCCAATGGCCTAAATTGCAAATTGGACACTTGTGTACACAAAGGAAGGAAAGCTCACAGATCAAGATAGAGCCACGGGCATAAATGGAGTTCTCTTTCCAGTTTCTGTCCATGTGACTGACTTATCATGTCCATCTTTAATATTCAAGTTAATATTCAAGTGTTCTCTTTTAGACAGAAAATAATGCTTTAATTCTCCGTGTGTTCTGTTTGTAGGGTCCCAGAGGAGAGACTGGTGTAAAAGGCGAAAAAGGAGGCCTGGGAAGTAAAGGTCCTCAGGTATGTAATGAGAGAAAATGACTACATCTGGCTTTGATCCTGGCTTTAATATGTCCTTGCATGTTTCTTCAGAAGGAGTTATTTACTGCCTGTGAACCAGCAAAGTTTTGAGGTCAGTGTTCAGTGTGATGGCCACATCATATTGTGATCTCTGCCTTGCAGAGTGGGCTGTTTTTCTGTCGGACACAAAGGTAGAAGATGGCTTCTAGCCCTCTTTGCCTCAACGTCTTAGCCATTACTGTGAGGTTAAGAATTCCTTCTCTGTAGAAATCAGGTCATGCCACTCCCCTGATCTCCTCCGGGGCTTCCCATTGCACCAGGAATACAACTTTCTTCAGTGCTCCTCAACCTAGCTACATAAGATAATCGCCTGGGAAGATTATAAAACACTCTACCACCTGGAACCTTCCCCAGACCTTTTAAATCAGAATCTCTGAAGGTGAGGCCGGGGTATCAGTAATTTTAAATTCTCCCCCAGCACCCCCGCCCTGATTCTAATAGAATCAAACTTGATCAGACATATGGATTCTGATCAGTAGGTCTGGGATGAGCCCTACACTTCCAGTGAGCTCGTAGTCAGTATTGATGCTGCTGGTTTCCAGACCACACTTTGAGTAACAGGTCCCTATGCAATCTGGCCGTTGCCTAACTGCTATTATATTTGTTTAGCTTTTTGTCTCCCCTTCTACACTGTAAACTCCCTGAGGGCCAGAACTTTGTCTTGCTTATACTATAACCTAGAGCCTAGAATAACAGGGCTGCTACACGGTAAACCTTGACATGTATTTATATAATGAATCCATTAGTAAATGAACGAATGACACACAATTGGGACTTGTATTTGACTAATGAGATAAAGGGAATACATTACTTTGTGTCCATCAGGCAGTGGTCCAACACATAAGTGACTGTTTATCATCAAAATATTTAAGAAGCTATTTGCATAAACCTATATCTCATGCTGCAATATTTTTTTTCATGCTGCAATATTTTAAACCCTATTAATTACTGATCATGAGGATATTTGTTCCCATTTTGATTAATGTACTCTTTCAACCAGCATGGAAACTTTAAAAATTTCATTGCAGAACTAAATTGATGAAAAGTAACGGTTTTGTATTCACATCCTTGAATCATTAAAAACTTGCTGGCACCATGAGTTGGGATTTAAAAAAAAAATTCAGTAAATGCCAAGGGAAACATATATGAGGTGATTATCTCATCTGTTTATATAAAATATTGAGATGTAGATGGATTGAAATCCAAAGAACTTGGTAATTCTCTTCTAGAAACCAAAATTGTATCCAAGTGGCTGTTACTCAAATAAGTTATTCCATTTGCCCTATAGTGTACTTGTCTGAGTGAGGCCGCTTTAATCTTGTTTTGGCAAGATTGGTTATAGTTATAAATCATTCAACCTCTTGGCATTGCCAGCGTTAGTCAAAAAGCACCACTTTTCTCTACCTCTTCCATTTATCTGGCTAGAAATCATGGTTTTCTTTCTTTGCTTGCTTTTTCTTGAAATACCCTTGTCAACACGGTGAAAGTGCTATTTCAAAGATGTGTAGAATTTTCTATATTCAGGACATGATGAATGGGATCTCAAAATTGTTGTTTCCAAAGGAAAACCACAGGAGACGAACACAAGCAGGTATAAGAGAGAGCGTTATTCTTTTTTGGCTCTACAAATCCACCGACATAGGCTTAAGAACTATTCCACTAGGTGGAATAATGGGAGTGTTTTTTGTTTTGCTTTTTAAGTAAGCTCATGCCCAGCACGGAGCCCCACCCTGGGCTTGAACTCACAGCCTTGAGATGAAGACCTGAGCTGATATTAAGAGTCAGGTGCTTAACCAACTGAGCCACACAGGCACCCCTCACAGGAGTGTGTTTTAATTGAAGACTTTGATTTTTTTCTTAGGATATACGTTTAGAAAAAAAAAACATGTGATTTCTGTTGACGGTGTTCTGAAGGCTTATTAATTTATGCAGTGTTGGGGCATTCTGTATAAATCAAAATGTGTTAATCCAACCAAATATATGGCTATGACATGAAAGAAATATAGTCCGTGGCACAATGAAAAGAAGGTATAACTTTGAAAAGAACGGCATATTCTTTTATACCTTCCTTTGTTCCTTTCTTGCTTGGTTTACCCTAGGGTACTATGCTAATGTAATCAATGCCTAGGAAAAGAATGGAAAATCAGACATACATACTAATTCTAGTTAGTGCTGGAATTATTCTTAGTTGTTTTAGTGAAATAATCACTAATGTCACATGCAATATCAAGAAATGCTAGAATTATTCCATGCAAATTTGGAACACAAAGTAGAATTTCTGTCGTCATCTTTACAGAGCATAGCATAGTGGTCAGGGGCATAGTGCCTGAAACCAGGCTGCCTGGGTTTGATGGCCAGTTTTGTACCTTCCTACGGGTGTGGCCTTGGGTAATTTATTTAACCTCTCTGTGCCTCAATTTTCTCTGTTATAAAATAAGGATGGTAATAGGAGCTACCTCATCAGGTGAAAATTAAATGGCTGAATATAGGTTGGTTCTTAGAACAGTGCCTGCAATATAGTAAGCACTATGTTAAGTGTTTATTACTACTATATTGCATCACTATATCTAATTTAGCAGGGACATTTTATGCCCAAAGCATGAGAGTCTCCAATCCAAGGGAGGCCATGATAACAATAACAATATTACAATATGTTGGATTTCATCATTCTGCATAATCTAGGTTGGATGATCCATCAACCATTCCTTTTACTCACATATTTGCTAAGTGCCTCCTGTGTGTAAGTCCTATATAGGAGGACATAAAGTAGGATCCTATAGTAGGATAAAAGCATATGCTCCTGAGGCACCTCGGTGACTCAGTCGGTTAAGCGTCTGCCTTCAGCTCAGGTCCCAGCATCCTGGGATCGAGCCCCAGTACCCTCTGCATTGTCATCAGGGTCCCTGCTCCATGACAAGTCTGCTTCACCCTCCCCCTGCTTTTGCATTCACGCTCACTCACTCTCTCCCTCTCAGATAAATAAATAAAATATTTTAAAGGAAAAAAAGGACATGCTCCCAATCTCATAAAGGACACCAACACAAACAAATAGTTGAGACGCGATGTACTAAATGCTAAAATGGAATTACATCCAGGGTAGAGTGGTGGGAGCGAGGATGGTATTAGAGCAGGAGAAGAGTGGTTTAGCTTTCACTGGATAGGGAGGTGTTTTCCAGGTGACCAAAGGAGAGGCAGGCATCTCGGAAAAGGAGCCAGGTAATCTAAAAAGAGATATCAAAGTGAGTTTGGGGAACCATAAATGGTTCAACATGGATGGAATATAAGATGCATGAAGGATTAGAAGTTGAGGTTAGAGGCTGTGTCTTAGATCAGTACTGTCAAGATCCAACGTCTCAGATGTCTTGGGGTTTTTTCCTTGCATTAGCCTACCTCTTGCTGGCTCTTGTCTTTTCTAAGAATTAGCTCATATCAGACTCTTAAAAGATGCTGAGCATTTAATCTCCTTGGGTAGCTCCAGCTCAGCCTGACAATTTACTGATGGTCAGTGTGGGCAGGGTTTTTACCCCCATGAAAATAAGTGACAAGATTCCTTTTAAATAAGAGAAGAACCTGAACGTCTCGTGCCTGCGCAGCCATATTCCATCCAAACTCAGGGTGTCCTTGGCACTGCCCCCGCCATTAATCCCAAAGTCCTACTTCAATCCTTTCTGATAAGATGCTATCTAAGGACAGCTTTTAAACATTTAAACTCTAAACATATCCTATCATCACTTAACACTTGTATTAAGCAGTTGTGATTGCAGAGGTCTCCGTGGCAGAGTCTAAACATGAGCAGAGGACCCCAGCCCAAGTCCTGAGAGTGGAGATTAGATCTGGCCCCAGCCTCCTGCATCAAGCTTGGAGATTCATATTTTTAAAATTCCAGTCTCAGGTGCTGTATGATTCATAGAGTGTGGGAATCCTGTCCCAGATTTTGGCCTCAAAGCAGAGGAAAGAGTGGCCAAGAGTTCAGTGTACTCAGAATCAGGTTCAGTTCCCATCTTACTCTCCTATTAATGATGATTTGGAGTTAAATGCTTTGACAGTCTAATTTTTACTGGTGAACAGTGGTGTCGAGCACATGTATCTCATTGTGATCGAGAAAGTCCGTATAATGTCAACATATACTTCTTAGCATAGCGCTTTTCACAAAATAAATGCTCAGTAAAAGGCTGCCATTACAACCAAGCCAATAAAGATCTAATCTTTAGATTAAGATTAAAAGCCAATCTAGCTGGTGCCCTTTCCCCTTAAATGCCCAGTCTTCTCTTTATACTCCATAGATGTTCTTGCCCTCAAGTCAAAGCAACTTCTTGACTCCTTGATATCTTGGGGTGGCAGGGAGTTTTTCATCTTTCCTTTAAAAACATGGTCCCTTATATAACCAGCAGTATTTGAGTAGTTAATATATCTGGGTAACCATTCACTGAAGCTTGAGGCCCATTCAAGGAGTCACAAACCCCAGTCTCGTATTTTGTGTGGTCCTGCACAGGAAATAGAATCAAGTTTTCTGATGATGACCATGCCCTGTCTGCGTGTATGTATCCATCCATCCAAAAACTCTTCCATTTTGGAGGGATTTCAAACAGGATAATTTCTCATTCTTTTTGTGTGTGCTTGAAGTGTCTACACATGAGGTAACTCCCCAAAATTTCCTTCATCTCATAGAACTTGTTATGTCAGAAGGAAGCCCGGAAAGTGAGCTCCTAGGCAAGACTTCCAATTTGCCCCTTATTGTCAAGGACAGTTGAAATCTTTCTACTTTATCCTTCTGTGAAATACATAAAAAATGTCATGGAAAATCAAGCTAACACATCATTTCATCCCTTTTGGGAGCTATTCCTGGATAGGTGCATTGATAGCTAGATGCATGGATGGGTAGATCAATGGGTTCTAGGTATTATACTAAGTTCAAGAGATAGGCCAATCAGGTATGCCCCTTCCTTCAAGGAATGTACAGGCTAGTATCTAGTAGATGTGAGAAAGAAATGAACAATTACATACAGAGTAGAGGAATTTGTGGGACAGTTGTTAGACCCAGCAGAGCCACGGCGTTCAGGTATTCTTGAAATAGTGATGCTAAAGGTAAGATTTTCACAAGAGAGAGAACGAATCTCCCTCCAGACAGAAAAATGAACCAGCTAAGGGAAGAACTTTCACAAGTATAAAGACCTAAGACAACAAGAAGTTTTTGGTAACTGCAGATGGTTTGAGCATAAACCTACAGACTACAGTGATTGAAGTAGTCGCGGATGACTGTGGAGACCTGCAATGTCAACATTTTGAGGGATTTTATATATTAATAAATATAGATAATCAACTTTATTCAGAAAGCTATTCAGAATTCAGAATTTCAGAAAAAGTGGAAGCATCAGCCTGACATTTTAAATCAAAAGGGAAAAGGAGAGAAGAATGGCTTAGAGGGAGGCCAGGCTACAGTCAGGAAATCCAGGAATTTAGAAGGCAGAAAGGCCTAAAGATAGGTGATAGCAGTAGGAATGGAAAAGAGAAGGCAGGCAATTACGGAAGAGGGATAGGTACAGAAAGGCAATAGACTCTGTAGGACTTGCAACTGATAGATTTTGAGAGTTAAGCTAAGGAAAGGGTCTAGGATGATTCCTAGGTCTCCAGCTTGGGTTTCGAGGAGAAAAAGGGTGGCATCATGCCCTAATAAAGAGAATATGAAACAAAGCATAACTTACAGTAAATACAATTGTCTTTGGTAATCAATTCCTATGGGATATCCAAGGGACATTTTAATATATGAGTCTGGCATTTAGTTGAGTGGTTTGGGCAGGAGATCCATGTATTTAGGAGTTATTTTGTAAAGGGGTATGTGAATCCATGGGGGTGTCACTCAGGAGGAAGGGATTAAGTGAGAAAATAATTTGGTCCAAGGATGGAGCCTCAGGATACGTGGAGTTTTAAGAGGCAAATGGAGAGACCAGAGAGGGACCAGGAAGTCCATGGTGTAACAGAAATTAAGGGAAAAGTTTCAAAGAATACATGATCAAACTCAAATAAGGTAAGAACAGAAAAGAGTCTAATTAGATTGAATATGAGGGTCATGGGAGCTAGCCCCAGGCACTGGTGAAAGTGAGATCTTGAAGGGAAAGAATTGAGAGCTGTGGGAGGTGAAGAAATTGAGATTCTTCTTTTGAGATAGGGGAGAGGAAAATGTGGAAGGTTGTGGAAAGATCATTATTATCTTCCCCAAGTGACCAATATACTAGTCAAGAGTCTTTCCTATTAGGAAATTTTTTGTCCAACTTACTACATTTTTAATTGCTTTAAAGATAAAAAAGTTAATGTCATAATTTTTTTCTGAATAAAATTTGCTAAGTATCATGCTTACTACACAGATTTGGTTTATTTATTTTTAAATTACAGTAACCATGACCAAAAAAAAAGGGGGGGAGGATTTTTTTAAAGATTTTATTTATTCGACAGAGAGAGAGGAAACACAAGCAAGGGGAGTGGTAGAGGGAAAAACAGGCTTCCTGCTGAGCAGGGAGCCCGATGTGGGGCTGATCCTAGGACTCTGGGATCATGAAATGAGGCGAAGGCAGATGCTTAATGACTAAGCCGCCCAGGCGCCCCCTCAAAAAAAAAAAAAATGATTTCAATTCACTGGTGTTGAGATTATTTACTTACAAGTACCTAAGTAAACATTTTAACCAAATGAGATTTCTGTTGCCATATGTTTGGATAACCCAAAGGAAAAATCTCATCCCAAGTGTTAATAACACAAGAAGGCAGTTGGGGGAAAAAAAAAAAAAAGAAGGCAGTTGGGCTATCTCTGAATTGGGATTTTTAAATGTTGAGTTCTAAAGCTATCCCAATAAAACATGCTTTCTAGGACATTAAAGAGACTTTTATTAGGGGCTCCTGGGTGGCTCAGGGGTTTAAGCCTCTGCCTTCAGCTCAGGTCATGATCTCAGGGTCCTGGGATCGAGCCCCGCATCGGGCTCTCTGCTCAGCAGGGAGCCTGCTTCTGCCTCTCTCTCTGCCTGCCTCTCTGCCTACTTGTGATCTCTCTCTGTCTGTCAAATAAATAAATAAAATCTTTAAAAAAAAAGACTTGTATTATATCAAGTAGATTTTCCATATATGTGTGGTATATGTACCCCTCTGTTTAACTTTTGTTATGTTCTTCAGTAAGATCTTAAAGCTTTCTTTATATAGGTCTCTTATCTTTCTTGCTAAATTCTACATATTTTAGTTTTTTTCTTTCTAGTGGTAAATGGGAATTTATGTACATTTACTTTTTTAATTTATCAAGAGGAAAGAGAAAACTATTTCAGAACATTTATTTGGTATACCTGAACATATCTTGTTATTAATGCTAATTTGGTGAAGTTTCTTGAGCTTTCTATTGGACAAATTATATTGTTTGCAAATAAATAAAAGTTTACCTTAAAAAAATGCTTTCTACCAAAACAAGGAACCAGACAGAATATAGTTAAAGGCAAATGTCACTTGGAATGCCTTCTTTAAACGTTAGCCATTTTAGCAACATCTGCTGTAAAAGCAAACAGTGAGGATGTAAAATCTCTTTGGAAAAGAAGACTCATAAGAAAGCATGATCATTTAGGCCACATCTGGCATGAATTACTTTATTAATTTTCTTTTATTTACTAGTTTTTATTTGACAGCTGTGATAGTTTTTTTCCAGAGCAGAAATCAATAAAGCCATAACTCTTTTCCCATCTGTAGTTCATTTTCCTCTTAGAAGAAACACAAAGGGTTTAGGGGAAAGTTGCTTTATGTTCTGCTATATTTTCAGTCTTTGTTTTGTTTCAGGGACCTTCAGGACCAGGAGGAGAAGCAGGGAGTCCAGGTCATTTGGGAAGCCAAGGAAATAAAGTAGGTCGCATTGTTTAAGCCCACCAAAGTTAAGGTTTTCTCCTCAAAGTAAATGTGTCTGGTTGTATTAGCCAGAGCCCTTTAAACACAAAAGAGAACCTCTTATTGCCCCTACACCCTGGGTTGATTCTTAGAGAGCCAGCAACATCTAAGGATGTGGGTGTGGACCACAGTGAGGTCAAGGATTCCAGCTTAGCATAATTTCACGAGGGGCTACACCCAGTCTTAGCAGGGGGGGACCTCAGGGAAGAAGGGCTGTTCTGGGGCAGGCCTTCCTTTGGCCCTTTCTTCTTCCCTGCCCTCTTCTTTTCTTTTCTTCTTTGTTTCCTTCGTGCATGCAAATCTTTGCTGAACACCTTATAAGACAAAGTCGCTGTACTGGTATTCTGTTGGATTAGAAACTCAGCTTCAGGAAAGTAGATATCTTTGTTTGCTCACTGATGCATCCCTAGTACTTTGAACAATTCCTGGCATGTAACTGCTTAGTAAATATTTGCTTAATGAAAGAGTTTCTGGATTGTATAATAGATATGACATGGAATCAATCCCCACGGAATTTAGAGTATTTTCAAGACAATAATCTGTGACATAAAGTAGACTAGGATATGGGTCTGAGAATGGAGATTTAAATACAGTATTAATGAAGTATTTCTGGGTTGGGGAAAGAAACATCATAGAGGATATAGACTTGAAGCAGACTCTAGAAGTTAAAGACTTTATAAACAGGAGGCATGTAGGATTTCAGGGAGAAGAAATTATGTGAAGGAAAGCACAGGGTTGAAAAATCCTGGATGTGGGTATTTGGGGGGAAAAAATCGATCCTGTCTTATAGGCACAGAAAAAAGTCTATGGTCACTTGTTTTATTAGGTAGCCAGTACAATGCTGTTTACAATTTTTTAAATGGAGTGTTTGAAAACAGCCAGACTTGGGAGGATTTTGAATAGGCTACTCAGTGTAGAAATATTTGGAAGGCTGAGGGATTGGCAGCTAGGAGACTAGTGGGTGTGTTCTAACAGTCTCCAAGACAAGCAGCGATTGGATGACTTAACAGGGTGAGGATAGGAGGGGCTCATGATGATTCTGGAGGACTCTTCCAGTAGGGAACTAAGGTAGAGAGAAGAGGACTAGATGACTTGTGGACTTCCGGTATGAGTGTAGTACCCTCCCAGAAGTAGGAAAGTCATGAGAAAGAGTGGTGTCAGAATGAAGGGAACCAGTTGTTTGAGGGAATAGAGGAAAGAGTTCAGGGCTGGTGAGAGATGCGGTTTGAGGAATTTGGAAATTTGGAAAGAAAATTCCAATTTTAAAGACTCTTGGAGTCTTTGGAGACTGTTGGTGATGTCTATTTATAGGAAGGGTAAGAGAAGACAGTGAATGATTAAAAAGGAGGAGAAAGAAATGCCTACTGGGTGCTGAGAAGAAGAGTTGAGGAAGGAGAGGTCAAATGTATGAGCTGGTGCAGAACAGATAAGGAAGGGGGAGGGAAGAAGCCATTGCCTCTGGTAGCTAAGGTGCTGCAAAGAATATTTTCAAAAATGTAGCATTTGAGAGGAGGAGAAAGAAAGGGAAATAGCCTACAAAGGGACTGAACAATGTGTTGGTGAGGAAGAAATGGATTCAGGGCTATAAACTACTCTTTGAAGAAGCTAGGCTTGGGGGCAGGGGGAGGACACACACTGAAGCTGGGTATTTGTTTTCAATGATAGGAGAAACTATATAGTATGTCTAGGAGAAACTGTAGTATGTGAGCAAAGAAGACAAAAACAGAGAAGGTTGAAGATGTCAGAATAGGTAATTAATGGAGAAGTTTCTTGACACAGAGGATGAGATTGAGGGCATGAGAAGAGCGGCTAGCTTTGTAATGAAGATCTGCTAAGAAGGACTGAAATGTTAGAGGCCAGCAGTCAAATTGCAAGGACCATTGACTGGAGGATGAAATGAGATAGATGGAAAACAGGGATAATCAACTCCAACAAGAAAGGATTCCTAGAGCATGGACTGTAGCAATAGTAGTCTGAAAAGGAAAGTTCGGAACCAAGACAATTGCTGCCTTCTTGCCCTCAAGAAGGCTGCAGGAGAAGTGGTGTCACTGATGAGAATCAAATTTATCTTACAATGAGGAAGAATGTATGTTTGTGTCCAGATGTCATGGATGCCTAGAGAAGGTTTGCTTATGAAATGAAAGCACTCCAATGGGTGTCGCAGAAGGAACCAGGAGAGAGGTAGGCAGGAATGGAGGGCTCCTAGGGCCAGTTATAGGTGAGAGTGTAGAAGGAGATAGATAGGAGCAGGGTAGTGCCAAAAAGAGCATTATTAACAAGAGGGACTTCTAACGGGAGGGGGCAAGAATTTGGAAATAAGTGCCCTCAAAGCAAGCCCAAATCCTTTGGGAAGTCCCAAGATAAATTGAGTCCTCTAGATTCCTTGTTACCTGAGATGAGCCCCAAACACTTACTCCTACTTTATTCCAGTAATCTCGGGTTCCCAGAGAAGCAGGCAACTCAGCGATGAATCCTGAGCTCAACGCCTGGCTATACTAATAACAAAATGACCCTGGATAAGCCATATGGCTTCCCTTGTTTCCCCGACCTTAAAGCAGATGTTCTCAAATTTCACTGTGTATAAGAATCAGATGAGAAGCTTATTTAAAAAGGCATATTCCTGGGCTCCGGAGATTACCAGAGAACTATTCCAGTGGGGGCCAGGAATTTCCTTTGCATGTGGACCTGAGGGAATGGTGAGGCAGGTGGCCTCCAGAGAAAACTTTGAGAGCCACTACCCTGAAAGAAAAATATCAGGGAAGGTGATCTTCTGTTTCCCATCCATGGAACCCTATTCTATTTTATTCTCAGAGTTCAATGCTAGTGAACATTTGTCTGGTTGCACTTTTCACACTTAACTGGATTGCCTTTCTGTCCTTAAAAATGAGTTAACCACTCCCACTCCTTAAGTACGGGCTGCACACACTTCCACACTGCTTCTTCCAAAGAGTACATTATGGGAAGGGCAGGGGGGAATAACTTGACCCACACTACCTCAGCCAAATGGTCAAGGTTAACATCAATAATGATCCTGTGTTGACAGTATGTTCTCTTGATAATGTGCCGAGAATGGCACTTTACCTCTGTGGTCCTTACCCACAAAACCCATAAAATCCAACTTAATCATGAGAAAAACCCCAACTGAGGGACATCTTACAGAATATCTGAGTGTACTCCTCACAACTGTCAAGGTCATCAAAAACAAGGAAAAGCTGATAAACTGTGTCACAGTCTAAAAGAGCTTAAGGAGACATGATATGGTATCCTGGATAAGATGCTGAAACAGAAAAAGGATATTAGGTAAAAACTTAAAAGAAAATCTGAATAAAGTATGGGCTTTAGCTAATAATAATCAATATTCATTTATGCATTGTAATAAATGTGCCCTACTAATGTAACTAATACAATGTTAACAATAGGGGAAGCTAGCTGTTGAGTGTATAGGAACTCTCTGTACTACTTTAACATTTCTATAAATCTAAAATCTAAAATTTTAAGACTTTTTTTCTTATTAAAAAAAAAAGGGAGGTAACCTTCTTTTATAAAGCTGTGTTAACTTGAACTTTCCCAAGTAGCTGCTGGACTTGACTCAACATGATACTGAGATTTATAACCCACAGTAGATGTTCTACTGGTCAGAAGTCAGAAACCATTGCCATGGATGTCGTGCTACCTTGGTTATCTTGAAATGCACTTCAAGCTAGATCAGTAAGTCTGCTGTCTTTGCAGCAGCCAGATGATTTGATGGATCATCTTGGAAACAATTTTGTAAATTTTTTTAAACAGTACAGAGCTTCCTCTTTGACTCATGGCAAGACGTTTCCAAGGGTGTGGTTCGTGGCACGAGCTGCCGAGACGGCAACTTGCACTAAACAACGCACCAGACTTGCTGGGACTTCATTCATCAGTGGAGGAGACCTCAGTGGCCAACAACAGCAGTTCCCTGCATTACTTATACAACTCACAGTCCTGGTCACAGAGTGACCATCCGTTGTCACTCTGTGTGATGCCGTTGTATAACTAACTGTTGTCTTAGTACCGTCACTTCCAGTTTCCTTTACCAAAAAAAAAAAAAAAAACCACACACACACAAAAACCACAAAAAAACCAGCAGCAAACTAATAAGGGCATATTTCATTCTGTTTGACAGGGAGAACCCGGAGATTTGGGAGAAAAAGGAGCTATTGGCCTCCCGGGTCCTCGAGGCTTGCCGGTTTGTGTTGGATCACTACTTTTGACCTGGCCCTTGGAATCTTTTAGTTCAATAGATATCCCATGTGGTTCTCTGAAGAGCGCATGAAAGATAACACCCCAGTCTAGCCTGATAGCCCTCTGGAAATCGAGATATTATCCTCAACTTGGATTAGTTCCTTGGCCAGCTTTCCCAAGGTGGCAATTTCCCAGGTACCAAACATCCTGACTGGGATGCTTTTGACGCTAAATGATAAACTGGACGAAACTTAGGTTTAACAGCCCCATAACCCTTCTCCCATTCTTTCCTCCCATCAGAACCTGTTCATCAGAAACCCCGCCCACCCCCCCCCCCCCAGCGCTCGGGACTTGTCACAAAGACCTCCTGCAGGGGTCTGACAGTAGCCACTGGCCAGGCATTTAGGAGGTCTTATTTTCATCTAGCAAACTGCAAGGTACTTAAAATACAGAAGAGCTTAACACGACTACCTCCTTCTATTGAGATTACTGTATGCCTGAAATTTTCCCATTCAGTCTTCATAATAACGCCTTGAGCAGTTATAATTTTTAGTCCCATTTTACAGATGAAATGAGTGAGCCTCAGGGACAATGCATGGTCTCTGTCTGTCACTGGCAGTTGCCATTAATGCCATTATCACCAAATGTTAGTGGCCAGCCGTAGAGAGAAAACCTGTTTCTTACTTTTTCCTAATCAGACCAAAAAACTGGGTGTCTTGTTCTCATGTGAGTAAGCCTGCCTCCAGTTTGTAGTCTGGGATATTTGTAATTAATGCTTTTGTTTACAGGGTGACGACGGCAGCCCAGGTTATGGCAGCGTTGGAAGTAAAGGAGCAAAGGTAAGACCCATTGACTGGAAACTGAACATTTCTGTTTGTTTTCTGTTGCTTGCTTTGGTTTTGTGGTCTTTGTTTTTGACACATTCAAGAGGGGAAAAAAAAGGCAGTGAATAGGGCAGTCTTGGACATTTGGAGATAGATTTTGATAATTTATTTGTTGATCTCCCTTGGAGAATGTGGTAAAAGAAAAAAACAATTTGATGGCTTAAGGTGCAGGCAACAACTGAAACTTGAAAATTAATTTTCTGTTCCTTTGCAAAGATGTGCAGCCAGGGCCTGACTTGTTCCAGCCTGAACAGTGCATCTAATCTTAGCAGCTCTGTGCTTGGCTTTACTTAGGGAGGCATTCCAAAGTTCTCTTCTTAATAAGTTTAACCATTAGTAAGAGGTTTTATGGCATCTTTCAGCGTCTTTCTAAATGCGTTGGGCCAAACAATAACTCAAAAATGAAAACTTTTAACTTCGTATCAGAATTATAACTTTGTATTTTGAACACTTAAGTGTCTGGAAGTAAGATAGATAAATTTACAAAACCAGTGGTTCCTGTATACTAACAATTACCACTTAGAGACCATAATAACAATACCCACAAAAAAAGGAATAGAGTTAAGAATATCCTTTCTGCAAAATGTTTGAGACCTACTATAAAAAAATTACTGAAATCTAAAACTTTGCTAAATGAAGACGTCCAAATTCTTGTTGGAAAGACTAAAACGTTATAAAGGATCAATTTAATTCCAAGTGAAATCCCACTAGGAATGATGCAAGAGGCTGTCTGGAAGGATAAACAAACCCCAAAAAGCTAAAATTTCTTTGAAAAAAGAAATCACTAATGAATGAGACACTTCCAGAGAAATTTCTCTTTAGAATAGAGAATTAATTGAAAACGACCTCAGTATCTGCTAAAGGGAAATATTAAGTAGCTTATGGCGCTGGAATATTAGCCACTCTTTAAAATGAATGTATATGAAGTTTATAATCACTTAAAGAAATTATGTGACAGTATCAAGTAAAAAATCAGGATATAAAAAAATCAAAAAGAATATTCAACCCCATTGTGCTAAAAATGCATTTGAAAAGCTTAAAGAAAATATAAAACATTTATAATGGTTCTGGATAGTAAGATTTTAGATGATTTTTCTTCTTTCTATTCTTTTGTATTTTATATATGTTTGAGGTGATTCTACTTGTAATAATCAGAAACTAAACTTTATTTTAAATAAATTTTTTTCATCAAATGGAGATTGTCAGACATCTTCAATTATACTCCATGGACTAAGTAAGGTAAACAGAGGCCTAGAAAACCAAGGATCAAGTTTAGGCTCTAGGCTTCTCAAATTTCTCCATTGAAATATGCGTTAAGAAGACTGAACAGAAACACTTGACCATCTGGCCAGCTATCCTTTTAAATGCCTTCAGTAGAAGGAGAGCTCATTTATAATTCCTCAGATGTACACATTTATCCAATTATCTAGGTTGTGATATTTTGGTATAAATAGCTTAATTTAGAATTGGAGCTAGTTTCTCAAATAGTGCTATACAGTTTAATTGTCAGTTGTTTTGGCCCTTTCTTGATTCAGAGAAACTAAAACCAAATAACGCAGCAGGTAAAATTAAAGTCAGCACAAACCTACCTTGGTGATGTGTGCATATATTAATTTTCCATACTGTCCATTATAGGGGCAAGAAGGATTTCCTGGAGAAAGTGGACCTAAGGTACTGTGTACTTCATATTAAGAAGAGATCAATCAGAAATTTCTCCTGAGGCTATGAAATGTATCACAGGACAATAAAAGAATTATAAAATGAATAAAAAGAATCTTTAAGGGCTCTTGGATGGCTCAATCAGTTAGGCGTCTGACTTTTGATTTCAGCTCAGGTCATGATCTTGGGGTTGTGAGATTGAGCCCCTTGCCAGGCTCCACGCTCAGTGTGGGATTCTGTCTCTCCTTCTGTTCCCACCCCTACTCACTCCCATGTGCACGTTCACTCGCACTCTCAAAAAAAAAAAAAAAAAAAGGAAGGAAGAAACCTTTATGAGGAAAACGGGAAGAAAGAAGCAGGCTTTTTAAAAAATTTCATTTCTAGTGTTTAAATTCGTAAGTAAAGGAAGAAATCCCCCTTACTTTTCTTCTCACGTGGACTCCTTCACCTCTATCATATGTATTTTCTTCTTTGCTCAAAGGAAAGTAAAATGAAAGCCAAAATCTGAATTCTTCACCTTGCTTCATTTTTCCAGTGTGAATAAGTCACCTGCCAATAATTTGTTAGGAATGATGCCTTCTACCTTAAGGCTATCACTTTTACTAGAAACATTTACTGAGTTCAGTAAATGCCAGGTCCTGTGATAGGATCAGGGGACAAAATTAAAGGCAGCGTTCGTGTCTCAGAGAAGGCTGTGTTGTGGCTGAGAGATGGAGACAGAAGACAGGTTGCAGTGTGCTGTGTAGAGAGCTATAAAAATGGGGGGAGAGGGGAGAGAAGGGGAAGATGGCTGACACTTGAAAGAAGACTATTGAAGATTAAAATGTGTATGAAAAACGTCTTCATGTTGGAATAAGTTTAAAAACATATTGAGATATAGCTCTTTGATTTTAATTACCATTATATTTTTCTAAACTTATTTAGGGTGAGATGGGGGACCCTGGTGGTCCAGGAGAAACTGGACCCAAGGGAGCGAGAGGCAAGACGGTAAGCTCCTTAGATTCCAATGCCTTACTACCTCGTCTACTTTGGGAAGTCCCTTTCATGCTTTTACAGTCATTTCAGTTGTCCCTTGTTCCCCAAGAATTGCAAAGTGTGTGTGTGTGTGTGTGTGTGTGTGGTGAAGGCAAACCTGGGAAAGGGAGATAGGTATATGACTCATTCTCCAACACCAGCAAGAAGGCAAAGAAGTGTTTGCTTTTAATGAGCAACTTCACCTGTTCTGCCTGCCAATGCCCCATGCTCAACTCTGGAAATAACGTTTTGTTTGAGGAATCCTTGGGGTCAAGAACGGTTTTGCACTGGCAAAATATGGTTAGTTGGATCCCGTTTCCCTGGCAGGTTTAGCGCAGCCTAATGTCCACTGGCGTCTTATTCTTCGCTGTTAAGGTTTTGTTAAACTACTTTTAATGAGGTATACCCTAAAAGATCCTCTTCCCATTTAGCTTAGGAGACTGTTTTAATTTTTTTGAGAAAGTTTCCATTTATGGCTGAATATGTCCTCGTTATTCCATAGAAGAACTTGGAAATATCCTAAGGCTTTGGATCACTCGTAATGAACACAGTGTCCGATATAGCTCACAGGCATTAGCGTATTTGGGTTCCAGTGGGTTAAGAATGGATTTTTGCATTTGTTGACTCTTTATATTTATACTGTGGAGAAAGGGCATGGCTGCGTTGTGAAAAAGACATTCTTATAATTGCCTCTCAGTAAATTGGTTTCTTTTCTTCAGCACAGCACTGATTGGGTAAACTGATCTTAACAGCATGTTAATTAGCAGGAAAAGAAAAATTGCTATAACTTGATACTTGAGGTGGTTTTCCAATTTTGTCATCAGAGTGAATTTTATTCTGATCCAATTTTTTGTTAAGTGTAACAAGAACTTTATGTACAGAGATTGTTTTTTCCTAACTCATTGCTTAATTGCCTGCTCTTCTAAGGGATCCTGTAGAAGCTTCTTTGCTCTCCTGTGTGTTCATTCTCTTTTGCATTACACTTGACCATTTCTACCTCTGTGACTCTTTACAGGGATTTTAAAATTTTATTAAAATATAGTTGATATACAGTATTAGTTTCAGGTGTACAACATAGTGATTCAACAGTTACATAGATTACAGAATGCTCACCACAATGTGTAGTTACCATCTGTCACCATATAATGTTATTATAATAATATTGACTATATTCCCTATGCTGTACTTTTCATCTCTGTGACTTACTTATTTTATAACTGGAAGTTTGTACCTCTTAATCCCCTTCACCCATTTCACCCATTCCTCCACCCACTATCCCTCTGGCAACAACCAGTTTGTCCTCTGTATTTGAGTCTATTTCTATTTTTGTTGTTTTTCTGTTTTTGTTCTGATTTTTTTTTTATTCATTTGTGGTTTTTTTTTTTTAGATTCCACATATAAATGAAATCATATGGTATTTCTTTCTCTGACATATTTCACTTAGTGTAATACCTTCTAGGTCCATCCACATTGTCACAAATGGCAAAATTTTATTCTTTTTTACACTTGAGTGATATTCCATTGTGTGTGTATATGTACGTATATATGTATGTATTTTTGTATCATATTGTGTATGTATATATATCCATTCTTTATCCATTCATCTATTGCTTCCATATCTTAGATATGATAAATAATACTGCAATAAACATAGGGGTGCAGATCTCTTTTCAAATTACTATTTTTGTTTTCCTTGGGTAAACACCCGGACGTGGAATTACTGTGTCATATTGTGTTTCTATTTTTAATTTTTTGAGGAACCTCCACACTGTTTTCCATACTGGCCACAACAATTTGCATTTCTACCAGCAGCGCACCAGGGTTTCCTTTTCTCCATATCTTTGACAACCCTTGTTATTTCTTATCTTTTTGATACCAGTCCTTCTGACTGATGGAGTGTGATATCTCACTG
Source organism: Nasua narica (assembly GCA_028533885.1). Classification (NCBI taxonomy): domain Eukaryota; kingdom Metazoa; phylum Chordata; class Mammalia; order Carnivora; family Procyonidae; genus Nasua; species Nasua narica. The sequence continues at coordinate 77,587,936 of CM052799.1, forward strand.
TGGTTTTGATTTGCATCTCCCTGATGATTAGTGATGTTAAGCATCTTTTCATGTGTTTGTTGGCCATCTGTACATCTTTGGAGGAATGTCTGTTCAAGTCTTCTGCCCATTTTTTGATCAGATTTTGTATGTGCATGTGAGTGTGTGTTGAATTGTATGAGTTCTTTATATATTTTGGATATTAACCCCTTATTGGATATACCATTTGCAAGTGTCTTCTTTCATTCATTAGGTTGCCTTTTCGTTTTGTTCCTGGCCTCCTTCATTGCACACAAGCTTTTTAGTATGACAGTAATCCCAATTATTTATTTTTTGCTTTTGTTTCCCTTGCAGACAGATCAGAAGATTAGTGCCTATGTTTTCTTTTAGGAGTTTTATGATTTCAAGTCTTACATTTAGGTCCTTAATCCATTTTGAGTTTGCATATAGTATAAGACATTGATCAGTTTCATTATTCGCATGTATCTATCCAGTTTTCCCCAGCACCATTTGTCGAAGAGACTGTCTTTTCCCTGTTGTATATACCTGCCGCTTTGGTCATAGATTAATTGGCCATATAAGCAAGCATAGGTTTATTTCTGGGTTTTCTATTCTCTTCCTTTGGGCTTTGTGTCTACTGTGCCAGTACCATATTGTTTTGATTACTACAGGTTTGTAGTTTATCTTGAAATCTGACATTGTGATACCTCCAACTTTGTTTTCCTTTCTCAAAATTGCTTTGGCTACTCAGGGTCTTTTATGGTTCCATACAAACTTTAGGATTACTTGTTCTAGTTGTGTGAAAAATACCACTGGTATTTTGATAGGGATCGCACTAAAATCTGTAGATTGCTTTGGTTAGTATGGACATTTTAACATTCTAATTCTTCCAACATGAGCATAGGATATCTTTCTACTTACTTGTGTCATCTTCAGTTTCAGTCATGAGTGTCATATAATTTTCATAGTATAGGTCTTTCAACTCCTTGGTTAAATGTCTTCCTGGGTATTTTATTGTTTTTTTTTTCTCCCCAAATATGTTTATTTTAACTTTTCAGTGTTACAAGATTGATTGTTCATGCGCCACACCCAGTGCTCCATGCAATACGTGCCCTTCTCAATACCCACCACCAAGCTCG